>CM052709.1:31297241-31390658 GCA_028551405.1 Uromys caudimaculatus
AGGGGTTCGGCCCCGAGCAGCTGAAGTCAGGGGTATTTAAAGGAAAAAACCACAAAGGGGTGGTGAACGGAAGGAATTTGCGTTATGGGGAAGTACAGAATGTTAGTCACAAGTCAGTTGCATCCTGAAACATTGTGCCTCTGGCCCTGAGGTCAGGTCAAAGTCACCTGTAGGAATGTAGCTGGGTGGGATTTTTGCCCAGACATGCAGTTTCTAATCTTGGCTCTAAGTTTGCTAGGGGGTTTTGCCCGGGCATGTAGCTTCCAGTCTTGACTCCAAGCCTGCCCGGGGTCTCAACCTTCCTCACAAGAGGGTCAGGTCTTTCAGAAGCACAATTGGAAATTAACTGGACATCCTTCATTCTGCTTCCATGCTGTTTTAGACAGGATTTCACAAAATAACTCTGGCTGGCTTTGAACTTGCCATGTAGACCAGGCTATTCTTGAACTCAGAGATCCACATACCTCTGCCTTTCAAGTACTTGGATTAAAGGTGGATATTTAAAAAGGATCCTTCAAATTACCATATAGTTATCTAATCTAAGCTAGAGACAGGCTGTGAGGTGAATATTCATCTCAGACCTCTCCCTGCCTTAGCCACAGCAGCCATTAATTTTTTATTCTCTATCACAGAGGCCTTACTTGTTTGGAATACCATTCAATGGGAGGGTGAGCCTTAAAGACTGGAAGAGTAACCATTAAGGAGGGAGAACAAAAGCGATTGTCCTAAAGATATCTTTTCAAGGATCCAATTTAAAAGACTTATTAATATTTGACCTAAGTCTCTAGCATGCTCCCTAAATGCCCAAAGGTTTGCTAGGTTAATTTCATCTTTCAGCCTACTTCTACCACGTCAAATGTATAATCTCCTGTCATTTCTGGTCAAATCAATAAGATAAAGTTTGTCATGTTTTCCTTACCTTGTTTTTAATGTTTTGTTTGTTGAGAGCGATATTCGCATCCCATGTTGAACACTGGAGGTCAAAGGACAACTTTGGATGGTGGAGACAACATGTATGTGCTGCAGACAGTGGAGACAGACGTCCCACCGCCAGTGCTTGGGAGCCTGGTAACCATGAAGGCCATTAGATATGGTGTCCCTCACACCAAACGCTTCAACCCACTATGCCAGCTCACTATTCCATCTCGATGGTCCCTCTTTCCTTGTTTTGTGGCCTTGAAGTTTTAAAAGTTATTTTGAATAGTGCCTGTGTTGCCAGGTGCTCTTGAATATGTGCATGCTACAGTTTGAACTTAGGTCCCCATGTTTGAGTGACAGACACTTTAGCCCTGACCTCCTGCCTTCCGTTCATGAGTGCTGAGATTTCAGGCATGCGCGTGCCAGTTTATGCAGTATGAAGGATGAAATCCAAAACTCTAGGCAAGCCCTCTAGCAACTGAATTATATCCCCAACCCTTTTTATTCCTTCTAAGAATCTGAATTACCTGAGATGAATGATCAATGGCAGATGTTTGAGCAGGTGTCCTGCAAACATGGCATTTGTCAATGAACTTCAACCCGACTTTCTGCTCCTGTAATCCCACAAGTTGAGCCTTCTATTTCCTTTCTCCTAATGCTCTTAATTTGGTTTTCCTGTGCTGCAAAACATACTCCCCACTGTACATACAACTGAAGTCCTAGTGCACGTGTGTGCTTGTGAGCACACATGTGATCGTCGGATGAACACTTGAAGGGAGACTGTTCTCCTTCCATGTGTGACCGAAGGACTAATTCTGGATGTCAGTCTTGGGAGCAAACACCTTCTCCTGCAAAGCCATCTCACCAGCCCAAGTTTTAGCTTCTTATTGGTTCCTCCACAGTCAGAAAATACTCGATGTTTTTAATGAAAACTCTTTACAACAGTCTCACTTTTCCCCCCCAACCCCCAAATTACTACTGAGTTCTCCATTTTTAGTTCCCGGCTAAGTAAAGGATGTCACCAACCCCTTCCGGTGCTGTCTCCAACAATGCTCTGGCTGTTAAACTTCAGATCATCATTTTCCTCAGCACCTTATATGCAATGTAATCTGCTATTGTTCATCTATAGTCCAAGTATCCCCTAAAGTCTTTGATCATATATGCTTTCATAATTTGGGCTTACATAATTAACATACTAGGACACTTTTCCTAAAGTCCATGAAGAAAGGCAAGGAGAGGCCATTGCTAAAGGCTCAGCCCTATTATTGAAGGGGTAATGAAGTTAGGCAGAGGCTTGGCACCAGGTGGCAGTGTTAGAGTCCCTAAAGAAAGTCCAAGAGAGGCTACTGTAAAGGCAACCCCAGCATTTTGCAGACGCTGGTCCCACTAAGATCAGCAGCAGCTCTGAAGTGGGGCCAGCCTCCGTCTAAGAAACATGATGCGTGTGCTGTGGCTAGTGGTGACAACATGTATGTGCTGCAGACGGTGGGGACAGATGTGCCACAGCCAGCACCTGGGAGCCTGGAAACCGTGAACACCATAAGTCTCAACATTGAGCTCTATACTGTTGGACTTCAGTTTTGCTCTGAGATGACTGTCACTGTGCTATCTTGGAGTAACAAAATACTAACTTACTTTATTTTACAGGAGTCCACAGTTAAGAGACATTTGGAGCTGGACATTGGTAGCATACCACTTTGGTCCCAGCGCTCGGAAGGCAGAGGCAGGCTGATCTACCTATTCTACAGAGTGCGTTTCAGGACAGCCAAGGCTACACAAAAAAGCCCTGCCTCAAAAATGCCTTTAATCCCAGCATTTGGGAGGCAGAGGCAGATGGATCTCTGTGAGTTTGAGGCCAGTCTAGTCTATAGAGCTAGTTCCAGGACAGCCAAGACTACACACAGAACCCTGTCTTGGAAAAACAAAACAAAACAAAACAAAAAAGTTGGAATGTTTTATGTTGTCATATTAATAATATTAATGTAATACCTTGGGGACCAGAAATGAAAGGCCATGATTTAATAATGATGTTTACATGTCATGATGTCATGTTAGCAATGGGTCAATCATGCTATTTAATCTTATGTCAACTTGACATAAACCAGAGTCATTTGGGAACATGTCCCCAGAAGATTGGCCTGTGGGCAAGCCTGTAGTGCCTTTTCTTGATTAATGATTGGTGTGGGAGGGCCTAGTTTATGGACTTGGATTGGTGGGCCTGGGTGATATAAGAAGGCAGACTGGCAAGCCAGTAAACAATGCTCTTGGTAACCTTTACCCTAGTCCCTACCTTGACTCTTTCATGATGATACTGTACCATGAGGAGTTATAAGCTAAAATAAATACTTTCTTCTCCAATGCTTTTGATCATAGGGTTTCTGTTGCTGTCAAGATAGTTGCCTCTCTTATTCTTTAAGCTAATATCTCTTAAAGCTTCTTTCCGTTTTAAAGGGAAGCATCTCCTTCCTTTTAAGGCCTTGTTCTGTGGTTTTAAATATTATACTGTTTCTTTTCTCATGTTGACACAGAACCCTGTCATGGTCAAGACCATTTCTCCTAACAAACCATGTTTTGTTTCCTTTCCCCAACCAGCAACCATGTGGCTTCATGTCCCTTCTCTAACAATGAACTGGTTGGTCCTCACAGCATTGAAAGACCAAATCTTTTGGGTTCAGACTCCATCTTAGAGAACCTGACATAAGGTTGAACTCAAGTAAACTAACAGGCCAGTGCCTAGCACCAGTTCTAGACTATCCTCCAACAAAACCTGCATCTAGCACCAGTTTCCAGGTTATGCCCCAGCAAATCTTCACCCTCAGGTTACAAGCCTGTCCCTGAAACTTCACTTCCTAACAACCACCAATCAGGAGGAAAGCAGACACTTCACTCCCTAACAACCACCAATCAGGAGGAAAGCAGAAGTTAAGTTTATGGTTTGGTTCCTAGCACCAGCCAATTATGTTAAAGACCACAATAGCCCACCAATCAGATGTGTACCAGGCTAGATACCCCTTTCTTGCTTCTATAAATGCTTACCTAAAACTAGGCTCAGGGCTCCACCTTCCTGCTGTGTCATGGTTGGCTGCGAGCCCAAGCTCCAGCTTGATTAAAGAGATCCTAATGTGATAGCATTGGAATCGGCTCCTTGGTGGTCTTTTGGGGTTCACAGACGTTTCCTGGCACAACATTTTGGTGCATCAGCTGGGAACTCCAAGACCGCCAGGTCCCGACCCAGAGGGTCTCAATATCAATAATGTCCGTCTGAGTCTGTGCATCTGTCCATGTGTTTATTATGTACAGTAATTCCTGTCTGTATCTTTGTCTGTTCATAAACTCTGAGTGGTGCCACATCTGTAATTCTGTTCTGAAAAAAGGCCTTAAATCTGAATCAGTTGCCAGAGGCGATTAAAGCAGATGTGCTAGGCACCACCTTCTGGTTGTTTTTAAGGTGGCATGTGGCAGTGCAGCGTGCTTGGAATTTTTCTTATGTTTTGTCTATGTTGTCTATGTTACCGGGTGACTTTCTGATGGAAGTTTAACATGGGACAGACACCTTCAACTCCACTATGCTAAAACTAGGGGACAGAATCTTTCCATTAGGAAAACTTTTTCTCCACAGACAACAGGAAGCCCCACCTTACTCAACCCCTCAGACTGAACAGCTGCTCGGCCACAGGCAGCCCCACAGCAGGTGGGGGAGAGGAGACCTGCTGCAGGGCCACGAAGTCACAGGGGGCTGCCTCCTGTGACTGTGTCTCCTGCCCTTATGTGCAACAGGGCTGGTCAATAATCAAAGAAACCAACCTCATTTCTATTGGCCTTTTGCCACTAGTGATATTTATAACTGGAGATTAATCTCTTGGAGACAGTCCTCTTCACCGACCAGCCTACTTGGGATGACAGCCAGCAGCTTTTGCAGGTTCTCTTCACCAAAATAAAATAAAATGAAATAAAGGAGAGAGAGAATCCATAAAGAGGCCAGGAAGCTGGTTCCTGGCCCCACAGGGGAACCCATGGGAGAACTCACCAAGCAGCTATTGATGCTAGTTTTCCCTTCACCTACCCAGATTGGGACTTCAACACTGCTAAAGAGAAGGAGAGACTCTAAGTCTTACCATCAGTCTTTGTTGGCAGGTTTTAAAGCAGCTGTAAGACAGCCCATCAATTTTGCCAAAGATAAATAAGATATTAGTCAGAGAAATAAAGAAAGTTCTGCAGGTTTCTTGGAAAGGCTCATAGAGACATTCCAAAGTGAAAGCAGAAGTAGTTCTAGCTTTTATCGATCAGGCAGCACCAGATATTAAGAAAAAAATCCAGAGGGTTGAGAGGTTAAGAGAGAAGAGTCTGAGAGACTTAATGGCAATGGTAGAAAAATGTTTAATAAAAGAGAACATGCAGGAAAGACAGGTGAAAGAGCAGAAGCAACAAACAGACCCATGATCTGGCAAATACCCTGTTGGCATTCATGGCCAAACCAAAGAACTGTAGGAGACATCTGAAACAAATGGCTTCTAGAAAAAGAGGTAAGGGGAGGCCCTAAAAATCAAAAATGCCCCCACTTGGAAAAGAAAAGGATGCCCAGGGTAATTCTAAAAATAAAAGAAAAACCCACCAGCTTCCTTGTTGATAATAGAGCTTAACGTTCTGTCTTGCTAAAACCTAAAGATAAAGTCGCTTTAGCAGTTTATAAATGACATCCTGGTGGCAGCAGAAACCAAACAAAAACGCCAAGAAGAGACCTGGAACCTCTTGGAAGCCCTGGGAAATTTGAACTATTGAGCCTCTGCTAAGAAGGCCCTACTCTTCCAACCACAGGTGACCTCCCTAGATCTGGGGGATACATATTAAGAAAAGGTCAGAGGTGGCTCTTCGAGGCCAGAAAAAACCTTCTACCTCTCAGCTTTGTAATTGCCAGAAGTGCCTAAGCCTTTCTATCTCTTTATGGACAAGAGATCTGAGATAGGGAAAGGGGTATTGACTCAGACTCTGAGTCCTGGCATGAGCCAGTGACCTACCTGTCAAAGAAATTAGACCCAGTTGCCAGAAGCAACTGTGTGTGGGTCTTCACAACCATAGCCCTCCCAGTTAAAGATGCTGACAAACTGTCACTGGGCCAAAGCCTGACCATCACCAATGCAAAAATGATTCATTACTAGTCTCTCCTCTTAAATGCCCTCAGGATAACTTTTCAGGCCCCAGTTTCCCTAAGCCCAGCTACCTTGTTGCCTGATCTAGACCTAGCTGGGCCTCTGCATGACTGCTCGGACATTTTGGCCCACATCCATGGGACCAGACCAGATCTTCGGGATACCCTCTTGATGGATGCAGAGATAACATGGTTCACCAGTGGCAACAGCTTCATTCAGGATGGATAGAGCATGCTGCTCTCAAACATCGAGATCCTATGGGTGGAGTCACTCCTGGCAGGGATGTTAACCCAGAAAGCTGAACTGATAAAAGACAAAACCATCATCTACATATTTCTGAAATGATCATATATACTGGGAAATCCCCATTTGGTTGCTCATTAATTTATTAACTCATAGAAAACCTGAGTTCTGGGCAGTATTCTGAAGTAGATGCCCTATAAACTAGGACAAAATGTCAAACTAGACATTTTAAATTGCTAAGGGCTAGTGTGTAGCACACTTGGAGGGGACCATGTTCATAAGGACAGTTTCACCTCACAATGAACTCACCAATCTCTTAGACTATCTGAGAATTCAAACATGTTCCACTGGTGCCTGCCTAGGAAGGAGGCACCAGACAGCCCTGGCTCATGTATTTCTTAGTGGACATGCAAAAACTCCCCTATGTTGGTTACTTTTCTTGTTGCTATGACCAGATACCAGAAAAGAAGCAACTTAAGGAAGGAAGGGTTTATTTGGGCTCATGATTTGAAGGAATCACAGCAGGGAAGTGCAGGGGGATTTCCTCTAATTATATTTTATAAAAATAAAGATGACAAGAAGCCAATCGCTGGGCGAAGAGGAGGAAGCAGACTTTCCAGGTCTGAGAGAGGAACAGGGGACAAGAGAGCATGGAACAGCTTTTTGGTGGTGAGGCAGAAAGCAGGAGAGGAACAGAATGTAGGCTGGGAACTGTTAGACCCAGTGGTGACCTCCACCACCAGAAGATTTCCAACATAGAATAGCTGATGAATTTAGGATGATAGATCCCGAGCCCAGCGGTTGTATCATCTGTTGATTTTAAACTAAGATTGTCTGGTGTTTTCCATTTGCAGCAACTCAGGTGGGCCAGAAGGAAAGAACATAGTCAGTACAGAATTCAGCCAGGCTTTGGAACAGGAAGACTGAGCAAAGGACCAAGCTCCAGGGGAGAGGTAACCACAGTGGAGCTCGGGCTGGAGGAAGAGTGATCTCAGAGCTCAGGCAAAGCCAGCATTTGTGGGAGAGGCCTTGGCTAGGAGAAACATGCAGGCTGTGGTCATGATCTCGGATCATTGCATCGGGCTATGAACAGAGTCCACCAATGCCCGTGATTAACCAGATTTAGCATGGATTTTTAAAATTACATGCTACAGGAAAGATAACAAAACAAGAATAGGTGGCTAGTCACATGTCTTCAGGAAGCAGAAATGCTGAATGCTGGTATTCAGCTTGCTTCTCCTCTTTAATTCAGTTCAGCATCGCAGCCCATGGGACAGCACCACTTGTATTTAAGTTGGGTCTTTCCATCTTGATTAACCCAATCTAGAAGATCCTTACAGGAGAGGAAGGTGTCTGTAAATGAAGTCATTGAGACTGTCTGGGTCTCGTGTTGTGGGTATCTGGCTCACCTGAGCCTGCCAGTCTTTCTTCAAGGTTGCTAGGAATATTTCATTTAAAGAGTCAAATAGAGGCCATGAGATGGCTTAACAGGTAAGGGCACTTGCTGCCAATCCTAATGATACAAACTGAATCCGTGGAACCCACGCGGTAGGAGAGAACCAGCTCCCACGAGTTGTCCTCTGACCTTCACATTTGTGCCATGGTACACATCTCCCCCTCCCCACATATACAATAAATATGCAATAAAAGCTGTAAAGCCAAACTTGTGTGTAATCATTGTTTCCATTGTCTCAGGAGCTAATCCACACGTTGCCGAGCACAGCCCCTTTCTATATCTAGTTCATTGTGCAATGGGAATGATCTCAGGAGGGATTATACCACAAGGTCTTGTTCTCTCCTTGGATCTCTAAAAAACAGTGGAGCTATGTCTTTCCCAATCATTTGTGGGGGTGGGGGATGGGCATCAGGGCAGGTGAGATGGGTCAGTAAGTAAATGTGCTTGCAGTGCAAGCCTAGTGACCTGAATAAAATCCCCAGATCCCATGGGAAGGTGAAAGGAGAGAACTGACTCCACACATTGGCCTCTGGGATGCATGTGTCTGTTCTCATACACTTTTTTTTTTTAAAGGCAACAGGGACATTTCCGTATTGACTCCTGCTCCCCACTGGTGGAGAAATGCTATGAAGAACTTAACGCAGCCTTCTGCACCATGCTTGTACATGTACTGAGCTTCAGAGAGCAACCTTGGAGCCGTACCTCACTGGAGACCAGACCCTGTCCATGTGAGTCCAAGCTTAACTTAGAGCTTCAGCTTACATGATCAAGGAACCAGAGATGAAACTTGAGACGAGAGTGCCTGTCATAGCCAGGGAACAATGCAGTAATGCTCTTTCTTCACTGCCTGCTGCTAACAGGTCTTTCCGAGGTATAATAGAAATGATCCCAAAAGTTTGAGAAGAGATGGAAAGATTCGATGTTCAGCTCCCCGCCCCCCCCACCCCCCATGAGTGGATACCTCTGTAGAATCTCCTTTTTATATCCCCTTTTACAGGAATGGGCTCTGCACAGGGTCTAGGGCTTGCTATTGTATATTCTCACACAATCAGGCAAACTCAAGAGTAGAAATTGAAGTGACAGCATGAATATGCTGTGGCCCATATCAGAGGATGTCAATCAGCCACTGGGGCAGAGGCCCAGGGCCAGGTGAAATGGGACATCTCAGGTGTCTTATGTGCTGTGTGCATGATAGGTCAAGCAGGCAAAGGTCAGAACACTGAAGACATGAACAAGCACTTAATATGACCTGAGGGATGCCCAGAGACCTGAGGGACCCACATAGGCCTCTGAACTCAATATCTTCCTAAAATTTTTTGTTAAATATACATTTTTATCTTCTCTTTTTGTGTGTGTATGCACACATATGGGGGGAATCTGTGTGTGTGTGTGTGTGTGTGTGTGTGTGTGTGTGTGTGTGTGTGTGTTGCACAGCTCATGTATAAAGGTCAGAGGACAACTTGAAAAAGTTGGGTCCCACACATTGAACTTGGGGTATCAGGCTTGACAACAAATGTCTTTGGGCTGGCAGAATGGCTCAGCGGATAAAGTTCAACATCTCAAACTATATATTCTCAAATATATGTGGAATACTTACAAATGACTAGGGGGTGCATCAAGTTTATAGACTCCTAGGCATTTCATCACCTGTCTTCTTTGATGTTTTTTCCTCCTAGAAACCAGGGTCTGAGAAAACTTGAGTGCAGGAGGTTTATTTTGGAAGCGAGCCCAGAGCATACATAATGAGTAGGAAGAAAGATAAAAATAAAAATCAATAAAAAGAACATTGCTTAGCTGGTTCTTGCTATGGACATCTGGGTCTGGATCTCCTGGAGAGAATGCTGAGGATAATTGTCTGGTTGACCCTCTGTAGGATGGGAGGCGACATGCATCCCACACCTCCCATCCCCTAATCACTGACAGATTCCCAAGAAGTGTTAACTACCAATACTGAGCTGCTCTGTAAATCAGAGGAGCTCGCAGATTCTAGAGAAAGTATGCTATGGGTGTGCACAATCTTCTCTAGCAGCACCAAAATCAGGTGGACCCAGAGAAAGGAATCTGGCCACCAGAAGGACCTGCTATGCATAGCTACCACCCTCACTGACCCAAATAAGACTTAGTTCCCTCCTTCATGTACATTGACTCCCACAGGGCTGGAACTTTGGAAACATTAAAATTCTTCATGAAAGATCAAATTGACATGAACATTAGCTAGTGAACTAGCATCAATATTTTTCCTACCATCAAATTCGTTTTTGCCTACTTCTCTGGATACTGAGTATGTATGACATAGAATACATATGCTAGCAGATTTATTTTGGAATACAATGGAATGATAGATTCTACAAAACCAAATATTCATCTTACAATAAACTATCAGTGTTCTGGGCTCTGTTAACACTATCTACCTCTCAATTCTCACCCCATCAGTGATCATGGTTATTGTCAGCTGCCAGTCTTGCATGCCTGCCCAAGAACTGTACTAAGGCTAGATAAAAGCCCTTTCATCTTTGTGTAGGTCTGGCTAAATGACTTGTAGACTCCTCTAGTCTTTGGAACAGATTTGAAAGAGTGATAGACTGGAGAACACATACAAATATCCCAGTACCATGGTCCTTGTGATTGGTGGTGCTTATTGTCAAGTTGACAAAATCTAGAATCACCTGGACATTTGGGCATGCCTGTGGGAGATGATCTTAATTGGGTTAATTGTGATAGGAATACTTTTCCCCTCTGGATGACACCATTTTCTGGGCTGGGTCCCAGTGACAGGGCCCGTGCTGTCAAATTACCAAGAACTGAGTGTAGGCCTGGGGGCATTGACACAAAAGACACAGACACAGGTCATTAGTCTAAGCAGAATGCTGAAGCTTGTTTATTCCTTTGGCCTTAAATACTGCTCCCCCCCACCCCCCCACCCCACCCCCGTGGGAAACCACCAAGGGGGAAGTAAACAAATCATAAGACAAGGCTGAACACATGGCCAGAGATGACTCATTGTTTACTGTGCTCTGGGCCAAACTGCAAGGTAATAGTAGCCAGGCTAGGCAGGAAGAACGTCCCTGAGACAGGGGTCTGTTCCCAACATCCCAGAATGCATATAAAGGGGAAAGTCAGGTGGGCAGCGACATGCCTTACTCTCCACTTTCTAATTTAGATTCTGATGTGAGCAGCTACTTCCAGGCCCTGCTCCTATGACTTTTCCCAACATGATGAACTGTGAACCAGAATACTCCCACCCCCTCCATTAAGCTTTTTCAGTGTTTTATCATGGAAACAAAAAAGTAAGTGTCTTAGGTAGGGTTTACTGCAGAGAATAGACACCATAACCAAGGCAACTCTTATAAGAACAATATTTAATTGGGGCTGCCTTACAGGTTCAGAGGTTCAGTCAATTATCATCAAGGTGGGAACATGGCAGCATCCTGGCAGACATGGTGCAGGAGGAGCTGAGAGTTCTACATCTTCATCTGAAGGCTGCTAGGAGAATACTGGCTTCTAGGCAGCTAAGATAAGGGTCTTAAGCCCATGCTCACAGTGACAAACCTACACCAACAAGGTCATATCTCCCAATAGTGCCATTCTCTGGTTCAAGCACATACAAACCGTGATAGTAACTGAGCTCATCCTTAAATGGGATAGCTTAAAATCTTGCCCCTGAAGTTTAATTCTAGTGGTGAGTGCATGGATATTGTTGTGTGCTGTGCTGGCTTCTCCCTGACTCCTCCTCACTATGCACCGGTTTCCCAAGTAACACAATTGCATTTGAGGCCCCAGCATCTGCTGTTAAACAAATTCAAGCTAAACCATTCTAAAATAATCCTTCAAGGAAGCAGGACCGTGCATGGATTTGTGCTGGTGTGACAGCATGTTTGGAATCCAGCACTCAGGAGCCTGAAGCAGGAAGGTCAAGAGCTCGAAAAACAAAGTCACTTTGTCAATAACCCTTGACACTTGGAGGAAGTGAATATGTCTCTATACAGAAATTTACCAAATAGAAATGACGCTCTCTATGGCCATGAGAGAAATTAAGTCAGGCTCAAACTGTTTCATAGCTAATCTTCCTTCCCAACACCTTCCAGAGTAAAGGCAAGGAGGAGTTTAATAACCCATGTTGATGTTAAAATAACTTTATTTATAAACTAAGGGCAAGCCATTGATCTTCGGCCTCCACAGACATGCGCGCGCGCGCACACACACACACACACACACACACACACACGTATGTGCACACATACCCTGAAGGAAAGGTGAAACATTATCCATAAAAGTTAAACAGTAAGGACACTTTGAAGAATTTAAGAGCAGGGAAAAGCACAACTTTGAAGAGGATTGTCAGTGAGGGACAGGACAAGTCTCACCCACACAGATGCAAAAATTCAGCACTCAAATACAAGCATGACCTCTTGTTAATACGAAGTAGAATGTCATAAGCTTTTTTTCCAGGAATGGAAGCTTGGCTTAGCATTGGCATATCCCTTAAGGTCTAATCAGCAAAGCAAATTCCCTTCACTTGAATTATGCGCAGAGAATTGATTTTGTGTGTTTGTGTGTGGGTGATGGAGGACTGAGAAACTAAACAGGGAAGTGTGGTGACATAGATCAGTGATGGTGCATGTCTCATGACCCCGTTTAAGTGGCTACAGAGCAGTCAGAACTCATCTATAATGAGAAATTGGAGCCTTCGTTTGCTGAGGTAGGAGGAACATTGCTCAGGTTACAGAACTTTCAACCCCTCAACTGGAAGCCTGGCTATGTAGGTGTAAATCTGTCAGACTCATTACGTTGTGAATTATGGGATCTCCCCAGGAACTCCAAATGCTTATTTTGTTATGTGTCCCCTAAAAGTCTCCCAAGTTGTGTCTGTTTTGTCCCTTAAGTTTTTCAAATAGTTCTTAATAATTCACTTATGAAGAATGACCCCTCCTGTACCTGCAGAGATCAGAGGTCAACCCATATGAGCCATCTCCTTTGTGTTTGAGGCAGTATTTCTCACTGGGTCCTGGAGCTCGCTGATTAAGCTATGCTGGCTGGCTGGATAGCAAGCCTCACAAAACACTTGTCTCTGTGTCCCCAGTGCTGAGATTACAAGTACATGTTGTTATGTCCAGCTCCATGATACACGCTCTGGGACTTGAGCTTTGGACCTCTTGCTTGCATAGCAAACACCTATCAACTACTTCAGCTGGCAAGCTAACCTTTTCTTATTAGAGTCACATGGACACCATATTATTTTTTTAAGTGAGGTAAAATTTTATAAGTGTTTATCTCTCATCTTTTAACAGTCAATCATAGATGAGTTAAATATCCAATCCCATGTGTCTAAGTTATAGATCTATCCAACAGTTATCTCACTGGCTATCTATATTCCCCATTCCTGCCACAAGTTTCACTTATGGAAAAGACAAACCAAAGCAAAGTCACATCCCAAGAGTATGGGGAGGATTACTGACACCTCTAAAGGAGACAGAGGTGTCTGTATGCACCCAGAGCACTGTTTAGTTCATCAATATAACTGCCACAAAACCAGATGGGTCTGGTATGTGCTGGGTCTACAAAAGTCTATTTGTGGCTGCTATGGCGCTATCGCAGAACTCGCAAAGTGGCCTGGCTTCAGGTATGTGGTAAGTGACATTCACATGGTACATTGTGCTCTACGGGTTTGCATGAAGGGCTTGCTCTAGATCTTTGTAAATTGAACACTCCGAGATTGGCCACACTTGTTAGACCTGACAGCTTGTGGTTTCTAACTCCTGTGGGTTTGCCTCATTTTCTCTGCCAATCACCTGGCTCTTAACATTTCTTAACATTAAATGAATAGCCTAAAATAGTCACCTTAAAAAAGAATGTGAAAATATTCTGGGAAAGATTTAGAAATATAGTTACTAGGTCAAGCAGCTACTCTTCTTCAGCTCTTCCCCCATCTGATGTTTCAGAGTAAGAAAAAGTATGGAGATTTGTGGTAAATTGATAATTAGACATTAAACTTTGAACCCTGTTAACTGGGCACACATTTTCTCAGCACCCGTGAAAAATGAATAAAAATCAATTCTATACCAGGCCAAAGATATCAAATTTCAAAAAGCTGAAATTACATACCCATGCAGAAAAGAGAACTCATGCGATTTCAAATAATTTCCCACACCCTGTTAATTTAAAATACTCTGCTTTATAATTACTGGGTCAAAGAATAAATCAAATACCCAGAGGTAAATGTATAACCTTAAATACTTGTCTTTTTGAAAACACATGTTTTTGAAAAGCATTACAAAATACTTGAGTTTAATTATAGGTCTAGTCAATTTCATAAGCTACCTTTTTTTTCCTGCTTAAGATTACTAAAGAATAAAGCAAGAAAGGCAAAAAGTATCAGACTATAGATTGAGAGCAGCTTCTGCTGGAGGCTGGAGTTAGTGAGGAACTTACCACAAGTCTTTGATTGTAACCTGGCTATCAACTGGTCACTTAGCTTAGAACCAACTGCTTGTCTCTTTTCTGTATAAGCTCACAGCCGAGCTAAAGCAAGAACTCTAGTGTGCCTGGCTACACAAACTACTAGTACTAAGTTAGTCTTGGTAACCAGTAAGCTAGAGTATTTGTGCTCATACATTGAGGGTTGGATAACCAATTCTAAGGTAATACCAGGTCCCTCCCCGCCTTTGCGCATGGACCACAGGAAATTATTGCTGACCCCATGGAGATAGGAGGTGTCTGTGATCTTAGGCCGAAGTCTGTCTGTGTTACTCACTACTAGGATCTGTCCAAGGAGCAGCTCTGGCCTAAGCTAAGCACATCTTTTGACTTCATCTAAAACATGGCTGTGTTATTTATCAGCTTTTCCTCATCCCCCAAACACTGACATTTACAGTAAATGTTAGCACACCCTTGGACCTGGAATGCAATTATAGTTAAACATTTATCCCCTTAACAGAACATTAGTCTCATTGATGGCCAGAGCACTGTTCTAATGAGGGAAATAGCAACACAGGCAGCAATACTTTCCTGACAAAATCGGGTTGCTTTCCATGAATCATCATAAGAGGGTGAGGTGGGGGTCAGGCAGCACTGGGGTTTCCTTAAATCAAGTTCTAGAAATTTCCTTTCAATTTCCTAACCTGACAAAATTTATTCATTCATGATTTTGAAAAGCTATAAATGTTTGCATAAGATCTGAGATGTGGGTTTTGCCTTATGATGTTAATGGAGTAAGTTATTGATCCCCTCCCCCTATATTGGTCTACCTTGCATTTCTGAGACATCCTACTGGGTCCCTATCTGTTGTTACTCCTTCACTACATAGCTGTGCTTGGTTTTCCGATATGTTTAGACTTCTTGGGTCCACATCAACTGATGGTGCTGAGCCACATGCTTCCCTTGTCCTATTTATGGATCAGACTATGCGAGCTTTGGGAAACAGGCAGCCTTCCTTTTCCCTTTAGAAATTCTCTAGGAAATGGACCTTTGCATCAGCCAAAGTCTTCACTGGGACAACAGAGTAACCTGGTGTATTCACAAAGAGAATTTCACACAGGTGAGCTATGCTGAGGATGGGAGGTGCTGGCAGCCAATAGATATTAAGAAATCCACAGCTCCGGGCTGGAGAGACTGTTCAACATTAAGAGATCTTGCAGAAGACCCAGGTTGTTTCCAAGTACTCATATCAGGAGGCTTCTACTACCGTGCCTCCCCTGCCGTGTTCGGTGATCCTTTTGTGAACCATAAACTGGGATATATGCTACCTCCTTTAATTGTTTCTTGTCAAGAAGTTTTGTTAAGGCAAAATAAAAGTAGCTACCCCCAGTAGCTTCCCACGTCAGTCTATATTTGGCAGTTAAGAATTCCTTTATGTTTTCCTTAGAGATTTCTATGACAATTTTATGCCAAGAGTAAAGCTAGGTTATGTCCACCTCCTCCAACGATCTTAATGTTCTTTGAAATCTAATTCTATCAAGTTATTTGGTGACATCAGCTGTCGTCTCAATTCAGGTTATTTATAGAGTTGTGGAGAGTGAGTGAGTGGTTGTCTGTTAGGAGTTGGTGATGTTTGTCAGGAGCCATAATGGGACAAGCTAATAACTAGCAGGTGATGGTCCTGAGATGGCCTGCTTCAGATTATTATCTCATCTGGGACAGGTTCGCCCTTATTTAACAAGACTGTAAGGGATTCGTTTTAGGAAAGATTCCTGCTATTAATATAATTTCCCTGTTATTATTAAATATATGTAACAGTCGCTAATAGCACACCCCTTTGGAACAGATCTCTGCAGACCCACGAAGATGTACTGCCTTGTAGTAATGCTATCTGGACAAATAGGTGATTTCTACATCTTAATGATGATCCTATAAGAATTCCTAAAAATATATCTGTGATTATTAAGCTCTTTTATAGTGGGACTGCTTTTAGGTCCTTTTCTGGTAGTCAAAACTACAATGAGAGCTCTGACAGTTTCCCAAGGGTCCCCAGTTAATTGCTCTTAGATAATAACCAGTCTTTCTCCTACTCAGAGCACATTCCAAGAGGTTGTAAAACAATTAACCAAAGGTCATAAAATGGGAACTAACGATTTATTATAGGTGCTAGTATAGAAGATAAAATATTGACTGGTTTAGTTATACAAAACTTCACTTAGTTATGGTTTTAAACCTTCAGTGAACCTGTGGGGCTGAGACAGGTGATAGATGTTTAGCCAGATAATTACTCCTAATGGATATGCACATAAACAGTCTCTGTTGTAAACTTCTATTTCAACCTATGATTTGATTTTGTCTGTGAACTTGTGATGAACTTTTTAACTTGTGATCATGTATTCTGAAAGATGTGTAAGTACTGAGGACAAAGAGATGAAAAAGTGAGAGAGAATAATTTTTTTGCCTTTACCCACTTAGAGTAGAAATTTTCCTTTTCCCCTGCCTAGGAGAATTTTTCCCTTACTAGAATTTTTTTCTTTTCCCCACTTAGGATCTTCCCACTTTTCCCCTTAGACAGCTTTCTTAGGAAACTTTTTACAACTTAGTAATAAACTCTAGAACCACTTCTCTATGTGTCCCTTTTTCTTCCCATGACTTCCGACTAGCAGGCTGAAAGTTAGGGCTGTGCAGTTCCTGCTGAGATAGAACAAAGGCCACATTATTTAATCCCTCCCTCCCACCCCCACTCCCACCCCACCCCCTTTAAGCTACAGGTGTCAATCGCCTGAGACAGCAGCCTTTTAACCTCAGAAAGAGCAAGAATGTTTTTAGGAGTTTTTAGAAGTTATCATCAGCATTTCAGTACAAATAGAGAACTAGAACATCCTGAGACCCTCAGATTTTAAAGCCATCACCAGAGTCCTCCGCCCTACCACCACCCTCCCTGGACCAGGAAGCTCCCTGCAGTTGTTCTCTTGGTTTCCTTCATTGTAAACAAAAACAGCACCTTGCACCAAAAATGCTTTCTGGTTTTCACTATGAACTTGTATTTTGACCTATGGATTATGTTATAAATGAGTCTCTTATCTTCCAAATAACAGAATGATTTTTCAATAATTTTTATTGACCTCCACTCATATTTAACTGGAGCTTATTCAGTATAATTTGCTTTGAACTTGTTCTTTTTTGCTTGAAAAGAAGGCATTCTGTATACTGCTGTGGCTATTTGTATACGTTTATTAATTGTGTTCAGTGGTCAAATCAATATCATTACTGATTATACTTTCCAATCAGTTGCTAGGGAGGTGTATTAATGGCCAAACACACTTACGGCCTTTTGCCTTTTTCACCTTGAACTACAAAGTTTGGCTGTTGTAATCTAACATGAGGTTGTGATATACATTCAAGGTAAACAACTGATTTCAAAGTGATTATCTCCAATACTGCTTCTTGGCTCCATTTGTCTTACCTGACATGTTAAGTTATAATAGCTGTGACATCCTCTATTTGACTTAACTGGTGTCTTTGCATAAATTTTTCTGTACTGTGTTTTGGATCTACTGTTTGTGTACCTACATCTTCTCTAGGCCTTATAGAATTTTTATGTGTATGTGCTACATGTGTGTTAGCCTGAAAGTCTGCCAGAGAGGGAAAAAAACCTAGCCAACAAGAAGGTTTCTTTGGGAGGAAAGAACACTGAAGGAACCCATTTGGATCAAAAGTTAATTGGGTGTGTGATGGTTTGTATATGCTGGACCTAGGGAGTGGCACTATTTGGAGGTGTGGCCTTGTTGGAGTAGGTGTGTCACTGTGGGCTTAAGACCCTCACACTAGCTTCCTGGAAATCAGACTTCCACTAACAGCCTTCAGATGAAGATATAGAACTCTCAGCTCTGCCTAAATCATGCCTGCCTAGACGCCGCCATGCTCCTGCCTTGCTGATAATGGACTAAACCTCTGAACCTGTAAGCCAGCACCAATTATAATGTTGTCTTGGTCATGGTGTCTGTTTACAGCAGTAAAACCCTAACTAAGACAGGGGGTTAGCCTGATCCAATCCTGGGGTTATCTCCGTATTTACAAATTAACCTCTGCTTCCCTTAGGACCTATCTGCCTTGCTCACCATGACTGCCTTCATATACAACCCAGAACCACCTTCCCATAGGTAGCTCCTCACACAGTGGGCTGCACTCTTCCATATCAATCAGTAATGAAGGCCCCAAGCCAATCTGGTAGAGGCATTTTCCCACCCCAGATGACTCCAGCTTGTACCAAGTTCTACAGTGGGTTAGATAATGAATGAGTGGGTTAGATAATAAAATGCCCCATAGGCACATATATTTGAATGTAGTCAACGTGGAGCAGAACTCTGACAGGATTAGAAGGATTAGGAGGTGCAGCCTTGTTGGAGAAAGTAGGTCACTGCAGATAGGGTGTAAGATTTCAAATTTCATGTCAGGCCCCGTGTCCCTGACACCTCTCTCTCTCTCTCTCTTTCTCTCTCTCTCTCTCTCTCTCTCTCTCTTTCTCTCTCTCTCTCTTTCTCTCTCTCTCTTTCTCTCTCTCTCTCTTTCTCTCTCTCTCTCTTCCTGCCTACAAATTAGGATGTAGCACTCAGCTACTGCTCCAATACCTGCCTGCAAGCTGACATGCTCCCCACTATGATAATGGGCTAAACCTCTGAAATTGCTTTTGTCTATAAGAGTTGTCCTGGTCATGGTGTCTCTTCACAGCAATAGAACACTGACTAAGACAAGTTCACAGAAAAAATAACAAGGACAGTTCACTACCTTCACAGTTTTGAGAAAAGGATCAGCTGCTCAGACAAAGCTCTGCTGGATGGAGCACCATTGTGAATGACCAGGGAAGTCATGACAATCCCAAGATACCTCAGGACTCACTCATTTCTCCCAAAAGGAAAACGCAAAGAGAGCATCAGCTTCATTGAGAAGCTGCAATAGTTGTCCTTTGTGGTCCAGGGATGATGAAAGGTGAAGAAAATGGGTTTTATTTTAGATTATAGTTCAAAAGGGCACAGTTCACCATAGTGAGTAAGAGATTGTGGCAGTTTGTAGGGAATGCTGGTGGCAGGAGCAGGAAGCTAGCTGGTTGCATTGCACCTCACGAGGAAGAACAAAATAACAGGAGCCTCACTGTAGTCCGTCAAGCCCCACTCCCATTGACCCATTTCCTCCAGCAAGAGTTTACCTCAAAAGGTTCCATAACCTTTCCAAACAGTGACACTAGCCAGGAACCAAATGTTTAAATACATGAGTTTTTGAAAAACTGTAGTAATTTTTTTAATTAATAAATCCCATTGGCAGGTTTGCTCTCTGCCTCAGTGGTTTATGTTCCTGAATGAAAGACACACACAGCCTTTATACTTCAGTATGCCTTAAGCAGCTCTACAGCTGGGCCACTGCTGAACCTCCACAGGGTTAACCCCAAGTTATTACTTAGTAATTGTTGGCATTCTGTCTAAACTCCACCCCACAGTTACCTGGCAACAGCCAGGTATGCTCTGCCCCAGAGTTGCCTGGCAACAGCCAGGTATGCTCCGCCCCAGAGTTGCCTGGCAACAGCCAGGTGGGCCTGGCCCACTATAAAAGGAGCTGCTTGCCCCCCTCCTCTCTCTCTTATCTCTTTCTCTTGCCTCTCTCTTACTTCTCTTACCTCTCCTCATTCCCTTCCCCCCTCTCTCCACGTGGTCATGGCCGGCCTCCATTCCTCTACTTCTCTACTCTCTCCTTCTCTCTGCCTTTCTCTGCCTCTACTACCCTCTTAATTCCCCTCCCCATGCCCTAAATAAACTCTATTTCTATACTATACCTTTGTGTGTGGCTGGTTCCTCAGGGAGAAGGAATGCCTGGGCTCGGGCCTGCTGAGGCACACCCTTCCCCCACACCTACCTCCCCATAACCCCATATAACATATATCTCTCTATATATTTTTATAAACACAACAGTAATTCTATGTTCTATCTTGGTTTCTCTGGACTCAGAGGGGGGCCCAACTGGGTCACAGTCTCCCGGCTCCTTCACATAGCCGCTATGCCTCTCTGTCCTGCATTCTTCTCAAGCATTATGTCTCTCCTCTCCACACTCCGGTGGATCTCTTCTCCCTTCTTCTCCTGGTCCCAAGTCTGGGAATCCTAAAGTCCCGCCTCTGTCTGCTCTGCCCAGCCATTGGCTGCCGGCATTTTTATTTACCAATCAGAACCAACTGGGAGCAGGGTCCGAGAAGCTGCATGCACATGTTCCCATGCAAACAGTGTTTTGGGGGAACATAATTAGCACTAGAACACAAACAGCTATAGGAAACATTTCATGTTTATTCACAGTATTTAAATACAAAACAGTACTGAAAGAAACTGAATTGAGGAGTCTAATAGCAAGTGAGCAAAATGGAAAATTGCCCTCCATTATTCAACTTGAACCAATGCCCACTTAAAGAAATCCATGGTATTATAACATGTATGTCCTTCCTGAGGAAATGGACAATGGTCAGTTGTTCTGGTGAGGTGCTGGGCATGTTCCTGATATGAAAGGCTCAAACCATTGATGACCTTTCTATTAGAATAAGACCTTGTAGCTAGCGCATTTGATTTGTTTATCCTGTCCTCCAGCTCATTCTTTGATTTGAGATGACCTATAGGCTCCTACCACTGTCTCTTATTTCCAGAAAAGGTTCTACAAGGCTGACTGATTAGAAGTTATGTGACTGGAGTTGTGGAGGGTTGCAAGTCCAGAGTCAGATGCCCTGTTCTACCCCCCTCATGCATTGCCCACCCTTGCATTTGATCTACCATGTTTATGACTGTTTTGTAAACCCTTGGGGCTATACTAACAGACCACAGAGGCTAAGATAGTATCTGAGGCCATTATGTCCCAGCTGTGCTATAACTCACCTACCGGATGTTTCCAGTTTATGTTGGAAACATTGATTTTATGACTTTCCTTTTTCTAGTAGTATACCACTCTATGAAACTGTCACCATGTTGGAACACACACTATTAGCGGCTTCCTGACTGTGGTCTCAAGCTGTGGTCACATCAGAGGGTAAACTCACATTTAATTTCAGAATAAGCTCTCATTCCCTTTGAGGTGAGAGTTGGTTTTGCTTTGACAATTCCAGGAACCTGAAGGTACAACTGCAAAACCTGCACTTTTGGGTTGACATCACTGAACTCTTGGGCTGTAGACTTCCAGTGGTTTGCTGGATGGTCTACTGGTTTATTCTGAGCTGGATCCTATATTGTTTCGATATATATGCTCCAAAGCGCTCATTTTAACATAGGCATTTTAACTTTTAAATATCATTGTGACGGCTCCCTATACTCACATAATTAATCTTAGTGACCTCCACCACCATTCCCTTCTCTTTCCCCCTCCTCCAGGTGGCACACTTCTCAACAAGTCCCTTCCTACGTTCAAGTCATCGTCATCTTTTTAGGTGTGGTCCTCTGAATTTAACTACTTGCCTGATCATGGATGGGAAGTTGTTCATCTGACTGAATGCAACTCATCTGTGGTTACGGCACCAAAGAAAATAAACCTTCCCCCCATGAGCATTAAATGGTAAAAGTTTTCTTGAGCAACCCCACCCATGTGAAATGTTGGCAGGCACAATCATGGGCAAATTTTGTGCTTCTGTCCTCTGGTCCTTACGTCTTCTCTGCCCTCCTCTTCTCTCATGTCCCATGAGCCTTAGAGGTGGAGGATATACTGCTCCATTTGGGACTGAACACTCCCAGCACTTACTCTCAGCTCTTTGGCTATAAGCATTTAGTTTCAGGGCATTCAGATTTTCTTTCAAAATTCTCGTTTTCTGACATTCATCCTATCCTTCCTCTGCTATCTAATTCTGCATTTTTTTTTCTGTGCCTTCTCATGCCTTTTGCAACTGTGATGCCTTTGGTTTAGGAATTGTATTATGTCTTATTATGAAGACACTGAAGATAAGAGGCACTTGTTTCCTCAAACCCAGCAGGCTGGGGAATACCCCATGATGTGTATGCGACAACCTTACAAGGACACCCAGCAAAACACATCCTGTTTCTGCTTAGAAGGAACTTCACTGGGTCAACCAGGATGCAACACATACAAATAAGTGTTGATCGACTAGTGCCTTCCTAAGCATTCAAGACAAGTTGGAGACACAGTGGGAAGAAATGACTACAGTTAGCTACTCTTGAAAGCATCACATAAGCTTGAGCTGAAGCATGGATCTCTAGCTCACACAGAGAGTCTTTAGGAGAAAATGTGAGCCAGGGGTCCAAGGAAGTAGGAAAGGTTTGGAGAAAAATCTTGCCATTTGGTGCCCCAGCTGCTTTTATGTTTTGTAATTATGGTAATTTAACTTATAAGTATTTGGGAAAGTGGAGGAAATCTAATTAAAGATATTTTGGCTTCACTGGTTTTCTCAATGGGGAATACTTAATATTCCTAAATTAACTTACGTTCAGGCAATAAAATTAAAGATCATGAATGAGCAATCCTCTATAACTGTGTGTGCCTGTGCAAGTATATGCACCATATGCACACAGTACCCACAGAGGCCTGAAGAGGGCATCCCCTGAAGCTGGAGTTACAGATGGTTATGAGCCACCATATGGATGCTGGGAACTGAACCTAGGTTCTCTGCAAGAGCAATAAGTACTCTTAACAACTAAACGATCACTCTAGCAAGTTTAAAATATAAATAAATGATAAATTGGATAATTTTCCAAATTTTCAACGCTTTTCAATAATTTTACAATAACTTTCAAGACCATATCTAAGTTAAAAAGAAATTAAACATAGAAAATTGACAAACATTTAGAGGATATTAATTTTTAATATCCTGAAAAATAACCCCTTTCAAGTCTAACATACCCAGGATCACAGGGACACAGGAACCCCCGCCCAGCCAGAGACATGGGATTCTTCCAGTTTGAACTTGGACCTGGAGCAGAGACGGGGCGCTGGCTCTGGACTCACTCCTGCAACACCCAGAGGAAGCCCGACTCCCAGGTGCTCTGAAACACCCAGAATCACAAGTGAGGCCACAACATCGGCCTCAACACCTGGAGTAACTGAGATCCCTGGAATTCAGGGATACAGGAACCTCCCCCAGGCCAGTGGCATGGGTTCCTTCCAGTTTGAACCTGCACTCGGAGAAGATCTGGGGTGCTGGCTCTGCACCCACTCCTACAACACCCAGAGGGAGCCCAAATACCAGGTGCTCTAACACTCCCAGGATCACAGGATCACAGGTGCTCTGACATGCCCAGGATCACTGAAGCACAGGCTCACAGAGGAAGGTCGATGCCCAGGAAATCAGACACACCCAGAATGAAAGATCTGTATGACAAGAACTTAAAGTCTCTGAAGAAAGAAATCAAAGAAGATCTCAGAAGATGGAAAGACCTCCCATGCTCATGGATTGGCAGGATTAATATAGTAAAAATGGCCATCTTGATGAAAGCAATTTACAGATTCAATGCAATCCCAATCAAAATTCCAACTCAATTCTTCATAGAATTAGAAAGAGCAATTTGCAAATTCATTTGGAATAATAAAAAACCCAGGATAGAGAAAACTATTCTTAACAATAAAAGAACTTCTGGGGAAATCAGCATCCCTGACCTCAAGCTGTATTACAGAGCAATAGTGATAAAAACTGCATGGTATTGGTACAGTGACAGGCAGGTAGATCAATGGAATAGAATTGAAGACCCAGAAATGAACCCACACACCTATGGTCACTTGATCTTCGACAAAGGAGCTAAAACCATCCAGTGGAAAAAAGACAGCATTTTCAACAAATGGTGCTGGTTCAACTGGCAGTCAGCATGTTGAAGAATGCAAATTGATCCATTCTTATCTCATTGTTCAAAGTTCAAGCCCAAGTGGATCAAGGACCTCCACATAAAACCAGATACACTGAAAATAATAGAAGAGAAATGGGGAAGAGCCTTCAACACATGGGCACAGGGGAAATTTTCCTGAAGAGAACACCAATGGCTTATGCTCTAAGATCAGCAATAGACAAACGGGACCTCATGAAATTGCAAAGCTTCTGTAAGGCAAAGGACACTGTCAATAGGACAAAATGGCAACCAACAGATTGGGAAAAGACCGTTACCAATCCTATATCTGATAGAGGGCTAATATTCAATATATACAAAGAATTCAAGAAGTTAGACACCAGAGAACCAAATAACCCTATTTTAAAATGGGGTACAGAGCTAAACAGAGAATTCTCAACTAAGGAATATCGAATGGCCAAGAAGCACCTAAAGAAACGTTCAACATCCTTAGTCATCAGGGAAATGCAAAACAACCCTGAGATTCCACTTTGAGAATGGCTAAGATCAAAAACTCAGGTGACAACAGATGCTGGTGAGGATATGGAGAAAGAGGAACACTCCTCCATTATTGGTGGGATTGCAAGCTGGTACAACTACTCTAGAAATCAGTTTGACAGACCCTCAGAAAATTGGACATAGTATTACCTGAGGACCCAGCTATACCACTCCTGGGCATATACCCAAAAGATTCTCCAACATATAACAAGGACACATGCTCCACTATGTTCTTAGCAGCCTTATTTAAAATAGCCAGAAGCTGGAAACAACACAGATGTCTCTCAACAGAAGAATGAGTACAGAAAATATGGTACATTTGTACAATGGACTCAGCTATTAAAACAATGGTTTCATGAAATTCTTAAGCAAATGGATGGAACTAGAAAGTATCATCCTGAGTGAAGTAACCCAGTTACAAAAGAACAAAAGAACACATGGTATGCACTCACTGATAAGTGGATATTAGCCCAAAAGCTTGTAATACCCAAGATACAATTCACAGACCACATGAAGCTCAAGAAGAAGGAAGATAAAAGTGTGGATACTTCAGTCCTTCTTAGAAGGGGAAACAAAATACTCACAGGAGGAAATATGGAGACAAAAGTATGGAGCAGAGACTGAAGGAAAGGCCATTCAGAGACTGCCCCACCTGGGGGTCCATCCCATATAAAGTCACCAAACCCAGACACTGTTGCAGATGCCAAGAAGTGCTTGCTGACAGGAGCCTGATATAATTGTCTCCTGAGAAGCTCTGCAGAGTCTGACAAATACAGAGGCAGATGCTCGCAGCCAACCATTGGACTGAGCATGGGACCCCCAATGAAGAAGTTAGAGAAAGGACTGAAGGAAGTGAAGGGGTTTGTAACCCCATAGGAAGAACAACAATATCAACCAACCAGACCCCTCAGAGCTCGTAGGAGTACACATGGAGGGACGCACGGCTCCAGCCACACATGTAGCAGAGAATGGCCTTGTAGTGCACCAGTGGGAGAAGAGGCCCTTGGTCCTGTGAAGGCTCAAAGCCCCAGTGTAGGGGAATGCCGGGGCAGGGAGGTGGAAGTGGGTAGGTGGGTGGAGGAGCACCCTCATAGAAGCAGGGGGGATGGGATGGGGGTTTCCGGAGGGGAAACTGGGAAAGGGGATAACATTTGAAATGTAAATAAATAAAAAATATATTAAAAAATAATCCTTTTCAGCCTTCTATACCAAAGTCTTTTCTGATCTTGACTCTCCTGTTTTCTGTGATGAAGGGAAAGACAGTTATGGTCTGTGTCTTATTTTTCTATTGCTGTGATAAGACACCATGACCAAGGCAGCTTGTAGAAGAAATGTATTTGGATCGTTCAGTTCCAGACAGTGTCCATGGCCATCCTAGCAGGGAACATGGCAGCAGGCATGCATGGCTCTGGAGCAGTAGTTGAGAGCTTACATTTTGATCCACAAACATGAGGCAGAGAATGCTAACTGGGAATAGCTTATACTTTTGAAACCTCAAAGCCTTCCCCCAGTGACACACCTCCTCCAACCAGGCCACACTCTTAAACCTTCTCAAACAGTTCTACCAGCTGTGGACCAGGCATTCAAATTTATGAGCCTAGGGCACCTTTCTAACTCAAGCCACCACATGGGGGCTGATGTGTTCTATTTGTAGTCCCTGAATGAGACTGAGCTAAAAATGTAGTAGTTTTTGAGCCCTATTAAAACTCTCCAGGATTTTTTTAAATTCATGTCATCCTATTAACCTATATAACTTTCTGATTTTATCAGATTTCTATCTATGGGGCTAGAGGGATAGCTCAGAAATTAGGAGCAATTGCAGCCCTTACAGAGGATTTGAGTTTGGTTTCCAGTACCCATACTGAGTGGTTCATAACCATCTGTAACTCTAGCTCTAGGGAAATAAGATTTTTTAAAATCTTGGATAAAATGATCAATCTTTTGTAGCTGCCTGTGTTTTCTGCCACTGATCAACCTGTCCTGATCACCAGTTGCCCTGTCCTATGATAACCATGAAGCTGGATTTGCAAGAGTATGTGACATGACCATATCTATCAATCATATGAACTCCAGTTTGTAGGAGTAGATTGGTGGAATTAAGTAGTAATGACATCACATCAAATTTATCAAGTCTGGAAGGCTTTGAGGGTTCTACCTATTGTAGAGTACCTTCTATCCTATTAATTCTCAGAGGAGACAAACAAAGGTTTAGGACTGAGTTTTATCTAAACTATATGAAAGCAATCAGTTTCCAATATCAATGATGTTCATGGTAGATTCGTCAAAACTGGCCAATTGATAGAACCAGAAGAGTTTCCCAGAGGTGCAGGTACTTCACTGGAGAAGTGGGGATGCACCAATTTGCTGCAGGAGAGCTGGGATGTTGCAAGTTTAGGGCCTAAGTATGTTGGCTATCGTTCACTATCCACTTCTGTGTTTGACCTAGTATTGTGGCTATTAGGTAAATCTTTTTGGAGGGGACAAACAAGACAACAAGCTTCTACTAACCCAAAGGTTAAATAATGCTACAGGCAGCATTTGAAACCTATAGTAGATTGTTCAGCTTTGCTGTGCCCCACTTCCGAAGTATCTTCATTGTGCTTTGAATTGTTGATCTATAAATTCCGTTCCATGGAACATAGTATTTGAAGTAACCTGAACATGTGTTCCTGGGTCATAGTTATTCATAGGAACAAAAGCACAAGGGAAAGAGGTCATCAAAAATGAGATATGGCACTGGAGAGAAGGCTCAGACTGTAAGAACACTTGCTGGTCTTGCAGAGGACCTGAGTTCAATTCCCACATCTGCACCAAGCAATTCACAGCCACCTGTGAGTACAGCTCTGGGATCCTACTCCCCTGCAGACACCTGCACTCATGCAGAAGTAACCTCAACTCCATAGACACATAGTTGAAAATAAAAAAATTCAAAGGTGAGATTAGAAAAAGCAACTATAGTAAAACTCAGATGAATCATTATTAATGAATAATGGGGCATCTTGAAAGTCTTCTTGTGATTGGATGCAAAGCAGTCAAGGGACTGACCTGGATACACTGGAGACAGGAAAATAACTGCATGCATCCTTTGTTACTACCATATTAATGAATCAAGTAGTCTTGACATTCTTGCACAAAGTAGCATAGAATACTTAACTCTCTAATAGTACCAAACCCCTTTCTTCTCTAAAAATGAAGATATGTTCGTCATGTAAATAAAAATGTTTTGTTTTCTAAAGTATACTTTAAAAATAGCAATTTGGCATTTTTAAAGGTCTTCTAAGCTCAATTCTTATTGTAATTCTTAGTAGCGTGGATTGTTATATCTGAGATAGTTTAGAACCTGGTAAGCCCAAAGGAAAGAATGAAACGATAGTTCTATCCATCTACACACACAAACACACACACACACACACACACACACACACACACACACACACACACACACACACACACACCATCTTACAGGGAATAAAAGAAAGTTTACTTCATTTTGAGTGAACAGGGTCCAGAACCACAGATTTAGGTTACCCAAAATTCCATGATCCAACTTAGAAGCAGTTACATGAAGTTTTTAAAAAATAGTTTTACAGAACAAAGAAAATTGTAAATCAGGGCAATTTAAAAATACATGGGTGGAAATCTGAGAGGCAGGTGCAGTGAGATTCCGGGCAGTTCTGCAGGCTTGAGATGCTGCTTAGTAGCATCTTAGCAGAAGGAAGCTAAGTCCACAGAGTCTAAAAGGTGGGTTGTTTTTTTTTTATCATTGTCACAAGATGATACTTCTGATTCAGAAGTGGGGAGGAATGGCATTCCAGTCTTTCCACAGTCTTCTATCCAAGTTGCAGGGTCCCCCAAAAACCACCAAGGAGCCACTTCTGATGCAAACACACAGGGTCTTTTATTATGAGCTTATGAGCAAGGTCTCTCAGACTCTCACTGTCCAAGTCACACCAGGTCAGAGTAAGAGCCCAAATCTAGGGGGTTAAGGGTATTTATTGTGGTTACTTGGGGAATTTCCATACTGATCAGCAAGTTATCATTTTAAAAACTGCATTTCTGGCATCATGTTCAGGAATTGAATACTAGGACAAACCACCTGACAAACAGGATGGTCGGATTATCTATTCTCTGCAGGATGTCTTAGGTTATCTCTATGTACCTTGGTCCTGCTATTTTAGCCCGGCTATTGCTGAAAGGTGGAGGGGTGGGGTGTCATAGGATGCTTGTTCAGGTGTGATTTTCTTCCCAAAATTGCAGTTCAGTCCCTGATCTCACACAAAAAGGAGTTTCTTCAGAAACAGGGTCGGTTGGGTTTAACACACAGTACTGAAATTCTAATCAGCCAATTGCTCTCTGAAGACACAGAATCTGTGTCTTTCAGGAATTTTCCTTCACAGCCAGATACACCTTCCTTTCACAAGTTTTTGTTTACACACTCATCACACAAAGCTCCCTAGCTCTTCTGGAATGTACTCACCCCGTCGTCATTCAGTAGTTGTTGCAAGCTGATTGGAAGATTGCATTTGTGTGCGTGCGTGCATGCGTGCGTGTGTGTGTGTGTGTGTGTGTGTGTGTGTGTACATCGAAGTTCTATAAAACTCTCTATGCTGACTGAAGCTATACTACACAATTTCCAAGACGAACAATCTCCACTGGAAGCATCTCCTCAAATGTACCATCCCACACTTGGAGGGACTCTGGCCAGTTTGAGTGTGGCAAACATGGTTCTGGTAAGCCTTGCCCTTCTCCCTGATTCACATTCCTTTGGAGAGTAAATTATAGGCAGTTGTGAACTGCACAACATAGGTACTGGGAACTGAATTCAGGTCCTCTGCAAGAGTAAACACCCTCTTAACCACTGAGCCATCTCTTCAGCACCAGCAGTTTTTAAACATTTCTAACTTCTGGGCTTGGTGGTGTATGCCTTTAACTTGAGAGGTAGACACAGGCAGATCACTGAGTTCTAGGCCAGCTGATCTATAGGGTGAGTTCCAGGCCAGTGAGCGCTACACAGTTAAGACTCTGTCATAGACACATATGCTTGTGTGTGTGTGTGTGTGTGTGTATGTGTGTGTGTGTGTGTGTGTGTGTGTGTGTGTGTGTGTATGTGTGTGTGTTTTACATGTGTGTGAGTTTCTGCAGAGGCCAGAAGAAGGCATCAGATGCCCTGAACTTTGTGAGGCATTTGTGAGCCTCCCAACATGGATGCAGAGACTTGAACTGAGGTTCTCTGGAAGAGCATCTCTCCAGCCCCAGGCAGACTTAATGTTAAGTAACTTTCTGCTCTAACTGCTTTAGGAGGACAGTGAAGATATTACTGTCTGGTTTCTACTCATGGAAAGCTTCAGAGATGGTGAGAATAAATAGGAATCTTAGTAAAGTGAGGTCGGGAAAGGGGACCATGGCGATGACATAAGCACTGAACGCCACGGCACACGGGATGGAAGGAAACAGGATCCTGTTTCTTGGCACTGAAATAATTAAAGAGAAGAAGAGAAACCATATATAGGAAGCAGAGACCCAAAGTCTTATTTTATATTTTGGTGTATCCTGTTGGAGGGGAGCGTCAGTTATGCAGTTCACTAGACTGTGAGTACTGACACCAAACTCAGGGGTTTCCTCTGTCCCTTCTCTCAAGCAGAGGGAAGGAAAGGGGAACATAATTCCACGGTGCAGGCAGAAGACTCTTAGGCTCTGCGGGCTTCATATGGACTTACAAGAATTAGCAAGACTTTAAAACTGCCGCTAACATAACAAGGCACCGCCTATAGCAGGGAAGGAAAAGGATCTGTATTGTTAGTGGCAAGTGTCACTGAAACAGGCTCTGTAATTTCAATTAAACTTTTGGCAGATTTCTTTGGAGAATTGATTTGTTTTTTACAACAACCACATTATGAAGTAAAACTAGAGGACGAATAGAAATGAGCATTTTGATTGTTTTGAATGTAGGACTTAAGAGCAACATGGAGATGGATTAATAGGGGTGAGACTTTTTTAGAAGGGTTATCATTACCATGGACAAATGACAACAGCATGGCAGAGGTCCATGGTCCGTGTACTACACGCAGACAACATGACGAGGGCTCCGAGGAGAATCATACCCTTGAGGCCAAGCCGGGGTCCCTTCCTATTGCCTCTGAGGAAGAAGGGGCCTTCGTAGGGTGTGCCTGCAGACGGGCTCTGATTCCCCAGAAGAAAGCAGGAAAGGGTGGAAAACAGGATGTGTGAGCACCAGTCCTCATTCAGAAACTCCCTTCCCTGGGGGGGAGAAGTCTAAGGTGGTAGCAAACACAGGGCCTTTCCACTTCCAAGCGAGAAGCCACCAGGATTTTCTGGATACCTTAAACAGATAAACCTGCAGACATGAAGAAGTAAAATACCTACCAATTGCATTAGACATGTGGATATTAGAAATCGTCACAAAGAGCTTTAAAATATTGTCTGGGGCCAGCAAGATGTCTCAATGAGGAAAGGCACTTCTGACCTCTACACACACACACACACACACACACACACACACACACACACACACACACACACACGTGGATTTTCTCTCCCACGCCTCCCTATCCCTACCTCCCTGCTCCCCTGTCCATGGCCATTATCACTACGAACAAGCAGAGTCACCCAAGTTTCCAGAGCTCATGACAGAGTCAGAGCAGATGGCAGGAATGTTGTCTCCAAGTCACCCGAACCCGTTTGCATGCCGGCCTTTACCCCTGTTTCTCCACTGATCCTATGTTTGTGCTGCCTGCTGTATAACTCTATTAAAGAAGTCCTTAAAGGACTTGTTTACACAGAAGTAGCTGTATTCTCATTTCAAGGCGTGTAGCACCCCTCCAGAAACAATTATTGAACAGTGACTGTGAGTAAGAAACTGGTCACTTCCTTTGCCCAGCCAGGCAGATGACCCCAGTAGAGTTCATCATCTCTGTAAAGACTCTCGGCTACTTTAACTCCATCTTGCCTGAAGGATGAGATTTTTAGGAAAAATAGTGATACATATGGATGCCATTTATTCTCCAGGATTGAAGCACTGGCTACATGCTGCTCTATCCAGGGCTAGCTCTAGCAAATGGTCACTAGTTTAATAAGGTCGGGTGATAAGTTCACATGTTCTCTGCTTCCGCCTGTCCCATTCATTTCTCTATGCCCCAGAATCCTGGGTCTTACCCAAATTTAGGTAATCAGAGGAAAAGATGAGAATTGGTCAGCTTGTATTATTATAGAGGAAATTATTACATCAGGAGAGGAAATTATTACATCAGGAGAGGAAATTATTACTGACACTAGAAGGATAAATGTGGGGGCTGAAGAGATGGCTTAGAGGTTAACAGCATTCAATACTCTTGCAGGGGCAACCAACAATGGTAGCTAACAACTGTCTAATAACTTGACTTCCAAGGGACCTCACACCCTCTTCTGGTTTTCTTAAGTACTGCAGGCATGTGGTGCACAAAGAACACATGCAGGCAAACACACATCCACATTTTAAAGGGGGGAAGTAAAACTGGAAATAGTTTAGGAATTGAGTAGAACTTAGGTGCTGGGGTGGGACGGAAAAACCTCAATGGAGAGAATTTGTCAAGTCTCCCGTTGAGCAAAAGTCAATTCACTGGGCGTCTGCAGCACTGAGAAAATGTGGTATTTGCTGTGACAGTGGGCAGACTTTCTCCTTTTAAGAATATCCTGACAGGCTTAAACTACATGACATTGTTACTGAAACCATGTTCTCACTGCTCAGTGTCAAGGACAAGGGGAAATGACTTGAAAAGCCAGCAAACCGAAGAAAATGGGAATCTGCCGCCAGCAGAGCTGTATGCACTCAACCGACACCTTAAGCTTCTTTTATCCCTAGGTAAGGAAGAGAGGAGAGAGATGAGACTTAAGATTCAGAAAGGATGAGAGACTGGAGACCTCTAGATATGACATTCTAGTGGTCCAGAACAGAACACTGATGCATTGATGACTGTTGCTGGCCATCTGAGAATGGTCTCTGCAAATCTTAAATATCTTATTGTTGGATATCTTATATCCAACCTTAGTGTCTTCAACCTTGAAGGAGAGAGAGAGAGAGGTGAGGCAAAATTAGGAGTAATCAATCTGATATTAATTTCAGATAAATATTCTTTAAATGAATAACTTGTCTCTCTCTCTATATATATATGGCTAGCTGAAATCTGTCCCAAAGGTGAAGCATCAATTGTTTAACTGAATGGCTTCCAGAATTAGTAATCTTTGAAGTGAACTACAGACAAGCAAAATGAGTGTTTATATGTTCCCTTGGTTATTGTGTTGATTAGCGTTATTTATTTACTTGACAAGATCTTACCCAATTCAGTTAATTGATAGAAGAAACCCCATCTTGGCTGTGGTGACATCATTTCTTGGAAGGATCCTGGACTGTCTTAAATGGAGAAAGAAGAATGAGCCTTAGCATTGCATTTCTTTGCTTCCTGACTGTGGATGCTGTTATGAAATGTAATGTGTTGTAGGAGGAGGTGTCCCCCTGAGAAATTATGCCATGTGACAATCTAGTATAAAGGGTCTTTCTTGGGGGAAGGGAGAGGAGTGAGGGCCTGGAGAAGGGGTAGAGACAGACGAGTGGACATGTGGACAGATGAAAGCAGAGCCATGAGGGAGGTAAGCAGGACAGAGAAGGACAGAAAAGAAGAGAGAGACCAGCAAAAGAACTTGTGTGGCAGGCAGTCCTTTTATATGCAACCCTGTCAGGTAATGTCGGCAGGCGATGACATAAGCAGGTGGAAGGTCCCACGAGGGGCCCAATGGTCACCTGTAAGCTAATTGATGCAATGTGCCTGGCTGTTTTGACCCTTCCACCTTGATGGACTGTACCCTTCACTGTGAGTCACAATAAATCATTTCTCCCTTGGGTTGCCTTTGTCAAGGCATTTTATCACAACAACAACAACAACAACAACAACAACAACAAAATACTGGACTGAAGCATTTTGAGGAAGGAAAGGTTCAGTTGCCATGGTTATTCTAAATCTAGCCAAGTTGACAATGTCTTCACCTTGCAACTCTGTAACCACTAAATCCTTTGAATCTTGTGAATGGTAAGTGTCATTTATATGCTAATGAGAGTTCTAGGGACTCATAAAGGGCTTCTTAATGGGGGCTGGTTATTAGAAAGAAGGTGTAATTAAAAGACTGGACTTTGGCACTGTGATCCTCCAGGGGACAGAGGCTGAAGGTACAGGTGATCACCAATGGTAACATCAATCATGCATATATAATGAAATCTCCATACAAGTTCAAAAGGACAGGCTTAGGTGCCTCCAGATACAAATGATCTCTAGGCCCTCCTGTCTAAGCCTGCTGAGAGCAAGGATTACACACTTGTACCTTCGCTTCTGAAATATTTGTTCTCAGTGTCCAGTAGAACATTCAATAAAGTCAACTGCTGTTAGACATTTTATTGTTCGGTAGTAATAGGTTATTTTTCTGCCACCTGTGAAATGAGCCAATTCAAGGCAGATTGGATTATATTAAATGCAGGTTTATTGGAAAGATGATCTCAGGCAAGTTTACTGGCCCCAAGCTCAGAGGCCAGAGAAGTCACCATAGGGAGGGGGGGAGGGGGAAGAGAAAGAAAGGGTGCCCACACCAGGAGAGGAGAGAAGGAGAAAGCAGAGAGCCTAAAATGTCTGGATTATATAGGGAGGAGCCTCCGGAGGAAGGGCAACCCAGCCCCTGGGCTGGAAAGTTCAGGGTTGGGGTCAGGATATGCCAGGTAGGAGCTGAGGGATGCTGGGAGAACCTGGAGGCCAGCACCGCTTTGATATGTAAGATATGGACCTTAGTCGATAGTTCCCCAACCCCGTACCAAACAGGAATTTCTGATTGCAGATTGAGTTTCCATGTTGGCTTCAGACCAGTTTATATTTTCTTTTACCTTACCAGTTGGTTTTGGTTGAGTTTATAGAGATTCATTCATTTCATCTAAATCAACGAATGTGGCATAGTGGGAGGGGCAATTACTCTTAGAATCCTTTATTGACCCTCTTCCACAAAACCCCCTGCACCCTTTAATTTCTTAGTCCTTCTTTTCTTAGGCTAGTTAAAACTTTGCCTATTTCTTCCTCAAAGAACGAACATTTCCCCTCCTGTGCCTATTTCATTTCTCTCTGCTCTAATTTTTATCTCCTACCTTCTGCTATCTTCAGGTTTAAATTTTACTCTTTTTGGTTTCTTAGAGTTCTGTGGGAACGATCCGGCATGGTAGAAAGAAGCCCCACATGTCCATCCTGGGAGCTGCGGCTCTGGGTGGGACAGGACACCGAGAGGAAGCGGCTGCGTTCCTCCGCCCACAGTCCGACAGGCAGGTCAGGCTGTGGGAAGCCTTTGCAGAGACCTACCTGTGGGTGGAAACGCCTCCGTGGGTTCTCTAGCCTGGAGCACCGCAGACGCTGCTGGGTGCCGAAAACAGGCTAGCCAGAGCACAGCTGGGTTCCTGCCCAGACCGGGTTGCAGCTTGTGGTGCTGACTAGCTGCTTCGGCTTGGGTGAATGGATGCCATCTAGAAGTGCTGAGAAGCCTTCGGCAAGAGATTAGATGCAACTCCTTAATTGAAGGCTGGATCCCTTGCTTCCCACGGGCAGGTCAAGATGAATAGACAGTCCATAATTCTAAGGCATTTATTGACATTGTGATGAGTGGCATGGATGAAATCTTACCCCAAAATCTCTGGGATGGGCAAGGCAGATATAGTAACTGGGAAAGGGCGTGGCTAAGTCTCTAGGTGTCTCATTAACATGGAGGTGGCTTGGGGCTTCGTGGCCAAGCTTCCACCTGAGGAGGGGTGGGTCAGGGTCTGACAACAGGTCTTACATGACCGACCTCTCTACTGGAGGCTGTGGGGGGTTGTACTTGGCAGGAGCCAGAAGGCCTCCTGGGAGCATTGGCGAAATGCTTTGCGGTCCCTTATGGCTTGCCCCACTGGGTTGCCCGGAAGTTTAGCCTGTGCTCAACTGGGTACCAGACTGCCTGTCACAGACCACTGCCCCACAGAGTTCAATGTCTGATGATTTGAAATCTCAACTTCAGCTTCAGGTATAAAATGTCCCCCTTGGCACAGTTTTTATTGCATCAGTGAGTTTGGGGTGTATTCTTTTGTTTTCATTTGTCTCAAGACTTCTGTTTTCATTGTGATTTCTCCCAGCTTTGATTCATAAAAATATGTTTAATTCCTGGTACTCTTAAACACTGCTAATCTCTAGCTTTGTCTCATTGTGATCAGGAAGTAGACTCTCTATGATTTTAATTCTTTTATAGGTATTAAGATGTGTGTAGCCTAACATATGTTCTCTCCTCAACTATTCCATATCCGCTTGAGAAAAATGGTTATCGGCACTCCTGAGTGTTTGGCACCTGCTTAAGCACGGTTGGTCTAGCTCATTAATTAAGTCCCATTCTCTAATGGATCTTCTGTCTGGTGGTTCTGCCCACCATTAGAAGCAGGCTATTGAAATTTCCTGCTGTTTTCGTAGGGATGTCTATTGATTCAACTCTCTCAAAGTTTGCCCCAGTCTTAGGAGCGCTAAGGTTCAGAGCGTGCCATGGAAGGAATGTAAAATGGCCCCTGTGGACTTGTGCGTTTGAACACTAGCTCCCCAGCTGTGGTGCTGTTCTGGAGAATGGTGGAACCTTTAGGAGGTGGAACAGCATCATGAGAGTGAGTCACTGGGGTGGGGCCTTGAGGTTTTGTAACCTGGTCCCACTTCCTGAACACTTGCTTTATGTATTGGTCATTTCCCCACGAGTATCATATCTGCTGCTTCTTGGGGTCTTGCTATATTGTGTGACTATACACACAATCCCTTGCCTTAGGTACACATGAATGGCCACTTGTGTTATACCACCAGCCATTTCTGTGGCCTCCACCCTGATGATATTCACACTTCCTAGCCATTTCTTCAGGGCCCACGGAGGGACAAGCCAAACTTTCAGGTCTGTTCACATACAAGCAAGAACTTTTAACAAGTTCCAGTGTCTTCTTTCCAAGGGGGGAGCCAGGAATTAGGTAGCTTTTTTTTTCTAGCCACTGGTGATTGTGGACAAGCCAAACCAAACCATGCTAGGCATTTTCCTGCCTTGGTGAGTGTGGTGTTTTCTTGCTGGCTGTGTTAGGTTGGTTCCTGTGATTCTCAAAAAGCTATTATATTTACTTTTGAATGTGTGTGTGAGTCTGTGAGGGTCTGTGTGAATCCAGGTACCTAAAGGGACCAGAAGAAGGCACCTGACCCACACAGCTAGAGTTTAGGGCTGTTGAGCCATGGTGCAGGTGCAGGGAACTTGACTTGGTCCCTCTGCAAGAGTAAGTGCTCTTAAATACAGAACCATCGCCTCAATCCCTGGTTTCCATGGGGCTATGATAAATACATACATCCTAGTCGGCCATCATTATTCCACAGCCTTGGGTCCTCAGTGTCATTTCTACCCCATCTCTTCCTGATTCTATTTTTACATCAACAGCCTGCACTCATACGTCCTTGGAGGGCTAGCCCCAGGCTTAGAGCCCCCTCACCTGCACAGACAGACAGACAGACAGACAGACAGAGGGGCTCCTAGGGCGCTTACCTGGGACAGTCCTTGGCCAGTGGTGAAACCAAATTTTACTCCAGAGTTTCCCCATGGGGACAGGCTACAGCAACCCTCTGTAGGGCCCCGACTGAAGCACTCCAAGTAGCTTTCACTCTTGGTCCTGTTTCCAGGACTCTCTTCCTAGTTTCTCCTGACGAACTTTCATTGGACTGTTGGAGGTTACAGTGCACCATGGTGGAAAGTCACAGCCACAGGAGCTTGAGGTGCCAGGTCACACCATGTGCATACTGAGGAAGAAAATGGCTATCAATATTTGTGCCAATTTTTTTTAATATACAATCCAGATGCCTAGCCCAGGGAATGGTTCCACCCATAGAGGTCGGGTCTTCCCACCTCAATGAACCTAAGAAAGATAATCCCTCCAGAGGAAGTGGGCACACTTAATCTAGAAGCTATTTGAAGTTAACCACCTTCTGGGAAAGTAGAAAGCAGTTTTCTCCAATGAAATGTCACTGGAAGCATCAAGCACACTCCAGGGGTAGTCCCTCTGCCAAGGAGTAGTTACCCAACAGAATGAACCCCATGGTTGATAGTTCTTTGTTTAGGCATCTCTTTCTGTCTCTATCCATCTCTGTCTCTGTCTCTTTCTGTCTTTCTGTCTCTGTCTCTCTGTGGCTCTGTTTCTCTTCCTCCCAATCTCTGCCTGCCTCTTTTTCTGTCTGTATCTCTATCTCCCTCTGTCTCTGTCTCTCTCTTTCACACACACACACACACACACACACACACACACACACACACACACACACACCATGGTTATCCATAGTCTATATTGTATTTCCTTGGTATAAACCAGTAGATTGTTTTGGCATTTTTTTGTCTTACTAGGAGAGAGAGAGACAGAGACAGACAGAGAGACAGACAGAGAAAGGGATCATGAAGTTGGATGAGGATCTGGGAGGGGATACAGGAGAGAGAAACTTGACCAAAATATACTATATGCAATAATTTTTTTAATTTCTTAAAATAAATCACTAAGGCATGGCCAGGGACACCCTTCCCAGGTTATTATAGTTTCGCAGAGGTGAAGGGCATGGCCAATTCTTCCTGACTCTCCTTTGACACCAATAGACTGCACTATTGCTCTCTCTCTCTCTCTCTCTCTCTCTCTCTTACACATACAACACACACGCACGCACACACACATGCATGCATGCCCCCACACATGTATACGCTATGGTTAGGTCCACAATATATATTACACTTCTCCAGTACAAATAGTAGCTGGTAGCCTCTCAGGACTGAAAACAGTGTGTACTTGAAACATCTCATATTATAGAAGGGTGATGGTCTTTAAACACATCAGAGTGGCTCATGACCTTGGGTAGCATAGAATAATGCAGAAGGCAGCAAAGAATAAAATTCCCTTAGTGACTGACCAATCAGAACAGGGCAAGGGGTATTTTAATTGAATTTAGCTAACGAGGATTTAATCAGGGAGGGGTCTCTTAAAGGAGGTGGGACAAGATTAAGTGCTCAGGGAGCAGCAGCCTGAGGGGCTGTTACCCAGCTAGGACCTGGAGGACTACAGGGATGACAAAAGACAGCCTCGAGAGAAGCCCTCAGCAGATGCTAGAGCTCTTGGTGGGAAGCACCACCACTGCCAAGATGTGTTGTTGGGACAGAAGGAGACTAAACACCCTCTTCTGCCTTATCCTACCCATGATCCTCCTGGTGTAGTGCCTCCCATGCAACGTCTGCAAAATTCCAAACGTACAGAGGACAAGCTGTCCGAGCAAGATCCCCTCCCCATCCACAAGAGTTTTGCTGATGGCACAGAAAGCCACTTACCCAAGTCATAGTCAACCTGAAGCACTCACATTACAAACTGAGAGGGGATACCCTGGAGGCCCAGCCATATGGTGCACACATAGGGAGCCACCATGGTGAGCAGCTGTGGGATTCTGAGCTTTCCACCACCGGCAGAATCTCTGCTGGACCAGTGTTGAAGTTGGGTGCCTAAATCCTTCCTCCCCATCCTTCCACATGTTCTGACCTTAACAGACATCTTGCATCATGACCTATCACAGCAATGGCTTTCAGAGAAGTCAAACCACGGGAGCAGGTTACAGACTCCTATGTATGTGTGAGGGGAAATGAACACGAACAGAATAGCTGAGAATGAAGCTTAGCTACTTAGCACTTAGCCTTCCTGTGCTCTTCACTGCCCTAACTCTGTTGTAAGGGGAGGGAGGGAGGAATCCACTCCATGTGTCAGGCATCTGAGGGGGCCTGAAGAATTTGGGAGCATTTATACGAATACAGGGAACTACAATAAAGTATATTTGCCCATCACATACCCCACGTGGTGCGTGAGGATTCTGTCTGCACGTGGTTATCACTGTACTTCTAGTAGGCTGCATGTGTGCTGCCTCACTCAGGTGAGAGTTCCCAGCCTCCTGGGCACTGTCAAGGAAAGCTTTGCACTAATGCTAAATGATGCAGTTCTAAGTGAGGTGATTAAATAGTTCAGTGGAAGGAGCATCCTCTCAGGGAAGAGAGCAACAGGAGGCTTTTGGGGACATGCCTGAGTGAGTCACAGCCGGGGTCTAGGGAAGGAAGCTGGCTGGTGGCCCAGGGAATAGCTCAATGTACCTCTTTCCAAGGGAATAGTGGCCTGGTTGGCTTGGGGAAACAGTCCCCACACACACCAAATGGGACGTGTTTATGGGGCTTTGAAGAGTCCCTGAATACCTCAGAGCAGGGAGCTTTGAATTGATGCCAGTAAACTGTATGGACAGTTATCAGCAAAGTGCTGTGTGTTCTCTGGCCTGCGTATGTCATTCCACACTTTCAATTTGCCACCATTTAAAGGCTATGACTGTAGATCTTATGTCTGTTAAGATCCGCCCCTGACAGGAGAAAGTCTGGGAGAGAGTGTACCCTCAACTCCCCAAGACTCGGCCAGCCCACAGAGTAGGGAGGCAAAGCGAGCAGGTTCCCAGACCCTGCCCATCTCCATCACTAAGCACAGGAAGCTTCAGGAAGGTGTGGTGTCAGTGTCCTTCTGGCTGGGCGCCTGGCTTCTCTGCTTCTAATGATGTACAGGCTGGGGCCACCAATTAGGGAAAACCCCAGAATTCCCAACTAGGAAGCATAGGGGAAGGCAGTCGCCTCCTTAAGAGATAATGGGCGTCTATGGGTGGATCACAGAACCCATGAGCGACAGGAAACAGTGCACTGAATGTGAGCGGCTGATTCTGAGCTTGCAGCCCTCTCCTACCTTCCTTCCTGGAACAGCCAAACCTGGAGACCGAGACTCAGGGGGCAGAGGCCCCAGGAGGCATCCTTGGGCAGCTTTCTTGGGTGGTCATCTGGAGATTGCAGGCCTGTACATGCATTACAGAACTAGATAATTAGATAAATATGAGTCATTATTTGGGAGTTAACAAAACTACAGTGCAATGGTTTTCTTAGTCCCCCCTTTCTGACTCTGTGAATGGTGGCTGAGCAGTTCCCTTCCAATAAAAGAGGAGCTGGGTCACAATGTCACCGCTCCATCCTTAGGACTTCTAGGGATATTGCTCTCAGTCACCACACAGGACCCACATATGATATCTGCTTTTTTTATCAGGGTGTCAAGAGCAGGAAACCTATACTCACACAACCATTTGGTTCAGAAGTTAGGGAATAACCACCCTGAGTTCGGAAGCTGCTGCCATCTCTTCGCTCAAGCTGACCCAGTGGCTTTCTCTTCTTTCTGCCTGCAGATCCAGATGAAGAACTCTCCGCTTCTCCAGCACCATGTGTGCCTGTGTGCCCCCATGATTCCCTCCGAGATGATAATGAACATTTACTGAACTCTGAGCCACACCCAGTTAAGTGCTTTCCTTTATAAGAGTGGCCATGGTTATGGTGTCTCTTCCCAGAAATGAAAACCCCCAAGGCAGTGGGTCGTGGATGCTGACACTCAGGCTGGTTCTCCCTCCCACAGGTACCTGTCAGCAGTGTGTCCCCAGTTCCCTAGACCCTATGAAAGGACAACACAGAGGCCAGGGACTGAGGCTGAGACCAGTGCAGCTGAGCAGCAGCTGCCCCTGATTTTGGATGAATGGTGCCCCAAAAGGAAACCTGGGTTTAACTCAGTCAAACTTAAATCAAAGACCAACTTGCTGAGGAACTCATTCCAAAGCCTGAGAGAAGGATCCCTTGCTGTCCTAGTGTGTGGCATGTTACAGTATCCTGAACTGACTGGGTGATAAAGACATTCTTACAGACCTGGAAGCTAGGAAGTTAAAGAGTTGGCATACTTGGTGCTTGATGAGAGTCCATGTTTCCGGTGTGTTGGTGTCAACACTTTTCTGTGTCCTAAGAGAGAGACCAACCAAGTTCTTGAGGCCTTTCAAAAGGGCATGAGTCCCTTGAGAAGAACTCCCCCTCAAGACATGACATTTCCCAAGAGCCCTGTGTCCTCACTCCCTTGCCTTGGACTGTGAGTTTAACACAGGGACTGGAGAAAAGAGTTTGGTGACTAAGTGTGTTTGCTGCCTTTGCAGAGCACCTGAGTTCAGTTTCTAACACACACACACACACACACACACACACACACACACACACACCAGGGGCCTGTATTCACCCATAACTCTAGTTCTAGGGACTCTGATGCCCTCTTCTGGCCTCCATAGGTAACTGAACTCACATGCACATGCTTCCACGCAGACACACATTCATATATATATTTAAAAATAAAAAAATTTAAAACTATTAAGGGCAGGGACACAATTCACACCATCGCAGGACACAGCGATAGCCAACTGCACAGCTAGTTCTACTGCTAAGCCTTGCAGCATGGGGGAATAGGGGAGAGAAGGTACCAGGACCTAAGAGAAAACTTTGCAATGACAGTGACTGTTGGTCAAGCCCACGGACTGGTAGAGGTGACCTGATATCTCCTCATGGACTAGCCAAATGAGCAAGCTCTGGGTTCAAGTGGAAGCCTCTGCCTTAATATGTAAAGCAAGGAATGGTTAAGGAAGACCCCTGATATCAACCTCTGATCTCTGACCCTTACAAGCACACACACATATGATGTACACCCATGCACAAGTGTGTCCTCACACATGTATATGCGCGCGGGCACACACACACACACACACACACACACACACACACACACACACACACACACACACAGAGTCTGAGTTGTAGAGTGGCTGCCCTGTGAGTAGAAGGCCCTTCCTCCACCAGAAGCCTTGAGCAGCAGCTTCTGTTTTGCAGCTCTTTGAAACAGCTGGACATCAGGTGCTGTTTGATGTAGTCACCTTAACCCTTGAGTGACTGGGCTAATCTCGGTCTTTAGACTTCCCGGGTTCTGAGCGGACTCTGTTCTAACCCCAAACTGCAAACAATTTTGTTGTTTTGATGTCTTTCCTCTTCACACCTCGTGGCCTCTTACAAGCCTGGTTATGGATTTGCATTAGAAGTGAGGTAGATAACAAGCACGGGAACTATTTCGGTTTCCTTCTTCAGATCTAAAGGGGAAGAAACCCAAATTGTAGTCCAGCAAATATATTACAAATTGAGATTCTCTGTGTGGCCGTGACCACACTAGATACATTCTTGAACCTGTGCAAATTAAATCGCATTAAATGGACCAGGAAAAAGCTCACTTCTTAACTCATCATACTAGAGGATGTCTCGTGTCGGAGGATTTCTAATAAGATGACTGAATTTCTATGTGCTACATTTAAAGTGACTGATGGGAACCATTTTCCAATTACTTCCTATAGAAATGGCAGTTAGAAAGACAGGATGTTAATTCTTTGTTTCCTTATTCTAGGGGAAAACTCACTTGTCAGTTTCAGGAAGGTAGAGGGATCATTCTAGAATCTTAAGGTGAGTCTAGCACCTCTGCGCCTAGCACTTGTGGGGGCTGCCGCATGGTCTCTATCCATGGGCTGCTGGAGGGATGATTAGCTGGATTCTTTCCATTTTTAATATGTTGTTTCTTGTGGGCCTATTGGGGACAGTGGAGGGAAACTAAAGCAGTAGAACGTAAGGCACAGAAAGTATTCCCAAATCTGAGCCTACTTCATTCTCAAAACCCCGATTCTGTTCACTGTTATCGCTGCCTATGGGTGCGTGACTAACCGTCTTGCGCCCAAGCCACTGACCCATCAGCTGCTCCTGTCTCAACGGAAGTGAAGCTCACTCTGTAGCTTCTAGGTGATGGTGAAGTTGCATTTCAAGAAGAGCTTAGGATGGGCTCTGCTGCTCAGATAGCCTGGTCTGCCTGTGTTGTCATGGGATGGCTACAGATTCTCTCCATCCCCCCCCCCTCCTTTTCACGGACATGCTGCAATAAACAGAGAAGTCTATATGGTCCCAAGGTGAGTTTTCAACATCCAGACCCTCAAAGAGCCCATGGGAGGGGGAGGGGCAGAGGGAGGGGAGGCTCCATGGAATTTCCGGAGGATGAACAAAACTTCTAGAACAGAGATCCAGGAAACCGGCGTGACTCTAAGCTGCCTCAAGGAAGGCAGATCTGTCTCATCTATCTTCAGTCCCTGGTGACAAGATGTTTTGATAAATGTGGCACGTGTTTGTTGTCAGAGAATGTATGTTTGAAAGACGGAAGGAGCCCCCAAGCATTGTCTGAGATGCTGAAGGCCAGTCTGAGCCTGGGAAGCAGGTCCTCATAAATGTCAGGGTCCTTGGAGGGAGAAGTAATTACAGTCCTGACATTTGGAACGTGAGGCAGAGCTCCTACAAGCACCTGGCCCAGGGAATTATTCTGGAAGCTCCCACGTGGAGTGGGCAGCCTGACTTTATCAAGCATTCTAATTCCCATGTCTCGGCCCCTTTTCCTCCCCACATCCCAGCTATAAGGTGTCTACTGTATTGCTTTCTTTGGCTCTCATCTGAGACAGTGGGCTGCATTCAGTCTAACATAAAAAAATGGGGAACCTGCGTGGAGAAGACACACTCTGAATGTAGATAGCACCATTTGCAGTGATTGGAATAAGAAATGTCCCCCATAGACTTAGGAATTTGAACACCTGGTCTCCCGTTTGGCCCAACCTTGCAGGAGGATATGTGTCCCTGGGGGCAGGCTTTGAGGGTTCATAGCCTCACCCACTTCTAGTTGGTCCTCTCTACTGTTCTGTTTGGGGCTGAAGATACAATATCTTAACTTCCTGCTCAAACTGCTCTCTGTGTGCCCTCTGCTCTATAGTCAGTACAGGGTCAGTTGCATTTGGAAATCACGGGCCAAGAACATGATGGATCCAGAAGGTTTGAACCACTATAGTGCTTTCAACATCAAATTGTCTTCATTAGGGACCAGAGGCAAATCACACTAAGGAGTACAAAACCCAAGCCATTCCCCCGTTTTAAAGAAAAATATTTGTAATGGTGTGTGAGTGTGTGCATGTGTGTATGTGTGTGAGTGACTGTGTTTGTGTATGTGTGTGAATGAGTGTGTGAGTTTGTGTAAGTGAATGTGTGTGTGTGTCTGTGAGTGTGTATGTGTGTAAGTGAGTGACTATGAGTAGGTGTATAAGTAAGTGAGTGAGTGTGAGTGTGTGAGTGTGTGAGTGTGTGTGTGTGTTTGTGTGCGTGTGACTGTGGGGAGTGTGTGTATCTATCTGTGCAGGGGTATGTGCAAGTGCAAGTGAGCACAGATACCCACAGAGCCCAGAAGAGGACATCGGGACTCCTGGAGCTGGAGTTATAGGCGATTGTGAGCTCTCCAATGTGGGTTCTGGGAACTGAACACAGATCTTCTGCCAGGGCAGTGTGTGTTCTCAACCTCTGAGCCAACTATTTATCCCCTCTCCCTTTGCCATTTCTTAAATACCATCTCATACCCATGCTCATCTTGTTCTGCATTTGTCTCCTCAGTTCCAGCTGGAATGAAGTCACGTCCCAAACGGGGTGTCCGATTCCCATGGAGCTGTAGCTACAGGCTGTTGTGAGCTGCCCAATGTGAGCTCTAGGAACCAATCTCCTATGGAGGTTCTATGGATGAATATAACTTAAGGTAGAAATATTCCTTGGTGGACTTGTTTATTAATCAGAAGACTCTAGACTTGGAGAGTTCATAGGCACAGTATATAGAAAGAAATGAGATGTGAACCAGGCTGGGAATATGTCTGCCGAAGGCATGAGGGTACTGTAGGGTTCTCCTATGGCCTCTAGAGGGTACTGTAGGATTCTCCTATGAACCCAAGAGGGTACTGTAAGGTTCTCCTATGGACCCAAGAGAGTACTGTAGGATCCTCCTACGGTCCCTAGCTCCTAGAGGGTAATCTCAGTTATATTTATCCTATAAACCCTGTGACTAGCACATAGGGACCCACATGACAGAATGAAATCTTACAGCAAAGCTGATTGCCTGGCAGTTATGATGGATGAACACAGCCTTGAAGAAGCCCATGGTGAGTGTTTTAAGTAACCAAGCTCCTTGCTGTCCTTCCTCACTGCTCAAACCCACTGTGCTCATGGCTTCTGCCCTTGAATATGTTTTTGTTGACCACATCAAAGAAGAGTGGAATTACATACAACTGTGAGCAAGTCCACCAAAGGACCAATCTATTAAAAGCATCCGTTCATCAAAGTCCATGATGTTAATTTGCTGGGAAAGAGTCCCATTGGATTAGACTTTTAATTGGTATGAAATGCAGCCCAGAAAACAGGGTCTTGGGGAAATTTCCATTCTGCAGGCTGGCAGTAATTAACCAACCTCCTCTAGAGTTACTGCCCCCTGGAGTATCGGAGTTGTTAAATTACCAGGCAGGAGGGAAATTCTATTATCCAGAAGCCCAGCCCCCAGTTCTCTCTACTCCCCTCCCACTGTCTCTGGGGGAGGGTATAAATGAGCCATCTCTGAGTGCCTTCCACAAAACTGGATAGCAAGGAGCAAAAGATGTCTCCCGATGGTGGAACCATTGTGGGGCAAGTGGATCGTGCCACCAGACAGAAGAACTGGTAAGGTTGAAGCAGGTCAAAACCCCAAGGAATCTCAGAATTGAGAACGGTAGGTGTGGAACCAGCTCCTGGTCAGGGTCTACCTGTCCTGGAGCATGTAACCATGACACCCCACTGAGAGGACCATAACAACCAGTCCTGTAGCATAAAAACCTCCATGCTAATGAAGTATCTATCCGAGTGTTTGTCCAATGAGCCTCTTTTCCTGGGCATTCCTTCCTGCAAAAAGTATTTATTCCCTGGTTCACCTTGAGGAAGATGTGTGCATTTACATCCACCACAAATAGTGTCATAAAGAGTCTTGCCTAAATCTCCCAGAGAGGCCTCTCTTCCAGCCTCTCTGAACTCTCAGCACTCACTCAGAACCAGACCCAATTCCGCCCCATTCAGGGCTCAGTCATTCTCTTCCTGCCTGGCATGTAGGGGAAGCTCAGACTCTGGGACCACCGTTCTCAACTCCTCAAGGTCCTCAGAGGCATCTGGGTACACAGAGATTAAGAACCGTGGCATCCATCCCAGTTTCCACTGTTTCTCACCCAGAGACCCCCTATCTTAGACTGTATTCTGCCTTCCCTGAGTGGCATCAGCGGTGAAGCAGACACGCATCCCAGCAGATCACCTCCAACTATTTTTAAGGACAGCATTACAGGAGACTGTTGTGGTGAATGTCACAAGATACCCAAGCCTGATAGTTTTAGCAATGAATGTTGGAAGGTCATAATTCTGGAGACTTTGAGGTTCAAGGTCAAGGTGTTGATGACACTGGGGAGGGTGCAGAACCTTTAGGAAGTACAACCTTGCTGGAGGAAGTGAGCTAACTAGAGGTAGGCTTGGGGGTTAAAGTTTGGCCTCACTTCCTGTCCCTCTGCTTCCTGAGTGTAAATGGGAATGTGACAGGTCATCTTCCTGCTTTGTCACCATGCCATGCTTCCCATGACAGTCTCTCTCCCTCTGGAATCTCAGCCAAAAGACCATTTTTTTTCTTTCTCCCTAAGTTTCTTTGGGTCATAATATTTTGTCACAGCCACAGAAAAGTAAGGATAGAACACATTTATGTAGGGAGCAAATGGAAGATGGTTAACCAGGTATGTGCCTTCGTCAAAGCTCATTGGGCACACACTTAAGATCTGGACATTTCCTTCTGTATACTTTCCCCTAATAAAGAGAATTAGTCTTGAAGGAGAAATGCGTATATACTATTTAACTCAATCCCACTGTGAAAATATGTCTTATGCCATTAGGCAAGACTGTAAGAGAGCATCTATTGCAGCACTTAGCATAGAAAAAAATAGAAATACAATTCAGATACCCAGCAGTGATTAAATTACGGAAACTCTATACAGCCAAATGATGAAATGCACTTTGACGTGGGGAAATATAAAGCATGGTGAATTAAAAGCAGAATGTAATCCGTTTTTGCAAACGTTAAATGAAATGGTGGGTTTTGTATTTATATTTTGTCTGCCCTAATTACAGCAACACTGTGCTTCTCCAAGTTCATAAAGCAGAAGATGGTGTAAAGTGCAACTTAAAAATATCTGGCCATCTCTGTGCATTTTAATTAGATTTGGGACAGCCCCTATCATAATGGAAATGCCTGTATTGCCAGCTCTCGGACTGTTCAAGAAGTTCTGATTCCTGTAACTTCCATCGTGACATCTAGAAGCGTGTTACTTCCGCCTCACTGATATACTTCCACTGTTCAGTCTAGAAGAGGTTGCCTGCGTCTTCTGTTCTGAGCTTGGCCAGCAAGGCTCCTATCAGAGGTCTTCCCTGCCCATAGACTTTATTCCACACCCCAACCCTTGTGCCTTAGGCTTTGTGTAATGGAACTGCACACACCCAGTGTCTTCCAAACCTTGGATTTGGGTTGTTTGCCCCTTCCACCTGGGCTTTCTCTCTCAGAACTACTTTCTTCAGGCATCTCCTTTTCCTCAGCTGTGTTGTAGGTTTTTCAAACCCTAAGATTCTCAGCTCAAGGCCTGTCTCCATATTTTGACCAAATGAGAGTTGTGCTAAGCTGGGTGGGCCCTTTTAGTCCCTGTGGATGTGTTTTTGTTTGTTTTAGATGAGATACCATCCTGACCTAGGACAGGTCCTAGCCCAGTGGCTTGCACCTATGATGGTTACTCTTAATTATCAATATAATTTGATTGGGAAGTTAGTAAGACCCCCACAGTCCTGTCTGGTCTGTGAAGGCATTTTCAGGAAGGATTAACTGAGGTGAGAAGACCCTCCTCTAGAGTGGACATAGCCTTCCAGAGGCAGCCCATATATCAAGAGGCCTGACATTGACATCACACTCCAATGTCTTCCAAGGCAGATTGCAGACCAGCAACCCTTCCAAAATCCTTTAGCCCTTCAATGCTAAACCTTTAGTTCCCTGGGCTCAGCAGCCACCAGGATCTCAGCCTCTTCAGTGTGCAGCCAGCCATGTTGGACTACCTGGAGCCTAACCTGTGAGCCAATCGAATAAATCCTTTTTCTGTATGTATTCATACAATTGTTAGGTTCAGGGTAGGAGCTGAGAAAACTTTCTTCAGATACGGAAGCTGAGAAACAGACGCTTTATTTTCTGAGCACTCAGGGAGGCGGCCAGTTCGGGATCTGAACTGTGTACCCGAAGGGAGATTGTATGTTTTTAAAGGATGAGAACACAAAGTGAGGGGTGAGCTGAGGTGAGCTGCAGTGTTATCCAATTATATTTTGATGTTGTGGGTTAAGCAAGGGAATACCCGTTGAGACTAGGCAGTATCCAGGGCACCTGGTTTCAAGGTCCTAGACATTCATTCTCCTAGACTGTCAGGAGCCAAACCCCTGAGATGCCGAGAGCTAAACCCATGAAATTACCTGCTGATCTGTGAAGCTTAGTCAGTTAAGGTGCAAGTTTAGAAAGGACAGGGCATCTGCAGTCTCGGGTCCCAGAAATTGAAAGAACGTCTGGTGTTTCCTGAAAACCAGTTATGGTAGTGGGTTGGCCTTGGGACATGTGTAACCTTCCCGCCTGCCTGTCTTTTTAAGCTGCTGTCCTGAAATAAACTGTGAGAGCTTGATCAGAATATAGATTTGCTCTCCTTCTTCGCATCTCCTGTCCCCCATTCTTTCACCCCCTCCCCAGGTTCCCCGCTGAACCGGGGGAACTGCAGGCCGGGGCACTAGACATTAGGTCCGGAGCTCAGGGTGATGAGGAGACAAAGGAGCAGGTCAGCTACATGTAGTTAATTAGAGCAGAACAGGTGATTTGTTATATATTTTTACAACTTATGCACCTTGGTTTAGATAATAGTAATTTCTATATTCTTTACTGGTTAACAGACAATTAAGAAAACATTGGAGAAGTGGGATAGGAGTTCATTCCTAGGCCAGCAACATGAACTTGTTTGACCCTGCCAGCAAGATGGAGACATTGTCCTTGAGATGGCCGGACTCAGACAACTGACTCCTGACAAGTTGTTCCTGAGATGTGTGGACTCAGGCAACTGTTTACAACAGAAGCTGTTCCGAGATAGGGAAGTCCCCAACTCCTCCAAGCCCTAGGACCTTGAGTTTAGTTTCTCCCTCTGATTAAATGGAGTCGGAAAATGAAATGGCAGTACTTAGAATGGGTTTCCTTTCTTTTGCTTGTTCCCAACACTATGGGTTCTGTTCCTCTGAGAACCGAATCTGAGAGGAGTTATCCAGTGGTCTGACACATGGGCAGCAGAGGCAAGTGTAAGCTTATGCTATAGCAAGCCAAGGGATGTTGGAGTCACAGAGCTGGGCGGGGTCTGGGAGGGAGCTCTCAGCCCTCAGCAGGAGTAGGCACCCCAAAGCACCTTCGTTCACACTTTTGGCCTTGCCACCTTAAGACACTGAACTTCATTTCAAGTCACTGACTTAGTCAGCGGCAGTGGTTATTAGCAAAGCCTTGGCAGCAGTCTGTCTCCCATCCCCACAGAGCTGACATGGTAGGGAAGGAGGCAACAGTAAAGGAGATCTGTGCTTGAAACCCACAGACACACAACCTGAAGCTGTGTGTGAGGAGTGAACTCAGAGAAGAGAGATGACATGAAAACAGAAAGGGGGAGCCAAGCCCGTGCTTCTGACATAGGTCCCTCTCTATGCACACTGGAAGGACGCTGAGCTCACTGAAATCTTACCCAGAGGCCTAAGAATGAAACATTGTATCCTCCCATTTCTTCCATCTCCCTTTCCCACCCCTCCCCTCTCTGATTGCGTGCTTCTCCCCGCCCCTCCCTTCCCCTCCCCCATCCTCCTCCGTGGACTCCCCTTCATCTCCTCTTTTCCTCCCTCCTCCCTTTTCCCTCTTCCCTCCTTCCACCCTTCTCCTGCTTCCTCTTTCTTCTTGGGTAAATAGTTGCCCACTGGGATTTTTCTTTTTAAGACAGTGTTTTCTTTTATAGCCCATGCTGGCCTCAGACTTGCTACATAGCTGTTTGTTGCCTTAGATTTCTGATCCTCCTGCCTCCACCTTTGGAATACTGGGAATACAGGCATTCATTAGCATGGTTTTTCTGTGTACTGGGGATCAAACCCAGGGCTTCCTGCATGCTAGGCAGGTACTCCCCCAACTGAACCACGTCTCCGCTCTGGTTTGGATCTTAATAGCTCCATTCAGTGCTGTCCTGTTGTGCATGTGGGATTCAGCTGGGAGAAGCAGCTGCTTCAGCTGCTCAGAGTTGATGGGACAGCTCTGGCTGAGGAACATGTCGTTGGACTTGAGAAATGCTCTCAAAATGCTAAATGTATCTAATTTATAACTGAAAAAGTCAGACCTCCCAGGTCTGTAGAGGATTAAGAATGAATATAGACATGTTTTGTAAACTGTAAAACACTAAATGGAACCAGTATTTCGCCAGTTGTCTGTAAGCAGCAATTTGCAGGAAGCCATTTTTTCCTAATCTTAACTCTTTCTGTTCTCTGCCCTGTCCCCACTCCCCTTGCTCAATCCTGTTCCCCCACAGACCTGGCAGCATTGTGTGAGGAAATTAAAGCCTCCTGAACAATGTGGCTCTATGGAAGGGCTAGAACAATGTCCCCAGATACATCAGGCATTGCCCTCCTTAGAAGCCTCTATCCCGCTGCTCTGGCAAATGAAGTTTAAATATTTAACAAGGATGCTGGCACTGTTGGGGAGGCTGAGACTCCCCCACTGATGAGGCCTCAGGGCCTGGAATCCACATGGCCCATGACTGAGTCAGAGTAGAGATGCTGTCCCACTCCCTTATGAGCTCATGACAGCCCATCCATTACATCACCTGGGCTGTGGGCAAGCTTGCTGCACAAGTCATATGAGGCTGCTGCTCACAGCTGGCTAGAGGCTGTGCCAGCCCCTGGCTGTGCACACTCTGGTTTGATGGAGGGACAGGTGCTGCAGCATCTAGGCCAGATGCTCCTGTGGCCGCTCACCAGGAAGTGGGAGTGATGGTTCTTCGGTGGAATGGGCGATGCCTCTGTGGGCCAGGTGGCCTTTCAGTTCCTGGCTTTATGATGTGCCCGGTCTAATCACAGGGCTCCTTGCTTCTCAAAAGAAATAATGTGGATGCGTTTTGTAAATACAGTTAAATGTCACAATGCACACTTGTAACTACTTTATAAGTAAGTGTATTTGTAACTACTATCTGAACTACTATAAATATTTTATAGATAGTTTATAAATTATAAACTTTTAGACAACATAGTTCATAATTTATCAATATAGGCTCTATACACTACAAATATGAGTTAAGATCCTGTGGGCTGATATTCCCAGAACACCCCACCCCACCTCTCTCTCTCTCTCTCTCTCTCTCTCTCTCTCTCTCTCTCTCTCTCCCTCTCTCTTTCTCTCTCTCTCTCATACACACACACATACCTGTGTCGAAGGCTATATAAGGCTGATTGAATGATTATAATTTTTGTGATAGTGGGAAGCTGAAATGCTGTAGACTCAGAGCCACATTAGCTTGGGCTGTCTTTAGTTCTTTACCAGATGTTTAATGCCCATTATTCTGTTTGACACAGTGCCCTTAGAACTAGCAGGAAATTGTGATAGTAGTTTAAAAATCTTCAAAGAAAAGACCAGCCCTGAAAGCTTTTACAAAGCCATTCTACTGATTTCTTAAGGAAAAGACCACCTCATTTCATGGAGCCTAGGCAATGGGAAAGGGTATTTCTTGGCTTGTTCTAAACGGTGAACAGTGTGGCCAAACCTAGGTGACTCCCCTACACCTAGGTGCCAGACTCTTGAATATCACTAAGTGTACAGAAAGATACACCTATTCCAACCTAGGTTCACATAAAAAATAATTCAATACTAGAATATCTGTAAACCAATCTGCTATTAAAAAAATAATTTGAGGTCAATGGAGCTTGTGTGCGGGTACATTTGAGTAGAGGCTCCCCAAACCTTGGTTCTCACAGTATCTTTTTAAGAACCATCACATAGAAAATAACCAAAAATGATGAAATAAAGATAAAGCCAGAAAGATAGCTCAGTCAGAGAAGTCACTGAACAGGCATAGGGACCAGGGTTTGATCCCCAAAACCCATGTTTTAAAAAGCCAGGTATGAGTGATACTCAGTTGTTTCCCTAGTGTTGGGGAAGCAGAGACAGGACGATCTCTGGGGGTTGCTGGCCAGCCAGCCTAACAAGTCAGTGAGCATCAGTCCAATGAAAGACTGTCTCAGAATACAAGGTGAGTAGCAGATAAGAACGGTACCTGAGGTAGATCTCCGGCCTCAGTGCACAAAGCATACATGATACACACAGAGAAAGGGTCTTGTTTCAAGGTGCATGGCCAGCCTTTTACTATCTAGCACAATAAAGGAAACGTCTTACATGAAAGCAGATGTTGCACAGGATTGCTCGTGCTGGCACTAAGGACACTTGGCTGCCTGTGCGGCACCCCTGGGGCTCCCGGGGCCGGAGGAACACAAGTGAATATGAGCATTGCTGGTTTCTGCTTGTGTCATGGATACTAACTGCCTCTCACTCAAATCTCTATCCTCTGATGTCGACAAAGCTGTGACAAACTAACTTGTTTCCAGTTAGGTTAGAATTTCAGCCCTCCATGCTTCTCAGCAATTATCCTACACTGAAGAGGAGGCAGATAATAACACCTTAAGGTGTGTATAATCAAGTTCCAGCTGGAAGGGTACTAAAGGATTGACCTTAAAATATAGCACCAAACAAGAGCTCATTTATTTTTAAGATTTATTTGTGTGTATGTGTGTGTGTGTGAGTGTGTGTGTGTGTGTGTGTGTGTGTGTGTGTGTCTGTAACTGTAGGCCACATATAGTAGGTAAGAAGGAGGCTAGAAGAGGGAGTTGCAGACTCTGAAGCTGGTGGTTGAGAGAGGTCTGACATGGGTTCTGGGAACCGAACTTGTACCCTCTGGAAGAGCGGCAAGCTCTCTTAACCAAAGAGCCACCTCTCCAGCCCCTGAAACAAGAGTTTTCAATGTAACTAATTCATTTGATTTGTATTGAAGATCCTAGCTAGGGCAATAAAGTGAGAATACAGACATAAGGATCAGGAAGGAGGAGGTAAAACTGTCATTATTTGGGCAATATAAACTCGAAGTAATCTACAGGCCTGTTATTACAACGATGTGTATTAAGGTGACTAGATACGAGAATGGTTTATCCAGAGCGCCTTGAAATTGGTTGTTTATCTGCAGGCCAGCAGCAAACAAGAAAATGTAATTAAAATGACACCATTTACAACACCATCATAGAGTAAAAGGATTCGAAAGTAAGCCCTACAAGAGTATAAAGACCTCTATAGGGAAAATAGGTCTTAAGAAATATTTTTAGAGATCTTAATAAATGGAAAATTATAGCATGTTTATCGATTGAAAGCTTACAGCTGGGAAATTTGCAGAACTCACTAAGATGAGTATAAATTTTATATGAAATATCAAGTGGCCGAGTACGTTCTTCGATAAAATGACAGTACAAGAGGGGTCATTTCAGGATCAGAATCTCTGTGGTGCTATAGTGATTTAAATTGGGGGGGGGGGCAGGCGACTAGAGTGTTGGCCCAGCAGTTAAGTGCATTGCCCATTCTCACAGACGATCTAGGCTAATGACATCATCCACACAGCAGCTCACAACTGACTGTAACTCCAGTTCTAGGAGCCCAGCGCCCTCTTCTGGTCTCTGGAGGCACTACACACTTGTGGTGCCCATGTACATAGACTCATACACGTGAATCTAAAATAAAATTTTAATTGTCATATTATTCTATCCCAATGTTATTCAGTATGTAAATGGTATTGCTACACATAAAATAAAGTATTTTTAAAGAATATCCCTAAACTTGACTCGTGAGAACTTTTGTTCATTCATAAGCAGTTATTACAAACTTCCACTTCTGCAATAGATGCTAATGTAGATAAATATTTAGAATACTGATAATTCTAATGGCATATAGAAAATAGATGTAAGCAATGAAATATAAGGAAATATCTATCAAGAGTGATTATAAAAATGCCAATCAATCACAATGAGATATTATTTTGGTCCTATTTAATTGGGAACTAATTTAAATTTCATCCATAACTGGGAAAACTGAATTGCAGGTATTTATGGGTAGAAATGTAAACTGGTTCAGTCACTTTGGGAAAATAGTGTTAATAAATGTCACAATGTAGGGGCTAGAGACATGGCTCAGCAGTCAAGGCCACTGATGGCTCTTGCAGGTCACCTGGATTCAGTGCCCAGCACCCACAAGGCAGCTCACAACTTTCTATAGTCTGCCAGGAAATCTGATGCCATCTTCTGGCTTCCTCCTGTGCTGCATGCACGTGGTACACAAACATATATGCAGACAACACCTGTATACACATAAAATTATCTTTTTTCTAAAATGTCACAATGTGAATAGTTTTTGTACATGTGTAGGTTGGAGACTTCTGGAATAAAATTTAAAATTTAGACTAACTTATAAAGCTGAATTTTCTCTTTTCCAAATATAGCTGATCCCTTACCCTGGCTAAATGTTTGCATTGACACCAGTAGTTGGGTGGAAGTCACAGCTCAGTTGGGACAATGAATGTGAAGGAATGACATCTGTCTGAGAGGCAGATCCTAGATTCTCCAGCCATTGTCAAAATTTGAGTGCTATTTTGTCACTTGGTGACATGACTGCCATGTCACATACATGAGTGTCAAGTCACACACGAGTGTCATGCCACACACAGGAGTGTCATGTCACACATGCATGAGTGTCATGTCACACACACATGAATGACAAGAAGGAGCAGAGTCTTGCCTTTTGACTGCAAAGGACACACAACTGAGTGAGAAACCTCTGTAGTCTCAGGCTACTGTGATTTTGAAGTTATTACTGCAACATATCATAACCTATACTGACTGGTGCTTACATAAGATGTGTAGACACTGCTGGAGCAAAAATGTTTACAGTAGTCCCAGAAGGCTGGAAAATCGATATAAGTTTAACTTGGTGGGAAGTTATTTAGCAGTGACGCAAATGACAATGACATAAAAAGATGTGTGAAATTTAGCAATGTAAATATAGTGAAAACATAAATCTAAAAGATGCATATTAGAGTTATATTACTATATTATATATATACACATGTGTACAAACTTCTATTACATTTATTGGGTGTGTGTGTGCACACATGCACACGTGTGCACACTGTAATGTGTGCGTAGCAGTCAGGACAACTTGAAGGAGCCATTTTTCTCCTGTCACGTGGTGACCATGTTTAGGTGGTCAGGCTTGGCATCCTTCCCTGCTGAGCTGATTCATTACCCTTCTGTGTATTTTTATGAAATTAGAATCTCACGTGCAGCTGGTCTTCTATGTGAGGGCGGGAGAGGCAGCACAGTGGCTAAGAGCACATGCTGCTCTCCCCGAGGGTCTCACCTCCCACCCAGGTGACTCAAGCTTGCCTGTAACTCCAGCTCCAGGGGATCTAATGTCCTCTTCTGGATCCTTATACAGGCAGCATTCAGTCACACACACACACACACACACACACACACACACACACACACACACACACATAAACCTAAGAAGGTCATGTGAACAGGATTAAGGAAATTGTAAATCTAGGATTCAGGTTGGTGGTGGCTTGAGGAGAAGAATGAGGTTCTGTGATGGATAGAAACCAGCCTTGAGAGTCATTAAAGTCTTCACGCGAGAGCACTAGAGGGGAAGACAACTAGCACAGGCATCAAAAACTCGTGAATGGCAGTACACTTACAGACCAGTGAATCATTTCAAACCAGGATTATAGCTAATTCATAATTCGATTGTATGTACCTCAGATTTTTTTCAAAGCACAGAATGACAGAACTTGCCCTGTTAGTTGCCTTTGTGTAGTGGGGTAGGAATATAGGGTTTGCAACCTTCAGTGGTTGGTTTAAGATGTGAATCTGCACCATATACCAGCTCTAAGTTCCGAGAGTAAGGGACCATGCCCAGACTGCCTCTGCCTTTACCGTGCCATACATGTTCCTGAGATTTATCATGCTGTTTCCACACATGCCTGCAGCAGGTACTGAGCAAATCAAAGCACTCTTCTCCCTGCTACCTCCCCACCAACCCTTCCCCAACATCTGATAATCATGATTCAACATTCATGTCAATTCTTTTAGATGGAAACTATAGAAACTTGGGGACAAACTACTTGGCTCCAAGTGTCTGCCTTATTTTGCTTACATATTGTTATCTAATTTCATCAGCTTTGCTGTAAATGACAGGATGCCCTTCTTTATGACTGAATGACACTGCATATATAAACATACCACACTATATTTTTCATCCGTTGCTGGATGTGTTTGTAGACCAGTTCCATCTCTTGGCTATTCCGGGTAGTGCTGCTGTAAGCATGGCTGCACTAAGTATTGTGAACGAGAATCTTTGGACAAAAGCTGTGTCTGCAAAGGCTAATGGACTGCTTGGGACTCCAGTGATGTGGAGTTAGGGGTGTTGTCGGTCTGAGCCTAATTATATTTTATCTTGGGCTATCTTTAGCTCACAAAATAAACCCCAACCCCATCCTATATGTACGTTGGACCTAACAGAGAAAGTCAGATCCTTATGAATTAAAAAAACCCTTTGGACTGTATTCACAAGAGCCCGATTCTACTCAGAGTGTAGCCAGAAGAGTCTACGGCCTAGAGCAGAGTTCTCCTTGTTTTGCTGTGACCCACCTACCTGCTGCGTGCATCTGCTACTGCATTCGTAGAGTGTCTTGAGTTGTGGATTTCTTTCTTCTGTTACTATAAAAAGCTCATGAAAATGCTACCTCATTAGAACATGGTATTTGAGGAGAGTGAAATCTGTGTTTCTAGGCCATGGCCACTCAAATTTGACTCCAGAACAAGCCATGTGTTTTGATCCTTGGACATGAGTTCGTTCCTTCCTCAATAGTTCCTTGAGTCTGCTGATTGCTGGTTTGGCTTCCTTTGGCTACATACTCAGAAGGCATTGTTAGATCATACAGTGCTCCTCCTCCTCCTCCTCCTCCTCCTCCTTCCCTCCCCCCCTCTCTCTCTCTCATTTCCATAGTTCCATCCTTTCCTTTTAAGGAACACCCACATTATTCTCCATACGGCTGTACCAACTTACATTCCCACCAACAAAGAGATTTTCTCAATGTATACATCTGAGCCCGCATTTATTGGACAGGGGATTGTGGTACCCATTCTAACTTGGGAAAGATGGAATCTGAATTCTGATCAACATCTGATTTCATGTATTGGTTCCTTTTTCTATGATTTTTTTTTTTTAGGAGTGTCCATTAATTTCGGGAACAATGAGGGGAGGGCATCTAGATGACAGTCCCTCAGGAAGCTGCCTTTCAATTTAAAGGGAGAATCTGCTTCCCAAATTATCATATTCCAAATCACACAACTCTGTGAGTTACAGAAAAATAGAACTACAAAGGGGTGATGGAAAGGTTGAACAAATTGTGTGTGTGTGTGTGTGTGTGTGTGTGTGTGTGTGTGTGTGTGTGTGATCATTTGTAAGTTCAAGGCACATCTAGTTTCTATCTTCCCTGCATTCAAGAAGTTCTGATGTAGCACTACACTGGATAATAAATCAAGTGGACACAGAACAGATCAACACATAGTGCAGACCATTGTGGGAAAGAGAATCCCTCAGGAGATGGGTCATAGAATGCAGTGCTTGGAGCAAAGCAGCCACCATGTTTATCAGAGCATGCAGGAGGGCATCAGGAGTGGACTTGTTGCTATTCCCTTAAAGAAGGAGGCGATTGGAAGGACCACTGGGCCCTCACCTGAGGTCGTAGCTATGACTCTTACCCATTTGTGGGCAGTTCTGCCCTAACTGCATGTGGCCTCTGGTGTCCAGGGAACATGCTAGAGTGTATTGGCTGAAGATGGGTAACTGAGCAGCTATGAGGAAGCTGAGAACTTTCCAGTGTACTGTTTTGGGGCCACCCATGTTCCTTTATGTACCCCTTACCCTAGCTTGGTAAGTAAACCCAATAAACTCACTGGTTCCCAGGGTGAACTTTAGTGGAATTTGACTTTGCCTTTAAGACCTTAAGAGGGGGATGACATTTACATGTCACCAAGGGAGGAATTTTCTCCGAACAGGATACATGGATTTTCTGAATTGAAGGATTGACAATATCAGACCCTTCCTGTGTGCCTGTATCTTGAAATGTGTTTGCAAACTGAATTTAATAGAATCTCCTCCAAGCCATGTTATTCGTGCCTACTTGTTCCAAATATAAATGACTCTGCATATCATAAAAATTTGCAGTTTGTAAAACCACTCTTGTCTTTACCTAAGTCTAAAGTTCAAGGGCTCCTCTGAGAGCTATTGGCAATAACCAGTGTTTAGTTCAGATATCTGAGTGTCAGAACCCTTGTTACCAAAGATAAGACTGTTCTCTCTCCAATAACATCAGATTTACATATGCAAAAGTAGCTGAGCTATAAACACAGGGATTAGTTACAACAAGCCAGCAATCCCAGTGTCTTTGTCTCAGCATCTGTTTGCAAGGAACCCAAACTAAGGTTTAAATGCCTGCAGTTTATTTTGGATATGATCCCAGGAAATAAGGAAAGCAAAGAGTTTATTTCTTTCCACTGTGGGTTTCTGAAGCTTAAGCCTAGTGTAGAATTCTGAGAACTTTGACCAAGGCACCTGAAAGTTGTTCTTTTCAAGAGGCAAGGCAGGGAGTAGCATCTCCCCTGAGTCATTGGTGGAAAGGACTGGTATATCCATGTTTATGTCACCCTGGTGTCTGTAGGAAAGGGAAATCATCAGACAAGATGGTAGACAGGGGCAATGAAAGTTAGACTCCCACACATTGAAATGGAGAACATAGAAGAGATGGGAAGGGTACCAGGAGTGTCTGCTACCAACAGACAGACAGTTTGAATTAAAAAAAAGATTTCTCTGGGTCTGGAAGGATGGCTCAGTGGTTAAGAACACATACTGCTTTTGCAGAAGACCCAAGTTCTATTCCTAACCTGCAAGTCAGGCAGCTCACAGTAGGCTGTAACTCCAAATTCAGGGACTTCCACTTCCTCTCCTGGCCTCCACAGGCTCTGCACTCAAGTGCACAAGCACAGACTCAAATGCATACATATCCATAATTAAAAAATGAAATTAAAAAAATCCCTATGATTCTTTATCAGTTAATCTTTTATTTATATATCTGTTTTTATACACCAATTGGGATACTTGTACTTATGTACCTATTGTGTCTAGTTGACCCAAAGGTTGGGGTCATCTGAGAAGACAAACATCAAGTGAGAAAATGCCTCCATCGAATGAGGTTGTAGGCAAACCTAGAGAGCATTTGCCTAGTTGATTACTAATAGTGGGAAGGCCCAGCCCATTGTGGGCAGTGCCACTCTTGGAGAGGTGGTCCTAGGGTGTGTAAGAAAGATGGCTGAGCAAGCCATGAGGACCAAGCCAGTAAACAGCGTTCTTCTATGGCCTCTGCTTCAATCTCTGCCTCCAAGCCCCTCCCTTGAGTTCCTTCCCTGACTTCTCTTCAAGACAGACTCTGAACTGTCAGCTGAAATAAACTCTTTGTTCCACAACCTGCTTTTGGTTATGGCGTTTATCCCAGCAATAGAAAGCAAACCAAGACACTCATGAACCTAGGGTTGTATAAAAATGTCTTGGGTAAGGACAGGTAGAGAGTAAAGGAAGATTAAGCAGCCCCTGTCTACTCAAATGTCTCAAGGAGCTAGAATTAGGTCTTCATTGTTGGCTAGCAGAGTTTCGACTTCAATTTTTATTATGAAGAGGAAAAAACAATATTTAAGAGGAAAACCAGGGGCTGGAGCGATGACTCAGCAGTTAAGAGTGTGTCCCACTCTTTCAGAGGACCCATGTTAGTTTCCCAGCACCCACGGTGGGTGGCTGGCAACTGCCTGTAACTCCAGCTACAGTGGATCAGATGCCCTCTTCTGGCCTCTGTGGGAATTTGCACTGATAGACGTATACCTACACACAAATACACACAATTAAAAATTCCTTAATTAAAAGAGGAAGCTTACAGGCATCCCATAGGTATTATACATTTTAAAGATGATCCAATCCCTGTGAAACATAAGAGTGCCTGACTTGGATTATCCACCCCCTACTCTCCACTCCTGGGATCCAAGAATTATTGGCTTTCTCCGCTATACATTCTAATTGTTTTTCCTTCTGCTACAAATATTCCATTAAAATCCTAAATATTGAAATATTGACAGCAATAGAGTCATTCTTCTTTTCCATGCCATAGGTTTGGCCCCTTCAAAGGAAACCCCGAAGAGAAGCTCTGTGCACAGTCATCCCTAAGCCAGCAGAGCACAGCACTTCTTAGAAGTGTTCAGGTCTTCCTGATAAGTATCTGTTCTAGAAACATCTCTTGTTTCTGGCTCCTTTGACACTTTGCCAGTGAGAGAACTTATCTGTCAGATCAACATACAGCATTACATGTGACTGGAAAAGGCTCACAGCTATGCCCCGCATCTATTCCTGCTGAGATTTAAAACTTGTCCAGACTCTCCCGCCTATAACCTTCCTCCTTCTATCCCCAAGGATATATCCAAGCGCACACACACACACACACACACACACACACACACACACACACACACACACACACAAATAAATAAATAAAAGTGATAATTATTTTTTGCAGATTCTTAACTTTTGTTTTAATTGCATGTGAACGGAGGATTTGTGCAAATGAGTGCAGGACCGACAGATGCCAGAAGGGGGTGCTAGATCCCTGGAGACTGGAGTTATGAGCAGTTATGAATAATGAGCAGCCCAACATGGGTACTGGGAACTGAATCAGGTTTCCTACAAGACCAGCACACACTCTTAACCACGGAACCATCTCTCCAGCCTCCTCATGAAATTTTTAAGTGAAAATTAAAATCTTGCCTCCCCTCTTCTGATCACAGACTTGTTCATTCACCCATTCCTGCCAAATAAAGACGATACGTGGGTCATCTTGACTAGAGATGGGGGCTGTGGCTCCCAGTGCTGAGTTAAATATGTTGGGCTGGGTACTGCATCGTGCTCCAAGGAAATTTTAACCACCAGGAGTTTGGGAAGGTCTCGGGATTCAGAGAGGCATTGATTTTTCATAATTGCTTTGTCTTAGTGTATTTTTGGTTACCAATGACAAAATACCACACATAGGATAAGTATAAAGAAAAGAGATTTTCTTTGGCTCACAGTTCTGGCCCAAAGGGCTGTGTCTGAAAAATGGTTTCCCTGCTGACCCAGTCCTAAGGTCACAAAGGTGTCATGTATCAAAAGACACAGTGTGTACCAGGGACCCAGTAAAACTGGCCTGCTCTCCGGAAAACCCATTAATCTGCTGATGGTATGAATGGATTAATCGGTGCATAAAGACTGGGCACTCATCACCTCTTAAGGTCCTACCTCCTAATAGCTCCTAATAGGGATTAGATTTCAACATGAATCTTGGCTAAGACAAGCCATGTTCTCGCCACAGCAGCCACGGTGACGCAAATTAAGCCGACTAAGCAGATTAAGATGAGAGACATTGTTTCACAGGGTTTCTCTTGACAGATTATCCTGGCGCATACATAGTTTCTGTGTATGGAACTGGGGAGTGGTTCATTTGGTGGTTCTGGCTCAGGAGGTTACAGTTGAACTGTCAGACATTCAGGGCTGGGGGATTCACATCAAGGTATTCACGTGGTTGTCTGCAGGCCCAGGCTCCTACCAGACTGTGGAAAGAGTGTAGACTGAGTTTACTCCCTTAGGGAACTCACCACAACACTCCCTGATGGTTGAAAACACATACAATTGCCTTTCCCCTAGAGTAATCCAGATGGGGTAGCATATCTTTTAAGACATAATTTCATAAATGGGCCTGGGAGGTGACTCAGCTGTTAAGAGCATTTACTGCTCTTGCAGAGGGTTTAAGTTAAGTTGCCAGCACCCGTTGTGAACACTGGGTGGCTCACAATTGCCTCTAACTCCAGATCCAGAGGACTCAATACCTCTTTTTTTTTTTTTTTTTTAAACAAACAAACAAACAAACAAGTGTAGACCACATATGTTCACATAAATAAAATACTTTTTAAAAAAGTGACGGTTAATTACTTTTGCCTTGAGCTATTGGTCGAGAGAGAGAGAGAGAGAGAGAGAGAGAGAGAGAGCGCAATAGTTCAAAGAGGGAGGGGACTATACAAGAATATCATGACCACTAGTTTAGCAACACTGGGCGCCATCTTAGAAGATGGCGGCCACCACCCCCTGGATCACCTATATAACTTTTGCCCAGAGCAAGTACTGAGAGGAGATGTATGGATTGGCACTGGGCTCTTGTGCCTTCTACTTCTCCAAGGAACCCTGATCTGAAGGGATGACTGACATGCCAGCGTCCCCTGGAAATACCATCTACTATCGGACTATAATCATGGCTGGTCAAGTAAAGAACATTCAGAGAATTTGAGGAGTTAAGTGCTGCATTTAAAGGTTGAGGTCTCTGTGTAGAGCCACTCTAAGACTGTAAAATGAAATGACGTTGGATCTTTCCTCGGCTTGCCTGGCATTGTCTTTCATAAAGTCAGGGGACACTCACTCTTCAAGGTTAGATTGTGAAAGAGGCTGCGCCTATAATGAGTTCTTGTAGGCTAATCCCACTGTGCATGGAGAGGGCCGGGTTCTCGTCCTGGTCAATGTGCAAAGTGCAATTCAATACTTCAATCTTTGATCTCTGGTAGTTGGAATGGCTTTTAGCTGTCACAACTCCTTCATCAAAATCATCATCATCATCATCATCATCATCATCATCATCATCTTTCTCAACATCCACTCTGGAGTCTTTTGCTTCTCTAGCAGAACCCATAGTGCTACTGGAAAGGAAACAAGCTGAGGTGCTGCTGCTGGACAGTGAAATCATTTAGGATCTGGGGAGCCCAAAGACTGCAGTTAAACAGCCACCAGACTCCAGAACATCATGAGTGTTCAGAACTGTATGTATTTGTGCATGTGTGTATATCCAGAACACGGCAAGAAGACTAAAGATCTATTCTGGAGCACCACAGGCAGGGTCTATAGTCCTCATGGAGCTTCTGACAGGCTTAGGGAGAAGCACATGGACAATTCAGTGATTTCACTGGGCTTCTACTATATTAAAAATATTTTAAGTTACACCAGTGCCTACTTCACCTCTGAATCTTGGTGGTTCAGTGGTTTATTTCGTGCTCATGTTTCACGCCCACACTGAGCTGATTAGCACAATCTCATTGCGCTCACTCTGGGGAACAGTTGCTACTTTGAACTTGGCAGGTGATAACCCTGGAAAGAACATTCTGGAAAAGTCTATAGCAGAATTAAGTGCTCAGCTCTAAATAGAAACTCACCCTTTCTAGCCATTTCCACTTATAACACATTGGCTGAATTGGTTCTATGATCCTGTCCAACTACAAAGGACTTGGAATTATAGTCTTCAGTGCACCCAGAACATACAATTGACAGCTGTATTAATGGCCATCACTGGTATTCCAATGGAACAGAAGCCTAGATTTCTTCTCTTCTTCTTTACCGTAATTTCCCTGGTCACCACTTCATTTGCCTTAGTGTCTGCAGCTGCTTCCAGCTCTCATTGGCTGAGCCAGTGACAAGCAAACCAACCAGATAATATTAGTGATCCCATTCTCAAGCACTAACCCACTGTACAGCAAAGGTTAAAATGTCAGGGAATGAACTGGCGTGTCATAGTAAGACTCTAACCAGGCAGTATTAAGGATACGTAAGAAAATCAGTTATCTGTAGCTTGTCTTTGGCTACTTGGTGGGTTTTTTTTTTTTCCTTGCACCTTTTCTACCTCCTTTCTTCCAATCTTTCAGACTCCTAACACTAGATAAGAGAGAAGAAAAAGGGATAGAAAGGAAAAGAAAGAGATTGATGAATAAAGTCGGGTCAGAAAAGAGGTGATGTAATGCTTAGACTACTTCCTGCTGATTAGAGGTATCAAGTTCCTTGGGGGAAATTTGATCTTTGCTCTCAGAGTATCTAATTTCTTCTTGTTTTTGTTTCTTCTTTACCCATGACTACTTAACAAACCACAACCAACAACAACACATCTACTTCTTGGGGCCCATTTATATACTCTCTGAAAAGTCCCCAGAATTCTAAACGTCACACAATCCCAGAAACTATCTGCAGCTGGCAAAATCATGCCCTCATCAGAGCACAAGGCAAACCATTGTACAGGGCTGATATTAAGGTCCTGTTCCCTAATTGGTTCTTGATCTGTCAGTAAAGAAGCTATGGGCCAATTGCTGGGCAGAAGGAATAGGCAGGACTTCCGGGTCCCTAGAGGCAAGCAGACACATGCAAGAAGAGGAAGGAGGAGGAGAAGGAGGAGGAGGAGAAGGAGGAAGAGGAGGAGGAGGAGGAGGAGGAGGAGGAGGAGGAGGAGAGAGAGAGAGAGAGAGAGAGAGAGAGAGAGAGAGAGAGAGAGAGAGAGAGAGAGAGGAGAGAGAGAGAGAGAGAGAGAGAGATCACCATGCTTCTGGGAAAAGGTGACCAGTCATGTGAGACCTTGAATGTAGTGGCCACAAGCCATCCTATAGGTGAGCAGTTGGAAGTGTTTAGCTGGGACTAGATGTAACTGAGCAACTAAAGTTGAGGTCAGGTGGAGAGGTGCAGAGCTAAGAGTATTTGATAAGTGCGTGCTTCTCCAGGCGGGAGATAAACAACGCCCAGCAATTGTGCCAAAAAGGCAAATTGAAATTGAACAATGCATGTGTCTGTGTTTTTTATCTGTGGATTCAAGGGAATCTGTGTGGGGGCTGGTAGTGTGGCCCTTTCCCAGAGCTTAGGTGGGGTAGCAAAAGTTAACATGCAACAAATCTAATCAGCTGCTATGGACAATCTGAAGCAGCCCCATATCCCCACACCTGAGATTAAGACAAAAACACTTTCTTATAATATTTCTGTGTTTTTAAAAGAAACCAAAATTTCAGAATTCTTACCATAGTTATTCCTGGCTTTCAGTTTCACTGGAATTGGTATCTCCCAAGAGAAGGGAGATGTCTGGGTTTCTCTCTATCAGCAGAGAAAGAGTAGTGGAATTTAAGTATCATTGGAACAGGTTTGTGGGGGAAAGATTCTCATATTTTCCATGTGTGTCATTCCTTCTGTGACCAGTGGCTGTGTTCTACTGTTCTAGAGAACTAGGTGCTTTTACATAAGTAAAGGTGACTTCAACTGAGAAATAAAATAGAGATTCAGTGTTTGGTGATGGTGAACTTAGCCTAAATGTCTTGTTCTGTCCATTTCAGAAGTTTCCAAGGTCAACATCAGAGAGAGAAACACAATCTCCCATTAGAGAGAGAGGGCTCTACACTCAAAGCAATAGAGAACTTCTGCAAGAATGTTCCAGAAATAACCTGTGATCCCCGCTTATCCAAAGCCCCCAGCTGTACCAGCAACCATCCTGTGCCAGGAGCACTTCCTTTCTGTCTAGGATATACTTAATTGGATTTCTGTCACAAGCAAGAGAGTCCTGACTGCTTTGGTAGGGGATTAGGGAGAATGTGTGTGTAGTTCTGGGTTCCTGGCCATCATACCACCTTCGACCTAAATCCCTGACTATTTGGATTAGGTAAAGCAATGGCAGAAAGTCAATAGTAATCAAATCTCCCTAAATAGGTCACGAGTAGGAGCCATGCCTAGTTCAGGGAAAAAAAAAAAAAAGCCATGGCATGGCAGAATTTAAGAAGCTTACTGCCAAGGGTGTAGTTGGGTAATTCCGCAGCACAGCTACCCTTATGTGTTTGACCCCAATCTCCTGTGCTGTGGGGAGCCAAAGTGACTGCCATCCTAGACCCCCAGGCTCCTTATCAATTAACATTCAGAACAATTGATCTGCCTTAGGTTGGTTTCTCTTGGTTTTGTGTGGTAGATGGAAGAGATTAGATACTATGAATGGCTTCAAAGGTTCGGGAAACAGATTCTGTGCTGCCCCTACTGCCTTTAAAGGGGTGAAACAGAGGAGAAGGGAGCAAGGCTTGCCATTGGCAAACCTCAACCCAGGGCTCTCACTGGAGAGTCTTAACACTCAACCCAAAGAGAGGATTCCTGGAAGGCTTCACTGACTTGTAGACTAACCAACACTGCCACCTAGCGGGAATATTTGGAAGTCACCCTAGCTTCTATACCTGATCAATCAGGAGGCTCCAGGACACCCTATCTATCCTCTCTGCCTAACTCAGTGAGACTCTTTTATACCCAGGCTCTTTGTGCCTGATCTTTGTGCTGTTGTGTATATGAATACTATTATTTATGTGGAAACAGGGCTCCTTATTCCTCATCAAACACAACAGATACCACCCATGACTCCTGGCCTCCATTCATCCACTTGAGATAAAGGTAAGATGCAAATATTGTCCCCCAAAGTTGTATTTTTCTGGATGTCCTACTGTTTACTTTTAATGCTCTTCAGCATCCTCATGTTCTTACCTGCTGATTCTGGGAACTGTCACTCATGCTAGCTGACAACTTCAGCCTAGACTAGGTATCTGCTGTTGATTTTGCAAACCATGTTTGTAACTTATTGAGATGATATGTCCTTTGCAGTTCTTCAGGAAGGTCACAGGGCCTCCTCTCCCTTTGATGAGTCAGCAAAATCCCTGTGAGGTGCAAGGGCTGTTAGCCATGCCTGAGAGAACCACCATCACCACATGTCCTTCAATGTCTGGGCTGCTTGTGTCGTTGTCTGGGTGTCAGATATTCAAAAGTTGCCATTCAGAGGGCACCAAGTGTGCCTTACCACTGGCCATTGGCATATCTCAAATGTTGAAGCTATAGTTCAATGCTTGCATACTCTGTGTTCTATGGGGACATGAGAGGACCGTTTCTGCTCTGCACTCAAGTCTGGAAAGCTAGGCCATGGAGAAGCTCACCCCCACTCCCAATTCTACTCACTCATCTCTGAAACTGTTCAGGAGTGAACTCCTGTTCACCCCTTTCTTCAAGCCTGGGTCAGAAGAACAATGTCTCTAGTAGGATGGCTAGGCACCATCCAACAATGCCAGAGGTAATTCTTTTCTCCCTCAGTACTTCAGTGTGAAGTTTGGTCAGGCCTCAAACCCAGTAGGAAAACTAAAGAGCCCACCTTACTGGCCTGTTTCTTGTCCTGAGTAGAAAGGGAAGATGGTGGTGAAGCCATGGCTGTAGGTTCCAGGCACTATCCCAGATGGGCTTCTTTAAGGAGACACTTGAACTGCCATCTACTTATGGTGTGTTATGCTCACCCTAGAACCCAGTGTGGGAGGGAGGGTGGGAGCAGTGAATGAGCAAAAGATAGCAAAAAGAGTATGGTCAACTTTCTATTAAAACCGGTCATTTAATGACCTCTCTCTTTCTTTCTTTCTCTCTCTCTCTCTCTCTCTCTCTCTCTCTCTCTCTCTCTCTCTCTCTCTCTTTCTCTCTCTCTCTCTCTCATACATGCAGGTATGTTCATGTAAGTACAGGGAGGCCAGAAAATGCATCAGGTCCTTTGGAGCTAGAGCTGCATACAGTTGAGTCACCTGACACCAGTGGTGGGAACCAAACTGGGGTCCTCTGCAAAATCAGTGAGCGATTTTCACTGCTGAGCCATCTCTCCAGCCCCACTGGATGGTCTCTGACCATGACTTCCTACCTGCTTTCAAGCAATGCAGAACTGAAGTTGTTTAAATGGAATGATTCGATGGCTCCACTTCCAGGATGATGAGTGACGCCAAGCAGGGACAGGTTCTTGTTTTGTGTACATTGTGGAACCTGTGTTTTTAACAATTGCTATTGTCAGAATAAATCCTGAAGATTATGGTGATTCTTTCCTGTTGATTGAAGACTCCATCCTGATTTTCTGGGGATTTGGGCCTTTCTTCTCCACCCCCTCCTGGGAGAAGTCGTGAAGATGGAGGATTTGGGGAGTGTCTTCATGAGCAAGACTTTAGCTTTCATCTGAAAGAAGGCGAAGGTTTGGCTACAGGCAGCAGGGGCCTGGGTTTTGCTTTCTTTCTGCATTGCTGTCTCGGGGTTGGACAGGGCTCAGTTCTATCTAGAAAGCTCCTTTACAAAAAAAGAATGTATTATTTTTCAATGTTCAAGTATGTGTCTTTGTGTGCACACCCGCATGTATACAAGTATTTGTGGAGGGCAGCAGAGGGTGTAAGATCCCAGAGCTGGAGTGGCTCGCTGTTGTGAAGTGTTTGATATGGGTGCCGAGAACTGAACCCCATTGCCCTGCATAAACTGCAAGCACTCCTTATCACTGAGCCATCTCTCCAGCCCTGTATTTACGATGCTATCATAGAATGTCCATTGCTTGACAGAGGCAAGAAACCTACAACTTATCATGGTCTCATTTACAGATAAATATATAGGGTATTAATTTAGGCAACCTATAAGCAATGAAAGAGAGAGCTATTTGCACCTTGAAAAAAAAACAGCAAAAATCGGAAAGACCTCCTATTGATGTAATTGGCGGTGGTGTGAGTCTGAGGACATTGGGCCACTAATAAATCAGAGTAACTTAGTTTATTCATAATTCCTTTCTCTTAGAATATCCAAATTATTTCTCTGGGTCTGGGCCTCCCTGATGCCAGAATCAGAATCCCGAGTGGATAAAGCAGTTTCCCCGCCTTCAGCAGGCTCCTCGACCTTGAGTAGCAAGTACATTTAGCCACTGAGCCATTTCTCCCAACTTTGAGGCTTTTAGGCCCACCCCTTCCTGTCTGATCTTTGTGGCTTTTAGGCCCACCCCTTCCTGTTTGCTCTTTGTGGCTTTTAGGCACACCTCTTCCTATCTGCTCTTTGAGACTTTAGGCCCACCTCTTCCTGTCTGCTCTTTGAGGCTTTAGGCCCACCCCTTCCTGTTTGCTCTTTGTGGCTTTTAGGCCCACCCTTTCCTGTTTGCTCTTTGTGGCTTTAGGCCCACCCCTTCCTGTCTGCTCTTTGTGACTTTTTGGCACACCTCTTCCTGTCTGCTCTTTGTGGCTTTTAGGCCCACCTCTTCCTGTTTGCTCTTTGTGGCTTTTAGGCCCACCCCTTCCTGTTTGCTCTTTGTGACTTTTTGGCACACCTCTTCCTGTCTGCTCTTTGTGGCTTTTAGGCCCACCTCTTCCTGTCTGCTCTTTGTGACTTTTTGGCACACCTCTTCCTGTCTGCTCTTTGAGGCGTTAGGCCTACTCCTTCCTGTCCAGTCTCTGCTCTCTGGGCGTTGACACATGGTGACTAGCTTCCTCAATCCCCTGCTGCCATGTGTTTCTCATGAAGGACAGCATCCCTTCTCACCCTCCTTCTACTTATATTTTATTTTTATTAGATGTGTATGGACGTTTTGTCTGCACGTATGTCTGTGTACCATATACCTACATTGTCCTTGGAAGCCAGAATCCCCTGAAACTGGAGTTATGGATGGGTGTGAGGCACCATGAGGGTGCTAGGAATTTAATCCTGGTCCTCTGGAAGAGCGTCCAGTGCTCTTTGACCATGAACCCCATCTCTTCAGCTCCAACTGCATTTGTTCTTAAGCCCAAACAAGCTCTTTCTACCTTACGTTGCTGCTTGTCAATTGTCTGAACGCTGCAATGAGAACAATCGATAGTAGGCGCGTGTCCACATATAAGCCTTTAGCTGGTTCTTCATGCCCTGTGCCCTAACAGGCTACTTGTGCTTCTCCACACTTCAGGCTAGCCAGATTCTAGAAGGAATGGCCATATGGCTTTCACACACAGGCAGATTCCCTTTAGTGGGCAATTACATATTGTGAGCATGTAGATTTAGAAAATAGAGGCAATTTACACTGAAGCAAACTCTCCGTAACACAGCAAGCTATCTGGGCACACAACTCACCTTGTAAGACTGCAGAGCCACACACACCTGTGGGATCCTCCATCTTGAGCCTCTCCCCTCCCCACCACGGGAATCCTGCCCAGTTTCTCCAGGCTGCTCTGAAGGTTTCCTGTTCCAACCATTAGGACCACAACAAAGTCACTAAACTCACTTTTGAAAATATAGTTCTCAGGAGTTCAAAATAGGGCCAGATTTTTTATTTTTTAATTTTTTTAAAGAAATCTCAGAGGAACAGAATGGACAGACATGGTGGCTCAAGAGGGAAGAAAATCATCGAGCAATAGTAGCAAAGAGTTCCAGTCTTTAGGCTTAAAGAATCCATAAAATATTAAGCAGAGAGGATTTCTAAAGTGACACACACACTTCGATATATACTGGTGACATTTCTGTATCTCTAGAATAAAGGAAAAATTTCAAAAGCTTTCAGAGATGAAAAACGTGTTCTTTTTCTACAGAGGACTAAAAATCAAAAGGACAGAAGACCTCATCAGCAATTCCCAAAGCTAAATGGCAGGGGAGTGAGTCCTCAGAAATCTGAGCAAGGTGTGGAGGTAGAAGTCTAGGTGCAAAATATCAGCTTACGGGGAAAGACAAGCATCAAGATACCGTGTGAGTCTAGAGCTTGTGTGAACTGTTCTAAGTGGATTGTATGTAAGAGAATCTTATTGGTGCAAATGCAGGACACCGGAACACAGACAGACTGGGCATGCGTCCGGGGGTGGGGGACGTGACCACCTGAGTCCCTGTGAAGAATGGAGGCAAAGCAGACCAGCCAGGTGGAGCGTAGACTGCTGGGCACTCTGAGCACACTTACAAGAGGTTTGCAGAATGGCCAAAGGCCTGTGTGGAATCCCAGTTTCTCTGTCCAGCCTTGGGGAGGAGCCTTGGCATGCACTCATAGAGGCGCCGCAGAAGCCGGAGGTCAATAGCACTCCTGAAGGTGGAAATTCAAGGGATGTACTCCCATCCCAGTCAAGGGAATGGGCTCATGTGCGAGGATTCTCAAAGCTGGTAACCATCGACCCTGGATATTAGCAAAAAATAAACCCCAAAGGGATAAGGGCAAAGCCGTGAGAAAGCAAAAGGACTGGTCACAGCCCAGAAGCAGCAAAGGAAGCTAAAATATTATGAAAGAAACCTTACAGGATTCAAGGCCCAGGACAGACAAGAAATTCTGCTTTTTGTAATTAAACAGTGTAGAGATGACTCATGCTTCAAAGCACATACTGCTCTTGCAGAGGACCAGAGTTCAATTCCCATCACCTACTTTAGACTGCAGCCAGTGGATCTGCCTCCCTCTTATGGTCTCTGAGGTCACAGCACTTATAGGGGAGAGACCGGGGCAGGGGGCAGGTGTCAACCATACCATGAATATAAGCCAAGAAATCAGGATCCTATGGGGGGAAAAAACAATTAGATTTCAGTTTGAGAATCATAATCTTCTGAAACACGCTGACGTCATTTTAGTGTGTGCACCTAACGAAGGTATCAGAAGCCTCAGCAGAGTGAAAAGAAAAAATAAACAAGACAGAAGGAAGAAGGCAAGAGAAGTATATAGCTCATGATTATTCCAAGTGCACCTAATGTGAGTAGACAGAGACGCTTTTCTTCTATTCAATACGACACATTGTTAACCAGCAGAAGGCTGGAAGATAGCTCTGAGGATAAAGCATGCGCCATGCAACTGTGAAGAACAGAGTCAACATACCCAGAAGCCGTGTAAATCTGGGGAGCCATGGGCCTCCTGTAATACCATCACTCAGCAGGCATGGACAGGAGATTCCCCCAGAAAAGCTGGAAGATACCCAAAGTCAGCGTCAGACTTCATGTACACATGCATGTGCACACACAGCTGGACCCACACTCATGAGAACAGAAATACACACAAAACATGTACACGGGCTTTACAGAAGAAGGGAGTCTGAAATCTTAGAGCTCTTGGAGGGAAGGTGGGGCAGGGCTGGTTTTAGTGCTGTCCAATGCTGTTGGTGCTGCGTATTTGTTCCCTATGTGCTTAAAAGGCCTCTAGAGACTCCATCTTTTTAAATGTCTTCCTTAGAGAAAGTGGAAGAAAACACCTTAACTTGCTGAAATACAAAGCAAGAACCTGTTCACTGTTCTTAGAAAAATGATTGACATCCCTCTAAACCTGGGTACTGATGTTCCAGACAGATGCTCTGGGTAATGATGTCACGGACTCGGTATCTGCTCCCACTTAATCTGTTCTTGACAGGGTGTATGCTTCTGATGCCCTGTTGTAGTTACTTTGACTGTCCCAGGGGCCCTGGGATCAGAGGGTGTATTTTCATCTTGTGCTAGTAGCAAAACCCTACAGATAATTGCAAATAAACAAAAATGTTCAGGCTTGAGAACACAAGTTATAAATATCTTTCAGGTTTCTGCTTCTTCCGCACCTGTCCAGTTTGCTGTGTCAGCTTCTCCCACGTGGAATATTACCTAATGTCCCTTACAACATTGCCTTTGATGCCCCCCACCCCCTCCAACAAAAGCTACTTCAGAATGTTGTTTTTAAATTGTCCAAATGTGCTTATGTTCTCTTTTGGTTATGCTTCCTAACTTAATTGGTCTGCGGTCAGATAATCTGTATTGACTTCTTTTAAAATAGCATTTATGGATCCTATTCCCTGGTTTAACATACGCCCAATTCTACAAGTGTTGCATGGGGCTGGGGAAGCCAGTATTTTAAATTTGGGAGTAGAAAGTTCAATATGTGTTCACTGTATTATAGTTATAATAATGATTTCCAAAACACATTTTTTTATTTACTTAATCTATAAAAATTAAGATTAAAAAACCTCATATGTTCCAATTTTGAGATTTTCTTGGATTTAACTCTTTTCTCCCTCCATGAATATGTTTTGTTGTTGTTTGAGACAGGGTTTCTCTATGTAACCCTAGATGTCCTGTAACTCACTTGGTAGACCAGGCTGGCCTCGAACTTACAAAGCTTTGCCTGCCTCTGCTTCCCAAGTGGGGAGTGATGTGGACTCTGGTTCTCTACAAGGGCAGCAAGTGTTGTTAACCACTGAGCCATCTCTCCAGCCCTATCTGTTTTATCTTTAAATGATCAATGAATTTTAGATTTAATTGGTACATTTTCCAATTTCCATCCAATTCCTTCTTCTTTTCTTTTAAAGGTTTAAAACAGTGTCTGGGATTAAAGGTGTGTGCAGCAGCATATCTGCCTTTCCTTTGTATATTTTGAGGCCATTTTACTTATATAGTATTTAGAGGATATATTGTTTTGGCATTCTCATGAGTTGGAATTTTACCAGTAAGGAGTTTCTCTTCTTATGCAAAAGGCCTCTGTAGAGATCGTCTCTCTCGCTCTGAGAGAGCAACAGTACCTTGCTTCAGTTCTTATTTGTTTACTTGTACCTTCTTTTCTTTCCTCTCTGTGTGACCTTCCTGCTCTCCGTGTTTGAAGTAATCACTTCTGAAATACACACAGTCAATCTTCTAAGCACACTCCAGTCAGGCAAGCTGATCTCTTAAATTATTTAGCTCCCTGGTGTTATTAGTTATGATTATTGAATATTTATATTTATTTTTACAATCGTTCTTCGTGCCACTAAATTTCATCAATCATAAGACACAGATTTTCATATCTTTGAAATTAGAATGCTTCTTATAATAAATGTAATTACCAACTTTTTCTTTATTGGTTGCATTAAAACCACACAGGTATATTCTACAATGGATGCAATCTTAGAGTCTGTGAAATATAACATTTGTTTTCACTGTATGTTTATTTTTCTTTCCCTTTCACTCCTTTCTCATATTTATTAAGTTCTTTTAAAAACTGCTTTCATTCTATATGTGATTAGAAGCTACACATGCTATCTGTGTCACTGTAGTAATGACTCTTAAATAGCAAGCATGCATGCCTATATTAAAAATTTAAAGCTAATTAGTGTCTCATTTGCAGACTTCAGGATGTCACCCTTAAAACAAGAGGGTGATGTTCCTTGATGAAGAGACATCAAGAAACTGTGTCTATGATGAGGTCAAGGAGAGACAAAAGCCATAAGGAGCTGTGTGGAGAAGGGGTACTGCTAAGGACACCTGGGGTACACACTCTTTGAGGAAGCAAGAAGGTTGTGTAGGACACAACTCCCACCTGGGGCTAAGGGCTATGAAGTATCCAGCTCCTGACTCCCTTGATGGTGAAAGCTGCTCAGGGATGCTAACACCTCTAATTTTTCAAGCTGTACATGTTCAAGGTTGCATGGTACAGGAGGAAAACGTGGGGGTGTAGAAGAGACATGTCTAAGGGAGGCTATCCATGCAGTGACAGCTGCCTACCACAGCTGCAAGTGCCCTTGAGTGGGCAGAGAGGGCAGGAGGGGCGTCAACCATGCCTGCTACCATCAGTATTCATAATCACCTGTTCATCATCGAAACCTTGACCTTGTCGCTCAAACGTGCATTCCTTATCCATTTCTCAGTGTACATTCTATCTCCACTCTTTTGACATTGTATTTGTAAGATTTTACTTAGTTTATTTTTTCAGAGTGTCTTAGCAGTGTGGGGGATGGTAGGACCATGCATATGTGCATGTGTGTGTACATACCACTGAAGGCCAGAAAAAGGTATGAGATCCCAGGGAGCACAGTTAGAGGTTATTGTCAGCCACCAGATGTGGGTGATGTGGACTGTGGTTCTCTGCAAGGGCAGCAAGTGATGTTAACTATTGAGCCATCTCTCTAGCCATGTCTGTTTTATTTTTAATTGGTACACTACTTAATTTCTCTCCAATTCCTTTTCTTTTCGAGGTCTTTTACATGACAGGCATGGTGGACCACAGCATTAATGTCACCACTCAGAAGTCAGAGGCAGAAGGACCTCTGTGATCTGAGGACAATCTGGTCTTCATAGAAAGTTGGGGCTCTATAGTAAGACCCCTACCTCAAATAAAGACAAGTCTATGGCTGGAGAGATGGCTTAGCAGTCAACAACACAGGACAAAGTTCAGGTCCCAGAACCCAAATCAGGAAGCTCCCAACCACCTGTAATTCCAACTCAAGTGGAGCCAATGCCCTTTTCTGGTCTGGAGTATTGCACACATATAGTGCATATATGTACACTCAGGCATGCGCCAGGTGCACACACATACACATGAATAACATAACTAAATCTTTTCATTCAAGGTCTTCTATGTATTTACCATTTATTTTGATAATCTGATACTTTTCTGATTAATATTGTCTCTGTTTGTTTTTCCTCTGTGTATCGGTTTATCTAAATATACCTAGTTTTATTTCTACCACTCAGGGATGTTGAAAGCCTAAAGCTAACCAAATAAAAGCCAGAAGAGTACATGCTGCCGATATCATTAAGGGGAATGTGTTCAGACAGGCTGTGGAGTGAGTAGACAAGCCACTGCAGAGTTTTAGACACCTAAATAGTCAATATGGAAGGAGCTCACACAAAGCCCTGTGTGGTCATATATTCCTAGCTATGGGCAGCAAGTTTACCCGAAGGGTGTGGACTTTGGGGGTCTGTGATGGATTGGATCTGGAATCAACTAAGAGACCTAGGAGCCTCTAGTGAGGTCTGCGAGGGCATTTCCTTATAGACTCTCCCCCAAAGTGGGTATCACCTTCCTGAAACAGGTAAGTATAAAGAAATCTGGGACAAAGAGAAGCTGCCTTTGCCTGCCATGCTTCTCTTCTTTCCAGAAAGCATGTTTGTCCTGCCAATACCATCTGCTGTGACATGGAATCCAGTGTCTCTGGCTTTCCGCCGCCCAGTGGCCCTCCTAGAATCCTCCAGGCCTTAGTGCCAGATTGAGGTTGTTGAAGCACCCAACCTTGTGTAATGGGCGGCTACTGGGTTCTCTGTCTCTTTGGTGTGCAGACAGCCATTGCAGGGACTACCCAGCCCCTGTCATGTAAACCAATCTAATGAATCCCCTTTGTGATAGACATTCATTCCACAAGTTCTGTTCCTCTAGAAATCACTGAGCAACACTGGGTCTCAACTTATCAGCCTGTGTTACAGGAAGAGCCACTGTAGACATAGGCGTTTCCAAGTGTGAGGCCCTTCCACCAAATGGCTCTGTCTCTGACCAACCTAAAAGAAGCTTAGGTCATCTGGGAAGAGGGAACCTCAGTTCAGAGTATGTACCTGTCACATTAGCCTGTAGATAAGTCTGTGGGGGCATTTTTCCTATTAATGTGTATTTTGATAAGGCTGTGCCCACTGTGGGTGGTGCAACCCCCTAGATCTCTGGTCTTGGATGGTATAAGAAAGCAAACTGAACAAGTTATGTGGAGCAAGCCAGTAAGAGGCACTCCTCTATGGCTTCTGCTTCAGATCCTGCCTCCAGGTTACTGCCTTGAGTTCCTGCTCTGACTTCCCTCAGCGATGGACTCGAAGATCTCAGGTAAAATAAACCCTTTCCTCCTTAAGTCGCTTTTGGTTGTAGTGTTCTCATAGCAAACTAAGGTAGCCGCATGGGCAGCACCATCTAGGAACCGAACTTTGCTCTGGGTGATAGCTGGGTCATCTCAGAAACTTAAAACCACTGTAAGTCTTAGTGGGTTAAGTATTTTTTTAAGGCCATAATGATTGGAAATATAAAATATATCAAACTATTGGCATTAATTAGCTTGTGTTCATTCAGGGTAATCTCTACAAGGTGGATATTTTAAATGCTTGCAAAATATAATTGAATTGGCATATTCAAGCAAATGACAAATTGGTCTATGATTCTAAATTAAATGTTGGCATGATTTGATGTTAACTGGTATAAGAGGAAGCCACTTAGTTTATAATCAGTGTTAAAATGGTTAAGAGAACTTGTATTGCAGAGTTGTGATATCATGCAAGAAAGACAAGTTTCTTGGGTTGCAAGTTTATTGCATTTAGATATTCTAACTTTGTAAAGAAAAAATAAAATCTATCCAATTTACAAATGTTTTTAAAGCATCTAAATGACATTACTCCATTCCATCAAATTTACTTAGCATTAATGAATATCAAATTCCCTTAAGACACTAGTCTAATTTGTATTGAAGTTTTCTTGAAGAGAATTATTTCATATAAACTGTACCAGGACTAAAATAGTAAGTAGAATTTATAAGATATATTTAGGAGTTTAAGGAAAAATTCTAACTTATAACTGATAAATAAAATGCTAAAAAGCAAATCTGAATTAATTACAATATTTTTTCTATGCATCAAGGGCTGGGAGACAGCTGTCAGTAAAGCACTTTTCTTCCAAGAGTGAGGACCTGGATTTTATCTCCAAAAGCCATGTAAAAAGCTGGACCCGGTAGTACGTGCTTATGTTTCCAATCTCAGTGCTTGGGAGGCTGAGATGCCAGCCGGTCTGACCAAACTGGAGAGACCTTCGGGCAAAACTGAGAGATCTTGTCTCAAAAAGCAAGATAGAGAGTGTCTGGGGATGACACATAAGGATGGCCTCTGGTCTCCACACACAACAATGCATGCATATGCATGCATACAAACACACGCACACGCACACACACGCACACGCATACACACATGCGCACGCACGCACACACACACACACACACACACGCACACGCACACGCACACGCACGCGCACGCGCACGCACACACACACACACGCATGCACGCACGCACGCATGCGCACACACACAGCACCTCAAAACTGACTCTCATTTCTCAATGTACTCACTGCTTATCCCCTCCTACTTCTGAACGTCTCCCTGAGTATAAATCTTACAATTTAGTTCTCTCATGCTTCATTTCTCCGTTGCCTTCCCCAGAATGAAGCACCGGGAAATACCTTGTAATGATGTCTTTTCCAATTCTCAAACATGTCTTCATATGGGTCTGATTAATCCACCACTGGGGTCTTTCTTAATTGTAACATCTCTATTTTTTCCACTCCGCATCACTCAGCGTGCGTGCTGCGCCTCCTCATACTGCTGCCCTTCTCCACATCCCTCCTTCTCCCTGGGGAGACCTGACCTGGCTGAGCGGGTGCGCTGTCTCCATAGCTGGCCTCCCTAACTGCCCAGAGACTCGTGCTGCACAGCCCTCAGATCCCACAGGCCATGTCTTCTCCATCAAGCTGTGTCCCTACCTTTGGACATGAAGTTCAGCCTCCCAAGTGGCACCAGAGGGTGAGAGGTGCCACATTTGCTGTTGTCCCTGCAGAGAAATATGAGCAATATGGGACAAAAGTGAGCTGAGAAGATAAAATCCACATTTTTTCACCATTCTAATGGGAGGGGACATCTCTTTGCAAGGAGTTTTCAGAAAAGCCCTCCAACTGTGCCCGAGGGCCACATGTGTCCCAGGACAGCTATGAATGTGCCCCAACATAAAACTGTAAGCAGATTGTGTGTGTGTGTGTGTGTGTGTGTGTGTGTGTGTGTGTGTAGTTTTGCTTGTTTTTTGTTTTTTGCTTGTTTGCTTTGGTAAACTGGAATGCACAGTTGTCTAGCATGAACCTTAGTGACGACCGTATTGTATTGCAACATGGGAGATTGGACAAATACCCAGGCATAGTTTTGTCAGAGTTTCTTTATCTACAGACTGGTACAGCACATTGCCTCACCTCTCACCTGGTCCAGCTTACTCTTATTCTATTCAGAAATTACAAGCAACAACTTGAAAATGAGGCAGAAAACATGAGCTTCTTAGTCCTTGTCCCAGGTTCTGCTTTCTACAAATCCCTAGCTAAGGCCTTAAAACTGAGATTTGACTGTTTATTAGAATTACAGTCTTCTCTCACGTTCTTCTTCTTACGTCATTATTCTTCTTATGTCATTACTATAGGTACCAGGCAAACACTATACAAATATTTAATTGTCTTGAATGGCTTAGAACTTAATCTTGCTCTTCATGATGCTAACTCTTAGTCATGGAGGATTCTTTCCTCATGTGTGCTGTGGTTTTTGTTTGTGGTTTCCTCTTCAGTAGGACTGTGTGAAAGGTGTCTACAGTCAAAAGAAAAACATTATGAAAGCAGACTGCTTCTCAGCTCCCCTTCATGCTTTATGTAGGTCAGAATCTTGCTAAGGAATGACGCCACCTATAGTGGAAGACACTTCAGTTAACATACTCAAGAAAAGTCTTCCCAGACATACTCAGAGGCCTGTTTTACAGGACTTTACCTCCTGACAGATCCGCAGTTAACCTTACCCATCACAGTATGTATTAATGTACATACATCAAATGAGGGTACTTATTTCTATCTCATTATCATTCTGTGTTTAGACACTTTAAGCTCCTCTCTTCTAGTCTTTCATAAAATGTTTAACAGGATATCTACTATAATTACTCCACTGCACTGAGGGACACTAGGACTTACCCCTTCCATCCATCTATGTTTGCCTCTTACTCTCCAAACTCTATGGCCCCTCCCTTCACCTTTTACTAAGGTTATTTTTATTTATTTTTATTTTGTGCATATGAGTGTTTGCTTGCATGTATGTATGTGCACTAAGTATAAACAGCACTCCTGGAGGCCAGAACTGGAATTACAGGAGGTTGTTAGCTGCCATGTGGGTAGGCAGAACCACACTCTGGTCTTCAGCAGCCACTGCCCTTCAGCACCAGGCCATTGCTCTATCCCTCATTAGGGATTTTAATTTACAGTTCCAAGCTCACTGATGATTTTGGACATCTTTTCATGGGCTCATTGGCTGCTCATATATCTTCTTCGACAAAATGTCTGTTTGAATCATTTTCAATGAGTTGTTTCTCTCATTGAGTTATAAAATTCTGGCTATTGCATTTTGCAAAAAGTATCTTAACCTGTGGTTTCTGTTTTCATTTTTCTTAACAGTGTGTTTTGAGGAACAGAACATTTAAATATTGTGTATTCCAATTTGTCAGACTGTTTCTTTTCCGTCTTATGCTTTCTGTGAAATCCACCACCAAATGAAGATTGTCTCACATATTTCCTTAAAAATGTTGTATGCGACTTGGAAACTTAGAAGTAGATGGCTAGTCTATTTCAATTTATTATTTTTTTGGCATGGTACAAGGCATTCTGCCAATGTCCAATTGCTTCATTGCTATTGTTGAAGTGGCTGTCCTTTCTCTATTGAATCCAACACGTATTGAAAATCAATGAACTGTGTAAGTGCCGGTCTATTTTCTTTTCTGTTCCATTGATCCATGTCTCTACCCCTTCATTGGCTCATGAAGTCTTGATTGTCAAGCTTTAAAGCAAATCAGGAAGGCAAGTCCTGTTTAGCTTCAACTTTTCATTCCAAATTATTCTTATGGCTTTGCTTTTTCTTATATACCCTGTCATTGACTTTTCTGCTTTAATACAAATGCTGCTTGGTATTTGGGATTGTGGTGAATTTATAGAACAATTCGGAAAGAATTGACATCTTCATAGCACTGAATCTTCTAAGCCCAGCGTATCTTGTCATTTATTTAGGTCTTTGGTTCGCTCAACAACGTGTGATAGTTTTGAGCACAAGCCTTCCACAGAGTCTATTTGATTCATCTCTAAATATTTCACAGGCTTTTGGTAGCATTATACATGACATTTCTTTTTAAATTTATAATTGTTCAGCACCAGTTCCTGGAAATAAAAGGGGCTTTTGTATATCCACCTTGTATCTTGCAACCAGGGGAAAATTCACAATGGCTTTTATTTTCTATTCTTCAGGACTTCCTATGCAAACAATTATGTTGCCTGCAGATAGTTCTTGTTTCTCTCTCTCCAATTCATATGTCTTTTATCCTTATATGTGAGCAAGATAGATAAACAGTACGTCTAATTCTCAAAAAAACTCTCTCAGTAAATACACAATAAAACTTAAATACAAAGAAAACATTTTGTCGTTATTTAATAGGTAGCATTTTCTTCCTCAGTGACACCTGAAATTATGGTATATTTTACCATCAATAGTGTTAGGAAAAGAAGAACTCTTGCATTTCCTAGATTATGCAGTGAACAAACACTATGTCTGCAGCTATGTAGTGGGGAGGTCCCGATATCAGGTTACACACACACACACACACACACACACACACACACACACACACACGGACTCAAGTTTATACTATTGTCACTTATGTCCTTTAAAAGCATGGGTTTTCATTTTAAGACTGAATGAGGTCTACTCTTTGAGATCCCTGAAGGCTAAAAATGGTTGGTAAGCCAGTGACATTTAATGGCTGTTGATCATGATAAATATAAATAAGAAACTCTATGAACTGGAAAGGGCTCGAATTTTACTTTATTTACAAGCAAACACAAGAGACAAAGTACAATATTGTTTGTAGGATGACAGGCAAGTCTGATTTGGTTCCTCTGGGCTATAAAGTGCCACAGGGGCCAGGAGCAGTGGCTGCTTGCCTGCCTTCCTCCTGCTGGGGAGGATGGGGTGGGTTGCTGAGCCAAGAAAGCTCACAATCACGACCAGCCTACAGAGACCCTGTCTCAAAACAAAAGTGACCTACCGAGAGCGCTTCCAGACTGGCTCAGGTGGAAACTGGACAGGTTCCAGAAAGACAATTATAAGCATATAAATCAGTGTGAACCATGGCTGCTGGCTGGCACATTTTCCCCTCCCATCATAACAGCATGGCACCTTGGGAATTGCTCGGGTAGCCATGGCAACGAGGGCAGATCAATACAATGGTATGTAGGTTCATGGTGATGATAATGGGGTCATTAACACTCCACAATAGATAGAGGAGAATCTGGAGGCCTCACATGAGATTCTGGCTACTGCTCCCCTACCCCTCTCCCACTTGCAAGTGGTCATGGGAGATGCCAGAGTGTATGGAGAGTGAAGGATGGTGAGAAGCTGGACTCCATGGTGTAGCTTTCACAAGGTTGTCACCCACAATAGGTTGGGACTTTGCAGTGATATATATGTTTGGGGTCCCCTATACTTCTGTACAGAATCCATTACCCAGTCTCTGTAAGCAAATGTGACATAAACCAATTGGTCTCACCATGATGGACTTTAACAGAATCATACTTGGATCTTTCCAGCATGCCCTTCTGGAGTGAATGGACATTCAGTTGTGTCCCCAGGGAGAGCTAACTCAAGAGGGACCCAGCAGGGGCACAGCCCCCGTGGTCAGCAGGAAAACATCATTCTAAGCAGGGCCCAATGTAGGTCTCCAGTGTGTCTTTATCTATGGCAGTCCGACTCTATCTCCAAACCTCCTGTGCAGGTAGGTATAGCCATGCGACATCGACCATGTGACACCGATCATGTGACACCAATCATGTGACACCGACGGCAAATGAAATACAGATGCAAGTGACTTCATCATCTCCAGGCCCAGACTGTAAGTAAATGTAAATGACAGATAAACTGATAATTAGTAGCTTGAGCATAAAGCTAGCTGCTGCTGTAGCCAGCATTCCACATTCTGATGATTACGCTGGGCTGACTGGGATCCTACCCCAAACTTCAGTATCTCTCCCTTGTACATGACATCTAAGTTTAACTAGTGTGTGTGTGTGTGTGTGTGTGTGTGTGTGTGTGTAAAGATTTCTCATGGTGCACTGAAGAAATGGATATTCTGATGAGCATGCGGGAGGCAGCCCTGCAGTGGCTTCAAGCCTCATTTCTTTTGTCTTCTTAATGTACAAAACCCTACTAAGCATCTCAAGCCCAGAGTAAGTCTGACTTTTAAAAATTAGAGGTTAGAACACATGCATTCTCTGCGTCTTCCCACTCTTTTCTGTTCTAAGAACCAAGGTAGGCAAAAACGTCTTTGAAAGAAAAAGATCAAATGCAAAATAATAATAAAAATAATAATAATAATAATGCAGAGCCCATGGATGATGGGAAATCTTAACCTGGCCTCATGGTTATTAGTACTCAGTGTCCAAAATGAAAGGATGTCCCAAGGGCTTTTAAATATCACAGGGCAGCTAGACTGACATTCATGGGAAATGACAGGCAAGGCACACATTGGTGACACGGTTCCTTTCTTTTTTTATGGGTTGGGGTGGAAAGATGACTCAGCAGTTAAGAGCACGTACTGCGTTCTTGCAGCGGACCTGACTTTGGTTCCTAAGAATGATGTGGAGTGGCTCACAGCCATATGTAACTCCAACTCTAGGAGCACTTGATGACCTTGACTTCCATAGGCAACTGCTTTCTCTCTCTCTCTCTCTCTCTCTCTCTCTCTCTCTCTCTCTCTCTCTCTCTCTCACACACACACACACACACACACAACTAATATTTTAAATAAGTTGTATTAGTTTAACATTGGGTGTGTCAGTGAGTGTGTGTCAGAGTGTGTGAGTGTGTATGTGTGTGAGTGTGTGTGTGTATGAGTGTGAGAGAGGGGGGAGGGAGGAGGGCATATATACGTGGGTGCAGATGCCCATGGAAGCCAGAAGGGGGCGCCAAATCCCCTGGACCTGGAGTTATGAGTGGTTGTGAGCTATCTGACGTGGGTGCTGGGAACCAATAGAACTTGGGTCCTCTCTTAGCTCAGTAAGTGCTCCTAACCACCGAGCCATCTCTCCAGCCCATGTCTCAGATTTCTGATGCTGATATGAGATTTTAGATGTGTATTAGATTAGCAAGCCAATCTTAAATCGTCACACATGTAACAGTGTGTCCATTTAGACAACAGAGCCCAGGGAGTCTCCTAGCTAGCTTTACTCTGTGGCCCTGGGTTTTAAAGGATAATGTCTTTTGTAAGTATTACAGCTCTGAGAGGAAAGGCTGCCCCAGTACAAGGGCTACAGCTCTGAAGGGAAAGGTATCCTGCCAGTTGGGAGCCACAAAAATCACATAGCACAACAAACCTCACACAAGAGATTTATTAATAGGGAAAACCCCAGGAGGGTGGCTGGCTCTGCTCAGGAAAGAAGCAGCAGAGAACTGAACAGAAGACAGAGTTTATATAGAATTGGGGAGGTCGGGGTAGAGCTTTACAGAGCAGAGATTTCCAAGGTGGGGATTGGTAGGTTTTAAGCCCTAAGCTTTCGTCTTTTCCTCTGTAGGGCGGGGCTTGGCCACCTGCATCTGGAGGGGCTGGGCCCTGCTGTTCAGGATCTTAGAGTGTTCTGTAAGCAAAGGCTGATAGGCAGATTCTTGGGGGGGGGGGTCTTGGACATTTGCATGCCTTGAGGGGCTTACATGTACCCCTTGTTTGTTTACTCTTGATAAACAATCAGGGATTGGGAAAGGAAGGCAATGTTACCATTGCAATACTTCAGCTGCAGAATGGGGACATCAAAGTCTTTAGGGCAAACTTGCTCTTCACCAGCAGGTTATACTCTGGGGTCATAAGCCACTGGCTCCATAGATAGGGGCTGGTAATTTTGTAATAGCAACTGATTAAAAGTCTGGTTAGAAATCTTTTGGATCTGTTGTTGAAGAAATCTAGACAAGAAATTTATAAGGCACGGTGTGCTAGTCGGATGAAGACTAGAAGAGAAGGGTGTTAAGAAGAGTGGTACCCAGTCCCATATGTCAATGATCTACTGGCCAGAGGCATCAGGAGGTCTCTTACATTTTTGGAGAGCTGTTTGGAGTTGTCAGATCTTACCTGACTGGTTGACATAGAAGCAATATTCCTCCGTGAGGAAGAGACAAAGGTCACTTCTCTCTCCTGTTAGTAAATCTAATCTTTGCCGATTCTGTAACACTATGGAAGTCAGTGAGTCCATTTGGCCCTGGAGGATAAGGATAAGCCACCTGTTGGAGATCTTGGATGAACTTAGACAAAAACTGATGGTAAACAGCTAGGGAAGTATTCAGTCCTGCCACTCCTGCAGAGATGGCAGCAAATACCCAGGGCCGCTAGAACGGGTATGACCTGAACCACTTGTCTGTCTGCTAGGCTGATGCAAACCTCGTGATGGGGGTTGGCAAGGTTTCTCCACAGGTAACCCCCCTAATTTTGGAAAAAGGAAGAGCAGGGCATACATCCTTGATGGCCCAGCAGATAGAATGCGATAAACATGAGTGTCACATATATTTGAGGCATTATGCACGTTGGCACATAAAGACTGGGTGGCAGTGCTCACAGTCTAAGTGTTATTACAGTCGGAGGGATCGGGTGTGTCCATAAAGGGTGTCCCTGAGCAGTTAGAACAGTCTGTGGTACTAGGGAGATATTGGGGAGATAAGGAGTCGTAGTGGTATTTGGCTCAGAGCAGTTAATGAGAGGTGAGAGAGTCTAGTAGTCCAATGGGTGAGGCTACAAATGCCAGTCATGAATTTTGCCCCCACCCGAGGGGGTTCAGCGTGGGCCTAAGGAGGGGACTGATGAATGAAAGACAAGAAACACGAGAGAATTGAGAGCAAGTCTGTATTCTGATCAAGCTCTGAATGGCTTTGTTCTGTACAAGTTTATATAACGAAGGGCAGGGAGGCAGCAGGGGTGGGAGGGAATTCCACAAAGGGTACAATCTGCTGTAAAGGAAATTCCTTGAACAGATAAGATACACTCTCATTTACTGCTTAACTGCTGGCCATATCTCTTTACTGTAATTGCTCATCCGTAAGGAATGTGCCTGGTTTCTGGGAGGCCTTCAGTTACTTCTCAGGAGCAGGGACTTAGGCCTATAATCACTCCAAGCCTAACTCTAATACAAAATGGCATTACCTAGGTTAATAAGAAAAATCCTAACCCTGTTGGTTCCCGGCAGAATTTGACCCAGGAGGGACACACAACCAGCACTCTCCAGAGTGACCAGGCAGAGTATTTTTCAGTAGCCGACCTGCAATTAGGATGGCCCAGATTTGTCCTAGGGTTTTTGCAGGACCAATATCAGTAACCTCTTTAAGTTTCTGGACACTTTTTACAGTAATCTTCCTTTGGGTCACAGGGGAAGTATGCATAGGGGATAAACCCAGCGAAAGATAGAAGGGTAAGCAATCACAAGAAACTGCATCGGCCTTGGACAGCCTGATACTGAATTGCCTAACCATATTAGAATGAGCTGTTGCTTAGGGGAGAAGTCTCTTGGACATTAAATACTCATATGTAAGAGCTACCCTGAACAGGTGTAAATAGGAAGAAATAGAGGCAGAGAGAGCAAGTTTAGATATAAAAGATTTTCAGATCATTTGTTTGTGCAGTGGCAGAAATTGTCACCATTGAAAATTGTTCATGTCAGTTTTGGCCATTGAACTGTTGTTTGTAGGAACAGATTGAGGCTTTAATGAAATCTGAGCCAGAGGAGGCAGAGGGGAAGGTTCAGAAAATGAACTCCACCAGAGAGGTTCTATAAGCTCCAAGTGGGAGCGAGAGGCAAGACACAAGAGGACCAGGGGGATCTGTGAGACTTCCGGGACAGAGCTGAGAGACAGGAGGGGGGAGGTCACAGAGTTCCAGGTTTAGGAAAGCTGTGGGGCTTAGCAGGCAGCTCCTAGGGGAAGGGGGCAAGGAAACAGGGAAGGTATCAACAGAGGGCGAGGAGTGCGTGTCTTACTAACTGTAAAGTTGCCCACATGGAACGGCTCCATAGCATGTTCCAGGAGCCAGAGAAGGACCTTTACTAAGTAGGCGAAGAGGGATGGATGCTTAGAGCAGGTAGAGAGATGGGGTGACTGAAGATCCAGACTCTAGAATTTGGAACTAAATATAAGGGGTGGCAGAAGCCAGCATAAATGGGTGGTCTGTACACCCCTTAAGAGAGTCGTATCAGCAACTTGAGTCAGTTTGAAATGTCGAGACGTGCGTGTGGCTGAAAGGGAAGTGTGGCAACATCTACCAATGCTACCTGAAGAGAGAGAGCTCAGGAAAGGAGTGGTGTTTGTCTGTCAGAAGGTGGGGCAGGTGGTGAGGAGAGGAGACAGTAGGAGGTGACCTGAAGGTTAACGTCTTTGTTTTGTGTGTCCGAAGTTCAGTTGCGGCCACAGGTAGTCTTGTATAGGAAAGCATGACGGTGTAGCTTTAATACCTTATTAAGCAAGCATTGTTTTTAAATCCTGTCTTTCATATCTGAATCCAGTGACCACAAAGCCCAGAGATAAATTCTGGGGTGGTCACTGTCATTCATACACTCAACTGAGACTGATCGATTTCTGTCTCGGCTCCCATGTTTACAACAAAACTTATGGATACACCAGAAAACATGGACCCATCTGTACACAAATAACAGACAGAGAAAACTTTCCAAACACCTGGAATCAGGTGAGAGGGCTATACTTGCCTTTTGCCCTGGACGGGAGAGAAAAGGTTTTATACTTGAATGAGACAGGGATCTTGTTTGACTATAGAGAGGTTGTGGGTGTCCTATACACAGGGATCCATCTGGGAAGGCTGTAAGAAAAGGGGTGTCAGATTGTGTGGACAAGAAGAAGGAAGGAGATGGCTGGCAAGCCTAGGGTCACGATACCTTATTTTTATAATTATATATTTAGCTATATAGCTTCCAGGGCTATTGTGGTGGTTTGAATATGCTTGGCCCAGGAAATGGCACTGTTAGGAGGCATGTCCTTGTTTGAGTAGGTGTGGCCCTGTTGGAGGAAGTGCATCACTGTGGGGGTGAGCTTTGAGGTCCTATGCTCAAGCCCTGCCCAGGGAAGAGAGGGGCTTCTTCCTAGCTGCATACAGAAGACTGTGGCTAGAGGTACCCACCTGCAAGAAGAGTACCAGATGGGTTCTGGCTGCTCAACAGTCATATCTCAGACTCAGAGAAATGTTACACTGATCAAAAGGGAAATTTACATAATTGTTCCTGGTGGATTGGGTGTCACATGACCAGGGAGCTGGAAGGCAAGATTGTTAGGGGTGGCCTAGAGATGAGGGATTAGTTCCCAGTGCAGCCCAGGCCCTCAGGGTGAGCATGGGCATTAGGAGAGTCTATCCAAGTACTGGTACCAATGTAAATGTTGTAACTCTGAGTGGTACAGCTCTCAGGGAAAGGTATCCTTGCAGCTGGAAGCCAAAACAATCACAAAGCAAAACACACCTTACACAAGAGATTTGTTGAGAGGGAAAAGCCCAGGAGGGTGGCTCCCTCTGCTCAGGCAAGAAGCAGCAGAGAACCGAGCAGACAACAGGGTTTATATAGAGTTTCTTGGGGGAATGGAGTTTTCTAGAGTGGAGATTTCCAGGGTGAGAACTGAGCTTTTTATTCTGCTGTGGGTGTTTATTCTTGGCCACCTGCACCTGGAGGGGCTGGAGCTGGCCTTTATGTCCCCTAGGGTGTTCCGTAGGCAGAGCCTGTCAGTCACAGGTCCTCGGGGGCAGGGCCTGACCACTTGCAGGCTTCAAGGGCTTTTATCTTTCTCTTCTCCTTTCTTACTAGCTTTCTCTAGCTCCTTGCCTTTGCTTGCTATCTCTTGTATACACACCAAGCTTTCCCAAGCCCCGTGCCACCTTGTCTGAGTTCAACTAAGCTCTCAGTCTTTGAACCTCCTCCATGTTTTCTAATCTCTCGGCCCCCTCCATACTCACATCTTCCCCCATCCATCTTCCTGCTCTTCTACAGGACCTGAGTTTGGTTCCTAGCATCCAGTAGGGTGGCTCACAACCACCTGGAACTCCAGCTCCAGGAGATTTGACATCCTCTTCTGGCTTCTAAGGGCAACACACACACACACACACACACACACACACACCTCACACGTACATCCACACATAAATCTTTTTTTAAAAAGAGTTCTTCTTAGCTATTATGCATAAGAGGAGAGGCTAAGGGATCCTGGAAGAGAATTTATGAAAAGAACTGTTTGCAAGGGTGTGGTTAGGTCAGGATGAGGTGTTTTAGGCCGAATTCTGCCATGCCTTGGGTTCAAGTCTCAGCTTTGCCACTTGATATCTATGTGACCTCTGACCAGTGCCTTAGCCTCTGTGGCTTTACTCAGATTTTTCTTTTCTCTTTTTCTTAAGTCATAGCTACCAACCCCACGAGATAGTGAAGATAAACAGCTAAGCAGCTTTCCCTTAGATACACAGAGAGAAGCCAGAGAAGTTAAGTAACTGGCCTTAAGCTCAGCCATGACTGTGTGGCAAGTGTGGGCTGGCAATGAGGTCTCCTAGTGCCAACTCAGTGCTCTTCTCAGTTCCTCTCTGGCCTCCCTCCTGCACCCCTCCTGGAGTGTTCTCAGCCTGGCCAGTACTCACAGGAGCAGCAAAAGGTCAAAGGCGCCTTCCCAGAAGTGCCGGCCTGTTGCTTCCATCTCTACACAATCGTTGGCCCAAACACATAGAACCAATGGCAGTAACCCAAACTTGATGCAAAGAATCAGGCTTGAGGAAGTGGATTTGGCTGTCTTGGGGAGTCCGAGGAAATTTTCTTTCTTTCTCCTGTCTGCTTGTCTGTCAGTCTGTCTCAGTCTCTGTGTGTGTGTGTGTGTGTGTGTGTGTATGTGTGTGTCTGTGTGTGTGTGTGTGTGTGTATGTGTGTGTGTATGTGTGTGTGTGTGTGTGTGTGTGTATGCACACACATGCATGTGCACATGTGTATGGAGGCCAGAGGTCTGTTGCCTTCCGTTCCTTTTCCCAAATTTATTTTTTAATTACTTTATTAACTTGTGTACGCATAATATATGTGTGCGTGTGGGATGTGTGTGAGAGGGGCGGGTGGTCAGAGACAGTTCTGTGGACCTGGTTATCTCCTCACACCTTTACATCGGTTTGGGGGATTAAACTCAGGTCACCAGGCTTATAGTAAGTGCCTTGACTCACACCAACTAAGCCGTCTCAGGAATTCTTGTTATTATTATTTACTGTTTTGCTTGAGTATATATGTGCTGTGCATGCATGTGTAGATGCACCCTCGCATAAGTATAGATGTGTGTTCGCAAGTATGCGGATGTCTGTGTATGTACCAACGCACATGCACACATGTGAAAACCAGAAGTTGACACTGGGTGTCTTCTTCAGTTTCTCTCCCTTTATTTATTAAGGCGAGGTCTCGTGCTGGCCCCAGAGCTCACCAGTTTCAGCTAGCCTAGTTAGCAGGCTTGCCTTGGGCTCCTCGGCCTATGCTTCCTGACTGCTAAGATAACAGGAAGTCACCAGGTATGTTCTGCTTTCACATGGGTTCTGGAGAGCCAAATGGTTGGTTCTTGTATTTGCACAGGAAGCATCTCTTCATCCTTTCACCTTGCAAGAGGGCCCAGCAAAGCTGTGGGAATGCAGGCAACTCTGAAGGGAAGGTGGGAGAGGAGGGCAGAAAGGGGCACAATAGCCCAGGTAGGCCTAAGAAAACTACAGGATTGCAGCTCCAAAGATGGGGGAATGAGTCAGGTGAAGAGGACAGTTAAAGACCGTGGCTGTGGGTACTTATCTCCAAGAATACCAGAGGGGTTCTCTCAATGGAGCCGGTGCTCCCTGATTCTGGAACAGTGACTGGCCAGAATGCGCCCAGCAATTCTCCTATCTCTTTTAGGTGCACACAGTACATATGGAATTTGAGGGATTTGAACTCACGTCTTCATGCTTGCGTGCCAAACATGTGAGCATCTCCCAGGCTTCTAGGAAAGGATCTATTTTAAATTGAGTGCTGAACTAAGTGAGAGTTGCTCTGGCGTAGGCAATCTCAGCTTTCAGGTATAAAATTATCCTGTACGATGTCATCCTTTGCCTTCCTGCTTCTGGCTTGGTGGTCAGAAAACAAAGTCAGGGAGATATGCAAATGACCATTTGTCCCTTGCACACAGCTTTCTGCTTCCCCAAGTGTACCTTCCCCTGGTGGGATCAAACAGAAGCCTGAAAACAGATGGGGGAGTCCATGGGCTGACCGATTAGTGAGGGAACAGGGGAAATTCAGGTAGAATAAATGTCAAGTAAGGGTGAAGCAAGTGCAGGCCAGGACACCCCAATCCCCCAAGACAGGTTTCCACAGGTGTCTCCATGTAATGCAATGGCAATGTCTCTAAAGAAATAGACATGACTATTCATGGGAATTGCACACTGCGTTCATCTTCCATTGTTGTGCAGATTTCCAGCATCAATTCTGCATGGATCTGGGACCAGGAGTTGTAGAACTTGCTCCTCTGAGCCAAACAGCTGCCATCTTCATTAGATCTAGTGTGCCTGCTTGCAAGAGTCCGTCACCACCAGGCCTGGAGACTATTGCCATTAATTCTGAAGAAGGGAGCAGGATGGGCCACAGGACCCTCGCTTAACTCCCAACTTTCCCTCCGGAGTATTTGTTAGCATTCTGTCTAATCTCCACCCCACAGTTGCCTGGCAACAGCCAGGTTGGCCTGGCCCACTATAAAAGGGGCTGCTTGCCCCCTTCTCTCTTTCTCTTTCTCTCTCTTTCTCTTGCCTCTCTCTTACTTCCCTTACCTCTCCCCATTCCTTTCTCCCCTCTCTCCACGTGGTCATGGCCAGTCTCCACCTCTCTACTTCTCTACTCTCTTCCTCTCTCTGCCTTTCTCTGCCTCTGCTACCCTCTTAACTCCCTGCCCCATGCCCTAACAGAATAAACTCTATTTCTATACTATACCTTCTCGTGTGTCTGGTCCTTCAGGGGAAAGGGATGCCTGGGCTTGGGCCTGCTGAGGCACACCCTTCCCCCACACCTCCCTACCTCCCCATACCGTGATACACCTCCATAACATATATCTCTATATAATTTTATAAACACATCATTGGTGCCGTGACTCGGATTAGAAACTCTGCAGGTTTGCATCCCACCTCAGCCACTATGAGAGATTCACACTTGCTAGCTCAAAAGAACCGCTAAGCCCCCACCCCCCACTGGTCAGAGTAACCGTCTACATGGGCTCAGGGAAGAGTTCTTGAGCTCAGAGCTACTTCTTTGCTGCCCTGAGTAAATGACTGTCCACATGGTCCCCAGGGAGAATTTTTAAGTTCAGAGCTACCCTGTTTTGTCCTTGAGGATGGGAGATAGTCTTTCACTGACCCTTGTTTTAGGACTTATTCCCTTGGGTGGGACATTCCTCTTTCCTTTTGCTTTCTTGCTGCTGCTGCGAATTCCAGGCTGGGCCTGGACAACCACTCTCTCAGGAGCACCGCCTCTGAGCATTAGCTCCCACCCCCCATGTGTCTCACCCAGGGGTCAGTCTTCACCGCCTTTGTCCCTATTTAATAGGATGTCTTGGTCTAAAGCAATCTCTCCATCTCGCTAAACTGGCACTTTCTCGCTGAGGACCCGTAGTACAGAATTCCCTCTCCCTGTCCCATTTGTGGCTTGCTGAAACCACTGGTTCAGCTAGTTAGCCAGAGAAGCAAGTCTGCTTAGTGCTCCCTGCCAGGACACCCCACTTGCAGCCTTTCCCCCCTCTACTCCTTGGCTCTGCTCGGTTCTCAGCGAGAAAGGTGGGTCTGGCTCTGCCCCTTGCATCCTGCTGGAGGTCCCCTCCCTTAGACTTGCTTTCCCATGCGAGTTTGACTATCTGCCATTTGACTACCTGCCAGGAAAATGCAGCTTTGGCCTTGCCTCAAGCTGGTTCTGTCTCCGCCCCCTGCCAGGGACTCTGCTGCCTCCCCTGCCCTCACTCTCTGCTCTGCATCTGTCTTGCCCAGCTCCCTCAGCTGGCTCCTTCTCTGCCAGTCCCTGATCCCTGATCGTGTTTCCACCTTCCAGCACACACAAGGGACTTTCTCCCTCTCTCCCTCTCTTTTCATGCCACTGCTGCCTGCTTCCTTATTCTGATCCTAGTCATATGACTCTTTGCTACTGCTATTAAATTCTATTCAGTTATAACCAATGTATACAGTTCTCAATCCTGTCAGAAGTTTGTTAATTATTAAGTTTATAGCAGACAGAATTCCCAGAGTCTTAACAGTTGGCTCAAGATGGTCAACGGTCTCAGAAGATGTGGACACAGCTACAGGATTCTGCCTAGATTGTGACATGACAATCACTGAACATGCAGTGGACAAAACCAGATACTTTGGGTCAAGGGGCTTGGCTACTAAACCAAGGTAAGCTTACTTCCCATGTCACGTGTATCCATTCCACAGAGAAAAAGCCCTGTGTCTTTTGTGCTTAAAAGCCAGACTGACTCTGCCCAAGTTGCCACAGAGACCAGGGAACTGTTGACTAGTGGACTCTGTCATTTTTTAAATAATATAACTGCTAGATTATTGTTTATTTCTCAG
>CM052709.1:31390758-31632185 GCA_028551405.1 Uromys caudimaculatus
ATCCAATTTTTTCAACTTTTTAATCTTGTCCCTTCTGCTCCACAAAAGGTTCATCTTAAAGACCGTTCATGTTGTTAACTCATGTTATCTCTTTTATAAACTTATAAGCTACAGAAAATCCTCTCAGATCTGCCTCTCATGGACCCAGTAGACTCATCCAGATAAGTACATCTGCCCAAAGTTCCCACTTACTACCTATTCCAAAGGGTGGGATTCCTCTGGGTTTAAAATGTACATCTTAAAAAAAAAATCTCCCAAATGTACTTAATCTATTTCTCTACCTATAATAATGTGTTTCAATATCTTGTCAAGTCCAGGCGATTACTACACCCAGGACAGCTCCAGAGAAGCAACCGTCAGATGCTCCAATCTCCTCTCAGACACAGATACTTCTACTGGACCTGTTCCTTCTGACCTACCCTCAGATTGCTCCACAGACCCTGGACAGCAAGGAAACTGCCAACTCTCCTACGACTGGACAAACATCCCCCACCCCCATTCTTCTAAGTTCCCCAGAGACACGTCACCCCAATGCCAGCATGAAGTAGTCAGATATTACGACACCCCTATTCCTGCTTTACCATTGCCTCTTTCTAATTTTTCTTTTTAATTAAACCCAAAAGGGGGAAATGTTAGCATTCTGTCTAAACTCCACCCCACAGTTGCCTGGCAATAGCCAGGTGAGCCTGGCCCACTATAAAAGGGGTTGCTTGCCCCTCCTCTCTCTCTTATTTCTTGCCTCTCTTTTACTTCTCTTACCTCTCCCCATTCCCTTCCCCCCTCTCTCCACAAGGTCATGGCCGGCCTCCACCTCTCCACTTCTCTACTCTCTTCCTCTCTCTGCCTTTCTCTGCCCCTACTACCCTCTTAACTCCCCTCCCCATGCCCTAAATAAACTCTATTTCTATACTATACCTTCTCGTGTGTCTGGTCCCTCAGGGGGAAGGGATGCCTGGGCTTGGGCCTGCTGAGGCACACCCTTCCCCCACACCTCCCTACCTCCCTATACCTCCATACATCTCCATAACATCTCTCTCTCTCTCTCTCTCTCTCTCTCTCTCTCTCTCTCTATATATATATATATATATATATATATATATATATATATATATATATATATACACACACACACACACACACACACACATCAGTATTTGCATAGCATTCTGTTCTAACTGCTTGTGGCTCCAGGGTGTCTGGGGGATGCTAGTGTATACAATCTGGGAAAGGTTAGGGGAACGGGCTCCTTCTACACAGCTATGAAGAAGCCATCATTCCTGTCAGATACAGACTTTCAGTGCTATGGGAGAAACCCCTCACCCATACTCTGTAAGTAAAGCAAGCCTGACAAACTTGTTTGGCAGGTTGGGCTTTGATAGGATCCTACTTGGTTTGTCATTAGAAGGACAAACCTTGGGGAGAGTAGTAGACTTGGAGTCTCTCCAGGGAAGGAATTCTCGAAACGCCAGGATTGGCACACCCATCTGCGACCTCCATGGATGGTTCTGCGTGAGGTGGAAGTGTGTACAACAATCAAGCCCCTGCCAACCCCCAGAAAACAGATGGCCTCCCAGGTTCCATGGCGGTGTATGTGAAAGTGTTTCTGTGGCAGGTTATTTTCTGGGCACCAATATGAGGGCTCCCTCTTTGTGGGATACTCAGTGTCTCTTCTCTGAGAAGAACATGGCCACAGAATTTGTTTTTAGTGGTCTGGTGTAGCCCTTCCAGGTCCCCGAGGCATCTGCCTCTGAATTCTTGTTCCTGGTTCAAGTCTGTCATGTCAACAAGCTTTTTCTCTTGGGATAGATACTCTCTTGAAGGCTGTTCAGGCCTCCTACCTGCAAAGAAATGGGTTTTGTTTTCTTCTCTTCCACCCCCAGTTCTGCTGACAAATGCAGGCAGAGATAGCTGTAGCCACGGACAGCACATAAGCCATTCTCAGGAGGTGCCTAGGCCTCTTGCAGATCATGACAGACATGCCCCACCAAATCCATTCCAACTCAAGCTGACACTTTTTTTCCATGATGCTACTCAAAGTTGAGACAGTACAAAACAATCTGAAGAAGGTTTATCTGGCTATATGGCTAAAACCATCTCTGATTTCCCAATAACCAGCCTGTATTTGTAGAAATCAGTTATGTTCTGTTATTCTTTCCTTACCAAGGAACTGTCAACAACGAGTTCACAGATGCTCTATACTGGTCGTGGCTTCTTCCAGTTTCATAGCAGTAGAGCTTCGAGAACAATTGATTTGTAGGTCTGAGAATAACACACCCCCCCCTTTTCCCCCTTTGAGACAGGGTTTCACTATGTAGCCTACACCAGCTCGGAGATCAGTATGTAGGTGAAGCAGGTCAGGACTCACAAGATTCTGCTGACTCAGCCTCCTGTGTGGTGGAATGACAGGTGTATATGTCACCATGACTGACTGAGCATACCTGGTCTTAGGATGTATATATGTCTGTTATGGAGTGTGAATGGACCTCCAAGATCTAACACTAAGTCTCGCTGCTCTCCAAAGAAAGCAGGCGCATGGTGCCCCAACCCTTCTCACATGGTGAATCTCAGTTATAGAATTAGTTACAGGAATCAGATTATACTGGATTTGAGACTAGCTTTTGTAGAAAGAATATCTTGTGTAGTGTATGAATATATCACCTGTCAATTAAAAAGCCTATGGATTAGGCAGGAAAGAGAAGGTGGGACATCTAGGAGGAGAATGAATTCTGGGATAGAGGGATTTGTCGGAAAGATGTGACCAGACAGACGCATGGTACCTGAGCATAGGACCAGACATGTGCCAGAATGTAGAACAAAATAAATGGGTTATTTTAAGTTATGATTCTAGTCTGAGAAGAGCCTAGCTATATGGCCAAGGTATTTGTAAATATATTTTGAGTTGGAATCTTATATCTGGGAGCATGGGGATGGGAGAAAGAACCGGCTTAACTTCTACAAGGTTTGGACACTTGAATCAGCTACAATGCTCTGGAAAAATCGCCCCCTCTCTCTTTTTCCTTAATTGCTACAAGAACTTTCTATCCACACCAGGGTCATGGTATTGATGGTTAGCTCAGAAGCAATCTGAGGTTCACCCATTCTTTTGTGTCTTCCTTTCATATATTCTTTTTCAAATGAAGAACCCAAGACTATAGACGTATGGGAGACACAGCTAGAGAGTGCGCATGGAAAGGGAGCTGAGCTAGGGGCTGGAGTAGGGAAAAGTGAAGGGAATTAGTAAAGTTGATATTTTCAATAGAATATTGATATTTTACTGGCGTCCCCCCTGCAGATTTTGATATGTTGAAATATTACTTGATTTAAGAATATGTCATAAAGTAGCCTGCTATTTTGTATGCTAACTTAATAAGTTAAAGAGCTAGAAAGATGACTCAGTGGTTAAGAGGCCTGGTTGCTCTTCCAGAGGACCAATACCCATATGGCATTCTACAGCCATCTGTAACTCAGGTTCCAAAGGATCCGACGCCCCCTGCTGGTGTCTAAGAGCACCAACTGTGCCATGGTGCGCTCACAGGTGTGCAGAAATCCTTATACATTAAAAAATAATTTAAAAGGTAAAAAAAGAAAATATTTTTTTTCCCATTGGGGTCAGAGTTGAACGTCTGCAATCCCAGCACTCCGGAAGCAGATGCAGAAGGCTATCTATAAATTTGAAGCCATCCTGGTCTACAAAGCGAGTTCCAGGGCAGCGAGGGCTACACCTTTGAGACATTGTGTAAGGGTCTCAACACCACTCCATAACGAAAAGAAAAAAAAAAGTATAACTTGCCTACACTTTTTTTGCCACCCCTTTAAATTCTTCATCTAAAGAGAGCTTAAATCCAAGATCAGGCAAAGATGAAGGAAAAGAGAATAGCCCTCTCAGACTTGGCATTTCTGCAGGAGAATGCTTCCGGCCTGGAAGGGGGTGGAACGCGTGGACTACAACTTCCAGAGGGCTATGCGGAGCGGCATCCTTGCTGATTGGCTGATTGGGCTCCACCCTCTGCTCCTCCCCTCCAAAATAACCCCGTGCTAGGCCCTGGTCTAGAGTGCTCTGGAGGCCCACTTCAAGCCGGGTACTTCCTCTACTGACTTCATGGCGGCGCGACCTGCGTCCCTAATACTGCGGCGGCTCCTGAGGTCCAATGCCCGGGGTTGCAGCTCGGTGGCTCCAGTGACGCAGCCCCGCCCCAGGGAGCCCTCGAGACCTACCAGGGAGGTGAGCCCACCCAGCCCGCCTGCACACACCTACCTGGAGGGTGTTCCAAGCTTGTTGCCCTGATGTGCAGAATGCACTCTGTCCTGGAGGCTTCTTCTGAGGAGGACCTAAGGCACTCACTGATGGGTTGCTTGAGTTCACTCCTACCCAACGGGAGGGACTTCTCTGTTTCCCCTGCACTCCCCTGCCCGGGAGGACCACCTTCTAACAGGTAGCTATGCTGCAGCAGGAAAAGGGGGGCTACTTAGGTTCCAGTGAGCCCTCGCTTCCACCCAACCTATTAAACAATATTCCTCACCTCCTGAGTGGAGGGTGCCAGTGCAGTCAAGTGTCCCCCGGACACCTGCTTCTTTGCAAGAATTAAAAATATTGTTAGCCAGGTGCCACGCACAGTCGGTTGTCACTTTGTAGTGGCAGGGCTCCATGACCTATCTTGTTTCTCTTGGGAGGGGTTGGCCTCATTTGATGAGGAACAGAGCAAGACCAAGCTTCGGGTTAAGGAGTTCCTGCCATAGTGTGGGCAGGGTCCTCTATTGAGCTTCTGTTTCTAGTTACAGTAGGTTTTAAGTTTGTTGTTTTATCTACATGGTTAGGGAAACATGGGAAACTGTTCCATTTTGTTTCCATCCATCCGCTTCTGACTTCCAGAACTGAGCTTGAGGTCTCAGAACTCTTAATTTCACAATGTTTGCCTCACCCATTTTGCCCAAGACATAGGCGGGCTTATGTCAGAGTGCTCACTTTCTCAGACCTGCTTCTCTGGGATCCTCAGATAAGCAGGCTTGTTGTTATAGGGCTTTCCAAACCCTTGAAATTTTGTACTTGAGTGAAAAAAGCTAGGATAGCCGAGGCCGCTGTGAGAGCTCTTAAAAAATGATACTAGCAAAAAGAATTTTCTCCTTCCTCATAACTGATCCTGTGCTTTTTGTGAGGGGGCCTGTGCAGTGTGACTAGCTGATGGCCCACTGTCCTCACACGAACCGAGTGTATTTTCTCTTGGGACCCAGTAAGGCAGGACTTAAACCACAACACCTGTGCTAGCCCCTCCCCTGGGTGCTGACCTAGGTCCTGTTGGGACCCTCCTACCTGGGCAAACAATCATTCTGTCAACAGTGCCTCAGCCATTGCATTCTGAGTATCTCAGTTGGAACCATCTTCCATGAATTGAAAGTTCCTGGTTGCTAGGGCTCCCTCACTCTTTCTAAGTATTTCCACTGGCGTTTTCCTCAATGTATGCAGCCAGCCAAGCCAGCACATGTGTTTTGGCTGCTTGAAGCACATCTAATGGGTTAGGTGGAGCAGTAGGCAGAGCAAGACATAAGGACACCTGTGATCTCATCTTTTGTTGGCCTCTAATTTTACCTGGCTTCTAATCTGTGCGTTCACTTTCCCTTGCCTTTTGTCTGTAAATCCAGAGGCTTAGACCAGCTCAGCTTGTACAGGAGCATAGGGCATAGGATCTGTAAAAGCATCTTAGAGGTGAGGTGAAATTATATATTCGGCTCCTTTATAGAACTGCTAGGAGCAGAGGTGTGACCATCCGGGACTCTCACCCTGTCTTCCTTTCCTACAGGGACCCTCTGCCCTTCACAGGGCTCTGAGGTGGAGAGCCATCCATGGCGGATGCTCATTGAGCATCCTGTGTGTCATGGTGTGGGTGGGAAAGAGAAGTGAATCTTTCTTAAGTGGGAGCTGGCTGTGCAGAGTGGAAAGGGGGCCTTGGGGCAGTCTATGGGTGGGTGGACAGCTTCCACAGGCACCAAGAGAAATCGAGAAAACTGCCATCATGGCTGAGGTAGGACAGACAGCTTCCTGAACAGATTTAGCTCAATCCAGGTAAGCCCTTTTCTTCTCTAGAACTCTACTCTGACTTTCTGGAGGCAGAAAAGAGTTCTGGGCTGAGGCCTGAGCCCGCTGCCTATGGTGGAGTTAAAGGACTCTGGGTGAGTCTTGTAAAGGCAAAGTCACCTAGATGTTCAGAGTTCTAGAAAAGAGCAAAAGCTGGCAAGTGGATGTTGAAGACAGGAACTTGGTGCAGGAGAAAGCACAGGAACAGTGCTGGGGGGAGCAGGGAGGACAGTGCTGGAGGAGCAGGGAGGATGGTGCTGGGGGGAGCAGGGAGGACAGTGGTAGAGGCAGCAGGGAGGACGGTGCTGGGGGAGCAGGGAGGACAGTGCTGGGGGAGCAGGGAGGATGGAGCTGGGAGGGTCTTTCCTCTTTGCTTTCAACCTTCTCAGCTCCTTGAAATCCACATCTCAGGGGAGTGGACTGTGCTGGTCAGGAATCAGAGATGCAAAGACCCCCACTCTCAGGGACCTGAGGAGAAGGCCATTTAACAAAGCTTGGGGCAATTAAATAGTTTGAGGTGTGTGTGTGTGTGTGTGTGTGTGTGTGTGTGTGTGTGTGTATGTGTGTATGCTATGTATGTTCAAGTGTATGTGCCCATGACTTTGAAAGCCAGAAGACAATCTCAGGTGTCACTCTTCAGGTGCCATCCACTTTGCTTTTGAGACAAGGTCTTTTATTGGTAACCAGGGCTTGCTGATCTGGCTAGGGTGGCTAGCCAGTGAGCACCAGGGATCTGCCTGCTCCTCTCTTCCTAGCTTTTTAAACATGGGTTCTGGTTATTGAACTCAGATCCTCATGCTTATAAAGCAGGCATTTTAATTCCCACCGCAATTAATCTAATCTAGATAATCTCTTGCATGCCTAGAGAGGCTTGTCTCCTAGGCAGTTCTAGATCCTGGCAACTTGCTGATGTTAACCGCCACAGATGGCACTCACTTACTGATATTGTTTGTAAGGGACCTTCAGTCGAATTAGATGGACTTGTTTCCACTTTGCAGAAGAGCAAGCTAAGCAGGCATGTCATGTCAGAGCCCGTGCCCAGCTGGAACAAGCGAGGCTTGGCCACCGTCCTCAAGAAGCCAAATGAGTGGAAATAATAGTGAAAAACAGAAAAATGTAGTTTTATTCTGTATGGCCATCTTTTTCTTATCCCGGCATGAGACTTGGGGAAATTCCACTTCCCTGGGGGTACCTTGTTTCAGCAGTCTCTAGAATGTCCTTATCCTTCAGATAGTACCTACAAGCCACCTGTACCCAAAGATAGCTTTGAGTGAGGCCCAACACAAAGTCGTAACTTAAAAATGATGGGTGGGTGGGTGTTTTTTGTTTGGTTGGTTTTTGTTGTTGTTTTATTTGCTTTTTTTTAAACTGTTCGTTTTGTTTTGTTTTTTTAAAAAAGAGTTGTGGTTCTTGAGCAAATAAACTCTGTAGATGACAACATCATGTTGTAACATCCAAAGGCAGGGGCATGCCTGGAACTTAAAAGGACGCAGGTGCTTGGTCTGTAGTTAGAACCAGATTTGTAATTCAGGCTTACCTGCCTCAAAGTCTGCACTCAACCAGGCTGCTCTCCAGCTTAAAAGTTTCCTCAGCCTTGACTGCGCAGTGCAGTACAGAGTTCAGGCACTCAGAGGAAGTCACTGTTGCCCACAGGACTCCCCAGCTGTTCTGGAAGCTCTGTGGTAAATCCGATGCCAGGATTGAGAACCTGGTACAGGGTTAAGCCATTTGGCAGAGACCAGCCTGGAAGTGATTCTGCACAGGCCTATATGTTACACAGTGGTCTGACATACTGTGGTCAGCATCCTTGGATGGATTGGAGGGGGTCTCCCCACCTCCTGGAGACTGTAGAAAGTGGAGTGGGGTGAAAGTAGGTCATGAGATGGGGGAGGGGGGAGTCAGGGGTGGAGCTTCCTGTATCCAAGTGACAGATGTGCTTGGCCAGCTGGGAGGGAAGGTGTGTGTTGGAGGGTTGGGCTGATGGCCAGCCCCTTAATTACCCCTTGGCCAGGCTTGCTCTCCGGTTTCTGCTGAGTCATGTTTCTTGGTCCTCTCACTCCCAATTCCTGGATTTATTTTGTCTCCTCCCCTGTCTTTGCACAACCACATGTTAAACTAGAGGGAAAAGCACCTCTCGGCCATGAAGAACTAGAACCTGGAGTGACTCACTCATGACTGGATTCCCTATAGCTGTTGATGGGCAGGAAGGTACCATTCTGCCCCAAACCTGTCTCCTAGGAAGCTCAGCTCTTGAAGTCTACACCAGTCTTCCTCTAGGCCACACAATGGCTGACTAATCCTTCCTTTTGGCACTGGGTAAGGTATGCATAAAGAAAAATCTAGAATTCCCACGCACTTGCACCTCCAACTTGAAAACACCTGGCTTGGGCTGAATTCTGTAGGGAAGCTGTCTGCAGTCTTGGTGGGTAGGACTTTCCTTCAGTCGGTTTCTGTGAATAACTGGAAGGACTAGAGGTGCTGTGAAGTAAGGGAGAGGCAGCTCATCTCTGGGCTACCTCAGCTCGCCACACCTGGGCCATTTTGCCAATCTCCCAGAGTCAGTAGCAAGGGCTGATGCTCCATTCTGTCCCTGTCCTTGCAGGGACTGTCCATGAGGCTCCAGTTCCTCCAGGAGCATGCAGCTCCCTTCTCTGCCTTCCTCACGGACAGCTTTGGCCGGCAGCACAGTTATCTGCGGATCTCTCTCACAGAGAAGTGCAACCTCCGATGTGAGTCTCCTCCTGGGCCATCTCTGGGAAGAGATGCTATCCCTCTGCTGAAGTGACATCTGCAGTTACTCTCAGTCAGCCCTTCCCTCGCCCTTTCCTCCTTCCCACTCACCTCACCTCATTGGCGGGCTGGTCAGCCGGTGGTGGCTACACAGGCCTGAAGTTAGCTTGCTGATTATGGAAGCTAGGTTCTCCTTGAGATTAGATTTGGAAATAGTTGTGATCAGGTTTAGGGTAAAGAGTAGGTCTGGGGTCGTTCTCCCTCTTCAGGGCTCTTTCCAAAGTCTAGGACAAGGCCAAGGGTGTGGGTGTCGGGATGGGGAGAGGGTATGGGCATCATAGAGGAGCAATATATAGCCATGACCATGAGGTGCCCAGTCCTGTGTTGGACCAGCACCAGCCCCACCAACATACACAACAACTCACTGTGCGATTCCAGGGATGCTCTCGGGGTGTGTCCACTGCTGGAGACTTGCAGTGTGGCGCGCTTCCTCCCTTCGGCCCTTCCAGCCCCACTCCCTTCCCTGTTATCCACTCCTCTCCCTCCTTCTCTGCCCCCCTCCTTCCCTCCCACTATATTTCACATGTATTGAGTAAGTAAATTTGGTAAGTGTTTACCCAAACAAAATGTACCACACGTGCTCTTTTTGGTCCTCACTGTCTCTTTAGTGTGCACTGAGAGCCCAGAGAGCCCAGGTATGCATTCCATGTGCTTCTTTGACATTGTGTCTCCAATAGGCATTTCCAGTCTTCTGATACTGTTACAAGATGTTGATGTCTTCAAAGTTCACACAGAGAACCTGGTCGCTGGGGTCCAAAGAAACAAACAAAATCACACACATATGCAATTGCGGGTGTCAGGGGGTGGCTCGGTCTGTAAATGCTTAGCATGCAAGTATGAGACCCAGATTTCAATTTTCAGAATCCATGTTTAAAAAAAAAAAAAAAAAGGCAGGGCATGGGGGTGCTCTCTTATAAATCCAGTGCTGGGAAGGCAGAGGTGGTTGGACCCCTTCATTGACTGGCTGTCCTAGCTGAGTCAGCAAACACTTGAAAAAAGTAAGACCATGTCTCCAAAAATAAGATGAGGAGTGACTGAGGAAGAGACCCCAGGTTGACCTTTGGCCTATACATCTGCACATGCACATGAGCACACACAGAACTGCAAAATACCTCACCGTGTTTTCTTTGTGATTTTGTGTTGGGCTAGCTGTCTGGGGCCACATATGGCCCATCAACAGGAGTGGCTATGCCCTTGAGTCTAGCAGATCCAGCCTGACTCTTGATAAAGGCAGAGAGTGATGGTAGGAAATGATGCCCCTGCCCCAACCCCGTGGTTCACCTCTGTATCCCAATCTGCTCCTTCATCTGAACAAAGAGCCCCTAGGTTTTTCAACCTGATGAAAATCTATTCATAGGATGGACCTAGGGAGGCTGTAGTAACAGGACAGTGGCTTTCACCAAGCCAGATCATTTTCTTCGTCTCATGGCTTGCACAGAAGAGGCAACTTTGTCACAGCTGAGAATAGGCTGTGCTGTCAGGCATAGGCCAAGGCCCAGGCCCTTCTAGGTTAGTCTGCCTGGGAGCATTCAGACTGAAGCAGCCAGTGTCTCAAGCACACCCCTGCTCTGAGACAGGTTCTGCTTTGGCCTAATTTATCTTCTTTTAACCCAAACCCTTAGCTCCTTGATGGAGAGACATAAGGCCAGATTACAGGGAGATGAGAAATGCTGAGTGACTTTGTACCATTCAGATAGGGTTCAGGACGACTGTTAGTCTGTTGAGGATCAGGGCACCTGCTTGCCACACCTGTCTCCTACCTCTTCATCCCCTTTCTTTTCTCAGGCCGGTATTGCATGCCCGAGGAGGGTGTGTCCCTGACCCCCAAAGCTGACCTACTGACCACAGAGGAGATTCTAACCCTTGCCCGGCTCTTCGTGAAGGAAGGTGTGGACAAGATCCGTCTCACTGGGGGGGAGCCTCTCATCCGACCAGATGTGGTGGACATCGTGGGTGAGTTGGACACCTGCCATTTGCTGTTCTCCTGTCTCCTCCAGCAGGACTCCACTGCTAACTACTGCTATCTGACAGCTGTCATTCATGCAGACATTGAGTCCCGCAACACCTTCTAACATAGCTACTATTTATTGTTTTGGTGAGGGATGGTGACCTTTTCCAAGGTCTCAGCTACTAGATGCCAAATCACAGTGTCTTGCTATGACATTGAGTTCAGAGTCCTCACCATGAGGCCCCGTGACCAGGCTCCTGCTAGCCACTTCTCTGCTCCTTCCTTCCTCTCTGGCCATAGCAGTCCCTTCTCCAGGAGCTTGTAACTTGCCCTCTGTTGGGTCCCTGCTCAAGTTTTCTCAGCTCAGCAAGGCCTTGGCCATTCTGCCTCTCCTTGTGTCCCTTCCAGAGCCTCTTCCCCTCAGACCCGGTAAGGAGTAGACTGTGAACTAAATATGGGCTGCCACTGGTTTTTTTGTTTTGTCTTTAAGTTGGGTTTTATTTTGTATATAGGGGAGGGGGTCCTGTGCACATGAGTGCTGAACCCAAGGAGACCAGAAGAGGGCGTATGATCCCCTGAGCTGGGGTTACAGGTGGTTGTGAGCCACCTGCTGAGGGTGCTGGGACCTGAACTCTAGTCCTCTGGAAGAGCAGTGTGAGCTCTCAGCCACTAAGCAGTCTGTCCAAACTTGACACACAACATTTGATTTTGAGGATCTTTCCTGCATTGTTAAGGACAGTGCCACATCTTTGTGGTTTCATTGTCCCGCTGATGTTAAGGAGTCCGGTCCCACTTTGTTTGGTGTTTGCTTTTTTGAGGCAGTCCATCTTTTTCTCCGAAATTTCTTTGTGTTCCCTTTGTATCTGATTTCCTTGTATTTTAAAAAAAGCATTACGTATACTTTGAGCAGGCTCTTCCTTGTGTGCTGTTGGCATTCAGTGTAATTTCCCTTACTTAAAAAAAACACTTCTCATAAGTATGGGTAAACTTCTGAGAAAAGTCCATATTTGTTTAACACTTTGTTTTTTCCATTACTGTTTTTCTCTTTGTGATCTCTATCTTCTGGGTATTGCCCCACCTCTTTGCCAATTTAACAGATATATATTTGTGAAGAATGTCATACAGTTGTCTCATTATGACCAGCATTGTTTATGAGAAGTCTAATGTCACTTTAAGATATACACATATATACACATACATGCATATATGTACATTATAATGTACCTACATGTGTGTATATATATATGATTTTGTATATATGTGTGTGTGGTATGTAGCTTTCTTGTTTTAGACAGTCTGATCCTCCAGCACGGGCAGGCATCATCACCCAGCTTAAACTGCCCTTTGGTTTCAGAGTTTTCTTCCTCTTTTTCTCTTGGGAGAGCTGCTTGATTTTCTTCTGACTCTGACTTCTCCTTCTGTGTCCACCTATATCACTCACGATTGTCTTTATGGCTAATCATGTTCAGGATTTCTCTGATAGTTTAAAGATGCTCAGCCAGTTTATATGAGCTTGGCAAAGTCAGAGTTAGTTGATTGCTACATAATATTTTATAAAGAATAAGTATGTGTATTTTGAAATGAAATGTGCTGTACTCTGAAAATCACTTCTTTCTTTTCTTGACTTTGAAACTTGTGCCATTTCTGCCCTTTAACCCCACCCAGGTGTCATAATGCAGGCTTGAGAAGTGAAGCCTCTTTATCCTAGAATAGAGTTAATATTTTTATTATTTTCAGCTATTATACATGTCATTGTGCTGATCAGGTTTTTTTTGTGTGTGACTTTTGTTTTTTCACCTTGACACAAGCTAGGGTCTTCTGGGAAGAGGTAACACCAGTCAAGACATTGCCTCTATAAGAATGACCTAGAGACAAGTCTATAGGGCATTATTTTTACTAGTGATTGGTGGGGAAGGGCCCAGCCCATTGTGGGTGGTGCCATCCCTGGGCTGGTAGTCTTAGGTTCTATAAGAAAGCAGGCTGAGCAAGCCCTGAGGAGCAAGTCAGTAAGAAACATCCCTCCATGGCCTCTGCATCAGCTCCTGCTTCCAGGTTCCTGCCCTGACTGAGTTCCTGTTCTCATTGCTTTTGATGATGAACTGTTTATATGGAACTGAGTAAAATAAACCCCTTCCTCCCCAAGTTGCTTTTGGTCATAGTGTTTCATCACAGCAATAGTAGCCCCAACTAGGACACCTACATTGTAAAAGAAAACTTGTTTATTGTAGAAAAAAATAGTTTTAGTTCTTTTTAAAAATCTGACTGCAATCTAGTCATTGACTGAAAGCAGCCACCCTGAACATTTGATACTATATTACTAACTTTGTGTTACTATAATGAAATTCCCTTAGCAACTGATTTTATAGAGAGAAAGGTCTCTTTGGATACTCAGGGTCAGGTGGGCTTCATGGATTCTGACTATGGTGAAGGCTGGAGTAATGTATCTTAGTCAGTCTTGAGCCAGGATTCAGAGAGCAGATTCTCAGAGCCCTAGTTCTTTCTTAACCCCCAGCCCTGACCTAAGGACCTCTCGTTAGGTTCCTCCTCTTCTTGGGCTCCACTACCTCCTGATAACACCTGGGACCGGTCCAGGAGGCCTTTCAGAGACATTAAACATCAGACGGTGCACCTTTCCCCAGACATTATTAAATGTGAATGACCAGATAGGGTTTTTCCAGCCTGTTTTCTTTCCTCTGTTCTTTTGTGTGTAGTTCTTTAAGATTCCTTTTGCTCCAGGGGCTGGGAAGATGGATTAGTCAGTAAAATGCCTACTGTGTGAGCAACCATCACTCATGTAAAAAACCAAGTTTGGTGGTATATGCTCATGTTTTAGCAGTGCTGAGTCGGGGGCAGGGACAGGAGGATCGGTGGGGCTTGCTGGCCAGCCCGTCCAACCAACTCAGTGACCTCCAGGTTCAGAGAGATGTCTTCTTTCAAAGAACCAAGTGGAGGGGGATTGAGGAAGACCCCTATCATCAACCTCTGTGCTTATTAACTTTGGAATTTAAGAAACTTCCTTAATCTTTTGAAGCTTCTTTCCTTCCTTGTCTACTAAATGAGGAACGATCCCTGTTCTATGGCTTTACTGAGCTAAAGTCCCTTATGATGCTCTTAGCAGAGCACCCAGCCTGGGGTGAGCACCCAGTGCTTCAGCTGTTGGTTATCCTTTATCCTGGTTTTTATGTATATGAGTGTTCTGCCTGTATATATGTATGTGCCACATACGTGCCTGGCTCCTGGTGAGGTCAAAAGAATACTTCAGCCCTGCCCCCCATCCCCAAATCTTGAGTTATAAATGGATGTAAGCTGCTCTATAGGTACTGGGAACCAAACCTGGCTTTTCTGCAAGAGAAACAAGTGGTCTTAGTAGCTGAACCATCTCCCCAGCCTCTCTCCTATCCTGTTCCACTCTTGTTACCAAGCCCAGCCTGGTTTGCAGGAGGCTGCAGACTGCCTCTCTGCACTCTGTCCATTTGGAGTAAGAGCTTTGCCTTTCTGTTCTTCTCCCAGGGCAAACAGTCTAATGCACCTCTCTTATCTCTCCAGCCAAACTTCATCGGCTGGAAGGGCTGAGAACCATCGGTGTCACCACCAATGGCATCAACCTAGCCCGGCTGCTGCCCCCGCTTCAGCAGGCAGGGCTCAATGCTGTTAACATCAGCTTGGACACTCTGGTTCCTGCCAAGTTTGAGTTCATCGTCCGCAGAAAAGGTGATCACATGCAGGCTGAGGTGTGGTTCTCCCCGGGGATCTGACAAAGCTCTGCGTGTTTCTGTTGGTGGGAGGTGGGTAGGGGGGAATTCTAGGGGTATCCCTTCCTCTTGGTGTCTGGATTATGGATATGCGCTCAGTAAGGAATACGTACCAAGGCCAAGTTGTTTGCCTGGAGGCAAGTGGGCCAGCTGGTGCCGAAATGATTGCCTTGAGGTCAGGCCCAGAGCACACAGAGCTCCTGTGCCATCTAGACATAAGCCTCATTTCCTCTCACCCTGCTTCAGATATCCTCACACATGTCTCCCATGTGGTGGCTTCAGGGATGCTGTGATGGCAGGTTGAGCCAGCCTGGTGCTCTGGTCTCCTTAGGTCAGAATCTGGTTTCTCTTAACCATGGGTAGTCTACTCTTTGATTTTTGGGGTGTGGGCTGTCCATCACTGAGGGCTCTGGAAGGTCATCGGGGCTAGGAAAGGCGGCTGTCCACCCTGTTCTTTTGAGCAGTGTCAATACCAGCCATACCACTGCCTTATTCCTTCCCTGCCCTGGGCTGCAGCTTCCTGCTTGTCTTAGTCAGGGTTTCTATTCCTGCACAAACATCATGACCAAGATGCAAGTTGGGGAGGAAAGGGTTTATTGAGCTTACACTTCCATGCTGCTGTTCATCACCAAAGGAAGTCAGGACTGGAACTCAAGCAGGGCAGGAAGCAGGAGCTGATGCAGAGGCCATGGAGGGATGTAACTTACTGGCTTGCTTGCTTCTCCTGGCTTGCTCAGCCTGCTTTCTTATAGAGCCCAAGAGTACCAGCCTACAGATGGTACCACTCACTAGGGGCCCTCCCCTCTTGATCACTGATTGAGAAAATGCCTTACCACTGGATCTCATGGAGGCATTTTCTCAACTGAAACTCCTTTCTTTGTGATAACTCCAGCTTGTATCAAGTTGACACAAAACCAGCCAGTACACTGCTTTTACCCTTTCAGCAGCTGACTAAACTCTGGCTGGGCTCCTTTCTCTGGAGAGGGCTGTAGTATCCACCCTGACAAAATTCAAAGTGTAGTAAAGTTATACAGTTTTATGAATTTATATATTAATATTGTATTTTGAGGGTGGGCATGATTGTATTTATGTATTTGTGGGTGCCTGTGCAGGTGGAGGCCAAAGAAAGGACAACCTCAGCTGTTATGCTTCATGAGTTGTCCATCAGGAATTTTCTGAGACAGAATCTCTTGCTGGGATCTGGGATACACTGAGAGAGACTAGGTTGCTTGGCTAGTGAGCCCTGACTTTGCCTCTCCACCTCCTGGGGTTGTGATTACAAACATGTCATCATATCCAGTTTTTTTACACATCTCTGGGATCAAACTTAGGTTCTCAGGCTGTGCCTGAACCCTGCAGACTGCTGGAACAAAACATAAAACCATGTAGAACAGCCTTTGCTGATGCCTCGGTATCCGTAGAAGGGCCCTGAGGAGGGAGAAAACTCAGAGTGAGGAAGGTGCCTACCTCATGCAAGATGGAGTGTGTGAAGATAGGATTCTGCTGGCTGGGGGCACAGAGAGTTTGGATCGGCACGTCCTCTGAGGGAGCTATGAACAGAGAGCATGAGGGCTGGGAAGTGGGGAGTAGGAAGTGGAAGGGACGCGTCAGATGTCCCCATCTCCACATCGGTCTCTCCTCTCCTGACTCCTTCCTTAGTACCCACCCCAGGGCACAGCTGATGTCAGGGTCTCAGACTTCCTCTTTGTGCTCTGGCCTTTCCCTGCCTCTGAGGGAGCAGCTTTTGAGAACATGCCAGTGGGAGAGGTGCCTGCATCATACAAGTCGGTGTGTGAAGACTGCAGCAGGGCCTGTTTGCCCATGCAGATTGGGCACAGACAGACATGCAGGCCAAACAGCCGTATACATCAAATGAAATAAAGAAAGAGACAAGAAGTCAAGGGAGACAGCTTTGCGGAGTGACACCCTCCACTTGTGCACACATACACCCCACAAATACACGTATGTGCACACATGCCTACATACCCACAAAAAATAAATGTTAATAAAAATAAAAATTGTATTGCTATACTTTGGATTTAGTAAAAACAAGGTCCGTGTCATATACCCACCTAGAGTCTGGGAGCTGCCTCTAGGCTTGTGTAGTCTGAGATGCCTGCTGTCTGGCTCGTGAGAGAAAACTTTTGCCATCTGTCAAGCTTGTTCCATGTGGCTCTGGCCATTCCCTGGAGAAGGGGGTCCCTGAATCTTTGCTTCTCCCTCTCCGCAGGCTTCCACAAAGTCATGGAGGGTATCCACAAAGCCATCGAGCTGGGCTACAAGCCTGTGAAGGTGAGGGCCTGTCCCTCCTGCTGACTCCTGCCTTCCTTCCTGATCTTGGGTCCATGACACCTAGCCAGTGGACGTGTGCCTGCCACTGCTTCTTGCCAAGTTACATCCAGCCCCTGTGGAATACCCCAGCTGTGGGAGTACTGGGTGTCAAGAGGCAAGGCTGGGTCCTGACCTGGTGCCCCGCCCCCTGAGCTCATCCTCGTGAAAGCGTGTTACAGACAGCTCTCACTACCCCTTGTCCTTGGCCAGGTGAACTGTGTGGTGATGCGAGGCCTGAATGAAGATGAGCTTCTGGACTTTGTGGCCCTGACAGAGGGCCTTCCCTTGGACGTGCGCTTCATTGAGTACATGCCATTTGACGGTAAGTGACGGGGTTTAGTGGGGAGGGAAGGGGTGGCTGGGCCTCAGGGTTGTCCCAGGTACGGCTAATACCTGGGGTGGTGGAAGGGATGGCGTGGAACATTCTGGAGTCAAGTCTGGATGTGATTTGATCCTTGGGCAGGGTCCCCTTCATCTCTGATTCAAAAGCTTCCCCTGCCACCTGCAACTAAATACAGGCAACAAGTGGAACTTCAAGAAGATGGTTAGCTACAAGGAGATGCTGGACACCATTCAACAGCGGTGGCCAGAGCTGGAGAAACTGCCAGAGGAGAACTCCAGCACTGCCAAGGTTGGGGAACAGGAGGGCAGATCTGGGAATGGTCCTGCCGTCATCAGAGTTGATGGGGTGCAGAGTTCATGGGGTTCAGAGTGTATCTGTGGAGCAGGGTTGTTCAGCAATGCCCTGGTGGCTTAAAAGAGCGACCTAGATGTGGATGGCCAAGTCTAAGCAGCATCAGAGGCCACGTTTCTGCAGGTAAATCCTGCCCTCTCCTCCACACAGCCTTCTTTAGGCCTGCCATCCACAGATACCTGTATCCATAGCAACTTTTCTCTAGAGCAAGCCAGGCAGAGGCAGGGCTCATGAGTTACCCACCACACTGAAGAGAGCTATGGAGTGGGGTCCTGACATCAGCCAAGGGATATCCCACCCTGAGCCTCCCACTGTCCTTCTCCCCCTAGGCCTTTAAGATCCCTGGCTTCCAGGGTCAGATCAGTTTCATCACGTCCATGTCAGAGCATTTCTGTGGGACCTGCAACCGGCTGCGCATCACAGCTGATGGGAACCTCAAGGTGAGCATCCCCGCCCGCTCTCACCCCATGGATTCCTCTCTGTCCAGTTCTCTCACATTCCTGATTACATTGCCTGAGCTCTCTGATTATAGGGAGTGATCAGTGGTCAGTGCAGGGAAACTTGGGAGTGACCGGAATGAATCTGGTGTGTGTGTGTGTGTGTGTGTGTGTGTGTAAACCCCTCATTTCTTCAATCCTTATTCTTTGGTTTCAAGAGTCATTTCCAGCACTCAGTGCTGGCAGATGGAGACCAGACTAATTGTTAGCCATTATGTCATTATGGATAACCTCTTCCTCCCAGCCACAGGCTCACCTCTGAATCCAGTACCCAAAACTCGGCTAGTTGCCATGCTCTGTGCCTGTCCCCGTGCCTGCGTCCGCACCCGGGCCCACGCCTGCGCCTGAGGAAAGGCTCATTTCCTCAAAGCCATAAGAACTCATTGCCAGATTCAAAGCGGTGGTGGGCACAAGCAAAGTGGCCTTTGTCCCATGTGTCAGTGCTGGCAGTGAGGATGGTGGCCTTGAGGAGAGGTTGAGCTCTGGACTCACACTGCTTGAAATCAGATCTGGGGAGCCACACTGTTGAGAGCTGTGATTCAAGAGCAATCTTTTGGCTGTAGGGAGCAAAGTGAAGTCTCTGAACAAGAGGGAGACACGATCTCATCTTCACTGGATTTGAACTTAGGCCCAGTAAAAGGCCCTTGAGCAATGATAGGTATGTGAGGTTATGCTGGCAAGATGGCTCTGTGCAGTCACGGGGACCCAAGTTTGGACCTCCACCTCCCATGCAGAAAGCCAAGCACGGCTGCATGCTTGCAACCCCAATGCTGAGAAAGTGGAGATGAGACGCTCTGGAGCCCACTGGCCAGCCAGTCTAGCCAAGTTAGCAAAATCCAGGTCAGCGAGAGACCCTCTTTCAAAAACCTGGGTGCAAGGTGATTAAGGAAGATATCTGATGTTGACCTTTGCTCTCTGTGCATTTGCTTACACACACACACACACACACACACACACACACGCACGCACGCTCGTGCGCATGTCAAGCGCACATGTACACACACGTACCTATATACAGGAAACATAGACACACATATACAAAAGTAAAATAAAAAGACATAAAAAGAGCTTGGTGGTATGTGAGGAGAGGGTATGGGTGACTGCTGGGCCTGGGCCTCTTGATTTCAGTTGGAGCTGCAGGTTTGGGGTTGGCCCATTTGAATACAGGAAGAACTGGACCCTGGGTTGGTGAAGATGGGGACCTTCCTGGGCTGGAGCCAGAAATGCCTGGGAATGCAGGCGGCTTCTCCATTGAGGTCACCGTGGAAAATGTAAGACAGGTGTCCAAAGAGAATGGAAAGCTTATTTAGAGTGAGAGCTTTGGTTAAGGGACATCGAGGGATTCTGAGGCACAACAGCCAACAGCTGGCCCCACCTTGGTGGGAGATGGAGGAAGTGATGTCACTGGGGCCCAGTGAGGCTGCAGCCTTGAGGGAAAAAGGGCTGGGTATCCATTGTGGAGGGAAGCAGCTGCTGCCAGAGATGAGGGAAGGGGGTGGGGGGAAGCCAGGGCCTACTCTTCTCCCTCCCCCCCCCCCCCCCCCCGATCTCCCAGGCAAAAGGCAGCACAGGGAAGCCCAGAGGAGAAGTCTATGGACACGTCAGTGAAGGATAGAGAGGGAGAAGTCTATGGACACGTCAGTGAAGGGTAGAGAGGGACCGGGGCCCTGTGGTGGAGGAAGAATGCCCAGCATGCTGAAGAAGCTGAACCATTTATCTGAGAGCCCTGACTTCTCCAGAGCTCTGCCCCCCCCCCCCCCCCCGTCTTTTCAAACACTCTTCCATGCTCAGCACACAGCTGACACACAGAAGGCTCTGTGGCAGGATGGGTGTTGGCTTTCTAAACCACCATATCCCCATCCCTATTTCCATCCCCTCGCTGTGACCGAGGGGCCGCAGGATGTCATCTCCAGCCAGGTGTGATGGCTCACACCTGTACTGTCAGCACCTGGGAGTCAGATGGAAGAGGGTCACTGTCAGTTCCAGGTCATCTCGGACTATAGAGCAGGAGCTTAAAAATGAGTTTCTATCTCAGAAACAAACAAAAACCCCAAGGCTGTCATCTCCAACAGCGCTCAGCTGCTTAGCTACCAAGCAGGGACCATCAAGCAAGTCAGGGGCAGCTGCAGGCAGTCATGCCCATACTGAAAGGGATGGAAACAAGATATGTGTACCACCTCCAGGATACTCAGCTCCCCTTGGTTGGGGTCCCCTCTCATGGTGATACCTTCCCTGTATCTCAGAGGAGCAGCAGCCCTGGCTTCTTTTGTTCTCCCTTTGTATCTTTTAAATCCTCAACAAACACTGTACAGTCTTAAAGGAATATGATTTTGCCTCTTGCTTGTCCAGCCTCTCTGCCCCCCCCCCCATGCACTCTCTTCTGTCCCTCATGGCCCTGGGTCTTGCCTCAGGTGCCATCCTGCTGTGGGAGGTATGAGCGCAGCTGGTCAGCTGGGTGGGGCTAGCATCTTAGACGCTGGAGGCGAAGGCTCTGGGATGAAATGGCACATTCCCATGCACAACAGGTCTGCCTCTTTGGGAACTCGGAGGTGTCACTGCGGGACCACCTGCGGGCGGGGGCTTCTGAGGAGGAGCTGCTAAGAATCATTGGGGCAGCAGTGGGTAGGAAGAAGCAGCAGCACGCAGGTAAGGGCTGGGCAGGAGTGGGGGGGTCAATGGGAGGAAAGCTGGGGGAGGGGTGTGAAAGGCTAAAGCAAGCCTGGGCCAAGGCTGTCCGCTCTCAGTGTAGGTCTGGCCTCCGTCCATTTCCGTTGGAACGTTGGACTGAGGGTGTGATGGGGGTGGTTCTTCTCTGAGGAAACTGACATAGCATTGGCAGCACAGGGAACCCCCAAATTCTCCAGGACTATTTTCTCATGCTGAGAGATAACACTGGATCCCTGGATTCCCAGGCATTGTCTTTGGGAGAGGAGGGAATACCAGGTCCCTGAGCATTTCCAGACTGGGTGGCCTTGCAGCGATGTACACGAGGGTTTTACGCAGGACTTTTGGGGCACATTCATTCACCCATGCGTTTCACTCTTGTCTCTCCTCCCATGCTTTCCTCCCTGGCCACCCCTCCCTAATGCCAGGCATGTTCAATATTGCCCAGATGAAGAACCGGCCCATGATCCTCATCGGTGGGTGACCTATCAGTACGTAACTACTCACCCTTGTCATTTGGGGGGTTTTGTGGGGGTGGGGGTGGCCCCCTCTGTGAAGCTCTGCCCCTTAATAGTCTTCATTTAAAAACATCTTTTCCTAAACTTTCCATGTCTGCTAGTCCCTGCCCACAGCAAGTCCCTTGTCTTCAAACTATAGAATGGCAGAACCCCTCTCTGGAAGTCAGGGCAGGGGCTTCTATAGACTTGATGCTCACTGAGTAGCTCTTCTCGGAGAGTGGAGCTCCTTGTTCAAATAGAGAGCTCCTCAGCTCTGGAATCTCCCAGCAGGACACAGGTGTCCCTTCTCTGCCACATGGAGTACCTGTGCATGTGTGTGGCCCCTCAGTTGTCTCAAGCAGGCATAAGTGGAAGCAGCCCTCTGAGCATGCAGGATTTGAACTTGCTAGTTCCTTAACTCCAGGGACTGTATGCACAGGGCACATCTCAAGTGAAGATGCTTCTTCAAGTGAAGACACTGCTTCATAAAGCTCTGGGTGGTGTCCTGTCCTGGGGAGCTGAGTTGGTCTCTGAGGATCTAGGAAGGCCACTGCTAATCTGCTCAGTGCCAGATGGTCCCAGAGCAGCCTGAGCCCCTAGGTCACACCCACCCTTCTGAATTAGAACACTGGGACAGAAAAAACACTAGGCCAACCTGGAGGGACTGGTTCCTTCCTCTAAAGCTTGGAGCAAAGTGGCCCCAGTAGCCCAGAGGCCCAGAACAAAATAGATTCCATGAGTCAGAGATAGCCCAGTGTCCGCTCCAGCACAGCGGCCACCCAGAGCAGAAGAGACGGGTGACAGAGAAGCATCCCTCCTGGGGAAGGCATCTTAGCCATCTCTTGTCCCCATCATCTCCCCAGCACTGGGTCTTGGTCTATGCATCTTCACAGCCAGGAATGGGGACACCTTGATGGCCTTCCTTCTGACAGACAAGGGTGAGGCTCAGAGCATGCCAGAAAAGGAGACGTTAGGGAGGCCATTAACCTCATATGGGTTCTCTCATCTGAAACATGTGGAGTGACTACACTGGTCTGGTTTTCATAAAACAGGAGTTGCCTGGGTCAGGGCCTCTCTGACCCCCATGAGCCTGTGAACCGCTTAGAGATCCTGTTGGTTCTGGGTTGATAGGGCCATGGTGGAAGTACCCACTCCTGTGTGCTGCTGATCATAGTGCGATCACCGGCCTTCTGTCTCTCCTTTGGGAAACAGCAGCCTGCAACATCCCCCAGGTTCCCTGGACATGGGAACCGATCTGACTTGATGTCCTTGTAGGGACTTGGCATTAAGTAGATGAACCGTGTGCTTGGTGTCTTACCTGTCAATGACATGATTGCTGTTCCTTCTCCATCAGAAGAATCAAGGTGCAAATACCCGTGGTTGGTGACCCAGGGTGAGACCTTGCTAGTTTTAGGAAAATGAATGACCACCAAAAGCTGTTTGACCCTGCAGGCCTTAGGTATGTCATAGGACAGCTTTGGGACAAAGTTCAGAAGCACAGAGAGCCAGAAGTGATCTTGCTTCACCACTGCTGAGGAGCACAAACCAAAACCGGGTGGCTTCCGCTGGTCCCTTCTCTGTGTGCCTTTTCCTTTTCTCCCCAGTGTGAACAGGAACTCATGTTGAGGCAGGAGAGGGTCAGGAGAAGAGGGGTAGAAGGGACTGCTTTGGGGGCTTAGTTTCTTTTCTCTTTCCTTGTTGCTTTTCAGGGGTACTTTTGATGCTTCAGGATTCCCCACCAGCTAGTTGGAGCACGTTCTCCTGGAATCGCCTCGGTGTTCGGAATCCAGGTGCCAGACAGTGTCTCTCTGACCAGATGGCAACTTTGTGGAAGAGACACTGTGTCGCCACTGCCCTTCCTCTGTCTCAGCAGTGCCTGGGGTCTGGCTCCCCTCAGAGACACTTCAGCTCCTACTCAGACCCTGACACTCACTCAAAGTGCCTTAGCATAGGGTCCCAGACCCCTGATGTCCCCTCAGATCCAGGACTGACCTCAGCTCAGCTAAGTCATGTAGATTCAGCAGGGCGGGCAACTATGGTAGATGTGGGTGGGAAGCCAGAGACAGAGCGGGTGGCTGTGGCCTCTGCTGTGGTGCTTCTTGGACCCGTGGCCTTCAGACTTGTCCAGCAGAACCAACTGAAGAAGGGCAATGCTCTGGGGGTGGCCCAGCTGGCTGGAGTCCAGGCAGCCAAGCTAACTAGTCAGTTGATCCCCCTCTGCCACCACGTGGCCCTGAGCCATGTGCATGTACAGCTAGAGCTAGACAGCACACGCCATGCTGTACTGATCCAGGCATCCTGCCGGGCCTGGGGCCCCACCGGCGTAGAGATGGAGGCACTGACCTCGGCTGCCCTGGCTGCCCTTACCGTGTATGACATGTGCAAGGCAGTCAGCAGGGACATTGTGGTGACAGAGGTAAAGCTCATCAGCAAGACAGGAGGGCAGCGGGGGGACTTCCATCGGGCTTAGAGTTCTACACTCTCCAGTCATGTCTCCTGAGGGGATGCAATTCTCGGACTGAAGAAAAGATGTCACATTCCTCCAAATCTAGTAATTAGACCTAGAATCACCTGTCTCTTTACCACTAACCTGTGAGGTATTGTCAACAGAAGACACCTGAGGCCTTGACACCTTCCAGGACTCTGGCAATGGTAGTTTTGATACTGGATACCCAACACACACACACACACACACACACACACACACACACACACACACACACACACACACACACACGTCATATTGCTCAGGTTGTTTTAGACAGACAGCTTTAGGCAGCCCTTCTCATTTAGGGTCCTCTCTTCTCTTCCCTGGGGAGAGACTAAGGGCTCATTATGCAGAGGAACCCACTTTGAAGAAGGAAAAGCACCAGCTCCTAAAGGATGTATCCCAGACCTCCTCCCCCACGTCAGGCCCTCTCCCCCAGCAGGGTGCACACTTGTGACTGCGACCCTAAGGATCTGTGCCAACATCTACCCACACTTGGTTCTGCTCACTGTGGTCTGCCCTCACCTCTACTCTGGCACGTATCAGGGAAAGAGGAGTTGAAGGTGACCTTTACCCTCACAGCGCACAAATAAAGCCACGATGCCAGCTTTGGAGATGAGGATTGAGGACTCTTGTCTGTCAAGAAGGCACCAAAGTGCTCCTTTCACCACATGGGCACTTCATGAGCACCCATCAGCCATATTCTAAGACACTCCCCAAAGGGTGGGGCAGGGGAGAAGGACCCTGGGAAGGCCAAAGGACATATTCTCTGGACCCAGAGGCAAATTCAAAATGCATCCTAAGGCAATTCGACAGATGGGAGTTCCAGCTTCAGCTGTCTCTCTCACGAGTGCTTGGGGCTTGTGAGGTAGAGGCTCCTAGCTGATGCACCCCAGACAGTGGCCCGGCATGACAGGTTCTCTAAGATGGGATGGCATCCCCTCCGCCCTGGACAGAGGTATTGTGATGGATGTCTAGCCTTCAGCTCTTTAAAAGATGAACAGGTTCCTGTGACACAGAGTTCTCAAGCCAGCCACATAACCTCAAATGGCTTGGAACATTCCAGAAAATGTATGCTGGCACTCATGGAACGGGTAGGAGCTTGCTTCAGCCTACCACTGGCTCTGCTCACTCCAGCACAACCCACAACCTGAGTCCACGCAGGAAGAAAAGTTTCCAGGCAGGCTAGGGGTGGGGATGAATTTAATATTTTTTTTTTAGTATTGCAATATATTCTTATAAAAGGGTGCAGGTAAAAAGGACACTGTAGAGTTTTGTACATATAAACCTTGTTTGTCTTCTGCAGCAGCTGGTGAGAGCAGCCTTGGCATGAAGGTTGACATGTCCTGGGGAGGTGGTCACAGCTCCCCAGCTGGTGACAATAGGAGTGGGTGGGAAGAGCTCATGCCTGTATCCACCCACCTGGAGAGGTCTGTCCTTCCAACCCCTGAACAGACTTCCATCTAGGGAGGGGGATTGCCACTGCTGAGAAGGGATGTGTTGGCTGGACTATGAATTTTACACTGTGCACAAAACTAACTGGAGCAGTTGGCCCACAGGCGGCAGGAGGGTTGGGTGGGTACTGCAGAGTAGACTTCATCATTTAACATTGAGGACCAGCCTATCCACCTCCACTGGGCACCAGTCACTTCCTGCTGAGCCACCCACAATGGTCCGTGGTCCAAGGCACTGTTGGAATCTGGTTAAAAGACGCACAGCACCAGAGCCACTGGGCAGCTCTAGAAAATAATAAATAGAGAAGGCAGAATTCTTTGGGGCAAGAAGGCTGGACTCTGGAGAGATGCCAGGCAGCTTTTCTGAAGAGCCAATGTGTCCCTTCAACAACTCCCATCTTCCTTATTTCTCCTGGTGCATGTCTTCATGGCAGTTGGGAAGGCTAGGACCCAGTCATGCCTGTCGGGTGGCAGTGTAGTCCATCCCTGTCCCCTACCCCTTGCATGGCAAGCTAACAGCCCAGACAGCTTGGGAGAGGATATGAAGATGGCCAGCAACAGCCTTAACGTTCTTATAGCTTGCTTCTCACAGGGGGCAGGACACAGGAGAGTGTGGGGAGATTCTGTGGGTGTGCAGATGAATATTAAACCTCTTCTCCATAGCCATTCTCAGAAGCCTTGTGTGCTCCCAGGCTGGCTTCTTTACACCATACTGGCCAGGCCTCCACTTGCTGAGATCCCTTTCAAACCAATGCACACGCCCAGCTTAGCCCTGTGTCTCTCCTCCCCACCACTACTATGGTCCTACCCCCTGGGAATCTCCTGTAGGATGTTAATGTTACAGGACAAGGACACAGGGGCAAAAGCAGCCCACAGTCGCTGGCAATGACTTTGAGCCAGGGGTTTAGATGAGAAGAGCCAGGAGCTGGTGCATGGTAATCAGGCAAGACCGGTCTCTAGATGAGAGCAAATAGGGGTACATTTGATAATAAGCCTACATGGAGTTGATCTCACTGTGCTCCATTTAGAACGTTTGCCTGGATATAGCAGTGCCACCCCACCAACACCATCCAAACAGCTGAAGAGGGGTGGACAGGACAGAAGATGAGTGGATGGAGGGCCAGAATGACCCCATACAGTCAGGCTAAGGAACCAAACAGCATCCATGTAGGGGTAAACACCGGAGGGAGCATCCTGTGCAAGCGATCCCTCCTCCTGGGCATCTCCTGTCTGCTCTTCTCAGTGCCCTAAATGTCTCCCTCAGAGTGACAGTTAAATATGGAGGGTAGTTCTAGCCCTCAGGAACAATTTCCCCAAGGCCAGCTGCAGCCAAGTATATGGAGCTCCATGTGACCTGCAGGTGGAGACTGAGGCCACTGTGGCATAGCAAGGCTCAGCTGAGGGAGATGGTAGATGGGGCACTCTCAGGGGAGTGAAGCATTCGAGTGCTACCTTCTGGTGGGGATCTGAGGTTAGTCTCTCCAAGCCAGTGGTCAGGTTACCTTGGGGTTTGCTCCAGGGCCTATGCCTGAGTCTGGTGAGGTGATGACAGAGTCTTTCCTGGCCGTCCCTCCTTTCCAGAGCCACACTGTAAGCTGATGGTGAACCAGAGTTCTGGAAGCCGGAGGTGAATTTGGGGACCAGAAATTAGTAAATGAGATGGAGGTGGCCAGGGAAGAAGCGAGGCCCCAGGACTTGGTATAGAAAAAAGGCACAGACGGATAACTCACTTGCTGGCTCTGGTCCCATTTGTCAGGAACATTCTAGAGCTTATCTACCTAGAACACATAAACACCTGGTTCCCATCCCAGATCCATGTTCCATTGAGTTGTCTCTTCAGATAGGAGCCTGGAGTCCTTACTGCTGGCTTTCAGTTCCACTCCACCACCACATACTGTACAAAATGTCGGGACAGGAATGTCTCCTGGGTCTTAAACAGCTTTGCCAACATGAGGTGTGGGGAACAGTGTCACCCAGCCTGGAAGGGCCTGCCAGAGATGCCCAAGCTAGTCTTAGAGAATGACGGCCAGGAGGGGGAGGGGCCCAGGGGAGATGGACAGAACATGGACGAGAATGGATAACATACAGGGGAGACGAGAGAAGGCCCTCTGTCAGTGCGGGGAGACACCCGGTCTAGCCGCATATGCTCCCCAGGACCCAGCCCAGGGCTCCCAAACCCAGTTTTCCAAGTCACTTAAGTCATTGCGTCTATTCAGTTCCTCTCCCCTAATCCCTGTCTCCAGGCTTGCTGCTCTGTGGTCAGTCCCCAGTCCCAAGTCAATAATTTAGCCTGTTTATCCCCCGCTCGCGGGTGACATCTGGGACCTGGCTCCCAAGTCGCTTCCGGTTGCGCTTGAACTTGTTTAAGTCTTTGTCAAAAACTTCTCCAGAGCGCAAGGCTGACACTAGGTCATCGAACTCGCCACTCTCCTCCAGGGCGCCGCCAGCCAAGGCCTTCCGCTGCCTCTGCCATCTTTCTTTCTCACGCTGTTCCTTCAACTGGGAGTGGAAAGGAGAGGTGACTCAAGGACACAGGCAAGCTGCATGCAGCCCTCTTGGATGCTGTCCCAGCTCGTGGCTAAACCTACCCTGGACATGCTTCCTGCCAGGGACCACTCTTCTTTTTCCCAAGATGCTCCGCTCTCCCTACCTTACATGGTCTCCCCCAAGTTAGGAGATGTTTCTCCCTTCCGGGGCTAAGAGCACCCCCTATAGTGCCCCTGGCTCCTGTTTTACCTCCCAGACTCCAAGCAGCATCGCCCCCTCCCACACACTTCTGCTGCATCCCATCCCCCGCCAGGCGCTGGCTCACCATGGATTCCATGCGTGCCCTCCGCTCATCGTCCTCCTTCCTCCTCCTCATGGCCTCCAGGTCCTGCCGGGCCTCCAAGAAGGCCTGCAAGAAGGTGTCGAAGATGCCAAAGAATTCATCCGGCTGCATCTTACTCTCCTGCTCTCCGAAGTGTGTCAGTGCCTTGGTGAACTGTGAAAGACACAGGTGGAGGCCTGATGGTCCCAAGCCTACAGCCAGCTTCCAGCTGAGCCCAGTCCACGCTGTGGGCTTGTAGGCTCTGAGACAGATGGTTTGAACCCCAGGATTCACCAATGGAAACTTTAATCCAAAATTCATTGGCTATTCATTCCTTGTCTACCCGGTCCCCCCCCCCCCCAAAAAAAAAAAAAAAACCATGAGGCTGACTTCTGGAGAAATAGGTTGAGACTACTTGACAGTCTACCTTCATACCACCTCTGGGTCTTTTATATTGTAGATATGGGATCAAGAGATGTTGACCAGGGCAAGACTTTTCTAATGTCAGGAACTGCCTGGCTGGAATGGAAATGACTCTCACAGGTCACCTATCATCAGGTGACTCAGTTGATGGGTGACCTACTTAGCCCCTCTGTGACTTGACTTCTTCACCTGTAAAATGGGGATCAGCTTCATGATGCTACTGTGAGAGTTAAGTGGGGTGACAGATAGAAGCAGCTGACTCTGTACTTGAAGCAGACACTGCTCTGACTTTGTCTCAGCATAATTCACAATACCGTCCAGCAAACATATCACTACATATACAATCTTCCTGGACCGGCGGCCTGTGCACCTTCTGGGCGTTTGCTGGAAATGCTGGCTATCCATCCCCACTCTGGGACTTCTCTATAAGAGGCCACATGTTAGGAGGAACCTCACATGGGTCCATTTGCATCCTCACAGAGGCAAGTTCAAGGTTGAATTGGGCTCCCTCTGATTCTCAGTGTTCACATCTGTTGAGTGGGACTATAAACTTTCAGCAAACCTGTAAGGTAGGTGAGCTAGGAATCTAAAACACTGGTGGTGGGCTGGGATGGGGCTTATCCAGTAAAGAACTTGCCATGCAAGCACCGTGACCTGAGTTTGATCTCGAGTACTCCAAGTCTGGGTGTGTTGGTGTGATCTTAACACTGAGGAGATACAGGAAGATCTCTGAGAATTGTTGGCCAGCCAGTCTCCTCTAATCATTGAGGCCCGGGTCCTAGTGAGAGACCTTGTTTCAAAAAATAAGGGGGTCAGCTCTCAAGTAATGACATCAGAAGTTGACCTCTGGCCTTCATATACATGTGTACAGGCTCACACACACCAGCACACACACATGCATAAAAATAAAATTTAATAACGATGCTTATGGTGCCTGTGTGCCTAAGAAGCGGACCCCTATCTTTGTAGTATGAAGTTGTCATTGTCTGCCTTGGGGGAGGGAGGAGATGGGGGTTCTCTAGGGTCTGAGGCTCTTGGTTTGTCTGTGTCCATGGTAGGACCAGGTGAAGATGCCAGCTCTAGAAAGGGTATGTTGAAGAGCAGTGGGGTCAGAGTGGGCATCAGGCCATCTTTACCTTTTCCCTGGCCTCATTCAGCTGGTCCTCCAGCTCTGAGAAGCTGAAGCTAGACACTGTGATGAAGTCACTCATGACAGGGACGAACTTATCATTGGGGTCCCGTGCCTGTTGTCTCTGATATTCCAACTCCTGGGGAGGGAGAATAAAGCACGTTTTAGACAGATGGTGCTCGGGGGGCCACGACATGTTTCGTAGCACCCACAGGATGAAACACAAGGGAAAGATAACGCCTGCAGTTTTCATTCTAAAGGTAATGAGGACTTTAAGGATTGTTGGTCTGTACTGCTCTCTGCACCATGCCCTGACCCATCACCATCACTGTGTTGTGGGCAGCGATCCACACTCCAAGGAGCACTTTCCAGGACCCTCAAAACGTAAACACCCACCCATGGCCGCACACAGAAGGTCCTCAGACTCTTAAGTTCATGGGAATTCTCTAGTTCCCAAGTGTGAGGGACAAGGAGTGCGTTGAGGATGTCCTGGAGAATACATCAGCTCTGAAGATAGGATAACAGCAATGGCTGTAACAGAGCCAGAGCCTGGTGCTGGCATCCAGTGTTGTGCCCTCTCAATAGTCCTGTATTGAGATCCCAAGGTGAAGCAAGGATGTAGGACCTCACAGGTGAATGCAAACTTGTGACATTATGACACAGGGTTGTCATCTACAAAGTGCACACTTGGAAGTGCACAACCAAGGTAGGAAAATATCATAAGAAGTTTTCATAAAGTTGTAAGAAAGTTTGTAGTTTTGAGTCAGCCCTATGCATAGCTCTCCTGGGATATATGTGGCCTATAGGTAATGGGTTAGACACTCCTGCCAAGTGACTAGGTCATAAGGCTTTTGTGAATGGGGTTAGTGGCCCTTTACAAGAGTCCCAGGGAAGTCTGTCCTTTGTAGCAGGTGAGGACACAGCGGGAAGGTGCTACCCATGACAACCAGGCCCTCGCTGGACATTGGTCCTGACAGCACTTTGGTCTTGAATGACCCATCCTGCAAAATTATAAGGGGTAAATGTCTTGTTCATACAAGCCATTCCATTGATTTGTTTTAGCCACCACGAAGGAGTAAAATACCAAAGTTCCCATCAGTGAGCAAGCCCTCAGAGCCTCTACTAGTTCAGGCACGAAGGGAAGGGATGTAAGGTAGGACATCTCAGGGGAATGCAGTTCCCCATTGCCTCACTGCTGGACACCCTCTGTAGTCAGCCAAGCCTCCCCATTCACTATGGTCAAACGTGAGCATGTGACAGTCTTAGGGTTAAGTCCAACATGCGGACATCTCCCTGCTCAGTGACATAGAGAGAGTTTCAGACAGACAGCCCCTCTTTGAGAGTATGAAGGTAAACTCCAAGTAGATGAATAACTTTTCCTGAAGGTTCTCTCCACTGCTGTTGTCTCCCCTTCCCATTCAGGAGCCCCTGGTCATCAAATGCACCACACAGGGCTTCTTCTGTCTGAGATGTATGTGGCTTGGGTTGGGGTGGCAGTGGACCCAGTAATGGAGTAACATTGGCTTTTCCTTGGACAGCTTCCCCACCAAGCCCAGCATGCACTTACCACCTCCACTGCTCGGAGGCCTCTCCTGAGAATGCCCACCTCCTTCTCCAGCTCTGCCAGGCTGTGGGAGACAGGGGAGGGGAAGAACCCATTAGCTCTGGAGGTGAGGGACCAGGGAAGGTTCAGAGAAAGAGCAGCTTGAAGCACCATGGCCTTGAGTCCCAGTCCTGCTTAGGCCCCTGACACATGGCTCTGGCATGTCACTGTGTGCCTGTTGGCAATTCTGTAAAGTGTCAGTAGAAAGCTCCACTCCATAGATCCTTCCAGATGCTGTGTCTCACAAAGCTAGTGTGTGTGTGTGTGTGTGTGTGTGTGTGTGTGTGTGTGTGTGTGTGTGTGTACAGGTGCATGTGTGTAGGTGGGTGGGTGCATGATGTGTGTGTGTGTGTGTGTGTGTACAGGTGCATGGGGTGTATGTGTGTGTGTGTGTGGGTGCATGGTATGTGTGTGTGTGTGTGTGTGCGCGCGCAGGTGTGTGAGGTATGTGCGTATGCATGATGTGTGTGTGTGTGTGTGTGTGTGTGTACAGGCACATGGTGTGTATGTGTGTATATATATGTGTGTGCATGGTATGTGTGTGCGTGTACAGGTGCATGGCATGTGTGTGTATGCATGGTGTGTGTATGTGTACAGGTGCATGGTGTGCACGTGTGCGTGCGTGCGCACGTGCATGTGTGCTCACTCACACAAGTATGTGGAAGTCAGCAAACACTGGGGTCGATTCTTAGGAGCTGACTAGTTTGTTGTTGCTTTGTGCTTTGTGGGTTTTGTTTTGTTTTGTTTTTAGCTTGGGATCTAGGTATGGCACTCAGACCCTCGTTGTTACCTGTGGAACTATCTCCCAAGCCCTATCAAAAGCTTCCTCACACTGGTGTCTGGCTTGGGTTTCTTTCTTTTCATTACAATTAGGCAGTGTGTACCATCATGTAACAGCCTGTCCTATGCTGATGGTATTTGGAGGTGGAGCTTTGGAGGAATAACTTGGTTCTGAAAAGGTCAGTCATGAGGGTGGAGCCCCCAAGATGGCACTGTGACCTTCCATTCTCTGTCATAGCCTGCGCTGTGGCTGCTATGCTATAGTAGCAGACACTAAGGAGATCGTGGTACTGTGCTCTTAGACTTCCTGTCCCACAGAGACATGTGTCAAAAACACTTCTAATTTTTATAAGTTGCCAAGTCTCCTGTGTTTTGTTATAGCACAGAGTATCTCACATAAGGTTTGATAGCTGCTAGCCTCAGTGTTTCAGCTATGCACAGACCACAGATTAAGTCTCACGGCCTTAGCAGATACTGTGGATATCCTGCCCACTATGGGTCAGGATCTCCATTCTTCCAACTGACTGAGCTTTTTTTTTTTTTAATGTGCTCATTTTAAAATTCTCTCTCTCTCTCTCTCTCTCTCTCTCTCTCTCTCTCTCTCTCTCTCTCTCTCTGTGTGTGTGTGTCTATGTCTGTGTGTTTTGCCTACACACAGATGCGTGCCTGGTGCCTGGAGAGGCCAGGAGAGGTCATTAGATCCCCTGGAACTGAAATTGTTGATGGCTGTGAGCCATCATGTGGATGGTAGGGATTGAACTTGGGTCCTCTGGAAGAGCAGCCAGTCCTCTTAACCTCTGAGCCATCTCTCCAGCACCCAGATGAGCATATTTTATTCTGGTTAGCCCCTCTGCCTGTTAGAGTTATATGCACCACCACCCCCTCCAGGCCACTCCCTCATGCCCACCATGGGACAACTAGAGAGGATGTTCTATGCTGCCTCCCTGTTAGGCATAAGTTCCATTTGCCCACAGTGCAATTGTCTCAATGCTTCTGTTAATGGCATTCTTTCTGCGCATGGCTTACTTCTCCATTCTTTTGGTATTTCCAGAATCACCTCTTAAATAAGGTCATTTGCACCCCAGAGAGCAAACCATCTCTGCCTGGTTCTCCTACAAGCATACCCTGAGACACCGCCCATTCCTAGCATCCCTCAGATAGGGAAGCGTTGGGGGCACTGCTTACTTGACTTTGGCGGCTTCTGATAGGTGCCGTAGCTCTGAGGGCATATTCAGGATATCCGGGAAGTGCTTCTCCAGAATCATGATCAGGTAGTGAAGCAGAGAGATATTCCTGTGGGTGACAGCGGTGTCATGGGATGGGCAAGCAGAGGGGCTGAGGAGGCCAGAGGGAGTGGGAAGAACAGCAAAAGCAATGACGGGGGAGAGAGACAGAGACAGAGATGGAGACAGGGGCTCAGTGGCTGAGAGGGCTTTCCGCTCTTCCAGAGGATTTGAGTTTGATTCTGAGCACTCACAAATGCCAATTACTCCAGCACCAGGGCATCCAATACCCTCTGCCAGCCCCCACAGACAACTCCACTCATGCACACTGCTCATGTGTGTGTGCACGCACACACACACACACACACACACACACACACACACACACACACACTAATTCTTTAAAATACTTAAAAATGAACAAGACAGCTAGAATGGAGAGATAGAAGAGAGTCAAAAGGGGGAAGGAGAGTCTCAGATGGGGCAAGACAGGGTGAGGAAATTTATAGGCCCCCACCTGTCAATGCTGGACTTGGTGTCAGCGATCTTGTTGAGGCTGGCTACCCGGAACCCGTAGGCACCCCCACGCTGCCCCTTGTTCATGAAGTTACCAATGGCTAGGACCACCTCCAGCACTTGCTTCAGACGTTTGCTGAGGGTCAGCTCCCGGGAGGCCAGCAGGATGGCTGGGAGAAGAGGAACAGCTCAGGATGCCACACAGACAGAGCCAGGGTAACAGGGTCCCTGGCTTTTCAGGAGAATGATGGAAGAGGCTACCTTTTCAACTCTTGGGTAGAGACGATCCACTCTGGTCCAGACCCCTCCATTTCTCCCCCTCCCCACCTTCAGGACAAAGCTAGTGTATCCTCAGAGTAGACCACCCCTAGAATGATTTAGAATATCTTGTCATGCACATAAAGATTATTATACTTTTTATGAATACATACTTGAATATGGCAATTTTATTTTTCTAGACCTAGAAAATTTTGTGTTTTCTGAAATTTTTTATTATGGGACGTCTGACACATTTTGAAATTCTGTATTGTATGCATGTGCATGTATGTTCATGTGGACGCACACGTGTATGCATGCATGTGCAGGTATGTGCACATTGTATGTGGCGGTCAGAGGACAAGCTAAGGTACCATTCTCTAAAGACAGCGGTGCCTGTGCTCTGAGATAGTAGTAAGAGGACTAAACTTTGCAGTCTCTGCCTATGCTGACCTGAAAATGCCCGAAGATGCTCATTAGGAAGATAAAACAAAAGCCCTTGGGGCTTGAAAGATGATGCCCCGTGGGTGGGAGCACCTGTTATGAAAGCAAGAGGACCTGAGTTCAAATCCTCAGCACCTATGGAAAAGGACAGGCATCACCATTTGTAGGGCGGTCACCTAATGAAAAGGGGGGAGGGGGACAGCCAGACAAGAGGATCCTGGTAGCTTACTAACCAGACAGTACAGCCCAGCTGATAAGCTTTAAGTTCAGTGACAGACTGAGTCTCAAAAACCAAGATGGAGAAAGACAAACGAGGACACCTCATGTCTGAAATTCCTCTGGCCTCTGCATGCAGGCTCATGAGTGTGCATCATACATACATGTGTGCACATGACACACACACATACACACACAGAGTGAACACAGAGCGAACACAAATACGTATCACATAAAAAGGAAAACCCCAGACAAAATGTTTGCAGGAATTTTCAAAGACAGTTTTAAAAAATAAGTAGTCGTGAAGAAGATAATATAAAAATGAGAAATAAGTGGGAGTTGTCCAGAAAGCTTTTAGGTCACACATATGCACATTCTATGGACTAAAGCCAACCCTGTTGTGAATGCATGCTTAGGTTGTTCCCAGTGCGCATGCGTGTGTGTGTGTGTGTGTGTGTGTGTGTGTGTGTGTGTGTGTGTGCATGCGCACATTCCTGTGTCTGTTACATGTGTGAGCATTCATATGGACACTGGAGATTGACATGATGTGTGTCTTCCTCAGTCACCCTCTGCCTTGTTTTTGAGACACATTGCCTCAGTGAACCTGAACTTCGCCCCTTTGGCTAGGCTAGCTAGCCTGGCAGCCTCAGGGATCTGCCAGTCTGCATCCACAGCACTAGGTTACAGGCGTGCCACCATGCCCAGCTCCCAGGACTAGATAATGTGAGTTCTGCAGTCAGGTCCTCATGCTTGGGCTGCAAGTACTTCCCCAACTTGCCGTCTCCCCTGCTCCCTCAGCCCAGGTTTTTCAGAACTACAAACCAGAATGTGTAAATTGCTTTACAGTGGAATAAAACATGGTGCTGAAAACTGAATACCCACCCTCCACATGTAACTCTAGGGAGAATTCGAAACCAGAATGCTAAGCTGTTGTACAGCGCTATCCTCCAAGGCCCACAGCCACTGTCTTCAAGAGTTCAGTTGTAGTTGCTTGTAAATGATCGTCCTCACTGAGTTTATTGGCTATTGGTGCTCCCTCATAGGAGGAGGGAGCAGGCAGGGGCTTGGAACTCTCATTCACTTATCCATCCGCTCCCCCAGACACCTGTATGTAATTTTGACCTAATTGCTGCATGACCTTGAGGTCTGGGGGCTGGGGGGATGGGGAGCTAGAGTATATAAATTGGGGAAGATTAGAGGAAGGGGATCCATTTATGCAGCCGTGGGGAAGCCATCATCCATACTGGGCTCAGACCTTCTGGTGTAGCTGCTTTGCAGTCCCCCACACTCCTCTAAGTAACCCCTCATTGGTTCCCCAGGGGGAGCTTCTGTGGCCTTTAACTTAGGTTTGTCACTGGGGACTTAGCAAATGGTCTGGCAAACACTGCCTAGATCAACAGAACCTCCACCATTTTGGGGGGGGGGGGAGATTGTTAACACATAAACTGAAAAAAAGCAATCAGAAAATCACTCATAAAACATCATTCCATTTATAGAAAATTCAAAATAGAAAAACTCATCCAGACATAAAGATATCTCTGAAGAGGAGAGAGGAAAGCTTCCCCAGGAGGGTGACATTCTTTTTATGTTTGGAAGGAGGCTATAAAGAAGGGCTAGAGCAAGGTGGTGGTGGCTCATGCCTTTAATCTGAGCACTCGGGAGGCAGAGGCAGGAGGATATCTGTGAGTTTGATACCAGCTTGGCCTAAATAGTAAGTTTGAGGACTGTCAGGCTATGTAGAGAGACCCTGTGTCAGGGGTCAGGGGAGGGGACTTGGCTGAAGAAATGGCTCAGCTGTTAAGGTGACACCTCACAACCAAAGGACCAGAAGGGACACATACAGAGCCTAGGCACATTCAGTTTCTTGACCTGAGTTGATGACGTGGGCAGGATGGGGAGAGACTTACTTATTGCCCAATACGAACAGCTGTTGTTTGTGTGTGCCATATTTCAATAAAAAGTTCATTTTCAAAAAAGGTAAATAAAACCTACTTGCAAAAATCCTCAGCAATTTACACGGCTAGGGATAGTTTTTCTAAGGTTGATGAGCTGCTTGAAAAATCTACAAAGGGATAGCCTTAAAAATGCTAAAACTGTTGGCAAAACAGAAAATGATAAGAGCTGAGAGGAAACCAGATGAGAGAACTGCCATCTGCAGTGCTGACATTTCAGCGAGAATAATGCGTTCACGAACGCATCCGTAAGGATGTTACATTTGCCAGCACATTCATCCAGGCTATATTTAGTGCATCTACTTGTAATGAGAATTGGTAATTTTGGTGTACTCAGCAATGAATGTATTCATAGGGAGAATATATTCAAAGCAGAATTGGGAAATTTGTCAAACTTGATAAACCTTGCTGAAGCAACTTCCCCTGGAGCCTTGTCTGGGGGACGAGAGGTGGGTGTCAGTGGCTTGGCACCCAACTGAGGTAGGCTCAGTCTTAGCTACTTCAGGAATACTTCTGGGAGACCTAGAAGCCCAACTCTTGAACAGCCAAGCATACTGATGTGGCTGTGTGTGTGTGTGCCTTTAGGTACCACTCCCTAGCCCTTCAGGGACAGCAGCCATCCCTAGTGGAGGGATGTCTTTTGGATCCTGCCTATAGAAGTTTGATATCCCCCAAATATTTTGTTCTCCCCAGCATATCTTTCTCGGTGCAGCTTGATATTAAAGAGGAACTTTATGGAACATCCTAGCTGAGTCTTAGAGTTTAGGTATTTGCCCCTTGGAGCAACTAACAGTTTAAGGTGAAACCTTCACAGTGCCTAAGATACTCTGGTTCCATAGTTCCACATGGCCACCACACACATTTGCTTCATTGACTTAAAATGCATAAATAGTGGAACACCTATACCTTAGCCTAAAGTAGCTTGAAGCAGAAAGAGGGTGAAGATGAAAATAAGGCCTTACCCACTACCAAGGCAAGGAGATAACACAGAGATGGCTGATCTAGTCGTTATTGCAATCTACAGGTCCCTTGTTGCACGTATATGAGTGTACATACTGAACACCCCTGTCGTTATCTCTACAAACTCCTACTCCAGAAATCCCAAAGCAGCCTTTGAGAAAGCCCCGGCCTGCTCTCTGAACTAGGCCTCTCAGAGAGTGTCAGCAGGGGGCGCCTATGTCCTGCGATGCCCCCAGCAGGGGGGGGGTCTCTATGTTCTGTTATGCCCCTAGCCTGACATCCTGAGCCTTCAAGACAGTTTCTTGTTTTGTTTGTTTGTTTGCATTGTTGTTGTTTTGTTTTGTTCTGCCCTGTAAGTCTTGTCCTTATGCCAAGTGAGCCTCCAACCAACCTCTGCCTGGTTGGATGCACATACCAGCCTGCCATCCTGCCCTCCAGTGTTCCCACAACTTCCTGAGCCCTGCTCCTCTGCTGTCCCCACAGGCAGCCCCAAGGACCCACAGACACAGGGTCACTCTGAGACAGTGAGTGACAAAGGACAGGGGGGAAGGGATCAGTTGGAAAGACAGCAAGCATTGCTACAGCATTGCTCAAGGATCTCAGAGATGGCAATCTGGAGAAGGCCTGCATCACCCAGACACCTCTAGGGACCACCTTGTGCAACTGGCTGCCTTCTGTGAGCTCACATTTAAGCAAACATGTCCAGTAGAGTTTGTGAATCTGGTGCTTCCTAAGTAGGAACGAATGGATGGGCATGCCAGACCCTAAGAAGGATGCTGGCTACATTCCTATTTCCTCACCACCACCCCCGGGAGCCAATGCTGAGGCAGAGGAAAGCATCATGTGATTGGCATGTAAGCCAACATAAGCAAGAACATTTTCCATAATAATTATAGTTCCAAGTTGGTAGTCCCATCACTTGGAAAGTGGAGGCAGGAAGATTAGGAGTTCAAGGCTAGCATCAGCTACCTAGTAAAGTGGAAGCTAACCTAGGCCCCATGAAACCCTGATGCAAAATGTAAATGTCATAGTTTTAAATGTTATGCTTGACTTGGGCACCTTTCCAGGGTCAGGGTAAGGCAGACATTTCTCTCTGCCCCATTGAGCAATTCCCAGACACGTCCCCCCTCCAGGTGTGCACTGCAGGCCCCAGCCCTACCTTCTACTTTGGGCTTGGCCTCAGCCAGCCGTTCCTGGAACTTCTTCTTGAAGAAGAGGGCCTGTAGCCGCTGCTGGTAATGGTCGATCCTGTGGACAGGGTGGGGTATGTCACATGTGGACCCATGGCTTCTTCTTGGGGGATTCTTCCCTTCTTTTCCTCAGCCAGAGCTGCTACCTGAACCCCATTTCTCCCTCTATACCTAGTACCCTACTGGCAGAGCCGGGCCCTGAATGTCCGCCTTCCCGCCATGTGCAATGCCCATCTGACCTGCTCATCTCATAGAGGAAGCGATCTGCACGTGCCATGCGCTCAATCTCATGCTTGTGTTCTTCCAGGAGATCAACGTCGCTCTTCTCGGGGATGAACTTGAGGAGCTGCAAAGAGCAGGCATGAGTCAGACGGGAAGCCAATGAGTAGCCCATACAACGTGAGGTGTAGAGAAGTTCATTCACTACCTCTGCTTAGTATGAGGAGGGGCCTGCTGAGGCAGGAGGATTCAAGGCTGGGCTAGGCTACATACCAATTTTTGAGGACCGCATGGGTTACATAGCAAGTTGAAGGCCAGCCTCGTCTACATACCAACTCAAGGCAAGCTTGAGTTACCTTGCAAGTTGAGGCCAACCTGCTCTACCCATCAATTTTGAGGTCAGCCTGGCTATACAGTGAGCTTGGGTGTTTTACCTGAGTATGTAAATGCATCATGGTTGTACAATGCCTGCAGAAAACAGAAGAGGGGATCAGATCCCCTGGAACCAGAGTCACAGAGGTTTGTGAGCCTCCAAGTGGGCTCTGGAAACGAAGCCCTGGTCATCTATAAGAGCGGCCAGTACCTAAACCCCTGAGTCATCCTTGGAAAGTATCCCAGTTCACATGTTAATGGCATCTAGCAGGAGAGCCTTTGGGCATAATCCGGGTTCAATGAGGGCACAAGGGTGAGACCCTAGTAATGACATTAGTGGCTCGATAAGAGCCAGAGAAATCCAAGTTAAAGCATCTGCTCTGTCTCCTGCCGTGATGCCCTCTACCATGCGTTGGTACAGCCCAAGACCTCACAAGGTGCCAAGCAGATCTAGCACAGTGCTCTTGGATTTCCCAGCCTCCAGAGCCAGGAGCCAAGTCAACTCTTATTTATAGATTAACTGGTCTCAGGTATTTTGTCATAGCCACATCACTATGTTCAATTCGCATCTTTCACTCAGTACAGCCTCTAAGATCCATGCATGCTGTATATCACTGGTTTGTCTTTATTTACTGCTTCGTAGTATTCCACGGAAGGGATGTGCTACAGTCAGTTTACCTACTTTCCTATTAATGACCAGTTGGGTTTCTTGCCTTCTGGGAGGTTTAATCAATCAAGTTGCTATAATTATTTCTGTGTATGTCTTTTAATATTTATAGTGGCCTCTCTTCAACATGTGCCTAAATGTGAGATTCCTGGGTAATGGGGCAGACATGTGCTTAGCTTTAATACTCCTGCCCAACAGCTCTGTAAAGTGAAATGAATGGTAATTCCAGTTCTGCTACCCCTTTGTGGCTGTCTTTAATTTTAGCTAATGGGAGGGAGTCTGAAGCTCCTCTGCTGTGGTTTGCTGTTTCTCTGGTGACTACTGACATTGGGACCTTTTAGATGCTCACAAGCTGCCAGACACTGTGTCTTCCATAAAGTTATGGTTCAAGTCTTCAGCTCATTTTTCAAACTGCTTATTTTGCCAGTTTCCCAATGATCTGTAGTATTCCTTACCAGGAACACACACCATTTGTTTTATGTGTTCTTGGGAAATATTATCTACACTTTGTCTTTCTATCACCTGAGAAAAAAATAACATATTCTTTGATTGATGCTGGCTCTTTTTCTTCTTTTGGTGCATTTTAAAATTTATTTTAATTTATGTATATGGGTGTTTTGTTGGTATGTATGCCTGTACCACATGTGTGCCTGGTGCCCATAGAGGTAGGAAGAGGGAATCTGATCCTCTGAAACTGGCGTTATGAGTGGTTGTGAGTGGCATGTGGGTACCAGGAAATGAACCTGGGTCCTGTGCAGACATCAAGTGCTCCTAGCTGCTGAGCCCTCATCCCTCCCATAGCCCAGTTCATCTTTTGAGATAGAGTCTCATGAAGCCTAGGCTGGCCTCGAGGCCCAGTTGTGGGACTGTAGATGTGCAGCACCACATTCAGTTTCTGTGGACCCAAGGATGGACCCCAGGACTTCATGCATGCTTGACAACTGTTCTCTTCATTTTCACAAAGTCCAATTGGCAGTATGTGTGTTTGCTACTTGCCAGGTCTTTCTTAAAGGACATCATCAATGGACTGACATAAAGATTTGATGAGAAAATGACCATTGCCACCCTCACTCTTCCTTGAGACCTTGCTAGGACCACAAAGTTCTCTGGCAGTCTGTTCTGTTGGAAAGGCTAGTCCAGGGGAGTTTCTAGAAACCTCCTCCGTGCCTTCAGATCTAAGTCTTTTCTACCCCAGGGCTTCAGCCTTTCTGGGATGGGGTAGAAAGTGACATGGCTGCCCCAGGCTGGCCTCCTCCCTTCCCCTGAGGGTCCTCACCTGCTCCAGCATGTCCTTAGCGAGGTCTTCTTGTTCATCCATCCTCAAGATGGCCTGCCGTATCTCATCATTAGAAAGCTTCAACCTACAACAAATCTACATGAGAAGTCTGACCTGGCTCTCAGGATGGCCCCTGGGGCTTCTTTCCATACAGTATGGCCTCATCTTCTCCTTTCCAGCCCTGGGTTTGAACCCTCGCTCCCCTTCCTCTACAAAGACTCCCCGGGCCAATTTTATGAAACAGAGTCTAATTTTCATAAAGAGGAAATACCATTCACTCCATATATCCAATAATGAGTGTTTTAGTTCTCATCGAAGCCCAAGTCCCCATTGCTTTGCTTGAGCTTTCTCAGAACTAATGAGACACAGGAGATAAAGACAGACAAAGGGATTCTGACCAGTCTCCTTTTCCTCCTCTAACCCTCCCTCCTGCCTCAAATGTCTTCAGCATCTCCATGGGAAGACAGAGCAGGGGCAGCAAAACTCTCTCTGATAGTGCCAGTTCCCATGCAGCTCCCACCAGCCTGCCTGGAGCCCTGGCTCATTCCCTTCTCTATTCCTCCAGGTACACACCCACTGAGGACTCTAGGGAACCAGCCACCCCCCCTAACCCACTCAATGGAAGAAACTCAGGCCAGGGAACTTGTGGGAGGGCAGAGGGGGCAGATGTCCCAGAGGAGGCTGTAGGCGGCACTAAGAATAGAGCTTGGGGCAGTGCCCCTGACCCTGCCTGGGGGAAGCCCCCACACAGAAGCTGTGCTGTTAACACAGATACTGCTTGTTTGTTCCTAAGCCCAGGGAAATGCTTGCAGGCTGAGATCATGTTGCTCCCAGGCCTAAGTGGAGTGGGGCCTTCCATGGGCTTAGGGCAGCTCCACTGGCAGATGCTTACTGGAGCCTCGTGGACGGGGCAGTTTCCTGTCTGAAGATCCCAGTGCCGCCACTTAACATGGGCTTGCAGGGTAGAGGTAGATCAGCATCCACCTCTCTCTCCTCCAGGGGAAGTCGGAGAGGCAAGGCCAGCATCACTCTCTCCTGTTCCTCTGCCACCTTTCCACAGGCCTGCAGCTCAATGTCTATGTTTGTTGCTTTGCAGTGCTCAGAATTAACCCAGGGCCTGGTGCACACTGGGCAGCCAAACAAGCACTCCACCACCGGAGTTATCCACATCTTAGCCCATCCATTACCCATTCTGGATTGCTTTTGGAGGGGGGGGTCCCTTTCCCTGCTACAGGTGAGCACCTACTTGGAGAGAAGAATGATACAGTTCTGGGCTCTCCGACCATCGATGACTGACAGCTCTTTAACCTTGCGGGAGCTTAGGTAGATGTCCTCCATGGAGCCCAGTTCTTTCTGCAAATGATGAGTTACAGGAGAACCACTGAGGTAGATGCCCCCAATCTACATGCCCACCACCAAGACCCACCCTTCTTTCAATGTGGGGATGCCCCTAACTCAGTGGACATAAAGAAAGAGAAAGAGAAGATGTGAGAGGTAGAGTGTTTAACCAACAATTCTTAAGAGAGGATCTAGGACCACCCTGGGCTAGAAAAGATGGAGGGTCAGGAAGGGTCGTCCTTCTTAGAGCTCAGCCTCTCTTGGAAACCCAGGAAAGGAGCTGTCCAAATGGAAGCCATAATTAGTCTCTGTGGCTTCAGGCAATATGGTTTGTTTTATCAGCCATCTATACCCACCCAGAGCCTCCCCAAGCTTATGATGGGACGTTGACTCAAACCCCCATAAGGCCATAGTTTCTAACTCCTGGAGACCTCTAGCCTATCTCGATGTGGCAGGACTAAAGGGTTTTACAAGGTCCTGTGGAAAGACAGAGGCAGAATCCATATTGAATTCACTTCTGGGATATCAGTAGGCAGAAATCAAAGATTCTAAACCTCTTTCTGTTGGACACCCCTAGTCAGAGGTGTGGGAGCCTTTCTGTCACACAGCCATGACTCTAGGGACATTCCCAGAGCACATGCTCCAAGGCACACAACTCCAGGGCCTGCCAGGCACGCCATTGTCTGTGGATTTTTCCCTCTGGAGTTGTGCAGTGCCCAACATGTGTAGTCATGCTGGCGAGCCTTGCCTTGGCACCTGTAGCTGATACCATAGACCTAGGAGCCTTCTCAGTTCTGTGAGCATTCGCCTCCGCAGCTGTCAGAGGTCTGCTTGCAGTCCCTCCGTCTCTCACATTTCCTCTCTCTCTCTGGGTACCCTCCAGCATGCAACCCTACATGGATGAGTGATAAAGGCTGGAGACAGTGCAGGCAAGCCTTCTCTCACGGACCCCGTTCTGGGTGATACAGCCCAGGACAGTGGGTAAGAGACAGAATGTTCAGAGTGACTCACCTGCTGAGAATCATATTAGTTATCAGCTCCTAGGCAGGCAGCAGCCACAACCATCAGAGAATTAAACATGCACAATGTTAGTCAGTAGGCTGGGGACTCAAGAACATCAAGACAAATGTGGCCATCCTTGGTATCTCTTCTGTCCTCTGTGTCCCCAGGAACAGGAGACAGAACCCAGAAAGAGCCGTGGACAGCAGCTCAGGGCAGACATGCACCCATAGAACCCAAAGAAACAAACACCAGGCAGCCTGCTACTTGGGGACCAGAGAGGCACCCAGTTGGGCCAAATAGCCCCCAAACGTGAGAACTGGAACCCTGGCCTTTGGCCAATAGTTCTTTCTTTGCCTCTGCTGAGAACCTGCTGAGTGGATGGAGGGTGTTCCTCTACCCAGGTGAACTTCGGTCGGTGAACTTGAATCAAAAGCCTATGATAGTCCCTGTCTTTGGGTCAGGAAAAGCAGGTGACCTTGAATTTGCCCCTCTACTTGCCTATCTGATGTCTAAGAGGACCAGGGAGCACAGCTTGTCCCATGTCTTTCTTCCTGACACTGATGAGGTTGAAGCCATGGGCTCAGACCCTACCTAGAACATAGAGGACGCAGGCCTTCTCTGCTTCATGGCCCTAAGATGCAGAGACGTAGTGAGCAGGTAAGTATGACTTTTGGCATTGCTCCAGCTTGACTTTAGTTCTAGATGCTGATTTAAGCAAGGCCCAGGCGAGCTGTGAGGGAGTGGGACCAACAGCATGAAGCAGGCAGATCAGAGGGTTTTAAGATAGACTCACTTCTCAACAAGCTGGGAGGCCTTAAACCCCATATGGATTCTTTCCTGACTTGTCTCTCATCCCAGCTCAGGGCCTTGGAGTCTGGAAAGGCCAGCCCAAGGGCCCAGAGAATGACTCACAAATGAAGGGAGGCATGGGCTTGCCATGTCTGATACATGCATATGCCTCACCCCAACCCCATAGTACTCAGGGCACAGGTGTTCACATAATTCTTCCCAGCTCCTGCAGCCTTGGCTACTATGGGCCCATGACCAGGCCAGCTCAACCACAGCATGAGCCAAAATGCTCCTTGAAATTAAGAGCAAAGCCGGGCAGTGGTGGCGCACGCCTTTAATCCCAGCACTCGGGAGGCAGAGGCAGGTGGATTTCTGAGTTCGAGGCCAGCCTGATCTACAGAGTGAGTTCCAGGACAGCCAGGGCTACACAGAGAAACCCTGTCTCGAAAAACCAAAAAAAGAAAAAGAAAAAGAAAAAGAAAAAGAAAAAGAAAAAGAAAAAGGAATTAAGAGCAAAGGATCAGATGTCACAGGCACCCACATTTAAATCAAATAAATAATCAGTTGTTTCATCTGGAATCTCAAGACAGGGCTAGAGTGTCAAGTCCACACTACTCCTTTGGCCAGGCCCCACATAACCTTGGCCCTGACTGCCGCACGAAGAGTCATCTCTGGGTCTAAACTTGGTAAAAAAAAATCAAAGTAGGGTACCCTCTGCAGACCTGTTGAAGGCAGGCCTCAGCAACTAGTCACCAACCAGAGCTCAGGGCCCCTGAATAGACCAGAAGTCCTCAGAGCTGGAGTCCTGGGCCAAGCACAGATGAAGAAATGAATGTGCAAACTTTAGAAGACATGCAGAGAGCAAGGGACATAGAGCCCCTGGTCTGGTCATCACCAAGTGGGCCTGCGAAAGGCCCCCAGGCATGATAGCTGTACTCAGATTCCAGGACCCCACACATCTCCAAAGTCAGTCAGTACTGGAAGATGAGGGCTGACAATCAGTACCCCTGTAAGTCTGTACAAGTTCTTATCATTTTAGGCCTGTGTCTGGCAGCAAAACAACCTCCCCTTCCCCTCTCTGTGGCTGGAGAAACTGGCCATCACGTACACAGAGACTCAACAGATCAGAGCAGGGCCTTCCAGGCCCTAGCCCCAGTCCTGATCCCGGGAAGTAGCATGGAGTAGCATTCATCTTCTTCCCTACAGCTTTAACATCTCTGTAGGTAGATGTGTGTGTGTACACATACATGTGAACGTGTGTGCGTGTGCCTGTTCTCGTGTGTGTGCAAGTCAAGATATGAAAGTCAATATCCAAGAGACCAGAGAGTACAATCTTACCTGGTGTCTCTGATATGCTGAGAACATTTTTTCAAAATCTTCCAGGTCCAGAATCCGAAATACCTGGGAGTCATCAATCTCATTCCACACGGTGCCAGAGACACGCTCCTGAGATTCAGGATAGGGAGAAGAACCGTGGTTGACCTGGCTCTTCTGTGACAGAGCCGACAAGATTTCCCTGATACCGCTAGTCCCCAAAGGCACGTTTCAGTGGTCAGCCTCTCAGACTTCCAGAGAGGGGTCCAATAACACTACCCATCGCCAGCATCCCTCTTCCACAATACTCGTGGTAGACACAGAAGACACGTTGTCTTCTCTCCCTTTCATGTGCAGGCACATAGAAGTATCTGAGAAATCACTACAAGGGCAAGAGAGTTGGGGTACCTATTCAACTAAAGGCAATACTCTGGGGGCACCCCACAGGCCTGTTCTCTGATTAGAGTCCCTGAAAACATCGTAGCTCACATGTATGTGGGATAGTCTGAGCCTGTGCATAGATTGCATTTCCTGGATCTGAGCTGGTCATTTTCTTTCCCAGGATCTTGTTCCTATTTTCCTCAGTTCTCAGAAAGAGGACACACGCCAAAAGCTGGGACACGCTAGCCCCACGTAGTAACTGTTCAGATCAGCAAAACTTGCCTCAAGTTCCTGTCGGCCAGAGCCAGGGAAGGTGTGTCCATCTTTTAGGTTTACAATGGGCCCATAAGTTTCCAGTTTCCAACTCTCTCAGTTGAGGCACCGTCCCAATTTATTTATTTATTTATTTATTTTGGAGGACTCTTGTGCTAGGTTCTATAGAAGCCCAGACTGCACCAGTGATCATGTAACATGGTGTGCATGGTCTGGAGGATGGGGGTGTAGAAAGAAAACACAGAATAGGACAGCACTCCTCATTGTGCAGCCCTGCCTTCAAGGATCCTCATCTCATTTAGAACATTAGTCTTTGGAACTAAAATTACCCGGTCACCTACTTCCATCTGTCTATAGGTCAGTCAAGCAACCTCCCTAACACTCCTTCCTACATCTCCTCCTTAGAGTGGAGAGTGTACCTTTCACTCACTTCTGTTTTCTTAAACTCTGAGAAGGGGAGGCTAGGCCAGAGTCAGGAGGGAGGAGACATTCCTGTGGCCTTCTGAGGGCCAGGGACCCTCATGCGGAATGCTGGGCTGGGAAGCTCACAGCAGTAAGGGATATAGGCAACTGGCCAAAGCCAACACAGACAGATTCTTCTCGTGGTGGAAACAACCAGTGTGTGTGTGTGTGTGCGCGCGCGTGTGTGTGTGTGTGTGTGTGTGTGTGTGTGTGTGTGTCCCCATGTGCGCTAGTGCATTCAGGAGCACACATGTAGGATAGAGGAAAAGACTAGAAAAAGAAAAAGAAACTGGGCTCCTGGGAAGGAAAGTCTGAGAGGCAGAGGCAGAGGTAGAGGAAGGGATGGGAAGGCAGAGGGAGGAGCCAACTGAAGCAATGGGGTAACCCGGGGACCTAGTGTCTCCTATACGGGGGTGGTGGTGGGGACGCCCATGAGAGTAAAGCTTCTATCCTTTGTATTCATGTGGAGGTCAGAGCGAAGATAGAGGGACTCAAATGCTTGGGTATTCAACATGGCAAACCAGTCACCTCAGCCTTCCCTGCTTCCCAAACACAGCGTGTCCCCACATCTGCTGGGGCTTTCATCCCTGTGTGGAAGCATCCTAGGGTCCAGCCCTTTCTCAGAATCACCACATCATAACTTTCGTCATAGCTGCCTGGTATATCCACCTCAATTCTCCAATTTAATTTTTCCAACACTGTCATCTCTAGCCTAGGTTCCTGGGATATGACAGTATCGTAGAAGCTATGGATGCTCTTGTATGTATTTTCTTCTTCTTGATGTTGCTGGGTGTATGTGATGTACACGGGGCATTTTTGTGCTACGGCATGTGCCTGTGCCGGTCAGAGGCAGCTCTGTAGAGTCAGTTCTCTCCTTCAGCCTTCACACTGGGTTCTGGGACTGAACTCACGTCTCTGGGCTTACACAGCAAGCGCTTCACTGACTGAGGCGCCTCACCACTCTTTGCATTTTCTCAACCCCTGCCACATCCTATGATTTTAATACATTTATGGGGAGCATGCGTACATGTGTGTGGGTGTGGATACACACACAGGGAGGCATGCCTGCACATGTATGTGTGTATTGTGAATATGTAGATCAGGTCATCTGCAGGTGGTGTTCCTCAGGAGCTGTTCACCTCTATAAAGACAGTGTCTCTCACTGTCCTGGAACTCAGGTAGGCTAGGCTGGCTGGCCAGAGAGCCTTGGGGATTCTCCTGCCTCTGCCTCATGTCCAACAACAACAACTTCTCCTCCTCCTCCTCCTCCTCCTCCTCCTCCTCCTCCTCCTCCTCCTCCTCCTCCTCCTCCTCCTCCTCCTCCCTCTCCCTCTCCCTCTCCCTCTCCCTCTCCCTCTCCCTCTCCCTCTCCTTCTCCTCTTCCTCCTCCTCTTCTTCCTCCCCCTCTTCTCCCCTCCTCCCCCTCCCCCTCCCCCTTCTTTTCATGTGAGTGCTAGGGATCAAACCCAGGTCCCCAGGCTTTCAGGACAAGTACTTTTCCAACTGAGTTATCTATTTAGTCCTTCACATTCCATTAAAAATATTTTTATATTTTTTGTGGGGGAGGCACATGTGCCACTACACACATATGCCAAGGTCAGCAGTCAACTTGCAGGAGTCTGCTCTCTCCTTCCATCTTATGGGTTCCAGGGATCCAAGTCAGATTGTCAGGCTTAGCACCGAGCACCTTTATGCACTGAGTCGTCTCACCTGGCCCTAACTTATTACATTTTAAAAAAACAAATTACAATTTGCAAGTACAAATTAACATGCTTTGCTTTCCACACAGCTTCTGGATCAAGGTTCTGAAACGTGGGTTGCCTGCTCATGTGCTCTGGCCTATGGCTTTCTCACTGCCCTGTCACAAAACAGCATGCGTAGGTCAAGCTGCTGCCTAGAGAAGTTGTCAGATTACATCTGTTTCTCTTCCCCCCCCATCTCTATATATCTGTACCTATATCTATATCTAAATAATCTATATCTGTATCTGTATTTACATCTATCTGTGTATCTGTAAATAAATATATATATTTTTTCTTTTCTCTTTTTTATACCCAACCACAGTTTCCTCTCCAGTCTTCCCAGCCCCTCCCCCACCCCCTATCTGTTCCCTCAATCAATTCCTCTCCCATATTTCTTCACAATTTGGCTTGCCTCCTTGGATATCAGTCAACCATGGCATATCAAGCTTCAGTAAGACTAGGCAACCCCCCATATTGAAGCTGGAAGAAACAACCCAGTAGGAGGAAAAGGTTCCCCAAAGCAGGCAAAAGAGCCAGAGACAGTCCCCACTCCCACTGTTAGGAGTCTCCAAGAAGAGCAAGTTATACAACTGTAACATATACACAGAGGGCCTAGGTCTTTCCCATGCAGGCTCCCTGTTTGTTAGCTCAATCTCTAAGCTTTAAGAGTCTAGCTTTGAAACACTGCTCCAGGTGGCTCGAGTGCTTTAAATACTCAGAATCTTAGATACCATGATGGACAATCAAACTGTGGTAATAGGCCAGGCAAGTGAGTTCCTTGGTGGCAGTTAGTTAGAGGCACAGTAGGATGAGTTAGGGTCTGAGCCCTCTCTTAGCCCATCTTCCAGATTTGTAAGCACTTCCACCTACATACCCTAGTCAGCCAGCACTTCCGGGTACATACCCCAGTCAGCCAGCACTTCCGGCTACATACTCTAGTCAGTCAGCACTTCCAGTTACATACCCTTGTCAGCCAGCACTTCTGGCTACATACCCCAGTCAGCCAGCACTCCCAGGTACATACCCCAGTCAGCCAGCACTTCCGGCTACATACTCTAGTCAGTCAGCACTTCCAGCTACATACCCTTGTCAGCCAGCACTTCTGGCTACATACCCTAGTCAGTCAGCACTCCCAGGTACATACCCCAGTAAGCCAGCACTTCCGGCTACATACCCTAGTCAGTCAGCACTTCTGGCTACATACCCTAGTCACAAAGCTCTCACGAGGCAGTGCCATCTCTTTCTTCACCATCTCCGCCTCATTCTTTCAGACACGATTTCTCACTGAACTGAAAGCTTGTCACTTTGGTTAGGCCAGGGGCTAGCAAGCTGCTGGGATCCCTTGTCTCTGTCTCATAATGTTGGGGTTAAAAGCATAAACAGCCATAACTCTTTTTTTATGGGGATGATGGTTCTAGTTCAGCCCCTCATGCTTCCAGGGAAAGCAGTGTTACCCACTGAGTCATCTCCCTAATGTCAGCTTCTCAATTCACCCTCAGCACACACAGTTCATTGGCAAGTGGCTTTGACAGTAAAAGTAAAGTCTAAACCAAGCATTCCTCCCAGTGTTGGTGTCCTCAGTGGTGCCACCTGACTCCAGCAAACCCCTCTTCAGTACCCATCATGCCCACCCTAACACCTGACCAAAAGGAGAATCAAGATGTTTTGTGCAAAGACCATGGTGAAGAACATGGACCTGCCCAGTCCCTTAACGACTCACCTCATTCAGCTTGACCCAGTTGAAGGACTTCAATGGGTGTGAAGGCTGGGGGATGCGCTTTTTCCTGAGTGGGACTTCATTGCTGGAGAAGGAGTCATGAGGCAGGGGAGGGACTGAACTGAAGCAGGGTGGGGCACCTGGGGGGATGGGAGGCCCTCCGGGAGGGAGAGGCGGTGGGGGTGGAGGTGGGCAGCTATCAAGGGGGAGAGGAGGTGGGGGTGGAGGCAGATCATTGGTTGCTGTGAAGGAAGACAAGGTGAGTGGACCTCCGGGGGGAAGGGGAGAAGACACCGGGCCAGTCTGTGGGAAGACAAGAAAGGCAGGATAGTACCTCCATCTTGAGCTAATGGAATCTCCACATTATCTTCATTTCTCTCTCTGCAACCAAGCCACACACACACACACACACACACACAACCAATGCGAAACACACACAACCAATGCGAAACATCCGGATGAGGCATTCAGCAGTGCAGGATCTTCACTGCACAAAGACATCCAGCCAGAAGGAAGGGGCAGAAATTCTATCTGCATTCTCCTGTCCAAGATACGCTTCTGGGAACAGTGTCATCCAGAGGAAGCGTCTATTTTTTTTCCAATTTGTTAACATAATGTGCTCACCCATATGGACTAAAGAGCCACTGAAGTTGTGGCCCAAGATCCTTCTTTTTCTTCTCCCTCATCTGGGGGTTCTTGTCTTCTCCCCACACCCACTCAGACCTGAAACTCATGAGGCTGGCTGAACTATCTTAATGGGGAGGAGGTGATGCGTGCGTACTGAGCTTTCGTTAACTTGGGCTACCAGCTCTGCCACTTGTCCCCTAGCTTGGCGCAGCTCCTGGGACTCGCGGGCCAGTTTGTCCTTCATCTTGTTGAGTGTCCGCATCATCTCTTCCTTCTCCAGGGTCTTTGTCTCACATTCCCGTTCTTTTCTCTCCAGCCGGCTCATGAGCTCCATGTGTTCTGAAGGGAAATGGGCCCAGAGAGAAAGTGAAAGGAGAGAGTTGGGGTCCCAGGCGGGATGGGAAAGGGCGCGGGGAGTGGGAGTAGCTGCTTTAGGCAGACCTTCTCACCTTTCCGGAACTTCTCTGCTTGGTCCCTCCACTGCTTCACCTCATTCTCGTTGACGAGCCTGTTGAGAAGTAGAAGGGACCACATGACTTTGACAGTCACCTCGCCTATTCCTGGAAGACAGGCATCTCTCGTCCCCGGAAGAAGACCCTGATCTCTGATCTGTCCAGGCATTGGCTTCTCAAATACCTTCCCAGGTCCCCATACCCAACCCTTCTCACTGTGTCTTCAGGGACCATGAAAACAGGAAGGACCCTGAGTCATCTTCCAACCCAACAGCCTGTGTGATGGCTGATGGGACTGCGAAGCAGGTGACCGATAGTGGACTGAATCTAGGCTGTCTGTAATTCCATAAACACACACACATGCACGAGTGCACACACACACACAATGCACATATACACACACATGCACACACATACACACCTATGTAAGTAGATCAGTGCATCTAAGAGTCAGAAATGTCAGCCCAGTGTGTATGGGTAGGGGCGGTCCCACCCTGACAGAGCAGATGGGTGCAGAATGTGATAATGGTCACATCTAAGATACAGGAAAGTCTCGCTCATAGCATACTCTTCTAACACGCGTTAAAATTAGCTTTGCCTCAGATTCTAAAGCTATGAAGGATTGGCTTCTGACAGGATAGCCCCATAGTTATTACATTTTTACGTTTGTTTATGTATGTGCTGCATGCCACCGTGTGTGGAAACGAGAGGACAACTCTGAGTTCAGTTTCTTCTTCCACCATGTGGATTCTGGGGATTGAACTCGGTTCGTCGGGCTTGGCAACTAGCATCTACACTTGCTGAGCAATCTTGCTGACCCGTGGTAAGATTGCCTTGGAGGATAACGGCTGTGGTCATTGGGGTGATACAACCTTTACCACCCAAAGAAGGGGCTCCTTGGGAGTGGACAGAGTTTTGATTCTGATCCCCGATTGGGGAGGGATGCAGGATAGACTGGGTTCTACCAGGCGAAGGCAGATGGTAAAGAAGACCTAATCAGCCCAAACACTGTGGCTGTGCTGGGACCCATGGGCACCTCTAGGGTTTGCTGGCACAAGAGCCTGTGTAAGTGAAGCAGGTACCAGTTAGGACCCTCGTGGATGAGCTGGGCTGAGGCCATTTTTCTATGAAGCCCAGGGGTCCAATGAGGAGATAACTGGAAACATCAAACGGTAGATTGGTGTGTGCTGTACTGCCAGGGAAGTGAGAGTTGGTAGAAGGACCAAAAGCAGCATCATAGCCAGATGGGGGTGGGGAACCTCTTGCGTGGTCCATGAATTGTGTTCTACAGAGAAAAGCTCTTAGTAGAGAACTCTACAAGAGTCCAGTGCACTCAAGTGCAGAACCAGAGCAGTAAGCCTTTTAGTACATAGCTTGTAAGTTAAGACCCTTCCTCCTCCTCCTTCCTGCCTCCTGTCCCCAGCTGCATCTTGAAGGGTGTCAGGAACTTGTGTTAGCAAGTAGATCTGGGACACAGAAAGGGTCAGAGGAGAGTGAAACACAGACGAGAAGAGAAAAGCTAGCCATACCACACACATGCACAGGCATGTACACATGCGTATATATACATATGCATGCACACATGCATAGGTTACCCCCCAGCCCCATTTCTATTCTGACCTCTGGAGCCTCAGAGGAGAGGCATTAAGGCTAAATCAGAGATATTTAAGGCTGTGTTACACTTGGATCAGCGTTCTCATTTACAGTAGCTTAAAATGGTTTCAAAGACTTCTGCAACCCAAGAAGACACGTGCACACAATAGATGCACATACACTCCAAAATAAATAAATAAATATAAATAAATAAATAAATAAATAAATACAAAAGAAAGCAAACTAATTCTCAACTCAAACTGGAGGACTGGGCTGGCTCATGAGCTGTAGTCTACAGTGCTCTGTGTAAATGCCTTTAGCACTTCCCCCCATTACCTTGGCCTGGTATTTTGCCACAGAAACAAGAAAGTTGCTAACTCAGCTGCCACACTGGAGAAGGCTTTTGTGTACTATGAACAGAGTTTCTGAACACTCACATGGGTTGAAGAGAGAGCTGAAGTTTTGTTGGGAGAACCCAGAGTGGGAAAGAAGTAAAGATGGCAGAGGCCAGGGCGGAGGCCAGCCATCACTCACATGTTGATGATGTTCTTGACATTAAAGTTTTCCAGTGGGGCCAGGTCAGGGTCCACACCTCGCTCATCCTGGAGGACGATCTGCTGAAGGATGCGGTCCAGGAGCTGCCACTGCTGGAAGTAGCCACCGTTCCGCTTGTCTGAGGGACAGAAGGCATGCATCTATCCTGAGCCCTGGAACCCCTGGAGTCCGTGACTGCCTAAGCTCAAGCCAGCGAGGCAAGCCCTTCCCCCTCTCAGGGAGCTAGCTCCTGGTCTGGTGGAAGAGCCAGTGTTGCTTCCAAACACAGAGACTCACAATCCAGCCAACTCCTCATGATCTGCGGGTGGCTTTTCACGGCGTGGTGAACCCTCCATACATTTTTTTCTACAGCATGAAATGTTCCTATTTCCTACTGAGACTGAGCATCCTGTGCCCTGGGCATGTGAATGGCTTTTTCTACTGTCTATATAAAACACCTGCTTGAGAACATTACATGCTGAATAATGAAGTCTCCAGGGAAAACTTGATTATCTTCCTTTTCACCTTACAGTAAAGAAATGAATGGCAGCTGGTTTCTAGGTGTGTGCTGAGGCCAACAGAATTACTCAAAGAAGGGCTGAGTGGAACCCAGGGAGGCTTCTTGGTAGAGATGGCCTTCAACTATGCAGGCCTCATTGATCAGAGTCTACTTGGAGGTGGACTTCCTTTGTACGAAATAGCTTCTACTGCTCCTTCTTTGGTTGCTTCATCTTTAATGGCCACCAGAAATAATTACTTTAATCTTGTCATCAAATTGTGTCTTCAAAACCCCATTTACAGATGGAAGATAGAGGGCCAATCACATTACTTATGGACCACCAACCAGGGAGCCACTGGGAGCAGGAGAAATCAGATTCTAGCACTTTCTGTGAAGATCTGGGCGGAGTTTTGGATTAAAAAAGTGTGTGTGTGTGTGTGTGTGTGTGTGTGTGTGTGTGTGTGTGTGTCCCCAAAGGCCAGAAGAAGTTTGTCAGATCTTCTGGAGCTGGAGTTACAAGTATTTGTGAGACACCCACCATGTGTTCTGGAAGCCTGAACTCAGGTTCACTTGAAGAGAAGCAAGTGCCTTTCATTGGTGAGCCATTGTCAGCCTCCAGGCCGAGTCTGGAGAGCCGTGGTTTCCTGGTGCAGCTCAGTGTGTTTGCCTCCCTCTCACACTACTCTACCAACGTGTTGCCAACTTGACCACTGGCTGTTCCACAGAAATGCAGTAAAGGCCAGCTCACAGCTCCATGTTTCATCTAAAGCCTGACCCCAATCCATGAAAAACATCTCTGTGTGAAGAACTTACTCAGAAGTAACAACATACAGGTTGTCTCAAGGTTCAGAGACAATGTGCTAAGAACCTCCTATCAGACTGTGCCCCAAGGTGGAACGAGATAAGTTGTGGTTATCACCAACACCATTATCACTGTGACTTTGGTGATCCTGATTAGGCTGATCGTTCCAGAGGACCAAACAAATTTTCAAAATATTCTATTTTTGGAAAGCTAAAGTAAAAAACATTGAGTGCAGCTGAGGCTCATTTCCAATTATGTTATGGGCAACGATGAGTAATTTTGAGTAATTTATTCTGTTTCCCATAAACACATGGATTTGAGAACTCGGCCACCTGCTCACAAGATGCCATTTGCTGTCCATAAAGAAGGCAGGAGTCAGCAAGAATGATAAGATGTAAAAACAAAGCCAAGTATGAGACTGGGGAGATGACTCAGACTGGTAAAATGCTGGCCACACAATCACTAGGACCAAGTTCCATCCCTAGCATCTAGTGTAAAGGAGCTAGGGGCCCAGAGGCAGGAGGATCCCTTAGGCCCACTGGCCAGCCAGCCTAACAGAATCTGTGGTCTCCAGGTTCAGTGAAAGACCCTATCTCAAAAACTAAGGTGGAAATGACTAACGAACATACCTGATATTGACTTCCGGGGCGCGCGCGCGCACACACACACACACACACACACACACACACACACACACACACACTCATACCATAGTCAAAACAAAGCAACATGAGCATTGCATTTCTGTTCTCCTCTAAGCATGAAATTTCCTTTTACAAATGGACCTGCCATCAACAGACCACAGAAGATGCATTTCGATAGTGAGCAAACTTCTGCTTGTTGGACTACGAGGCTGGAGTTGCTCTCACCATTTCCTTAGCTCCACCCCCAGTGTGTCAGAAGGCAACCCAAGGATGTAGGAGCTCAAGTCACTGGACCTGCCCTCACAAAGGCAAACCCAGGGGGAATTGTGTCAGACTCACAGGCTCACACTGACCTGGTGAACCAAGACCAAGGCTTGAGAGAGTGACAGTGGGAACAGGGTACTCACAAGGCATCTGCAGGCAGTGGTGCAGGACTGAGAGCAGGCAGGGGTAGGCTTCTGTATGCTTCAGCTTCTTGTGGATCAGCTCAAACATCTGGGAGGCACTTTTGGTGTCAATGTGGACCTGGGAGAGTTTAGACAACAGTGAAGGGGGGAGCCAGACAGCAGAGGAAGACACAAAAGACCAGAAGATGCTATTTTGATCTTCCCAGCCCCATCCATCTCCTGACAAGAGTTTATCCTTCCTGACTATCATCCAGGAGCAAAAGAAGAAAGACAAATAAGATCAGAGGGAAGAGTTAGTAATTATACAAATAAATTTCTCCAGCTTAGTACCACTGGCATCTTGGGGCAGATAATTCTTTGGTGGGGGGTGGGGCATTCAGTGTCTTGAAGAATGTTTGGTGAGATTCATAGCCCTACACCCTAGATGCCAATGGTGTCCTCCCATTCCCTTCTCAAGTTGTGACATGCAAAACATGTTCACTCTTAACTACTGCCCCATGGATAATAATACCACCCTGGCTAGGAATATCTGATCCACACCAAGGGAAGGAAGCTGGCATAGATGCTTCAAAGTAGCTGGTGGCCTGCAGCTCAAGCTTTGTGAGCATGTAGAGGGTGACACTTATTGCCTGTAAGTCCTGCCCAAAAAGAGGCTATTGTTTAGGTAAGACTGCATGATATAACATGTGAGCAACAGAGATGTGTGTTTTCAGACCTGCTGAGAGGCCCAGATAGAAAGAGGCAACCTGAGAAATTTGGGGGAGGCAGGGGAAAGCCAGCCCAGGGGAAGAATTTGAGACTAAGTATGTCCACATGCTAGCTGTCTTACATTGTGGCTTTTGGTTTCCTAGGGAGTAGATGACCAGGTATAGCTCATGAGATGAGGCTCTAAGAGCCAGCACACCACCCGAGTTCCTTCAGAAACAGGACCTGGCCATGGAGCACCACTGGGGATCCAGCCAGCACTGGACTGACCTTAAGCATAGACTCTGGAGCAATGATTGTGCCCTGGACCCCATACAACTGTCCTACCCCCACAGGCACCTCACCATGTCAAACCTCCGGGCTAGCTCCAGGTCATCCTCATTCCGGACCATCTCAAAGAAGTCTAAATGCCTAGAAAGATAGGGAGGTAGATACGGGTGCAGAGAACGTGATGTTAAAGCTGAACAGCCCTGCTAGACCATTCCAGCCCCTTCAATATCCCCTTGACTAACTGAGAGCTTTATTCAGGCGAGGCTAAGGCAAGCCCAGACGAGGCTATGCAGTATAAGCCAACCTCTTTCTTCTTGATAAGATTTCATGGTCTTCCTTCAGGGTGCTCACACCAAGGTCCAGCCACCACAGATCACATTTCTCCACTTTGACTTGTTAAGCACAGCTGTCCCTTGGTGGTGGGAAGCTGCTTTGTGTGCTCCAGGCTATTATTAATGTCCCTAATTACTTATCAACATCCCTTAACCCAACCACGATGGATCAAATATGCAATCCCAGCACTCAGGAGGCTAAGGTAGAAAAGTATCATGAATTTGAGATCAGCCTGGACAATATATTTAATTCTGAGCTAGTCTGGCCCTGTCAAAAACGCAGAAGCTCCATCCCGAACTGTGTCAACCCAAACACTCTTAGGCACTGCTAGGTGCCTCTGGAGGAGAAAACCATCCAAGGGCCGCTGTCTTCCCAGTATTACCGTATTATCTCCATCTTAGTCCTCAAGCAAATCTCTTCATTTTCCTTGGAAACACTACCCCCTTTCCACATCAAAACAATTGTTTCTCTTTTTCTCCATCTCCCTCATCCTGATGTGTGTGTGTGAATATGTATGTTTACATGTGTGTATATGTGTATATGTGCATGTATATGTTTGTATGTGTATGCATGTGTATATAAATATGTGTTTGTGTATGTGTATGTTAATATGCATGTGTGGGTACATGTATGTATGTGTGTATATGTATGTATGTGTGTATAAATATGTGTTTATGTATGTGTATGTGAATATGCATGTGTGTACATGTATGTATGTGTGTATGTATATATGTATATATGTATGTATGTATGTGTGTGTGTATGTGTGTGGCATATGTCTGTGCTTTATGAACATTTGGAGATCAAGGCAGAATATTGGTTAGGTGTTCCTTCTATCTCTCTACCTTTTCCCTTTGAACCAGGTCTCTCACTGTACCAGGAGCAAGACTTGTGTCCAGAAAACCCTAGCAATCTTTCTGTCTCCTTCTCTCACAGTGTTGGTGTTTCAGACCCCCTGGCAGCCATAGTTGGCTTTTTACATGGGGATCTGAACTCAGTTCCTCATGCTTGCACAGTAAAGACCTCCTGCTTGCTGAGTTATCTCCCCAGCCCTGCATGCTCTCTTCTTAAAACTCATTGTAATAAAGCGGCCTACACCAGTGAGACAGCCCACGTGGCTCACTGGTACCACACGGGAGCATGATCATACATTTTGATCAGCAGGGACTTTACAGCATATATTAGGGGTGAGGAAGTTCTCCGTAGAGCTGATATTTAGCATTTCGGCTCCCTCAAAACTAAGAGTGTCAGCAGTTCTCCCAGACCAGGTTGAAAACCAAAGGACACCCCCCACACTTATTCCTAGATGTTCTAGAGGCAAAACTACCTTGATTGAGAACCACTGGATTCACATGTCAGAAATGTCAGGGCTGAGATGAGCAGGCCCACATGGGTTCACCTGCTATTCACAGTGCTGTCTGTAAGACTAGGATGGGTATGGTCCCCAGGGGAAGAAGAGCTTTTTCTAAGGTCCTAGCCATCCCGTCAAGAGGAGCTGCCATCATAGGTTTGTGGTGGGTCTGGGAAGCTGAAGCCTTACTTGTCCAGGATGGCATTCTCGTGTTGTCGGAGTTTATCAATCACTGGCTGGATCCCCAGCATCAGGAACTCATATCGGAGATGCAGGCGGAACTCCAGGTTATCCTGAGGGTCACCAAAGGAGGACTAGGCTCAGTGGCTCATCTCATGTCCAAGAGAAACACCCATAGACCCTGTCAGCATCCAGCTCAGCCATCATTCCATGTCATGTCTGCAGCAAACTCATTGAGGAGCACTTCCAGAGACTGCCTCTGACCTTGCTATTTCTCTGAAGCAAACCCGCCAACAAGTCCCCTCCCTCGTCAATGTTTGCTTGCCTTCTGGTATCAAAAGGTAGTGCTGTACAGCAACAGGACAGAGGCTAGGCTCTGCTCCTGTTCCACTGTCTTTTCTGGCCTTCGCTATGCCTTTGCATCTGGGGGATAAATATGATTTACCTGAGGAGCTTTGAATGATAATAACCTCCATAGAATGATATATTTGAATGATTGGTCCACAGTCTGTGGAACCGTTTAGGAAGGATTAGGAGGTGTGGCTTTGTTGGAGAAGGTGTGTCACTGGGGGGTGGGATTTAAGGTTTCAAAATCCCACACCATTCCCAGTTAGCACTCTCTGTCTTGTGCTTGTGAACCATATGTATGCATATGTACGTTCTCAGCCTCTGCTCCAGTGTCATGCCTGTCTGCTTCATGCCATGCTTGGTACCATGATGCTCATGGGCTTAAGCCCCCAACAAACTCTTTCTTCATAAGTTTCTCTGGTTAGGTGTCTCATCACAGCCATAAAAAGGTAACTAAGGCAGAAATTGCAACCAGGGAGTGGGCTATGGCTGTGACAGGCCTGACCATGTGTTTTGGAGGGATATGGAAAATACTGCGACTTTGAACTAGGAAAGCACTGGATTCTGTAAGTGGAGCGTAACAGGACATCGCAGTTGAAGCTTGGAAGTTAATAGTGCTGTGAACAATCTGGACCATGGAGCTTTCATAGGAGCACAATATTAGCAACTGGCTTAGAGACCATTCTCTTGTGATATTTTGGCAAAGAATGTGGTTGCTGTTTTCCCTTGCTCCGAGGATCTGCTATATTGAAGAGCTTTGAACTAATTTCGCTGACAGAGGAGACTTTAAGATAGATTTTAAAACTGACTGTCTCGTGGTTATAAGTGATCACTCTTATGCTCATCTACAATGAAAAAGGGCAAATGGGCACAATGTACAGTTAATTTAATGTTGGAGCCAAGGCTTGTGCTAAAAAAACATAAGGAGAAATTGAATAAAAAGAGATCTATCTTCAGGGTGAGACCCCACCAGAGTTTGAGGTCCTAGAAGGCTTCAGCACGTCAAAAGTTATGCAAATGTCAATTGAGGAGGGGGCCAGGTTTCATCGCAAACAGGCAGCCTAACTTGGCAACACCACCATGTGGTTCTGGATTTAGAGTTATAAAATGTAAGAGTGAAGGAGAATCTTCCTCCCTAGTTAGGGAAATCCCCTAAAGCTAGGTGTGTAGGTAGGGATGTCTCTGCATGGAGGCCCAGAGAGGCCACTGTGTGAAACTGTGAAAGAGAAACCCAGCTTGTACCAATGACCTCAGGATGTTGGAGATTGCAGAGTCATGGGATGCCTGCCAAAGAGTGCTGCAGAGCTCAACCCAAAGAGAGAAGTGTATTGCATCAGCAAAGCTGGAGGGAAGAGCCATCTGATTCCTTTGACATCTCATATCGAGCTATAGGATTTGGAGTTTGCCCTGCTGGGTTTGGGTCTGCTTTGGTCCAGTACTTCCTCATTCCCCACTCCCCCTCTGCATTATTCTGTGCCATTATAGGATGGAGGTATGCAATTTGCCTTTTGATTTCACAGGTGTTACAATTAAGTGGTTTTCTTGAATCTCAGAAGAAGACTTTGGACTCTTAAACAATGTTGAGACTACAAAAACCTATGGGGATTTTGGAAGTTGGACTAAATGCATTTTGCATTATGATTTGGCCCCTAGCCTATGTGGTAGTTTGAATGAGAATGGCCTCCTGTAGGCTCATGTATTCAAATGATTGGTCCCCAGTTAGTGAAACTGTTTGGGAAGGATTAGGAGGTGTGGCCTTGTTGTAGGTGTATCACTGGGGGATGGGGCACAGGCTTTGAGGTTTCAAAAATCTACACCATTTCCAGTTAGCTCTTTCTTTTTCTTGCTTGCTGATTAGTATGTGAGTTCTTAGCTATTGCTTCAGAGTCATGTGTGCCTGCCTATTACAATGCTGCCCACCCTGATGGTCATGAACTCTAGTCTTCTAAAATGGTAAGCTTAATAAAACATTTCCATAATTTTCCTTAGTTGTGGTGTCTCATCACAGAAACAGGGAAGTAACTAAGATGGTTTATACTCTTAAAATTTGCCTGGCATGGTATGACTTCTATCTGATCAGGACAAATGAGAGCCATAAAGGGTGGTATTGAAGTCACATGATGTCACCGTCTTAGGGATAGATTGTTCTGTAGAATATCTGACATAATCCAGGTAATGAGAATTGCGTACACACATACAAAGGCATTCTGGCAAGAGGAAGAGAAAAGGAGAGACCATTAATTGTTCTCTTGGCCTCTCTTGTCTTCTTTGGGGATTTGTGCCCAACCCACAATGCACCATGCTACTGATAAAGCAAACTGCCTAGAGCCTTCTCAGACTAAAGGCAGAACCAAACTGGACTGCAACAGTTGCTTGCCTTAGAAATTCGGACTTCAGCTCTTTTCAGGTTTTTCTAATGTTACTGTTGTAAGGGACTGGGAATCCCAGAAGAAGAGAAACCAGAAGCCATACTTTCTAACCCTCCTACAAAGAACATGACTAACTAGCCTAGAAAGCAGTTCAAAAGTAGGTCTCTAGAAAGCTCTACAAAGAAGGACTGAAAGTTTCTCTCCTTCCATAAAGAATTTCCACCCCTCCAAATCATCACCAGTCAGCCTCATTGGAGATTAGTGCCCGATTCACAATGCAGCACACTACTGCTGAAGGAAACTTCCCAGAGCCTTCTCAGATTAGACAGAAACAAAAAGAATAGTGTGGGGAACAAAGTCAGAACCAGTCCTCAACACCACATTGAACAGCCACTGCTAGATGAATGGGTCTCAGGAAGGTTGGGTCCTTGGTGGAGTTGGGTAGAATTCCTGCAAGCCTTCCATGGCCCCAAGAGAAGTACATAAGAAGCTCTAAAGGTATCTGAAGATGACAATGTCAGCAGCAGTCATAACAACTAGATGCTTCTGTCCTCTCTGTCACTTGCCTAGAAAGCTCTCAAACTCACATACTACTCAAGATCCAAGAGTAAACGGAAGGGGCCTCACCTCTCCAGCACCAGCATTGAGCATAGCGTTGATGAAAGACATGATGGCTGTCTTCAGGTTTACCTCATCCCGGTACCGCCCCAAACTTCGATCCAGTTCATTCAGCAAAGTCTAATAGGAAGACAGGAATGGTCAGGGAGGGGGTCTCAGGATGCTCCCAGAGAAGCCTCTTCCTCTCTTCTACTGCCCTTCGAACCACCTAGGAAGCCTCTTGGTTCTCTCTGCCTGATCATGACTCTCCAGCTTATGGGGTTCACCCCAGACCTCACCTCTGACTCTCTACAGCTCAGTCCCAAGACTTGGCTTCCACTGCAACTCTGTGACTTTGTACTAGCTGTTGATAGTTCATGGCCATTTCTGCCCAGTTCCCCAAACTCATGGATGCAATTTTTAGTCTTTGCATCTTTTTCAAAGAGCCAGGGGCCACTTTCTGCATGGGCTCCTTGCTCTTTTGCAAATGTGTGATGCCAGATCAACAGCCTGACTCATAAAACACAGAGTCTGCAATGTCAGGCCAACTACTGAGACTTGATACCAGGCACTGTGCTAAGACACTTTAGACATGCGCCAGTAGGCACATGTGGATTCTCCAGTCCGGTCAGACAAAAGAAGGGTGCTTAGCATGGTCTGCATTCCCAGGGCTGGTCCCAGTATCCACAAATTTGGCATTCACCCAGGCCTAAATTATTGACCTCCCAATTGTACTCAGTTCAACAATTCTTGTCTGGGTCCCTATCATGAGCCAGGTGCTGTTTTCAGAGAGCCGGAGCCACAAAAACATGAAACAAACCAGTATTTTGGCCTCAGGGACCCACAGTCTAGTGAAGAGGACAAATCTGTTTTGAAAGCCAGACCACAGCTCTGAACATACAATTTCTTAGATCTCTTGTGGGAAGACTTCTAGGTCCTAGCTGTTTCTTCCTTCTGCGAATAGACAGGGCAGTTAACCAGGTGCCCCTTCCCTCCAGTTTCCTTTATGTGGTTCTCAGCCTCTCTTGACTTTACCCTGTGTGCTCCCATCCACCCCCAGCTGGTGCTCCAGTCTTCCAACCCACTGCTCACCTGGAAACGTGTGCGCTCAGCCGCATACACCTGGTAGTGTAGCATAGCCTGTAGAACCTTCTTGTGGCCTCCGGGCACAAGGCACACTGCCCCCAGGATCTCCAGCACCGCGACCTTAGTCTTGTTGTTCTCAGTGCGCAGGCTCTGGGCGATGATGCTGATGGCCTCAGGTTGAGCCAGGACATGTGCCCGTCCCTGGGAGTTGTTCATCAGAGCCTTGATGCAGCCAATGAGAGATGTGTGGATGCGGCTCTCACAGGTGATATGGTCCATGTCCCGGAGGAAATTCAGCAGACAGGTCAAGCCTTCCAGTTCGATGAAGCGGGTCACAAACCTAAGCCAGAGCCCAGAAGGAGTTTTCTGTTTTTGTATTCCACACACATGTTACAAATAACAATCACCCAATATGTGTACCATTCACCAAGTTCCCCTCATAACAGCTTCTTGGCTTATTTATGTAGTTTATCCATAGGTGTCTCTCTCTCTCTCTCTCTCTCTCTCTCTCTCTCTCTCTCTCTCTCTCTCTCTCTCTCTCTCTCTGTGTGTGTATGTGTGTGTGTGCATGTGTGTACAGACATGTATGTGCAGGACCTGAGAGGCTACAAGAGGCATTGAATCCCTGGAGTTGGAATTAAAGGCAGTTATGAGTCAGCCAGTTTGGGTGCTGGGAACAGAGCTCAGGTCCTCTGGAAGAGCAGGAAATGCTCTTAACTGCTGACCAATCCGTGTGCCCACAGATCTCCAGGAACACCAGGAATGTTAAGCACACAAGAATGGCCGTAAAACCTGTTCTTCCACTCAGAATCCTGGGAATTGGGGGCGATTAAACAGCCTGGTGATCACCACTGTTGGGCCAGGCCATATCAAGCTCCTACAATCAGGACTGGAGGTGACTAGTGATCTAAATGATCCTTACAGCCAGGGGCTCCCAAAGCTCTCACAATCAGAGCCAGATGTACTCAATAGTCTAAGTGACCCTTACATTGCCTGTATCACCAGAGGCTTCTCCAAGCTTCCACAAGGCGCAGAGGTGGCTAACAGCCCAAATGACTTCTACGCTATCTTTAGGACCAAGACCAGGCAGATCCCTGCCTAGGCCCTTACAATTGTACAGGTAGCCTAGCTATAAAACTCACCTTGGAAGAAGTGGTATGTGCCCTGAGTGCAATTTCTATGTAATTATACTTCCAAGGGCATTGGGATTGTATTATACCAAAAAACTCCCCTCCCCCCCAATTATAGTGTTTTTAAATTTGTTGGGAATAAACTGTCTGGCATCAGACTCCTTCAAAGTTTTGATCAAGGTTGACAAAGTCAATTTGAACCGAATCTTTACTTTCATCTCTTCAAGGTTCATTTCCCTGCCTGCCTACATTTACATTTTATTTGTATTTTATTTTTTATTGTGTGTGTGTACACACGTGTGTTCTTGTGTTTGTGCAAACACACCTATGTGGGGGGGGTGGTATGCGTGCATATGTGTGTGTGGAAGTGAGTGTTAATGTCAGGTGTTCCCTCTGTTGGTCTCTCCCCTGCTGCCTGAGACAGGATCTCTCAGTCAACCTGGACCTTGCCAGTTAAGTTAGCTTGCTCAGGGTATCATTTATCTCTGCCTCCCAGCAGTGGGGCTCCAGACATATGGCTTTTAAATGGGTGCTGGAGACCTGAACCCAAGTCCTCATGCTTGTCCAGCCAGGACTTTACTCACCTTGCCATTTCCTTCGGCCCTGTTATTTGCATTTTAAATACTATGGTAGTAGCTCCCCCAAAGACTTGTGTATTGAAAGTTTGATCCCCAACCGCTAAAGCTGGCTTTGGAGGTTCTATAAACTTCAGGAGATAAGGGCTAGCTGGAAGAAGTATGTCCCTGGGGCTGAGCCTCAGAGGCTGTATAATGTTCCTGCTTCCTACTCTTTCTCCTTGTCCACTGAGAGCAGAACAGCCTCTGCCACACTCCCACCACCTGGAGTTTTCCTCACCAAGGGCAAGGACCAAAGCCCAGTAACCATAGACTTGAACCCTCTGAAAGTCCTTTCTCCCTTCAGTTGTTTCTCCCAGGTACTTGGACTCAGTGCCATAAAGATAATTTACATACTAAATTTACGTACCATGGATTGTCATTTGCATAGCTAAGATGGGGGATGGGTGAAAACATGCTTATAATCGGTACAGTGGATCAGCCTGAAGACTCATCTCTAATCAGACTGGGCACTGAGAGAATTATTAACAGGAGACAGAGAAACAGTTCAGCATGGGAGAGCCATGAGTCAAGAGACCAGGGCTGGACAGTTCCCTTTCAGGAGACCCTGTGGAAAGCAGCAGTTATCTGGATACTTAGCATTACAACCATCTAGCCCAGGTAGTCTTATTCTGGAGGCTATGGTCCCATAAAGAGCCTCTGGGAAGCACTCAGAGTCCAAAGACATCTATGGGAAAAGGGAATTACGCTTTCATCTTGGATAGCCTCTTAACTGAAAATTAGCATTCCGTCAATGACGAATGTGGGCGACCAACCACAGAACCGTTAGAAGAATCAGAGAATTTGCCACCCAAATAAATCACTGCTATTTTCATATCAAATTATAGCTGTTGTAGATATCTCAAAATATCATTTTCACACATCGGTACTTCAAGATTATAGGGCTTATCATACCCGCTGCCAGCTCTCACTGTTCAAGCATTAAAAAGCACATTTATTGCTATCGGCTGCATTTTTTAATATTTGTGAGCCTATTTTAATTGAATTGGCTTATTCTTCAACTCTGTTTGTTTGTCTCTTTTGTGTTGTTATTTAAAACCATTACTTCCAGGAAGCAAGATTTTAGCTTTTATCTGAGTCTGTGTGAACGACATCTATGGCAATACATTAAAAAATTAAAAAAGCCGTAGACACTGTAATTTAGTAGCATAATTAATGATCTGAAAATGGCCATGAATTGAGTTCAGAACCAGTATTTATAATTAATATGTAAATGCATCTCTGTGAATTTTATGTTGTGTAAATATCAATGGAATATGCTTTCAATTTAAGTTAACAATATGTTTGTTTATTTTCCCTCTATTTTTTTTTTTTTTTTTGCTTTTCTGTATTCCACAAAATTTCTACATTGATGTCATATGATTCTTGATATCAGAATTCTACTGAGGGGAATTAAAATAAGCTTTTGTTCTATACTATTATATATTATCTTTACCGTGCATCATGAGCATAAACTCAAGCATGTACTTACTAGAAAGAATATTATAGAAGAGCAAAATATAGAAAATAATTGGGTAATTAGTTGCGTATACCAAATATTGTCTTGAATCTCATTTCTTTAATCACCAGTCTATATAATTTAAAATGCAATCAAAGATAGGTCTAATAACTCATTTGCAAGATTGCTGAGGATTTAACAGTAGGCTTATCCAATCTTAGAAGCTACTTCAAGCACACCACTGGGAAGACTCAAAAGCAAGGAACTCTTGTGGCTCTTGGCCTCCTTTGCACGCTCCACTGTGGTCTAGGAAGGAGGAGAAATATTTCTGTGGCCTTAGGGACCACCATTCATCCCCTTTCCTTCCTGCTTGGCTCCCACTCTAGAACACACCATAGGCTCCACATCGCCCCCTAGTGTGTGGAGGACTTCTCATGCCCTCCTCCCTTGCTGAACTGTCACTCTGCTCACCCTTTCTCAGAAAGTCCTTTATTATACACGGCCTGCCTACAAGTCCTCTTTCCACCACCTCAGGACCCAAGGCTTGTCCATTTCCCTCCACTCCCCCCCCAACCCCCACCCCCACCCCCGTCCTCAGCCTTCCAGCAACCAGCGGGAGAAATGAGAACCAGGAAGCAAAGAAGAGAAATATGGACTCTTAAGGAATTCTGCAAGATTGGTCAACAGGACCAGCATGGATCAGGTCACTGTGCAATGCCTCAGGATGACAGAGCCCCTGAGCAGGGGCAAGGAAGGAAGAGTGGAAGAGAAGGAGCAGTCCAAGTCACCTCATGGGCTGTGTCCGGAGGGCTGTCTTCAGGTCTTCTACAATTTGGCTCCTCTTGTCTGTCTCCTCATCTTCAGATTCATACAGGTTCTGCATCTGAGACCCACAGGTAAAGGGGATAGAAGTCACATTGAGCTGCTTGACTTCCAGGTCTCTGGAAACTTCTGGACCACAGAGTAGTTGTGACTGGAAAGGGCGAGTTTGCCCTGGGATGGACAGGGACTCAGAGAATGTTCGACTATGATAGTCAGACTCTGAAAGAACCCAGGTTCTGGTCTGTGACTTAACTTTCTGTATCTAGGAAATAGAGGGAGTTACTGGCCCAGCCAATTTCCTAAAATATGTGATGTCCAATTGGGTTAACATGTGTTTGTCTAGTTAAGGGGACTCTGATGTGTGAAGAGGTGGGTTGTGTAAGATCTCAAAATTAGTGGAAAGTTGCTGAGCCTTAGTGAGTACGGCACTGAAGAGCAGGAATGGTAGTTTGGTATTGGAAGATCCACTGACTTCCAAGGCCTGTCTATGTGGAGGCAAGGACACTTACCGTGGCCATGGCATTGATACCGTCAATGTAGTACTCAGGCCAGCTGGTTGCCAGCTTGTTGGGATCCTCCTGCTCCTGAAACAAGAACGATGGTCTTAGGTGTGTCCAACCTGTGGCCCGTGGGATAGTAGATAGCAGTGTTGTACCACAATGTCAAAGGGCTGGACACTTCCTGATGGACAGATTCCTAGGCTAAGACAGAAGCACCATTCGAAGTCTGTAGAACTTCCAGCCCTGCCCACAAGGGCAATCTGTGGAAACTGCAAATCCTCCCCATGTTTCTGTCTCTCCCCCAGTGAAACATTGACAATGAATACAGATTTGTATGACCACCAAGAGAGGACAGAAACTGTGCAGGGGTCATTTTCAACAAACCACACACACAAACTCTAAAATACTGTTCCTGCTATCCCTATTCTGCTTATACTTAATAAAACATCATTTTATGATTGTTGAGCATCATACAAATTTATATTCTTATGTCTCCCATTTGTGTGTATGCACATACGTATGTATGTACACGTTTGTGCAAGCACAGGTGCGCAAGTGTGTAGGTGTGTACACATGTAGGTACACACCTAAGCACAACCCTGAGTATTGCTCCTCAGACACTGTCCACAAAGTCTCTTACTGACCCAGAGTTTGTCAGTTAATTTAGCATAGCTACCCAGAAAGCCCCAGGGGATTCCAAATGTCTCTGTCAACCCTGGGGTTATAAATGTGCTGGCCACTATACATGGCTTTAAAAAACCCTACATTCTGTGGATCAAACTCAGCTCCCAATACTTGTGTGATTTACCAGTGGGCTATTTCCCCATTCTGTTTTCTTTAAAATTAAAATATCAGGATCTGCTACAGTTGTTTGAGTAGAAAATGTCCCCCGTAGATTTATGCCTTTGAACACAGTTCCCAGTCAGGGAGGCTACGGACCTTTGAGGACATGGATCCTTGCCAGTGTGCCGGAAGCAGGCATAGGATGGTTAGTGATACTTTCTCATCTTAGCACCTCACTGGCCCTGACCCAGCCTGAGAAGCTAGCAGGTGCCTGCTCATGGGTTTCTGGAATAAAGAATCCTAATTCTCCAAAGGGAGGCTTTTCTTGCCTTTGGGTTTTTAAATGAGTTTTACTTGTGTATGTATATATGCAGGTATATGTGTGTGAAATGCTAATATGTGAACGTATGTACGTACGCATGCACATATGGAAGCCAGGGGACCACCTCACATACCATTCCTCAGGAGCCATTCACCTTATTTATTTTTTAGATAAAGTCTCTCATTGGGATCTGGGCCTCGCCAATTCAGCCAAGCTCATTATCTCAAGAAGCCCTAAGGAGTCTCCCATCACCAGCTCCCATTACAAGCATGCATCAACAATCTTTTTTTTTTTTTCTTTTCTTTTTTTTTTTTTTTTTTTTTTATGCAGTGCCTTGGGTTTGAACTCAGGTCCTCAAGCTTGCATAGCAACCACTTTACTGACAGTCCTCTTCCCAGCCTGTGCTTGTTTTCCTTTACTGTTTGCCTTCAGAGTCTTAGTGTGATACTGGTACCTAAGACTATCTCTTGAATGAATTAAAGAAAGAGTGAATGAATGAAGAATTAAGCAAGCAAGCAAGCAAGCAAGAGCGCACGCGCGCGCGCACGTGTGTGTGTGTGTGTGTGTGTGTGTGTGTGTGTGTGTGTGTGTGTGTGTGTACGCATGCGCCCCTTCTGGGGACTGAGGTGGAGCAGGAGGGGCTAAGAGTGAGGACTACCTTCTTCTTGTTGCAGTAGATCTGCCATTTCTTCTCTGGTGGCAGTGCAAACACAGCCTCCCGGTTTTTATCTGTGAGGTCCAATTCATCCTACGACAAGAAGAATCACGCCTGAATATGAAGCTCTACCAGAGATTAGAACACCCCCAAACTATCCCACTATCCCTTAGCCTATGATTTTCCTCCCAGAGAGTCTCTCTCTCTCTCTCTCTCTCTCTCTCTCTCTCTCTCTCTCTCTCTCACACACACACACACACACACACACACACACACACACACACACACACACGCACCATAAGGCATTTCTACTAGAAGCCGAGCTCCAAGCCCTTGCCTCACCCAAGTCCGTTTGCCTCCAGCCCACACACTGTCTTTGTAAAGCCCCTTCCTGTTCCAGGCTGCCCCGTTCCTGCCCCTCTGCTTTGCTGTTCCCTCACTAAGTGTGTGCTTGCTTGTCTGCTTACACCCTAGGTGGAGGCCTGACAATGAAAGCCTTGACCAGGCCTTTAGATCTGCTTTGCCTCTCTCTCAGATCTCCCCATCCTTCTGCCTGCCCAGTGGGCTCTCCTCCTACTTTTCCTGGATCCTTCAAGCTGTGTTGGGGAAGCTGGTGAGGCCAGAGGCTGAGCGGTGGGAGGGTACCATCCTAACAGAGGCATTGGCATTGACCTGAAGCTGTTTCACCACCAGGACAGCAGGTGGGCTCCATCAGAGGAGCAAGCCGCAGAGGTTGTCACATTTTGGGGTCATTTTCTTGGTAACTTTGATGACTTTATAAGCTGGGCCATGCTGGATGGCTTCTAAAGAGCTCTCTCTCTGTCTCTGTCTCTCTCTGTCTCTGTCTCTCTCTGTCTCTCTCTTTCTCTCTCTCTCTCTCTCTCTCTCTCTCTCTCTCTCTCTCTCTCTCTCTCGTGTGTGTGTGTGTGTGTGTGTGTGTGTGTGTGTGTGTGTACATAGTTGTGCTCATACATGTGTACACCAGAGCACAACTTTGGGTGTTGTTCTTCAGGGGCTGTCTACCTTGGTTTGTTCCTGAGACAAGGTCTTGCCTGGGGTTCACCAAGTTTGCTATGTTAGAAATCCATCTGCCTCTGCCTCCCTAGTTGGCAAATCATCTGCCAACATTTTTCTTTAGATGGGCGTTCTGGGCTCAAACTCACATCCTTATGCTTCTGTGGCAAGCACTTTGCCAAATGAACTATTCCCGCAGCCCTTGTTTAATTTCATTTTGAGATAGGATAACTCTGAGGGCGAGGTGGCTGGAACTTACTATGTAGCACAGACCTGCCTTACACTCTAACCCTGGCCCATGCCCCAAAGCTCTCCTTTGGAAGTTTCTTTACCATGAAGCTTGTGAACTAATCATCAAAGAATCATCCAAAAAATGGTTTAAAAGCCATGTGGGAAACACATGCTTTACCACTGAGCCATAGCCCCAACGCTCACTATGGGATTTTTTTTTGTTTGTTTTTGGTTTTTTCGAGACAGGGTTTCTCTGTGTAGCCCTGGCTATCCTGGAACTCACTCTGTAGACCAGGCTGCCCTTGAACTCAGAAATCCACCTGCCTCTGCCTCCCAAGTGCTGGGATTAAAGGCATGCGCCACCACTGCTCAGCTCACTATGAGATTTTAAGAAGCAAAAGCAAAACACTTATCAAGGCCACAAAGTATAATATTAATCTTCATATTTTCAAATGTGATAAACAGTAAAAGTTATATCTATAGGAGGTATGAAACTAATATCTATAATATTTCTCCATATTTTTAATCAAGTGAGAACTTAAAAAAATTGTGTGTGTGTGTGTGTGTGTGTGTGTGTGTGTGTGTGTGTGTGTGTGTGTGTGAGATGAGTATAGGTACCCATGGAGGCTAGAGAGCGGATGAGATCTCCTGGAGCTGAAATAACAGGCAGTTGTAAACCACTCAGCGTGGTAAGAGCAGCAAATACTCTCACCCACTCTTAGGCATATCTCCAGCCCTAAGGCCTTAGAGATAATATTTAAGACGTTTCCTTCCCTAGATCAGAACTGGTAAGTAGAAATGTAATGGGAATGGTATATTTAAAATGTTCTAGTCACACTAAAAGAAAGAAAGAAAGAAAGAAAGAAAGAAAGAAAGAAAGAAAGAAAGAAAGAAAGAAAGAGAAAAAAGTAGGCAAAGTTAATTTTAACGTTACATTTTATTTCAACTAATATACCTAAAATATGACCATTTCAACATGTAATAAATGTAAAACAGACCAGTAATATATTTTACAGTTTCTTCCTTTTCCTTTTCTATTTTTTTTTATTTTTTTCAGATAGGCTCTCTTATAGCTCAGACTGGTCTGGAATTCACTATGTGACTGAGGATGACCTTGAACTTCAGATCCTCCTGCCTCTACTTCCCAAATGCACCACCTCTGGCTCATTATTTCTTTCAGATTAAGCCTTCAAAACCCCTATGTATGACCACCCACTCTCTCTGTCCCTATGGGGTGGTCAGTAGCTCAGCTCAGCCCAGCTCAGCCCAGCCCAGCCCAGCCCACGCGGCCAGCAGCTGCCACTGGACAGCACACACCATAGTACTTTAAAATAATGCTCATCAGCTGGCCTGAGAGAATGCTATCAAGAGTTCTCAACATCTTTTCATGATCTGACCCTTTCTAATGGCAGCCAGGCTGGTCCAGCACCAGATGGTCCAGAACCAAAGTAATTGGAGACAGATCCTTTGTTCTGGGGTCCGTTTCATGACATCTGCCTCAATGAGGGTCCATGAGGGTCTGTTTCTTCTACAAGGAAAAGGCTTTAGGAAGCCTACCTCACTTCTAAAGAGAACTCCATGGGATGGAGAACACAGCGCACAGGCTCCTATCCTCTGCCTGCCTCTGCTTGTCTGTCCACCCACTGACCCACCATTAACACCCTCTCAACCCTTCACCCACTGACCACCAACTCTGCAAAGCGGATGTTGAGCTCCTCTGGGTTTGGGATGGCACTGGAGAACTCCAGATACTGCAATGGGTGGCTGTCCCGGAGGTCGATCTCGGAAAGGTCACTGCCTCCAAAGCAGCAAAGGAAGCCCAGGCCATGGGGACTCCTCTTGCGGAGGGCCATGGTCACTGTAGGCTGGGGCTGTCAGCAGGCAGGCACCTTAGGTCCTCATTGGCACCATCTAGGTAGTGGGACAGAGAAAATGGGTGGTCGTGAGAAAGAGCCAGACAGGTAGGGACAGCAGCCACTCTGGCTTCAGAACTCTTATCACAGAGGCTGTTGAGGACCATCAGCTCAACATCAAAGGTGAACCCAGTGTCTCACACACCATCTGCTTCTTTGGGCTCCTTTCAACTGTCTGCATCAGACTTGCAGATACTCCCTGACATGGACACTTCCCCATTCCCTTTCTTTGTCCCTAAAGAAGTGAAGAGGATAGTAGCCACAACATGTGACCTTCAAGTGGCTAAGGCTGAAGGTCCTTATCTCATGGTTTCCATTCCTGTGGTAAGAATATCTTAGGAGCTCTTTGACCCCTGAAGGATCAACATCCACCGAAGCTCATTGATCTGAATTACTTCAGGGTCTGGGAGTTATGCTTTTAAAGGCAATGGGTATGTGTGTGTAGTGGGGAGAAGTCAAGTGTTAAAAGAAATGCTGAGTAATTATAGGGCACAGATCCTGATGCATTGGCCTCCAGAGAAGCAGAAGATGGAAAAAGCCTTCCCAGCTATTTCTTACTCTCTTGTGCTTAGATATGTTGCAAGTAGCACAAAATATCCACAAGCCAAAGGCTCGCCCATCCATTTTGAAGAAGGTCAGTACCCTCACCCTCAGCAAGAGGATTGCTGGGAGATTAAAGCTCAAGTCAGATGAGGCTACCCTTTGGAATGGTGTTGAATGTATTTGGGGAACTCTGGTCAGATGTGCTTTTTATACCCACCAAGAAGACAGGCCAGCGCTCTGGTCAGAAACAAGAACGGATGGGTTGGGACAGAAAGGGCTAACTCATTGGCTTGCCACGGGGGGGGGGGGCTGACCCAGGAATGCCAGGTGGAGGAGGAGCACTGGCCCCACCATGGTTGCCATAGCTACCCCTGGACTGCTTAAACCGTCAGCACACAGACCTCTTTAGGGCAGATCCATCCTGCACCTCTGGTTCCTAACACACTTCAGGTGTCCTGAGTGGGTTTAACAAGGCGAATAACAAGATTTACACACTCAGTTTACACACTCAGTTTTGTTCAGATCATCTTGCCACTCCTTGCACATAGAGATTTCATTTTCTAACTAGAAATAAAGGATCTGTTTGTTTGCTCGTGTGTGTGTGTGTGTGTGTGTGTGTGTGTGTGTGTGTGTGTGTGTACATACCATGATGCACATGTAGAAGTCAGAACCCATGTCAGTTCTCTCCTTCTGAGACTAGAACTCACATTGTCAGGCTTGGTGGAAATCCCTTTCACCTGCTGAGCCATCTGTCTAATCTTTCTATTTAACTTGGTGGAGGTTGCTAAGATACTTTTGGATCTTGGTCCTTAGCTGTTTCTCCTGGATTACTAACACATGAAGACATACCCATGCATGTCACTACATCACGGTTGGAAATGCTGACAGGGACAAGCACTGAAGTCCCGATGACATGCCAGCCACATCTGCAGATGCCAGTGGGCTCTATCCGTCCTTGGGGTCATGGCAGTCAGCTAGCTCTCCCCCTGTAATGTGTAGCTCTTCATCTCCAGCTCCCTTTCCTACACAGCAACGTGAGAGTTTTCACTCAGGCCCTGTGGAACTTAAGATCCAATAACTCTGAAGCATTCCTTTGAATCGAGTTTTAGAAGATAAACAAGATAAACATGACACTTGTGAACCCTAGAACCTTCTAGAGAATAGCCCTTTGGTCCCAGACTCCTAATGATTTAACTTTGTCAACTCTCATTTAAGTTACAACCCACTTTAACTGCCAGTCTAGAACGTATTTTTTTTTTACTAATCCCATTTTTATCTTTCTCTATAAATCTCGTGATATGCTTTTTAATAGGTTCAGACAAGCCTTAAATAAAATAGTCTACAAGAGCCAGGTAACACACTGGCTTTTTCTTGATTAAACTTGGCTCTCACATATATTTGAGGCACTTTTAAGACAGAGGCTGCAACTCCTGCCTCTCTGGTAACCTTCACTTCTATAGGTAATAAAATACTTGTACTAAGTGGCTGCTCAATCCATAGGTCTAAGTCAACTTAGAAATGACCTGTGTTTGCAGAAAATGAAGATAGAGAGCCCTTTATTAGGCAGCCAGGGAATACCCATTGAAATCGCTCAGTACTAGCAGTTGGCAAGCAATCTGGAACTTTTACGTTGAGGAGAGCTGTAGGGGCTGGAATGGGGAAAGGCTAACCAGGGCAATGGCGGGAAAGGCTTCAGATGAGGGAAGAGGGATGTCTGGAGATTTTCCATAGGTTTTGGCAACTGATGACCTAGATCGATGATGTTGGCTATGCTCTCATTGCTGAGACAAAAATACTCGACCAAGACGGCTTAAGGGAGTTTGCAGGTATATTCTCTTATGGTAGAAAGGACATGGAGGCAGGAGTAGGAGGCAGTTGGTCACATCACATCTGTAAGCGTCATGGAGTAGGGAGTGGTGAATGCTAGCACACGACTGTTTTCTTTGTTATTCAGCCTGGGACTACAGCCTGTGGAACAGAGTTGGCTGACTCACCTCAGTTAGCCCAGTGTAGATAATCCCTCATAGACAAGCCCAGAGATTTGCCTCTTTGCTAATTCTAGGCAATGTCATCTTGACAGTCAATATTAACTATCAGAGTGGGTGAGATGCCTAGTATCCCATGTCAGGCTTTGTCAGGCTCCAAATCTGAAGGCAGATGGGGTTGAGGGTACCCATGGAGACTATGAAGCTGGTCTCCTTTGGTTCATCAGCCTTGGGAATGCAAGGGGAGCTCGTGAGCAAGACATCTCTGGGTTGAGTGCTGAGCATATGAAGAAACTCCCAGAAGCTGAAGAAATGAGGCTAAGCTAGTAGGATAATGGAACTCTAGGAGGGTCAGAGTGATGTCTAGGAGAATTTGTGCTACCTTATTCTTTGCCTTCCACCCCTTACCTTCCTGCACCCTGCGTCTTCCTCAGCCTTCTTTCCTCTTCTGCTCCTACCAAACTGTGCCAAATTAGGGATATGGGCCAGATGACCCACACTGGTCGCAGCCACTACTGCTCTGGTTGGCCAGTATCCTTGCCACAGCCTTTATCATAGATGACATTTCCTCACAGTGCGGGGAGCTAGGCCCAGTGGTGCTCATCTGCTTTCTAAGCTCCAGTCACTTGCTGGCAGAGCCAGGAGCAGAAGCCTGGAAGCCAGGCAGCCTGGGCTTTGACTTTTGGCTGGTGGGGACCTTAAAGGTATTTTCTAGCTCAGAGCCCAGGTGCCTCATCTGAGATGCTGAGATAATAGTGTCTTCCCCAGGGTGTTCTTTGAGGAGTAAACAAGGCCATAGATGTAAAAATGCCAGGGGTATCTGGGTGCTCAGTAAGTGAGGCCAACACGGCTGCTGGGTTTCAGTCTCAGGGTCACTACAGATAAGACTGGTCCTTCCCAGAGGCATATTCCTTTAATGGGACTCTGGGCAAGCTTAGGCCCAGGCCTAGAACAATTGCCTGCCAGAAATCAGGAGTCACTCAGTTTTATTTCCAGAAACCAATAAATGGAGACAGAGGAACTGGCCTTTTCCTGCATCCTGAACTCACTAGTTAGAGAAGGAAATGAGGACATGGTGGGAGGTTGGGGTGACAGATAGGCTAATTACCATGATTTGATCATTATAGAAAATGGCCATGTATTGACACATTGCCTGTGATCCACAGGTATACATAATGATTACCAGGGCTGGAGGCCGGGGGTGGGGGATGACTTAGATGGTGAAGTCCTTGCCTTGAAAGCACTAGGGCCTGAGCTCAGTCCCTAGAATCCATGTGAAGACAGAATTGTGTGTGATCCCAGAGCTGGAACCTTGGAGACAGGAGGATTCCTCCTGGTTTGCTGGCCAGTCAGCGTATCCTATTTAGTAAATTCCAGGCCAGTGAGAGACTATATGTCCAAAGAGTTAGGAGGTGGATGAGCAATACCTGAGGTTGTCCTCTGGCTTCTACACATATACTTGTGCACATGCGTGCATACACGCATGCGCACACACACACACACACACACACACACACACACACACACACACACACACACACAGACATACACGCACCTCCACACACATCGGCATCAATACATCCACACACACTACACATAAATAACACAAATAGCGCCAGGAATACAGCTCAGTGGTAGAATGTTTACCTAGCATACAAGAGACTTTAGGTTCAATTCCCAACATTACAGCCCAAATCAATCAATTAATCATCAATCAATCAATCAAAAAGTAAAAAGTAAAAGAAAGCAAAGCAGAACCCAGTGGCTTGGTTGTGGGCAGGGAGGAGGGAGAAGAGGGGACCAGAGCAGCATGTCATTGTAAAGAGCCTTTAAGAGAAGCAGAATTGAGAAGCCACAGGGGATAGCAGGAAGCAAGAACAGAAGGAAACTCAGCAGACTGAGCTCAGGCCAGAGGGACTCCTGCCTCAGTCGTGACCCACTTTTCTCTCCACAGGAGCCTCCCCAGTGCTGCAGCCCCTTCTGTGGGAACACAGAGCCACAAGATCAACACCTTTTATGAGCTGTAAGCACCCTGAAAGAGACTCACCCTCACAGTGCCTCCGTACTCCAAGACTGGGGCTAGCCCCAGTTCTGTCTCTATACTTCCAGGTCAACAGTCATGGTATTTCGTGATGTTCCTTTGTGAGACTTAGTGCCCTCCAATGTAACAGCTGCCTTTGACTGAAAAGCTCCAAGGACTCCACCACTCCAATCTTTCCCACTATCTGATTCAATCCCTTCTCAAAGGCTTCCCAAGGGGCTCCCCTCAGCCCATTCTGAGCATCCAGCTCCCCACATTCCACCCCAAGCCAGGCAGGAAGGACTTCCTATCTCTTGATTCTGTTCCCATTTGGTCTCCTCTAGCCCTCACCCCCAAGCCATGACCCTTCACCAGGCCACACTGCACAGCTTGCATGCTAGGACTGTAACGCCTCCATCAGCAGTATATAGTTCTTGATCCTAATTAAGGACAGAATAAGCTAATACTTCCGATTTGACAGTATGAAAGACACTGAGATAGATCTTCATTTCACACCCATGAAGACCTTAGATCTACGGTGTCGTTTTAAAGAAGTAATTAAGAGGCTAGGAAGATGAGTAAGTTGGAAAAATGCTTGCTGTGCATGCAGAAGGACCCGAGTCCGCTTCCCAGAACCCACAGGGGAAGCCATTCGTGGCTGCCTGCACTTATAATCCCCACACTGGGGAGAGGGAGACAGGTCAATCCCTGGCACTCACTGGGCAACAGCCCAGTCAAATTGGTAAAAACAAGCTGGGGAGCTCTTCTAGACGATCATTCCTGGTTGACATCCAGGTTCTATGAGCAGATACATACCTGTGCACAGACATCTGCACACATACCTGTACCCACCCCACACATGCACAAAATACATGATTAAGGAACAGACAACCACAAAGCTGTGGCTCCACATGGGTCAGGTCATCACACAATCACACAGCTAGTTGACATCACAGGGACATGATCTGTGATAAACCCCTAAGCCTCAGCATTCCTGTCCAATGTCCTAAGTCAGGATCAGTTCAGGATTTTATCAAGCATGCTACAGATTCGGAATCTCTAACCCAGACTTCTGTATTTCCTGGAAGTGGCACTGGGGGCATTGAGAGATAGGGAAGACCCATGAAAGATCCAAGAGGCACCATGTGCACACACTCAGCTGGGTTCTGGGCCAGGCTTGCTCTGAAAAGGAGCTTGATTGGTTCCCAAAGTGTTCTCTCCCTAGCTCTACCCAGGCTCACATTGCCAGTCACAAAGTTAGAGGGCTTAGAGCTGGCCTGAGGCCTCTGAGCCCAAGCCTGGGCTCCCTATACCATGTGACCCAGTACAGCTTGAGAGCAGAACACATGAAGCCAAGGAGAGTGAGCCGGTGACGCTGAGATCTTGGGCACAGTGACCTTGGAATAAGTCAAATGGGGTGGGGGATGGGTGGTAGGGTTATAGAAGGAAACGTGGGAGGGACAATTAACACCGAGGACCCCTTGGAAGAATGGTATGGAAACTGGCTATCATAGAAGCCATATGTGTATATTCATACATACGCACATACATACAGAGAGAGAGAGAGAGAGAGAGAGAGAGAGAGAGAGAGAGAGAGAGAGATTAAGTACAGTTATTCTATAAAAAGCTCATAATTCCACTAGATCCTGAAGACTAACAAGTAAAAGCCCAGAGCCGGAAGTGGCTAGCTACCTCTTCTGGAGTTGTTGGCTGGTGAGGTCCCATAGACCCCCCAAACATTACAGGATGTTGTCAATGCTCTTGGTTACCCTCTAGAACTTGAAAGTAAGACCTTATTGTTGAGGACACTGTACACTTGGGCCATAAAACATGGAGAAATCCAGCTGGTACTGACCTGAAGATTCACCCCTTCAGGCTAGCTGACAGTGCTGGAAGGTGCTATCACGCTAGTAGAGGAGAAGCCACATGAGCCATGATAACTGGCCTGGGAAGATGTTCACACTGGTCCAACAGTGACACAAATATCTTAGAAGTATTATAAATTATGCTATCAAGTAGTAAAGCTTCGAGAGCTGTTAAGTTACTTGGCCAACAGTGCTGAGCTGCCCAGAGACCCAGCTAGGACTCAAAGTTTGTGTTCTGAACTCCATTCATTTCAGTGGTCTTGCCATGAGGCAAAAACTGAGCCACAAGCCTCCTTTAGTTCGTGGGGCCAATGAGCTTTACCCCCACATCCCTGCAAGGTACAACAGAATGAACACTCTCCTTGGCTTCATGTGATCTGCTCCCAAGCTGTACTGGGTCACATGGTATAGGGAGCCCAGGCTTGGGCTCAGAGGCCTCAGGCCAGCTCTAAGCCCTCTGACTTTGTGACTGGCAACATGAGCCTGGGCAGAGCTAGGGAGAGAACACTTTGGGAACCAATCAAGCTCCTTTTCAGAGCAAGCCTGGCCCAGAACCCAGCTGAGTGTGTGCACATGGTGCCTCTTGGATCTTTCATGGGTCTTCCCTATCACTCAATGCCCTCTTATATGTCAGCCTGTCACTCTCAGCATCTTGGCATCTAGAGAAGGCCATATGTGTAGCCCGGGACCTGACTGGACCCTAATCCTACATCACAGGTAAAGTCTACCTTCTTGGAGGCAAATTAGGGTAGAGAGGGCAGAGACCAAAAGGCAGGGACAGCAGGTGATCTATCTACTAGATGGTAAATGGTACATACAAGTGATCCTTCTCTCCCTCCTCAGCCTGTTCACACGATTTCATCTGACAACCAATTCATCCATTCTTTCTAACAAAGAATGTGCATGGAGAGTGCATGGAGATGCTATATGGGTGTGGTTTGTGTGGGTGGTAGTTGTTCATTTAAGGTATATATGAATGGTATATATGCATGTAGATAATATATGTAGATACGCATGTGCGTGATACCTTAGATCTGTATGTGTATCTGCCCTGTGGGTAAATGGGACATGTGCATATGTGTGGTTTGTATAGGTAGATAGCATATGTACATGTGTGTGCACATCTGTGTTGTATGTGTGTGCGTGCATGTGTGTATGTATGGCATATATATGTGTGCATGTTATCTGTGTCCATGTGTGGCGTGGCATGGTGTGGTGTGTATGCATGTGTACTGTGTGTAGGTGGTGTATGTGTAGTGTATATAAGGGATATATACGCGTATGTGGTGGCTGTAGATGGTGGATATCATGTATGTGCAGAGAGCATATGTTCGATGTGTGTAGACAGTACATGTGCATGTGAGATGTGCATATGTGTAGATGGCATAAATGTGTATGGTATGTTCTTGAAGATTGCCTATGTGTGGTTGTATATGTTTAGATGGTTCGCGTATACATATGGTGAGTAGAGGGTCTATGGGCATACATAGAGTAGGTCTGTAGATATGTGTGCATATTTGTTTAGTTGTATATATTACAGATGATACGTGGTATATGTTAAAGATAATTCATATGGATTATGGTATATGTGTGTAGATATAGATATGAGAAAAAGTATGCATGTAGGTGGAATATGGACATGTGTGGTATATATGTTGAGGTGACATGTGGGGCCATAATGACCTGGGGTTACAGAGGAAGGGTCAAGGGAGCTTCAACACCAAATACCTCAAACACAAGGACAGCTGGAGTCGGCTACTTCCGGCTTCCCAACCTTGCGCCATAAGCTCCCCACCATCAACCCTAGGAAGAATGTATTACCCTGACAGTTATCAGGGTTCACTCCTTGTGTGACCTTATAAGGGTCCCTCGCTCCCACCCTACAGCCCCTGAGTAGGTAGGTGAAACACCTTCCAACACCCCTTCCCTGGCTAATGGTACACGGCCACACATACCTCGCTCCAGAGACTCTGGCCACCTCGACAGGGGCATAAATCCCCCTTTCCCTGCCCGTCAGTCAATGACCTGATTCTCTGAAGCTGTTCCCAGGTATATTCATTGCAGACCAAGGTCCTGCACTGCACTCACCCATGCCTGGCTAAGCTTCCCTCCTCCAACCCAGCTAGGTGCCCAACTGGCCTGACTACCCCAAGGGAGAAGTGACCATGGGTGGCAGCGATGTGTGTGTATGTGTTTGGTATGTAAATGGCATACATGTATATGTTGTATATGTAAATATGGCATATGTGTGTTTGTGGAGTGTAGATATTATATGTTCATGGCTGGAGTACGTGTGTAGAAGATAGATGTGCATGTGTGGTGTACACGTATGTGGTATGTGTATGTAGATGGTATATGTGTATGGAGATGTGTGTAGATATCATCTGTACAAGGAGGATTTGTATGTTTGTGTAAGGAGTGAGTATGTGTGACCTGTGTCTCTATATAAGCTGTATTATATATACTGAGCTTCATATGTGTGTTGTGTGAGTATTTAGGGGTATGTGTGACTTGCACATGTGGTGCGTTAGTGTCAGTGATCCATGCCAATGCATGAGGTGCCATATCTGAGCTATGGTGGATAGGCATGGGTACTGTTTGTGTGGTGTATTTGGGGTAGGCTGTATGTGTGCATTGCTATGTGTTCCTCTTCAAGAAGCACACCATGACTGCTTTAAGCGTCAAGTCTAAGTCTAAAAGACTAGTCAGCCCCCAGCAACATGAACACAGGAGCCACTCACATTCCTGAAAAGTAACGCCATGCCGCCTTCTCATCAGCTCTCCCTCAGCTTGGAAAGGGATGCCCGGGCATCATATTGTGATTTGGGGAACAAGGAGTCATTCCTTCAGCTTCCCATGAGCCACATGCTGTCCTGGGAGCAGAGACCACTGAGTGGATGCTGGTATGGCAGTGGGCCTGAGTTCAGTCACCTAGTGCCTCTCCCAGAAACCGAGGGACAGCAGGTTGCCTGACTGATTGAAACCAGCAGTGATGCCCAGAGGAGGAGGGCTCATTCCTATCACACGATATCTGATCCTGCATAGCTCTGGCTTGGTTGTGGAGTGTGTATGTGCGTGTGTCTCTGTGTGTGGTGTATCTGTGTGAGTGATGTGTGTGTGTGTGTGTGTGTGTGGTGTATGTATGTGTGTGAGTAGTGTGTGTGTCTGTGTGTGTGTGTGTGTGGTGTATGTGTGAGTGGTGTGTGTGTGTGTAGTGTGTGGTGTGTGTGTGTAGTGTGTGGTATATCTGTATGAGTGTGGTGTGTGTATGTATGTGTGTGAGTGCCATGTGTGAGTGCGTGTGTGTTCATGTGAGTACATGTGAGCATGTGCGTGCCTGTGTGTCTAGCAAATGTAACTGAACTTTTCTGCATATCTATTACACTGAGGCGTACCCTGCCTTTGTCATGGGCAGCTGGTAAGTTCTAGCTGCTCCCGAGCATCTGACATGGGAGAAATAAATCAGTGTCAGTCATGCATCGCAAACAATTCCAGTGCTCTACACCTCAAACGGAACAAACCAAACCAGAAACCTAACACATCCCTAGGAGGGACACTAAGTATAGTAAGAGCTGGGTTGGCCTCATTCATGTTCCTGTCTTGTTCTCCCTCTCCCTCTCCTTCTCTCTCTCTTTCCCTCTCCCTTCCCTCTGCTCTCCCTCCTCCCTTTCTTTTTTTTCTTTTTCTTTTTTTTGTCGATGTTAGAGACTTGAGTATCGAACCCAGAGCCTTGAGCACACTAAGTACCCCCCCCCCCATACACACACCTAGTCACCTCGACTCTCTTTTGTCTTATTTCTTTTATTTTGAGACAGGTCTCCATTGCTTAGTCTGGCCTTGTGCTAACTCTGTATGTAGCTCAGGCAAGCCTTGAACTTGGTGTTCTCCTGCCTCAGCCTCCCAAGTAGCTGGCATTAGAGGCTGGTGTCATCAAGCATGGGAATTCACTTTCTACTTATGGTCGCATTTAATTATCCCAACATCCTGCAAACAAGATCTTATGATTTGATATCCGTTTATATCTTTTAGATATTGTGAACTAAACTCAGGGCCTTGCAAATGCTGATCACGTTTCTATCCCTGAGCTACCTCTTCAGTACTGAAAAAACTTTAAAGTTTTAAGACAGGGTCTCAATAAGTTACTCAGACTACCCTTAAACTGGCTGTGTAGCTCAGATATAGCTCAAATGTGTGTAATCCTTCTTTCTCCTTAGCCTCCGTAGTAGCTGGGATTACAGGCCTGTGACACTAGGTCCAGTCACACTTCCTCTTATATACAAGGAAATGAAGGCTCAAAGAAGCCCAGTAGCTTGCCCAGCTAAAGTGCAGAAATCAGGCAAACATCCATTTCACTAATTCCAAAACTCAGAAACAACCTTTCCACCGCGCAGAGATGGGAGGGTAAGAACGACAGCAATAGTGTAAACGGAAGGCGTCCACACAGCCGTGGCACTAAGGTACGCATGGCAGTCCAGAGTCTTCACCCGTCTCCCCATCCCAGCTCTCAGAATAGAACCTGGCTTTTCCAGAGAGCGGCCTGGCTCAGAGCCCCAGCTGTAGGCAGCAATCCTGCCGGCTGGCCGCATCATCTCACCACACGCCGCCCGAGAGAGGTCCTAGTGATCTGGTCCTCCGGGGACGCCCTCGGGATGCCAGCTGGGTACATTCTCGATCATCCTGCCACTGTCCTGAAACTTTTAATGTGCTTTAAATAAGAAACACTACATTTTCTTCTTACCCCGAATCCTGAAAACCACGAAGCTGGTCCTTCCCGTCTCTACAGTCGCCAGCTCGGACAGGATTTTGAAGGAAGTGCAGCCCGGGCTAGCCACTCCCTGTATGTTTCCAAATCTGTTACCCACAGTCCCTGAATGGGCAGGACTGGAGACAGATATATTGGTTTAATCTGGGTGGCTTCCTGCCCCGACGGCCTTGATCCACACTGCTCAAGAACTGGCCCTCGTCCCTCTGTTTTCTCGCCTCCCTCTCCGGCCTCCCTCCTCCACACCAAACTACCATGCTTCCTATCATGGCGACCCACTTACTCCTCTGGGAACTAGAAGGCATGGAAAGCGGCAATGAATCTGCCCTCTCCCCGGAGGCAGGAACTTGATAAGAGCTAATGAATTGCTGTATTCAATAGAGTCCTGACTCTGTCTGTGATAAGATATGGTATTAAAGTCACGATACATTAAGCCCGCACAAAGACTCTATGTCCTTCATCATCCTAGAATTGGATAAGAAATAAAAGCATGAGATTAGCTGAGCTTTGAAATAAAGTCAAGAACTGTGCTGCTCCATCTCCTGCGGGTCTCTGCGTTAACCCATCTCTCATCCCCAGTATCCCACCGGTTCCTCTCCACATCTGCCTCTTCTCTGTCTATCCCTACTTCTGCAAAACAGTGGCCTTTCTGGCCACTGCAATACTTGCTTGCTCTCCCTCCACCCTGAACCTCATAAAACCCCAGTTCATAGAGAATCACTATATTCGAGTTATTTTGTATGTGTTTATATTTTTATAACAACGAGCTTTGGCTCCATCTAGATTCTGGTCCCAAGAGAATGGCCGTTGGCACCCTGCCATGTCCTGGGAAAGCACTCTCTATATGAATTGATTCAAACGTCCAGGTATACAAAGAAACGAGAGGACTTCACTCCTCAAAAATTATTCTTCATGCACTCCTAAGGAACCCAGGTCTTTTCCTCTCCAGCATCCACTAGAAGGTGTGCAGACCTTGGCTAAATACTCTCAAGAGGGGTCACATAGCAGAAAGGAATATTCTTTTATAGAATTGCACAGTTAAATCATACCTAGAATTCCCAGGTAAACTTGGGGCATTTTGATTTCTGAACCTCTCATTTCTGGGTTTTCATTTTTATTTTATTTATTTATATTTCAAAGCTTTTTTTTCTTTTCTTTTTTTTTTTTTTTTTTTTTTTTTTGGTTTTTTGGTTTTCGAGACAGGGTTTCTCTGTATAGCCCTGGCTGTCCTGGAACTCACTCTGTAGACCAGGCTGGCCTCGAACTCAGAAATCCACCTGCCTCTGCCTCCCAAGTGCTGGGATTAAAGGCGTGCGCCACCACTGCCCGGCAGCTTTATTTATTTTTATTTTAAGCGGATGAATGTTTTGCCTGCATGTATATGTGTACATCATCTGCATGCAGTGCTCATAGAGGCCAGAGGAGGGCATCAGTGGAGCTGGAGGTACAGCGGGTTGCCTCAGTGCTGAGAATTGAGACCCCTGGTTCCTCTGCAGAAGCAGCCAGTGCTCTTAACCACCGAACCATCTGTCCAACCCTTTTGTTTTTCATTTTTGAGACAAGGTCTCACTATGTAGCCCAGACTGTTCGAGAGCACACTATATATGTAGCTCCCTAGGCTGCCCCTAAACTGGTGGTGATCCTCCTGCCTCACCCTCCCAAGTACAAGGATGAGAGGTACATCTACTGCTCTTGTTCATGTCCCTTCCAAACACCTCATGTTGCGCACAAATGCTGTAAGAGAGAGTTTTCTCCAAGTGTTTCAAGGAGCAGGCTACAGAAGCTGAGGTTTCTTCTAGAACCCAGCCCCCACGCAAGGTCTCCACGCCCTGCCTGAACACCTCACTTCCAGCCCGTTTCCTTTTCATGCCCGACACTCCTGCAAGCTCTGCACCTTTCTCTTCACAGAAAGGGTCTCCCTTTCTCAGTGCTGGGTGATCGGGATGCTGACTCTCCCATCCTGGAAACCTTGAGACAGTGTGCCGCCTTCTTACATACTGTCACTCCATCTGTTACCCCAACCCATTTTTTTGGTCTGTCCCCTCTTCTTGATGACTTGCTTGCCTGAAATTCTTTCTATTCTCTTGCTTCTGTTCCCAAAACCCAGCGCCTCCTCTGAGACCAACCCTGCTAAAACATTGTCCACCCAGAGTTCATTTCCACGGTGGATGCACCGGCTCCCAAGAAAGACTTCCCCCCACACAGAGGGTCCACCCCAAGCCAACCTTCACCCAGAGTCCATCTCCACAGAGACCACCTCCATCCCTTCCTGATGCCCTTCCCACTCTGTTGGCTCCCTTCCTGTTGGTACCTGCTGCCCTCCCCAGTCCGGGCAGGCTGGCAGCATCCAACTTTAGGCAGATCTACTGCTTCCTGAATTACAGCCACTCTCAATGAGCCAGGATGCTCCCCATTTAGAGACAACATCTCCATAGTTCAGCAGGAACTATAGAGTGCCCAGTGTGGGGCTTGGCGGGTATGCTGAGGCACAGCCAAGGTTCAGACCTTGAATGTCTGCTTTTCTCCCCCTCTCTAAAAGACCCTTCCAGATTTTTATTACAGACAAATCCAACGATCCCTGGGCCTACCATCATAGATTTCCACAGCTCGGGACCTCTATCTAAACTGACCCTGCCTCCCCGATTCTCTCTGGGAATGGCCTAGCAGGCCTGAGGTTCAAAACCACAGAAGTGCTTTAAGCTGCCAGTCATCCACTGTATCAGACACAGCCTATATGTTATTTCTTCCTCATAAAAAGAAACTGATTTTTCTCAGGCAGGAATCTCACAACCTAAGCAGTCCTCAAAATTTCTTTGTAGCCAAGGATGGCCTTGAACTTCTGATCCTCCCGCCTCTACCTAAGGTTCTGAGATTACTGGCATATGTCCTTATACCCAGTTTTATGGCATGCTGTGGATTGAACCCAGGGTCTCATGCAGGCTGGGCAATCACTCTAGCAATGGACTTACCCTCAGGGTCCTTCTCCACAGGGTAACAAGAAACTCTTCAACTTAGGTCTTAGCACCCAAGTCTTAAGTTTGAGGGGGAGTGCACAGAGAAATCAAACCACTAGGTCAAGATTCACAAAACATAACCCCCTAAACTGGAACTACAAACAGATTTTGACCAGCTGGTCAAAGCTCCTATATATCTCCCCAACACACACACACACACACACACACACACACACACACACACACACACACACACACACACACACGAGCACACCATGTTCTCTGTTTATAAATTACCTGGTGTTGACACCCAGTCAGTTCTCCCTACAAGTGTTCTTTGTCAATTCTGCATTCACCCACGTGGACCCTCCCATTCCATCCAGGCACTGGTGACATGGCTCTATTGTCACAGCATCTAGGGGACTGGTGTGTAAAGCCTCACATGGCTGGCTGTGGCTCTGCTCACCTCAGCTTGTTTGAGCCCTCAGCATGGAACGGTTTCTGCAAGGCACTGTCCTCACTGGTCTGGCTGACTGCCAGCCCAGGCCGAGCCCTTCCTTCCCTGCTTCACTGGTCCCCTCTCACACCTCTTCTTGGCTTCAGACCAAAACCACACAGCAAACTACCGGCTTGGATGAGAGCCTAGGTTCCCAAGCTCTCGTCTCTCCTGCTATCTTTTTCTGCTGGATCACAAATGACATTGCATCCTGAGTCACCTAGTGGCCCAGTTACCTAGATGCCCTCAGAGTTCCAGGTGGCCAAGCATGGGGTGAGGAACCAGACACCTGCAGTTCTGCAAGTTCCCTCTGAGTGATCTGGACACGAGATTAGTTTTAGCTTGTCTGTGTCATCATCTCTGGCGGGACTTATGCCAACCTTTCCACAATTCACCTCTTCTTTTCGTGGCTATGATAGTGAGTGGAGCTCTTAGCATCTCATCCCTAGCTACACAGTATAGTCAACAGCAACACTTGCATCCTACTCCTCCAAGCCGACTGAGCAAGAAGCTGTAGGTGGGCTTAAGGCTTTCGTAGAGGCCAGGAGGGCAAGTGGCTTATCTTGGCGTGGTCAGGATTGTTCAAAATTTAAAACTGCAAAGTCTCAAAAAGAATGTTATCAACTCAAGCAAGCTGAGGTGGCAACTTTACCAATCTGGCACCAATCTAGATTATCCAGGCCAGTCTAATCTGGAGGTACCTTGGCCAGCACTAGAAATAGCCTAGCCAATCAGCAGCTTCCTCTGACTGTCCTTTCAAGTCACAGCTCACCTGCCTTAGGTCTGATTATCTCAAAGAGGGTCCCCAGACCAGCAACAGTGTCGCCCAGGAGCTTGTTCAGAACAGCAGAGCTAGCTACCTCAATTAATAATAATCAAAATCTTTCATTTATCCACATTCCTCCTATAAGCTTTCAGGTATCACAATTCAAATCATAAGAAATAGACAAGGTCATTGTCACTGTGATCTCTCAGTGACACCTGATGAAGTTGAATGCAGAAAGAGAACCAACCACTGTTGGTTGGTTCCAGGCTCCACTGTTCATTGGCGGTAGCATCATTCTGACAACCATGTTTACTCCACAGGAATCCACGTGCTTCTGGCCTTCAGACCTCTCATGAATTCCTACCAGAAGGGCCTCAAGTTTAGTGATGAGCTCAGTAGTAATGAAGGTGTTAACTGTCAAACCTGAGCTGGTGGGAGAGGCTTGAGGCTAGGAGTTCAGTGCTCCTGGGAGGGCGTAGGAAGACCAGAAAGGGCTTGGTTACAGATCCCACACAGCGATGTTTATTGACCTCTGACTAAGTGGCCAGCTCCAATAAGCCATCTGATTACATTCAACAATAGGTCCGTAAAGTACGTGGTGCTGGGTTTTGGTTTTTTGCCCGTAGAAGAAAATTTCTTCCTCTTGCTCCAGCTCAGAACCAATGGGGAAATGGATGTAAGAAGCAGACAGATGGAGGTTGGAATAGCTGCCATGATTCTGGGAAAGAAGTGAATTTCTGAATTTCCTGATAAGCAAGGCCAAATCACAAGCCCGGCAACCAATGGTAGACCTCCTCACAGGAGTAGGCTTCTGCCTTCCTCACCAAGACCTGGCCAGATGCACCCACCCTGCTGGTGGCAGATCCAGAAGAAAGGGGGAAGGGAGGTGACAAGGCCAACTCACAGCTCCTCCCAGAGTCATGGGTCAGATGCCTCACCTCTTCCCTGACAATGGGATGGGAGGAGAGAGAGAATAAGTGGCCAGGCTTTCTTCCTCAACTCCACTTGAGCCCGGTCCCATCCCCAAAGATGCACACTTGGCTCAAAGAAAGAACTCAGGCGGGATGGTCTGACTGTGCACAAATTCCATGGTGTGCCTGAAGCACCACCGCTACTGCCTCGTTTGGAAGCAAGAAGCCAGGGAGGTTCCTCCACTCCCAAGGGTGGGTGGCATTCATGTGTTCAAGAAGGGGGGGCAGTGGCTCAGGAAACCTGCACTTCCTGCCCTTTACCTGGAGCTCACAAACAGGAGAACAGGAGCAACTGAACCTCCTTCAGATCCAAGGTGGCTGGGAGAAGGTTTTCAGCCAGCCTGGAGCCAGATCTATTGTGTGCAGTAGCTCCCTAAGGGCTCAAGTGCAGCCACCTGCTCCTGACCCCAGTTTCCCAGCTCTAAGCGGAGAGGGCAAGGCTTTGCCACCCACCATACAACTTAAGACTTCATTTCTTGTTTTCACGGATGGCTTCCTCATTCTGTCTGGGGCTGTGCTCCATCACATATCAGCTAGAGATCCTCATGACAATGGCCCAATGTGTTCTTGTGACTTAAAGAAAAGTACCTGGGCCACAGAGGCAGCTGCCTGGCCCCTAGTAGGACAACTACTGCCTTACAAGCATGATTCCCAGAACCCACATAAAAAAGCCAGGCATGGTAGCTCAGATGTGGGATCCAGGGTTGGGAAGGTGGAGACAGGTAAATCCCTGGGAGTAGCAGGGCCAGCTACTTTAGCCTACTTGGTGAGTTCAAAGCCTGCAGGAGACCCTGCCCCCAAAATGACAGTGTATAATGCCTGAGGGACAACAGCCAAGACTGTCCTCTGGCCTCTACACACATGTACTCACATGAGTGCACCTGAGTACACACGAATGCATATGGACACACATACACTGACTTTGTTTTTGAAGAGAGAAGACTGGAGAAGGTTTTGAATGGGAGCAAATGACTCAGAATAGCCCAGCCCACAGAGAAGCACCAAGTCCTAAGGACGTGAGCTCATGTGAGCCAGAATAGGAGCTGAAAGGAGGGGCACAGAGAAAGGACAGAGCTCCTGTGAAATGGGCCACAGGGGTCTGTGCCATCTGTCTGGCAGAGGGGCTGAGATTCAGCCACTCGAGATAGACCCTCCTTTTCTCCAACGCTGCAATTTACTTTCCTGACTTCCCAGCTCCCTGGGCCACTCTCCACATGCCTGTGTCCAGACTCATTTGTTTAAACTGCCCCCCACACACACACACTCATAGCCCTGCCCTGGGGACTCGAGGAATCTGAGAAATGCCCCAGTTCTAAGTTCTGGAGGGAAAGACATGAAATAAAAGGAAGAAACCCTCCCTCTAGACCTCTGTCTGCATAGGATTTCCCACCAGGGCTCCCATGATTCCTGCTCTCTCAACAGCCGACCATCCTGATTCAGTGTTACTATGGCCACCTGGTGTGAACTTCCCAAATCAGGTACCAGCAGCCTCCCTCCCATCATTCAACCACAATAACTCCTCGGCCATCTTTGCCAACCTCTGTGCTTCCCTCTTTCATCATTTAGCTCAATGGCTACCCCTACCCTTTCCCATTTAAGCCTTCATCCACCCACAGTTGCCCAGACCAGAGATGCACAGTAAGGCTTCTGATATAATGACCAAGAGCCCTTGCCCTCTGGGAGCAAACACCAGGTTATGGGGACTCACACACTCCTAATAGAAAGGGGCTCCTTTTCATGCTCTGCAAGTCTTCTGTGTGTGCATGTACATACATATCTATGCATGTATATGTGTTTTGTTTCTCTGTGAAGATAGATGTATTTGCATGTGCGCATGTGCATGTATGTAGGCTTGAAGTCAACTCTGGCTATCATTCATTTTTCAGGTACTCTGATGATCCTCTATTTTATTTTTTAGGCAGTCTCTCACTGGCCCAGAACTTGCCCAATAGGCTAGGTTGGCTGGCCAGAAACCCCAGGGTCCACCTATCTTCATTTCCCTGGAGGTGGGAGTACAAACACATGGCCACCAAGGCAAGCATTTCTTCTGTGTTCACATGGATTCCAGGGATTGAACTGAGCCATGGTGAGATGCAGCCAAGTCTTCCTGCCTTCAGTCTGACATGCACAAAACACGTGAAGGACACCACACTACCAGACACACGTAATGAGTGTCATTCTCCATACTGCTTCCCTGCTTCCGACATCAGGGATTGGTTCTGTGCCAAGGTATGCCACCTTCTGTCATTGCCTGGACCCTGTGTCTGACATGTAGCCTCAGGCACATTCAGCAGCCTACCTGTGTGTGTCAGACACTTGAGACACAGGACAAGATGATGCTTTCCTAAGGACCTGGTGGAAGAACATACACGCACAAGCCTAGCAATGATGCAAGAGAGGAGTCTCACAGGGACAGGAGAAAGACAGCTGTGAAATGGGAGAAGGAGGGACAGCCAACACTAAGCAAGACCACCTGCTTAGAACTTTCCAGACGGAGGGTGCTCGTGAAAAGGATACCAGGAAGGGTTTTCAGAAAGGGGCAATTGCAAATCTGCATCTTAAGAAAGAGAAGCAGGAAGTCTGAAAACGAGCCTGCGACATTGGCTTGCCTCCTGCCACTTCTGGTCATCTTAGTCACCTCTCACCGACTTGGCTTCCTTCCCTCCCATCAGCCTCCATCTCAGAATGCCCCTTCCACTGAGACATTTGTTAGAGAGAGAAAGAGAGAGAGAGAGAGAGAGAGAGAGAGAGAGAGAGAGAGAGAGAGAGAGAGAGAGAATGAGAATGAACTCATGCCCACCCAGATGCACATGGCATGCCTGTTTGGAGATGGAGTTTCCTCCTTCATTTTATTTAGAATTAATGTTTTAACATCAATAACATGATGCTAATGGTGTAATAAAAGCTAAAACATGAAGCAGGGTGTTATCACTTCTGTCTAGTTTAGTCACCCAACCAGGTAGAGAAAAAAATCATTTTCCAACTGAAAGGACAAAGAAAGATGCTGTGCTTGCATCCCTGAGGTGGAAGGGAATTCAGAGCCCACCACCAACACACATAGTGGGTCCTTATATTTTATTCCTGGTTAAGCCAATGGCCAACGGCCAATGGGAGCTAGCAACCCTCCTTCTAAGGGCTTCTAATACACTCTCTTGGGGATCACCACAGATCACTAGCAGCCAGCTAAGGAACCTGTGCCCAAGACTCCCTCTGAAGATCAACCTGGGCCTCGGCAATGCGATGGGGTTAAGAATCTAGATGTTTAGATTCTTACTTGGCTCTGCTATGGACCTCGCTACAAGCCTCTGGGAAGGTAACTCTGCTTAGTAACATGCAGATATGTCAAGAGATAGTTAGTCAGGAAAGGAGTTCATTTGAGGGTAGCTGAGGGAGAAGATCAAGATATAGCTTAGGGGATGAGGACAAAGTGATCTGAAGGGTGAGCATTTTCTCAAATGTTAGGAAGAAAACCAGTAAGTGGCCAAAATTCAGGGTGGCATCATTAAAAATACCTCAAGGCCTTGGAGAGTCTCAGGTAAAACACATGAGCTACAGAAGGACACACACAGACACACAGACACACACACAGACACACACAGACACACACAGACACAGACACACACACAGACACAGACACAGACACACACACACACACACACACACACACACACACACACACACACACACACACACACACACACACACAACTGGGAGACATTCTTCCCCAGAGCAACACTGCTCTGCCAATAGCAAGGCAATAACAGGTAAAGAAGCTGTTTGCTGGGGCTGCCATCTCTAGCCCTCGACTCTCAGAGGAGAAGCTGGGAACTGAGCAACGCCACAGATGTGCAGAGGTCCTAGATGTACCAGGCAGCCCTCAGTTTCTTTATTGCCAGCTCTCAGGCTCACCTTCAAAAGCCCAGGGGTCTGATCCTTTTCAACCCATTGGTGAATGTCAGCAAGTGTCCAGTCATGCATCAGTGAACATCTGTATCAGCTCTGCTACCACACAGCCATCAGAAAGCATGAGGGTTGCCTGCCCAGGGGAGGTCTTGGAGGCCTCCTACCTACTTCCTCTCCCACCAGCTTAGGAAGGAGCTCATAGTCAAAGCTAGAACACAGGGGTCAGAGGACCTTCATTCTGGCCCCAGTGCCACTTCTTATCTGTGACAACATGTTTAGCAATCCAGTTTAGTTCCTCATGCCTCCATGGTATGATCTGAGTCTGGAAGCAACTCCCACAGACATACCTTTTGAACACTTGATTCCAAACCTGTGGTGCAATTTGAAAAGTTGTCGGGCATTTGCCAGGAGGGCCATGTTGGTGAGATGCTAGGGAAAGATTTTTGAAGAATATGACCACTTTCTTCTAGTGACAGCTTTTCTCTGCATTCTGTCCCATGTGAAGAAGCAGCTCTATGACGTTCTAGTTGTCAGTGGCTTTTCCTGCTAGGGTGGACTGAAAGTCCTTTTGAAACAAGGAGCCAAGACAAGCCTTTCCTTCCTTAAGCTGCTTATGCTGACTAATTTGTCACACTAATGAGAAAAGTGGCAAATACCCTTAGTTTCCCCAATTCGATAACTAGAGCAATAATATAATCTGCCTCAACAGGTAACTGTGAGGATGAGTGAGTCATTTGTAGCCACTGGGGAAGTACCTGGCACCTGATAAACACCAAGTTCATGCATACTTGCGTGTGCGTGTGCGCGCGCGCGCATGCGCTGAGTTCATGAGAGATGTTCATCCCACAACAAATATCCAAGAGAGAGCTTGAGGAAGGAATCATTTTGGCTCATAGTCTCAAAGGGTTCTGAGCATAATGTCGGGGAAAGCATGGTAGAACAGAACGGCTCTCAACATGTCAGCCAGGAAACAGAGAAGATGCCGGGGCCTTTGGCTTTCTCCTTTTTCACCTTTTATCCCATCTGGGATACCAATGTCTGAGATGGCACTGCCCCCATTCAGGGTGATTCTAGCCACCTTAGTTAAATCGCTTCAAAAGGACCTTCGAGGACACGCCCAGAGGTATGTCCCACCCACCAGTCTTCCAGGTGCTTCTCAATGCAGTCACATGGACAGCTATGATTACCCATCATGGCATAGTTAACAGCACACCCCATCTGCAAGGTCATCTCGGAGAGGCTCCTCAGAGTTTCCCCTCCCCAGCTCTGTCAACCTCTCACCTCCATCTTCCACACACTTGAAAAACCATATAGTTTATACCTTTATCATCTCTCTTCATCCGCAAGTCCACCCTCAAAAATCCAGGGACCCAACCTGATACAGCCTAATCATGGGTGCCAAGGAAAGCCCAGACATGTGTTGCTGTACATATAATGGGCATGAGGCATTTTTCTCAGCTTTCATTGCTGTCCAAAGTGGGTAAAATCACTGTCTAGCACATGACAGGCCCTTGAAATACAGACAAATATATGAAACTTAACTTAGCAACTGTCTAAGCTTAGACAAGTGATACCCATGCCCCAGTTAACTCATTTGATGTCTCTACCCCTACCTAAATGAAGCAACTATGTAATATGATATGTGTGGGTGTGCTTGTTCAAATCCTTGGTATGTGGTGAGCAGATGACAGCTAATTAGAGAGGGCTGGTGTTAGGCTGACTTAGACAGGGCCTGAAAGGGTTAATCCCTGACTCTCCTCTCCCCATATCAAGGCAAGGGCCCCTGGCAGCTGCCCAAGTGGAAGAAAAATGTCAGAGGTGTGTGACTGCATAGCTGTCCTGGTCCTGATGTGGTTTTGACCCAGGCAGCTAGAGTCTCCCCCACCCTCCTGCTGAGAGATGCAGCCTGGGCCTGGAGTATTTAGGAGCTCTCAAGCTGAGCGGTGGGAACTTCTGCCTGCCTGGGTCCCACGCCACATCCTGGCCTTGGAGGATGTAGACCTAAGGTCTGGACATGCTTCCCAGCTATTCCCAGGCGGCCTGTTCTCCCTCCAGCTCAGCTGAGCTGCCTGAGCCACAGGGCCACAGAGGCAGGTCTGTTTCACTCCGACATCGACATCATTATGTCCCCACTCAGAGAAAAGAAGATTGTAGGCCTCAGCCCATGGAAAGTCTCATTCAGAAACCACCTTCCATCAGCCCTGGAGCCCCCTCCCCCTGCTAGCCTGGGAAGACTGAGAATCCAAAGGGCAAAGAAGTCTAATGACCAAGTCACAAAGGGCACCTCTCCCGCCAGGGGCTTTTCATGTTGCTAGCTTCTCAGAAAGTTCTAGTCTATCAGCAATTTCCCCAAGCACCCATCCCTCTCCCTGGATGAACTAGGAAGAGATGGGACCAGCAGGCATCACTACAGACGAAATGGAGAAAACCCAGCATAGGTCCCCTGGCACCCAGCTTGGATGCCCCATCTCTGGGCCAGGTGTTGTACACGGTGAGGATACAGCAGTGGGAATCAACCGCATGTACTCTCCTGGAAAGCAGGCAGGAAGGACAGCAGCTTCTGAACACTCCATGGAATGCAATGTAAGCTAGCATGGGTAAATGACATGTAACTCAGCCTGGGGAGGAGGAAGTGTCAGATACTGGAGAAGGACAACAAGAGGATGCTTCTGGAAAGCAGAGGCAGCCTGGGGGATAGTACAGTAAGAGACACTGAATGCCTTTTACCAACAGGCTGTCTCAGAAAGAAGAGGGGTGGTTGTCAATCCCAGTCTTTTTCCTCAAGAACTAGAACGGGATAGACTCACACACAGCAGATTCCCAGAAAGTGCACCTCAGTGTGCCAAGGAATAAATAAATTCTCTGCAGGACAAGTTTCTACTGATCCAGACAACTTTTGATCTTGTCATATCCCATTGGTAGTCCCCAGAGTTCCTATTGCCCAGTCGCCTCCTAGTTAAGTATGAAAAGCTTCAAAGGTGATAACTCCTCATCGAGTATCAGACAGGGTATCTCTCAGCCTCCAGCACAGGCATCCTTTGTGGCACAAACTGGGGTCCTGTACTACTGACTGCCCCCCCCCCCCATATACAATCACACTTCATTCACCAAACTGTGCACAGCTGCAGGATCACACACTACTGTACACAATAGGAAGGAACAGAAAGGCAGTGCCAAGATATGTGGTTAGCATCTACACACACACACACACACACACACACACACACACACACACACACACACAAAACCTGCATGGTACATGCTACCCAGAGCTAGTCTGGAGCACATGAGAGATGTCCCAGTCCCCAGCCTCTGGGTTCCTGCATGGACCACAGTGTGAGGAGGGGAGATGTTGGTTCGAGTGGCCTGCTCCTATACCATCCCATGAAGGTAGCCTATGAGTAACTGACCCAAACACCAGCCGCTCGCAGTCTTGCAGTGAAAAATGGTCAGGCCTCCGTGCTGCTACACCTCGTTACTAAGGTTGCTGTCTACCACATCCAGACAGCTTTCCTGAGCTCAGTGTAAAAGGGAGGACTCCCTTCTCTTACCAGGGCTTCCTCTTCTCTGACTGATCTGGGGAGCCCAACCCCTAATCTTCTACCTGAGGAATGTCACATAATCCTCGTGTGTGTGTGTGTGTGTGTGTGTGTGTGTGTGTGTGTGTGTGTGTGTGTGTGTGTATGGAATTATAGGTTCAACTTCCTGGAATGCCTCTCCATGAAAATGAGTTATCCCTAGATCCTTAAACCTCAGCCAATGAAACTTCACCCTGACAAGAATCCCCTCCCACTCTCCAAGGTTCATATATACAGCCCATGATTCACCCTGAAAAAAGTGTATGCACACAAGCTGTTTGGTGGAGTATTGTCTGAGAGAGTTGTTTTCTAAAAGAGCTTATAGCACTGAAATCTTCAGAGGAGACACCCCACCCACACCCACCCCCCACCCACCCCCCATCCCACTCACACCCACATGACACCCACACCCCACCCACCTCTAGCCACACCCTACCCACCTCCACCCACACCCACACCCACACCCCACCCACACCCACCCACCTCTACCCACCCCACCCCCACCCCACCTACACCCCATCCACATCCACACCCCACCCCCATCAGCACCCCACCCCACCCTCACCCCTATGCACACACCCCAAGGGAAGAAGCTGAAACTGGAAGCACACCATGTACAGCTCACTCATATTCCGCCATTCAGTCAGTATCTACTGAGACTTTGTCACATGCCAGATGCTGCGGCAGCACGTACGGGGGCTGAAGAGTCAGCCCGGGGATCCCTTTTCTGAGACTCTGAAACTAGGTCTGGAATCTTCTAGATTTCTCATGAAAAGATTTTATGTTCAGGTGAAAAATGTTAGAGGGGAGAACATTTCAACTTCACATGGAGAGAGACAAGCTCAACAGAAGACCCTAAGGGCCCTGCCACTGGCTCTGGAGCCCGGGAGCACTTCTACAGCCTCTGTGGTACTTTGAATGAGAAAGGCACGCTTGAATGTTTGAATACTTGGTCCCCAGCTGGTAGAATTGTTTAGAAGGTTTAGGAGGCGTGCTTCCCAACGTGATGGATGTGAACCCCCAACTTAAATGCTTTCTTTTGTATGTTTTTATATGTTGCTTTGGTCATGGTGCTTGTCACAGCAGGAATCCTGTTCGCACTTTATGTGAGGATTCAGCTCTTCCTTTCTCTGAAATGGCCCTCTCTTAGTTACTGCTTAGCCCCAGGATGCTAGGAAAAAGGGTGCCCGTCATCACTGAGTCCATAGGACAGCGCCAGAGGCAGGTCACATGTCCTACTTGGGACCCTCAGCAAACTCTGTATCACAGCATTGAACTCTCCCGAGTGACAGCAGTAATGGACAAGCTCTGGATGGTTCTTGGTTTCCTTTCAGCTTCTACTAGAGATTGTGCATACAATGGAAACAATTACAAAAATCCAATTCAAACAGAAAAATTAAAGCCAGGTGTGGCAGCTCATGCCTGCCATGCAGCACTTGGGGGCTGAAGTTGGAGAGTGATCATGAATTCAAGGCCAGCCTGAGCTACATAGTGAGTTCCAGGCCAACCTGGCTACAGACTATGGACTTGGTATGTAGCTTAATAGGTAGAGTGCCTGCTACATAAACTTCACTTGGAGGTCTCCGCCTGTAAGCCCAGCACTTGGGATGCAGAGGCAGATAGGAAAAAGATGTCTTGGTTACATAGACATCCCCTTTGCTCCCCAGGCTAGCCTGGGCTGCAGAATGCGACTGTGTCTCAAACAAATTTTAAAATTCCTCCAACTCTTAGCCAAGATTTACTAGAAAAGATTTTCCTCATGTATCATGAGTCCAGCTAAGGTCCAACTATGGTGCCTTTCTCTTCAGAAGACATCCTAGGAACCAATCGTAACTTCGGATCCTCATCCCAGATTTCCTTTTTGAAGCTAGCCGTCCACACACCTTCCCCAGCACCTCGGAGTGATGGGCAGGCAGTAGGGGAGGAGTGCTGTGAGTGCCCAGCTCAGCTAGAAAAGGGCCCCCAAGACAGAGCTTTGTTCCTCACACCACAGTAAGGAACTGCAGCTCTGATGGCAGAGCTGTATTGTCAAGCAGGGCTCCCTTTCCACAAGGACGGGTCAGTTATCTGGGAGTCCAAAGTCATCCCCAAGTCAGCTTTCACCACTGTCCCCCTGCAGCAGGAAGGGAGGAGAACAACACTCTTAAGACAGCTTCTGTCTCATCGTTGTTATCCCAATGGCCTCTTGCCACCTGCACCAAGTCCAGATGCATCCCTGATGTGGTAGGAAGGGCAGAAGCTGAGCTCTGGACTCTGCTTGGAGCTTCCTCCCAACTCTGAGTTCCTGGAACCTTCTCCCTCTGAGAGGGCATCTGAGGTGCCCTCCGCCTCATGCAAGCCTTCCTTCAGCTAGCCCACCCTCCTGCGGCTGCTGGTCATTCTCTCCTGCACCGGGCAGGGACATGACCTTGGGCTCTTCCACTGCTATCTGCCCCACTGTCTCAGACAGGAACCAGGGTTTGTTTTCTTAATTAACTGAAAACACTAACACAGGGGGCCAGGAGCTGGCAGGGGCCTGGCCTTCAGTAGCTGTTAAGAAAAAAAAAAAATGTTACTTTGAAATCTTAGATCATGCAGGCCCCCACAAGGGATGTCAAAACAAACAGGGACATTTGATCTCAGGGAGTAGGAGCAGGCGCCAGCTCAGGTTACAAAGCCAGAGCTGGCTTTACCCACAGTGTCAAACAGGTGATCCTGGGCACAGCTGGGCCCCACAAAGCCCCCTTCTGCAACACTGGCACTCTCAGGAGGAGGGGGGGGGGTCACTGAGGAGGCAGCAGATAAGACAAGTTCCATTGATTTCTGCCCTTGAAATAGAGTCAGGAATAACTCATTAAGATGTAGATAATAGGGCTGCTGGTAAATCAGCACAAAATTAACAGTCTCAGGAAAGGGGAGGATGTCTTGTGTTGGTGGGGATTAAGAGGAGGAAGGTCACAGCCGGACATGAAGAAGAGAAACATTTGACCTGAAGATGGAGTCAAACTCAAAAGTGGGTAGCAGGTAGCACAGAGGTGAAGGGAGGTGTTCTGGGTGGAGGAGAGTCCATAAGCAAAGGTAGAAGGCAAGAAAGAGAAGAGAGTCTCCAAGATGGGTGGGAGAGGGGTGGGGTGGGGTGGAGTGCGGTGGGATAGAGTTTAGTTGATAGACTGCCTGCCTAGCAGGAGAGAAACCTCATGTTTGATCTTCAGCGTTGGATGAGGGGATGGGGGAATGGAGGGATGGACAAGGTGATTAGGGAATGGATGGGTCGGGGAAGGGGGGGATGAGTGGGTGAGAGGATGAGGGGATGAGGGATGAGGAGATGAGGGATGAGGGGATGAGGGGATGAGAGAATGAGAGGATTAGGGAGTGACTGGATGGCAGAATGGGTAGATGAAGATATCCAAGTCTCGTTTGTAAATTTCCAGCTCTGAGGAGGCATGATCCTCAACCTCTGAGCTTCGGTTTCTGTAAACTTCGTAAAACTATTCATAACTCAATTAATTTCTTTGGATGAAGGCTGGAGTATCACTTGGTATCCTTTGTCATCAACTTGTATGGTCCCAAGAACCCACACTCAAATGGCTAATGCAATAGAAGGTCCCTCTAACCCCAGTGCCATGGAAGTAGAGGGTCTCTGAGACTTGACCAGCCAATCTTGTATAATCAGCAAGCTGCAGGCCACAGAGACACTGTATCTCAATAAATAAGATAGAGGGCACCTGAGAAATGTCTGAGGTTGACTTCTGGCCTCCTCATGCATGCATGCATTGTGCACCTGAACACACACACACACACACACACACACACACACACACACACACACACACACACTCACACAAATTCCTACAACATTTAAAGAGCAGATAAGCCCTTGGCACAGTCACCAATGCCTTCAAGGTATAATAATGGTACTGACCATTGTGACTCTGTGGAGATGGCCTTCTCCTCCCCACCCCCAATAGAAATCCAGATTCCCCACAGCATCTAGATTGCTTCCTGGCATCTTCTGTTTCAGCAAATCCCCTGTTCAGACTCTGATCCAAAGAACTTAGGTTTCAGCAAAGGGCTTCCCTGAAGTAGAAGCCCTGGTCTTGGAAGAACAGAAGTTGCTGGCTGCTATGTTTAACCTTGTCTGCTGGAGGCCCAAGGACTCAGGCTTCCTTGGGCATGTGTGCAGAGGTGTATGTGGGCATTTGAGGTCAACTATACCTGTGGGCACGCCCCAGGAAATGGAGTTAGAGGACCATTCGCTCTCACTATGGGGTGCTGGCTCGGTCCCGTTCTCCCAGCATGGGCCTGGACCTCTTGCCCACGTGTTCCCATGCCAGCTCTGGTGACCCGGGCCTCCCCCTGAGGCCATGTTCCCAGGCCTCCACAGTAACAGGCCCCCCATTCTTCCCTGCCCTTGGCAGATATGCCACCTCCCACTATGGCACTGTGTGCTGTGGTCCAAGGACAGCTTTCTTCAGTCCAAGAGGACAACATGGACTTAGGGAGCAAGGCTGGTCTGTCCCCTTGCCCAGGAGGAAGAGGACTTGGCTCAAATCCGCTGCTGAGATGGACAACTTTCACTGGGTATCAGATCCACAAGATTCTGCTTTTTGCCCAGGGTCTAGAGATGATATTCGTTTAGGGCATTTTCACAAAGATCCCTGAAGCCCACACTAGCTACACTTTATTTTGAAGGAGGAAAGGCTGCCATCCGACCCTCCTGATCACCAGTCTTCAGACTGGCTCCAGCTTGATCCAGATGGCAACCGTCAACTTTGTGCCTCAAGAATGACAACTGGGAGGGGAGCTGAGGTTATCCCCACATGCAAGGGAATCCCAGCCCCACCCCCTCTCCCTGTCACATCTGCCCATCCCATTCCATGGTCAAGAATCAGGACAATGAACCCTTCATCTGCACTCTGAACTTCACAGTCAAGGGACAGGAGGCAGCAAGTTTCTTTCACACTCACCAAACACATCCAGTTAGTTTCCAACTTCCTTTTTCGAGCTGCGGACCTCAGCCCTCAACAAGGAGCCTCTCATGGCCGAAAGCCAGGGTCCAGCTACCAAGAGGCTTCAGGCAGTGAGTCCTGGGGGCACGGATCCCTGGGGGTGTGCAGATCATTGGAAGTGACCCTTTCCTCTAGACATTCTGGACCCTGATTAAGCTCAGGAGGGTCCCAGTTGTAGCCCAGCAGAACCCAGCAGGAGGAGTAGGCGTGACTGTCAGAGTCCCAGAGTGCATAGATCACAGCTGCCTCTCTTAAAGAGACAGTCTTCCAGAGACAGTCTGGATGAGCAAGACACAAGGAATGAAGGAAGGAAGGGGAAGGAAGAGGGGTGGAGAGAAGTCACAGAAGGGGGAGAGGGGAGGAAGGAGAAAAGGAAGAAAGGAAGAACTGGGAAAGAAATGAGAGGGAAGGAAAGTCTAAAAACGGAAAAGGAGGGAAGGGAAGGAAGAAGAGAAAGCGAGGGAAGATAAGACAGTGTTCTTCAGGGGGAAGTTCTGAGGCAGCGCCAGCCCCCACACTCCACACACACACACATTGGAGAGGAGCCTGGTCCTGAGGGTGAGAAGCTTCTCAGACCCTCCAGACTCACCGGACATGGAAGTAGAAGGTTCCTTCATCAGGGCCAGCTTTAGTGCAGGGCTGGACCCACCCAGAAGGCAATGTGATAGCCCAGAACGAAAGAGCAGCTCACCTCACCACATGCAGGAAGTGAGGTAGGACTGACTGCTCCCTCCAGGCACTGCTGCTGTGGCTCCCAGCAGAGTAAATTGCTTGTCTCTTGGATAATGAGTGTCAAGGTTCAGATTAGACTGGGTGGGAATCAGCCTCACATCCTCTAGGATGAATCAAAGGAAGCCTCCCCATGGCCGTCTTCAAACCTTAAGATTGGCTTAAGCCGTAGAATAGGTGGCCTTCAACACAGGGACCTGCTTTCCAATGCCTACCAGAAGGAAACAGCTCCGCCCTCCAGGACTCACACCCACCTCGTATGGAAGGTGGAACTGGTTTTATTTGGTTTAAGTTTGTCTTTATAATAGTCTTCATTATCTACATTTGATAATGGGCAGTTATTCTTTATAAAGAGAAAAAAAAATGAAGATTTCACCTCATATCTCCTGTCCAGGTATCTCAAACAGCATAGAGATTAGGCAGAGAAGATGAAGGTGTGTGGATTCTAAGTGAAAGGAAAGCCCCTGCTCCATCATTCTGTCTAGTTGCCTTCGGTCTCCTCGCCCGTGGGTCTGAAGACAAGTTTGTTCTCTCTCCCTTCTCCCACCACATGTTTGCATGTGCCTGTGCGTGTGTGTGTGTGTGTGTGTGTGTGTGTGTGTGTGTGTGTGTGTGTGTGTGTGTTCCTGAGTGCAGCTCCCCCAAAGGCCAGAAGAGGGCATCTGATCCCTTGGAACCTTATAGATGACTGTGAGCCACCCAACATGGCTGTTGTAAACCAAACTCAGGTCCTGTGCAAAACCAGCAAGCACTAGCACTGAGGCAACTCTCTAATGCCCCCAGAGGCAGGTTTTAAATAAAATTAAAACAAACACATTTGCTTTCAGACAAAATAGAAATATAAAGCTTTTATAAAAAATATTAAACTAATTAAAATTTTTAGCTTTCTAAATTCTGTAAGCTGTTTGAGAGTCTCCATCCACATCTTCCCTACAGCTCTCCCCACCCCCACCCCGCTCCCAGCCTAGCCTGCCAGGGTTACCCAGTCCTCTTCCTTCAATAACCTGAGCAATTTCAAAACCAGGCTGGATAATCCCTGCCATGATAGAGTCTTCTACCCACTCCAAGGAACCAACTGTTCCCTTCTCTGGTTCCCCCAGGCCTTGCCCTGTACTGTGGTCTGAATGTCTGTGGCTTCCTCAAATTCAGCTTAGTTCACAATATGATTTAACTCAAGACAAAGCCTTGGGAGGTGGGTAGATCTCAAAGGCTGAGCCATCACAAATGGAATTAATGTCTCTGTAAGAGAGATCTCAGAGAGCTACTGTACGCCTTACGCCATGTAAGGATATGGTCTGAAGAGAGCTGCCAACAAACTGGGAAACCGGCCCTCACCAGATATCAGATCTGCAGCCCCCTTCCACTTGGCCTTCTGTGCATGCTTGTTAAGGTCAACGCCCTGGCAATTTATTATAGCAACTTGAACTGATGAAGATAACATGCAGAGTTTGCTGTTAAAACTGACATCACTCTAGATTCTAATTAATTTCATGTTCATACACTCTTCTATTCCAGACATCTATCTAGCACCAGGAATTTGTAGCATAAGGCAAATGTGGTAATAATAGCAATTAATAATGGTAATAATAATAGTTGTAGTTGTTATTGTTGTTTGAATATGTATATATTTTCAGCACTTACTCACATAGCTCCTTTTTTGAACTTCCTAGCAGGCTGCCTAGGTGATATCAGAATCGTCAGATACAAATGTTATGGGGTGGACACGGTCTGAGGTCCTTGCAACTTTGGCCTTTGGTTTAGTTAGAGAGCTTCAAAGAGCTGCCTAGGCTCTCTGCCCTTGTTTGTAGCTAGACCAGGCTGTTCTGATCCCTGGCCCCTGCCCTCTGCATGCCTCCGAGCTCGGCTGTCAGCTTCCCTGCAGCCAGGCAGAAGTACATCGGGCTGGGACAAGGCTTTCCAGCTGATAGGCAGCACAGAGTCTCTTTGCTAGTGCCTTCTGCAGGGCCCAGAATGATCTTTCAAGCCTCCCGGAGGAAAATTTTGTCACCAAACTCCAGCTGGACCCAACCAGGCAATTGTGCACAGTGTTGCCACTGGGAGAGGGTGTGGTGCAACTGCACAGAAGATGCCAGAGGCAGAAGGGACGTCCAAGGATGTAGTGCCTCAGCCTGGCTCGAGAAAGCCAGGAAAACCAGAGCCCGGACTGGGAAGGGACTTGTCAAAAACTCAGAATGAGATGGTGGCAAAGGGACAGCTGGCCCTGAATCCAAAAAAAAGGACACAACGTAACGGGAAGATATCAAAAGGGAGTCACAGAGCTTCATAAATTTGCAGGAGGTTCTTCGGGGTCAGAAGTGGTACAGATGATCCCCTGAATGGAGAAAGCGTGGAATAAAGCAAGAGCAGCAACAGGCCTGGGATCCAGATTGGTAAGTAACGTGCTTGCCCCACAAGCATGAGGACCTGAGTTCAAATCCCCTGGACATACATATGAGCCACATAAGGCAACGGTGCCTGTAATTCTTGTGCTGAAGAGGCAGAGACAGGAGATCCTTAGAGTTCTCTGGCTAATTAGTCTAGCTGAATAGATGAGTTCAAGTTCACTGAAAGACTCTGCCTCAAACAAACAAACAAAAAAAAGTTGGAAGACAATTAAGAGAGATACATGTGTGTGCGCGCACACACACACATGCACACACATATGCACGCACGCACCCACATACCCATACATACACATTTAAAAAGGAACAAATACAAAGCAGAGGAAAATTTCAATAGCAGTATTTGTGTTTAGTCCCCCAGGAGACCAGGCCCCATCCTCACAGATCTCTTTCTACGCCTAAGACGTGGGCACATGGATCTAAGTCCATGCTGATTTCCACACTGGCTTGGCAGAAAGTGCTGAGATGGGAATCCCACAGAAAGCCGCGATGGCTAAGTCCTTTCATCCCCAGATGATAAAATGAGTTCACAGTTGTCTGTGCTGGTTACTGGTACTTAGTCATAAAGTCTTGGTCCAGGCACGTAGCTGATGGAATATCTTGACTATTTGTATGAGTCTAGCCATATGACTAATTCTTCCCCATAAACAAGAGTAGAAATTGGAAATTGTGATGGTTAATTTTGGGTGTCAATTTGGCTATGCATGGGGCCAGATGTGGGTCAAACACCGGCCCAGATGTTGCCATGAGGGGACTTTTACACTGGATCAGCATTCTAATTGGCAGACTTGGAATAGGGCAGGTTATCTGAGCTTGAACATAGGCCCATCTAAGAGTCTCCAGTCAGCCACCACTGTGTAGGCTGATTCTAATATGTAAATTTAGATACATGGTGTGATGGTTTGTATGTGCTTGGCCTAGGGTGTAGCCCTGTTGGAGTAGGTGTGTCACTGAGGGTGTGGGCTATAAGACCTTCATCCTAGCTGCCTGAAAGCCAGTATTCTGCTTGAAGCCTTCAGATGAAGACGTAGAACTCTCAGCTCCTCCTGCACCATGCTTACCTAGATGCTGCCATGTTCCTGCCTTGATGATAATGGACTGAACCTCTGAACCTCTAAGCCATCCCCACTTAAATGTTGTCCTTATAGAGTTGCCTTGGTCATGGTGTCTGTTCACAGAAGTAAAACCCTAACTAAGACAGATGGGTAAACAGCAGATTCTATTGCCTCGGTTCCTCTGGAGAAGCCTGACTAACTCAAGAGTCCTCAGAGGCATAGAGCTTTCAATTGTCAAATGAGAAGTCTCTGTTCACCTTCTCTCCTGGGCACTAAGTACCAAATCTACTTGTAGATTAGGGTAATACATGGCCCTTTCCATTATCCTATCAGGGCACCTATGTTCTTACAGTATGAGGTCACACTTTGTCTCATTTAATCTTCATGACAGGTGGCCTGACAGGGGACCAAAAGTGTCAGAAGTGAGACTGGAACAGGAAACATGGTGTTTGAGGACCTTGTAACTCTGCGCTTGCTTTAGAGGTTGGATTTGCCCAGATGTTCTTGAAGGGCTAGCCAGGTTACCTCAGCCTCCATTTATAGATAGGTCAGGCCAAGCTGTCATTTTTTTGGGTACAACCATCATCCACTTTTAAAGTGACATCTGTTTAAGCAGCCTTGGTTCCTGAGTGACTATCATGAGCAAACCCCTGATGTCATCCACAAGAGACAGGTAGCATAAGTAAGAATTAGATGTCGTTGTGTCACAAGTCCCTGGAATATGGGAGTTGAGTGTTAACCAAGCACAATCAACCTTATACCGACTAATCAGCAGGCTGGTTGTCTTATGGAGATATGCATAGAGATATTCAAGAATGTCACTGACCACAGGTGTATGTTTGTGTCTTACGTAAATAGGAATCCCTGGGGCACAAAAGAGGGCGCCAGATTCATTGGAACTGGAGTTACAGGCTGTGGTGAGCTACCTAATGTGGGTACTGAAAAATGAACTCAGGCCCTCTGGAAAACCAGTAAGTGCTCTTAACCACTGACCCGTTTTTCCAGTCCCCGATAAAAGCATTTTGATCTCAGAATCCACAGCCCTTCCTCCCACTGCACAGCCTCTTTGTGTTTGTCTTGTGGGCCAGAATCCAACCACAGTCGTATCAAGGCCACCAATGTACACTCTCAATGGCAAAACTTCCCTAGGACATTCTCTGAGTTCTGCTGGGGACTCTGACCTGGATCTGGAATGAGAGCTTTCCAAAGAACAAAATTTTCCACTCAGACAAGAATGTTAAACACGGTTTAAAAAAAAAAAAAAAAAAAAAAAACCCAACTTGGTACTAGAAATGAGTTGTTGAATATTTATAAGCCCCAACCAAAGGCCATTCCCTGTGGGATTTCTTGTTGCATGAAGAGGGTCAAGAGGACCAGAAAGGGTGGATTGCATCCACCCAATACACAGGCTGCTTCTTGGAAGTCCAGAGCGACCCGGAGATAGCAGGCACCTTATATCTTTCTTATCAGTGGATACATCCTGTCCCCTAATCTTAAATACACTGCAGAGATGAACTCTGGGGCAGCATAAGATGCAGCCGGCCCCGTTTATTATAGGAAGAATTTAGCTTGCCATGGCTCCCAGCAGGGAGTGCTTCTCCATCCTGTTCCCCTCCCCAGCCCTACACACACTCCCAGTGGACACTGGTCATCATCTGGAGATGTTTTAAGCTGTCACAACTACAGAATGCTCTATAGTCTCTGGCACACAAGATAGGGATGCTACTAGTTATTTCATAATGTGCAGGACAGCTTCTTACCCTACTATGCACATATTACAAAAATTATCTGGCTCAAGATTAAAAATTCTGATTGAAAGTAAATCCCAGTTATAGATAGATAGAAAGAAAGATAGATAGATAGAAAAAAGATACATAGATAGCATGTGGAAGCCAGAGATCAACCTTCTGGTGTTGCTCTCCCATAGGCATTTGCCTTGTTCTTGAGACAGAGTCTCTCCATTGACTTTGAATGATTGGGCTCTCTGATTGGCTAGGCTGGTTGGCCACTGAGCCCTGATGGATCTGCCTGTGCTTGTCTTCCCAGAACTGGGATCACATAATTTTGTGGGAGTGCTGAGGATCCAATCCAGGCCCTGGTGTTTGCATAGCAAGCACTTCAGCAATTGAGAAAGCTCTCCAGTCCTAGACCCTTGTTTTTAAGTGTGTAAAGGTTAGCAGAACATTTAGAAAAATGATATCCTTCCATGGGAATACACACACACACACACACACACACACACACACACACACACACACACACACAAAGACACAGACACACCAAAACTGACCATACTGGAGAGCCTTCTGCAAAACAGTATGGTCCATAGCAGTAGGAGATAGTTGTCATGGTTGCTGTCTTCTCTTCTCTAGGTATGACCAGAGTGGGGGGTTCACTGCTTAGAAGTTGTCTTTAGGTTTTCCAAGTAAAGAGAAGCATGGTTTAGGAGCTGAGCTTGGGAACAAAGAGCCCCTCACTATCAGTGTGATAAACAGAGGGACTTGTTTGTTGAGTTGCTGGCGAGCACTGGCGGAAGGGAGGAGGAGGGCTGAACGCCATGACTTTTGGCCCCAATTCTCTCCTGTAGAGTAAAGATGTCTAGTGTCCGCTTTCAAATTGTTTGCACTCACTGCTGTAACATAAACACTGTCAGTTTCATTCCTAAACCACTGTGAAGTTGGTTATGTTCATGTAGCCTCTTAGGCTGGGCACACTGTGTGTGTGTGTGTGTGTGTGTGTGTGTGTGTGTGTGTGTGTGTGTGTGTGTGTGTGTGTGTGTGAAGTCTGAAGTCTGGGACTAGAGCTTAAATTCCACTGTATTGCAGAGAGAGAGAGAGAGAGAGAGAAAGAGAGAGAGAGAGAGAGAGAGAAAGAGAGAGAGAGAGATTTTGCCTGGAACAAGAACATTTATTGTGGGCTGGTTGTGTATCGGGTGCCATTAAAGTAACCAGCATGCACAGCTCCTTGAACACACTCTGGCCTGGGACAGGGACTCCTGCATAGTGAGTGACAGACACACAGAGGCAGAATGAGAATCCAAGAGGTCTAACTCCTGAGCCACGCTCTTAAGGTCTAAGCGGTCTCTCCAGCCCTACTTACTACTCTTACCTTGAAAGAAGTGGGAACCCAGAGGAGGGTAGGATGAGAGAAGTATCAACTACCCCCTCCACTGTGGGCTCTCAAGCCTCCATGATCCCCAGACTCTCCAGAGCCTGTTAGTACTCAGTTGGATTGCCCCCAGCTGCAGGCAGAAATTGAAGCTTGGCCCAAGAGCTGACAATTTTAGTAGATTCTCCAGTGACAGTGGCCCTAAAATACCCACATGTGGAGAACTCTATCCTCTCCTTACAGTCAGGGGGACAGGATTCAACTGACTAATTCTAAAGCAGGTCTCGTGGAGCCGCATGAGGTCATACTAGGTGCAGCTGGGCTGCTAAACTCTTTATACACTGACTCCTTTTGCCTGAGAAATTTTTATGTGACTTTGGGTTTATGAGTATATGAAACAGGCAGACAAACTAAACATTTACTGATACATTCAGTTTACTTTAAAACTATTCTTGGGTGTTGCTGAGAGCTGGCTCAGGGGAGTAAAGGATCTTGCTATCTGATTAAGAAGCCAGACAACTCAAGTTGAGTCCTCAGAACTCATGTAAAGATGGGGAGAGAGAATAACTCCACACAGTTGTCTTCTGACCTCCACATGTGTGTCCATCCCCACCCCACATACACACATACACACACACACGTACACATAATAAATTAGATAGGTAGGTAGGTAGATAGATAGATAGACAGACAGACAGATAGATCTTGTGGTGTGCATATAATTTTACTACTCATAAAGACAAACATACATCTCCACACTAATAAGATGGAATGTGTCTCTGCTTAGTTTTGTCAACTTGGCACAACCTAGAGTCACGTGGGAAGAGGGAACCTCATTGGAGGGGCTGCCTCCATCAGATTGGCTCATGGAATGCCCATGGAACATTGTTTATTGCCTATTGATTTGAGAGAGCAAAGACTGGACGGGTTATTTGCCTCATGGTAGGCCGCACAGTCAAGAGAGGAGGAAAAACTGTGTATAGAGACTAAAAACACAGACTCCTTCTAATCCCAGGGAGATAGGCTTACAGGCTAATTTTTTAGTGGTGTTTTATTTTTATTTTTTTTTATATCCCAACCACAGTTTCCTCTTCCTCCTTTCCTCCCAGTGCCCTCCAACCTCCCCTCTGCCCCCACAATCCATTCATCTTCAGTTTCTCCTCAGAAAACGACAGGTCCATGGACAGCAACAAAACATGGCATATCAAGTTGCAGTAAGATTAGCAACCTTCCTTTGTATGAAGGTGGGTTGAGGCAACCCAGTAGGAGAAAACGGGTCTCAAAAGCAGGCCAAAGAGTCAGAGACAGTCCCTGCTCCCGCTGTCAGGACTCCCACCAGAAGACGAAAGTACACAGCTGTAACATATATACAGATCTAGGTCAGTCCCATGCAGGCTCCCTGATTGTTGACTCTGTCTATGTGAGCCCCTATGAACCCAGGTTAGTTGACTCAGTAGGTTCTCTTGTGGTGTCCTTGACCCCTCTGGCTCCTACATTCCTTCCTCCCCTCTTCTAGAAGATTCTGAGCTCCCCCTAAGGTTTGGCTGTAGGTCTCTGCATCTGTTTCCATCGGTTGCTGAATGAAGCCTCCCTGATGACCATTGGATTAGATACCAATCTATGAGTATAGCAGAATATCAATAGGCGTCATTTCATTGACCTTTTTTGCCAGTCAAGTTTGGTTCTATCCTAGGTCTCTGGGCATCCAGCGTCTGTGACCTGGCCCTCCAGGCAGTGTCAGGGATGGGCTCCCTCTCATGGCATGAGTCTCAAGTGCAACCAGTCGTTGGTTGGCCACTCCCACATTTTCTGCATCACCTCTTTACCCCAGGAGGACAAATTGTAGGTCAAAGCTTTTATGGATGGGTTGGTGTCCCAACCTCTCTGCTGGAAGTCTTGCAGGAGATAGCCTGTTCAGGCTCTGTACCTCCCATTGCTAGGAGTTTTAACCAGGGTCACCCTTGTAGATTCCTGAGTGTTTCCATTGCACTAGATTTCCAACTTGTCCCCAAGATGTCCAGTTGTCTCTCCCAGGAGTCTCTCCCTCCACCCACCCACCCACCTGATCCATTTCTTTATCCGTTCTTCTGTTGAGGGACGTTTAGGTTATTTTCATCAGCTTCTAGGTATTTTCACAACAGTACAGGAGTTGACTCGAGAGGACACAATTACAGGAGTCAGTCCTCTCCTCCCATCACGTGGGAGGGCGCATTCGTCAGGGCAATCCCTGAAGACTCATCAGGCTTATAGTAAGCACCCTTTCCCACTGAGCCATCTCATGGGCCTGAGTTTTGCTGTTGGTCCCTTTAAGGAACCCCCACACTCTCCTAGAGCTTTTTGTCCTTGCTTTTCTCTACCCCACATCCTCCCTGCTTCCTCTTTCTCTGACTCTTGTTTGTAAAAGGAGGGCTGCACTGAGCCTGCTCCCTGCAGCCTCTGGTCTGTCTACCTCACACTATCATACTGAGCTGCTGGGATGTGAGAAAAGAGGTCCCTCTCCACAGAGGGGCAGCCTGCAGCTCACTACTTACTTTTACTCTTGGGGTTTCATACCATGAGAAACTACATGGACTGGGATGTAAACACGACGGTGTGCATACACAAAGCGCGCGCGCGCACACACACACACACACACACACACACACACACACACACACACACACACATGTATATACCCAGGCATGCAACAGTTCTATGAGATTCAACTCCATTTCAGAAGAAAATACCACTAGGGTTGGATAGTGCCCTCAGATGACCTGGGAAGGCTAGTTCTCATCTGCGGTTAGAGAGGGGTTGGGCAGCTGGAGAGGGGGCTTCAGGAGGAGCCAATCCACTTCCTTCTGGCTCTGAAGTCCACACTTATTTTCCTGGCCTGGATCACGGCTGCTTCCCAGAGTTGAGCTTCTCGCTGTCCTGGTGATACACACGCTCCCCAAGAATGCCTGGCTGCTCAATGAGGAATTCTTGTGTAGTTGAGATTCTTGGAAGCAGGACAAAGATTAATGAATGACTGGCTCTGCTCTTGTTCTGGAAACCCTTGAGGCTCCCAGCAGTGCGAGGGGGAAGGGGGAGGCAGGAAAAGGAGACAGAGCTGAGGGTGGCAGGATGAGATGTAGTTAGACAGTTCAAGTTACCAGCTAGTCCACTCCTGACCCTACACTCAGCAGTTGCCTGACTGAACGTTCATCAAGGCCAGAGCCTTCTAGTCCCATGTCACAGCAGAAGCCAGGTAGCTGGAGGTCCAGTTCATCACAAATAGAGATGGTTGGGACCTATGGAGATTTTGGGATCAGGGTCATTTTGCTTAGAGTTTCCTCTGGGCTGTTAGTTACACCACTCCAGGTCAGTCACTTACACTCTCAGGACCCCAGTTTCCTCTTCTGTAAAATGGGCTCACAAACCACTACAGATCTGTAGCAAGCAGGTGGTGGGCCAAAATGAGCAAGTGCCCAGCTCAGCATCTGCACAGAGTGGGTTCTGCAGGATGACAGGAACTGTTAGGAAGTTCTAGAGTGACGTCCTTAGGGCCCTTGACCTAAGTCTGCTGTATATTAGCTCAGCACAATAAAGGAGGACTCCCGAGTAGGAAGCCAAGTTGCTGCTCCTTTCTTCTGAAGCTGTCTAGGTCCTTCTCTGGTGTTCAGCTGCTCTACCCCACATCCTATCCTCTGCCTCATCACATGCTTAGATGCACAGCTCGGAAGTGCAGGTTGAAGCCTCTCGGTGAAATTGTAAAGGGTCCCACAGGTTCCTGGAACCTCCATTTTGAAGATGCTCAGAAGTGCCTGGCTTCCTAGTAAACAGACAGAGTATGTAACAGGAATTGGGGGAGTCTGGGAGTTCTGAAAGCTCTCTGGAGAAAGTGGAACCTAAGGGACTTCCCCCTGACCCCCACCCCAGAAACCCAAGTGACCTAGGAAAACAGACCATAGTCTTTGGGCAAGGGTGGTCTTTAGTCTGATAGAAAAGGCAAAATATGAATGGAACAGAGCTAATTACGCAGCAAAAGGAAAGCAAACAGGGCTGAGCCGTGCTTCAGTGCCAGCCTAGCATGCTCAGAGCCCTGGCTTCCATGCTCAGCACTACGGAAACTAGGCATGGTGGCACACGCCTGTAACCACAGCGCTTAGGGGCTGGGGGTTAGAGGGTCATCCTAGGCCATGTAGTTTGAGCTTGAGAACAAGTCATTTCCTTTCTAAAAGGCTCACACATGCTGAGGGGACATGAGGTGATCCAAGGACCCACATTCCATGAAGTTCATCCAGGGAGGCTCTGCAGGGAGGACAGTGCTCTGTAGAGCTGCCCTCTGCCCCTCCAGTGTCAACCGCAAGTTCTCCCTAACAGCTCACACGCGCGCGCAGACACACACATACACACACACTTTGCCTGTGGCCTGACTGAAGAGAACAGGCACCTTTCCACTAGGTTGGAAATTTACATAACCTCTGCATGGTAGCCATTCTGGGGGCTCTGGTTACAGGAGAGGCTTTAAGGGAGATGGATGGTTGGATGGCGCAGGCTGAGAGGAAAAACAAACTCCACATGAGGTTCTCATTTGCTGTAGGCACGTGAGAATGGCGCTGTGGATCCAGCTCTAAATACCCCCAGCTGCCACTGCCACAGGATGAAAACACACACACACACAGAGTCACACAGAGACACACAACACAGACACACATACAACACAGACACATGCACACAGATACACAAGCACATACACAGACACACACACAGACACACAGACGTAGATACACACAGACACACACAGACATGCACACAGACACAGGCACACAGACAGACACACACAGACATACGCACAGACACATACACACAGACACACACACATATACATACAGACACATACACACAGACACACAAATAGATACACACAGACAGACACACACAGACATACCCACACAGACACATACACACACAGACACACACATACACACATACACACACATACACACAGACACACACATTCACACAGACACACACATTCACACAGACACACACACAGACACACAGACACACACACAGACACACACACACACAGACACACACACACACACACACACACCATGTTCATGCGTGCCTCTTCTCAGAGTTCTTGGACTAAAGAGGAAGATCAACACTTTAAAGAATTGTGTTCTATGTTGAGGGCCTCAGCTTGAGACCTGGTGGGACGCTCTGGAGAGATAGCTCAATGGGTAAAATGTTTGCTGTGTAAGAGTAAAGACCTGAGTTCAGATCCCTAGAACCCACAAAAAACTGAACATGGTAGCGCGCATCTGAAATCCCAGAACTCCAATGGAGAGATGGGAGGAGCAAATAGGAGATGTCTGGAAAGCTTAAGGGCTAGTCAGCTTAGTGTGCACAGCAGCAAACAAGAAAGAGACCCTGAGTTGAATAAAGTGAAGACCAGCACCTAGCTTGTCCTTTGACCTCCCCACTCAGGCTGTGGCAAGCACACATGCGCACAGACATAGAGCTTGAGGGAGCGGACTCCCACAGGGGTTCCTGGAATAAAACACAGCCCTGCCCCGTATCCCGGGAACACTTGAGGGGGCATGAGTGGAGTGGAGGGAAAGGCCTTAAGGGATGTCAACCATAGCCTGTAGGCTACACGTGGCCACTATATATGTGGCCCAAGAAAAAGTCATAAACTTCAAACATTATTATGAGATATTATTGAAATTTTAGAAACTCAACTTCATCATGAATATACCTGAAGAAAGAAATAAAGAGTAACCTACCTGAGTCACCCAGTGACACCTCAGGTTGGGTCCCTAGAGGTAGAGCCCAAGGAAAGAGTTTGTACATGAGTGATTTATTGAGGAGATGCCCTTAGAAAACTCTAGAAGGATTGCAAAAGGGGACTAGAGGAATGACTGGGAAGGTGGCCTCATCAACTGGTGACGGTTGACGGTAGCCAGATTCTTGAGTAGCAATGGAGGACACAACACTGGTCCCCAGAAGCAGCCTCCACAGTGGAAGCTCTACTTCCCTAGTCCTTCCTGTGTGGTAACCGGCCTGAGGGTGCAGGCCAGGGGCAGGGTGGGAGAGTCATGCCGGTAGAGGCCACCAGCCATGGCATATCCCCATCCCCTGAGGATCTGGGTTCAACATCTACAGCATCTCCTATACAGAATCCAGGAGCACAAATGGTTGATGAATTCTATGGATGGCATCGCTTTGGGCCTCATGGGGCTTGCTTTGCTTTTGATTAGCCTGGAATGCTTCCAGATTTGAGCTTCAGAGAGGGAAACAAAGCTGTGATCAACGGGGTACATAGTGCTAATTGTCACCTATGACTCTTCTCTCCTAGATGAGTGCACTTATGGTCCTGAGGACATGGCAGTCTGAAAATGCCCACTGTTCATCCACCCCTGACTCCACCAGAATCTGGACCCAGCTAGACTTCCCCAGTTTTAGCTTGTTTCTGGATAGGAGGCTAGGGGAAACTCTTTTCTGATACATTGTATTCTTTCTTCCTGCCAGGAATGCAAATGAGAAAATGAAGATGATGTAGCAATTTTGCAACCCTGCAGCAATAAGCAAAGAGAAAAGAGTCATTCTAGTGATGGCTGGAGAAAGAAAGAGGGAGGAGGATAGAGGAGGAGGAGGGGGGAGGGAAGGAGGGAAGGAGGGAGGGAGGGAGAGAGAGAGAGAGAGAGAGAGAGAGAGAGAGAGAGAGAGAGAGAGAGAGAGAGAGAGAGAGAGAACACAGCTAGCAGCTAGGAAGAGGAGATGATGGTGCGCACCTTTTATCCTAGAGGCAAGCAGATGTCTGAGTTTGAGGCCAGCTTCATAGTGCTAGGCCAGCCAGAGCTACGCAATGAGATCTTACTCCTCCTCCTTTGAAAACCATTTGTTTCTGTTGCAGATGACCTGAGTTTGGTTCCTAGCACCCATATTGAATGGCTCTCAATCACCTGTAATTCAACTACAGGGGATCTGACATTTTCTTCTGGTTGCTTCAGTCACAGGTGCGCGCGCGCTCGCGCACACACACACACACATAAAAATCTTAAACAAATCTCTTTTAAAAGAGGGCCCTAGGTCACTGGAATACTGGAGAAGCCAAAGAATTCTAAAACCTAGTTGATACAGTAAGCCTGATCAGAATCGTAATCTTTGTGGCTAAACACAAACTCTGATACAAATCTCAAGAATTTGCTCTGTGGCTTGCATCTTGGGAAAAAGTCTCTGTGGGTAAATACATGGGGAATAATAGTTTAGACACCCCAAAACAGTGCATTCCTCCTGGCTTTCTTGGAACACGGGGGCTCTGTAGGAGTAAGCGGAGCGTGCATCGGACGCTCCTGCTTCAGCTTTCTAACCATCCTGCAAACCCGCAGTGAGGAGCAACAGAATAAATGACCCCTCAGGTTTCTCTTTCGCCCACTTATGAGCCTCCCCCGACTGGGGCAGACTCTCCGGCATGCTTTGCTGTGGCTTCTTGGGAACGTCACTGGGTGTTGCAGAAGGCAATGAACTAGAAGGAGATGGGGGTGGTACCTCATGGGAGTCTGTAGCACTTCCTCTTCTTCCAACCAAATGACTGGCTCTGACCTCCAGATGGAACAGTGCTAAGGACCAAAAGTGCCATTGATATTTGTGACAGTGTGCTAGACACTGTGCTTTGTGGGGGTAACCCCAGAAAGCCTACCATCACCCTGTGAGGAAGTTGCTGTTATTCTGCCATGTTTACATGGAAAGACCATGAGGGCCATTGAGTGAGGTTAAATGAATTAGCCAAAGTCACACAGCTATCAGGTCACATGATGGACAAGGGCTCTCTTTCTCCAAATCCACCTCTCACTCTTTTGGTGGCTTTATCCTGTAACAAGGGCCTGCATTCTATTTGTATAAACTCAACTATCCCTTGCTTTTGCTTATCAAATGTCATTCTCTTTGGTCTACACAGAAAAACTTGCTTAACGAATTGGAGAGTCTCAAGGGCGGGCTCAATATCCCAGGTGACTTCTGTCTCCTTTCTCTGTCCCTTGCTATGGGTTGTAGAGAGCATGTCTACACTCCCACAGGAACTTTCAGCCTAGGCCACTTCTCTGAAATTTATCTCAGTCTTTTTGTTTTGATTTGTTTGAGAAAGCATCTCACATAGGCCAACTGTAGCTATTCTCCAACTGGCGATTGTAGCCTAGGCTACCCGCAACTGCTAAGAGTACAAGCACACACCACAAAGCGTGGACCATGACAGTCCTCATGGGAGCACATCCCAGCAATCCTGGGATGAGGGGGATGAGAATGAGGAAGAAGAAAGTCCAGGAAGCCGGGCCTCGGCACAAGAATTACAGGCCACACATTTGCTCTTTAGAGCAACAAAGTTCAACATAATACATGTCTTTTAGAGCAGGGTCAGAGCAGGACTCAAGCCCATACTGCCCCAGGAGCCTACCAGGGTTGGCTTCAAAACACCATAGAACAAGGCACATGGCCATAACCACATGGTGGACTTTTCCCCTCCTGCCCCAAACCTGACTTCCTCATCTGTGGTTCTTAAAACCAGCCAGTCAAAGCCCTTAGTGCAAGGTGCCCCAAAGCTATTCGGAGTGACCCAGAAGAAAAATTTTTAGGCCGGGAGGAAGGCTCAGTGAGGAAAATGTTTGACTTGCAGGCAGGTGAACCCAAGTTCTACCCCCAGACTGTTATTTAAAAACCAGACTCAGTGATATATGCAGGTAATCCCATTGCTATGGATGGGAAGATTGGCAGGTCTCTGGGGATCACGACCAGTCAATCTAGCCTTATCAGTGAGTTCCAGGCAAGCGAGAGAGCCTGCCTCATAAATTAAGGTGGAAGGTCCTAGAGAAACAAGACCTGGGGTTGTCCTCTTGTCTCCCCCTCCACACATTCTCATGAATACACACACACACACACACACACACACACACACACACACACACACACACACACACAACCCTCCCTAAACACAAGACTTCATACTATGGCTGGCCTTTTTGAGCTGCAGTATATTTAGAAATAGACATTTGTGTGTGCGTCTCCATCCACCCCCTACCTTTCTCTAAAACATTCTAGATTGCAAACCTCTGTGCAAAGTACATCCCAGGTATCTGGCCCTGCATAGAGGGACTTGACCCACAGGAAGCATGCAAGCTGACTGTAGAGCCAAGGAAAAAAGACCCCAGGGGAGTTATTTCCCATTTGTATTCCACCAATCAATGAGCTTGGCCCATGTCCTCTGGTCCTTAGCGCCACTGAAAGGCCACCACTCATGGCTCCGGCTGGTAAAAGGCTCTGAAAATGCTTTCTCAACAAACAAATCTCGTACAGCAGTAAGACTGTAACAGCTTCCCATGGCTTCTCCTTCCCTTCCTCCCTGTCTCCTCCCTGTCTCTTTACAGACAGTCTGTTCATTATATTCTTATCAGTGATGTCCTTCAGGGAGTGTCTCTTGTGTTCTGCCTGATACAGTCTGCAGAGACAATATCCATTTTTAGAATAGTCTTACTCCCAAGATCAGCTCAAACAAGTTCCAATTTCACACGCCTTTCGTCTTTTTAATTAAGGTGAAGTACATGTTGTAGAAACAAGCAGGATACAAACAGGAAAGCCACCCACATTTCTAGTCCCCAGAGCAGGTACCAGCCTACTGGCTGGGGCTCACTGCTGCAGGGCTGAGAACTGAGGGTTATAGGTGGGCCAAGGCAGAGGCTACATAGTAGAGTCCGGGGCCATTCCAGGCTACCACAGGGAGTGGAACTTGGATTGAGCTCAATCTATGTCCTGAAGAAGAAGCAATGTCAGTAGAGTAAGGTGCATATAGGGCTTTGGACCTACTCTGTTGCTGTCAGAGGAGAAGCCAGCCTGGCTCTGTGGTCAAGGAAAAGAAAGCAAACAGTTCCCAGGGAAAGGCACTTTGCCACTTCAGGCACAGAGCCCTGGCTGTACACAAAGAAAAGTCCCAAGACAGAGAGCGAGCTTCCTGGGACCAGGTGAGGAGAAAAGGAGAAGGCTTCACCACCCTCGAGAAGCAGTGAGCAGTTGTCTGCTGATGTCCAATAGGAGCAAAGCAACTCCAGAGGCTGGGGAGGTAGCTCAGTCTCTAAGAGCCATACATGAATGCAGGAAGACCTGAGTTGGAATCTCCAACACCCTTGTAAAAGTGGGGTGCAGCTAGGTGTCTCTATGACACCAGAGCTGGGGATGGAGTAGGGCAGAAGACACAAGAGGACCCATAGACTGAATTGGTTTGCCACCCATGCCAAGCTGATGAACAGTGGGTTCACTGAGAGATCCTGTCTCAAAAAAAAAAAAAAAAAAAAAAGGTGGAGGGTGATGGATCAAGGAATACATTTGAAGTTATCCACCTGCCTCCACACAGACACATCTAATGCACACAGCCCTACAAACACACACACACACACACACACACACACACACACACACACACAATGACAGACACATATACATATGAAATAAACGTTTGTGGTCTACCATTCTGTGTAGAAAATACAATGTTACTGGTGTAAGCAGCCTCTTCCTGTATCTCCCCACCTTCTTTTACAGATGGGGTCCCTGTCACTTCTCAAACATTTGTGATTATTCACTGTTATTGTTTAAATGTGTCCTGCCATGGTCTCATGTGTTTGAACACGTGGTTCACAGCTGCCGACACTGTTTGGAGAGGTGAGCTACAGGGCAGAAATGGCTCAGTGAGGTGGCCGAGAGGGCTTGTGGGCTGCATCTGTTTCATTGCAGCCAAGCCCTCAGCTCCCTGATTTTCTAGGATGTGAAAAACCATGGCCTCATTTCCCCGCCACTCTGATCGGAGCTACCTCAGTGGTCATACTGTTCTCACCAAGACATATGATGTCTCCAGAAACCATGAAACCATGAGCAGAGATGACCCCCATCTCCCTGCTTGAGTGTCTCCTGATATTGATCACAGCACCGTGAAAGCAAATAATATACTTCCTAATACAATTTTACACTTCAATTACCCACATAAACATCTGAGAATGAGCGAAGATTATTTTGCCTAATGTTAAAGGGACTGCCATTGACATGCTTCTGCAGCCTGTTTGATTTTTGCATTGATTAGAGCTCAGTACCATGTCTAAGGTCCTCATTTGAACACACCTGTGCTCTGTCAGATCCCATTATGGATTAGTGTCAAATCATTGAGCCAGTCTTCAGATGAATAATAGATACTTGGGCTGCTTTTGCACTCACAAAACCATGCGGTAGAGAGTATTCCTGAACATACCTCCTTTCCCACATACATTAAAATTTCTCTAAACTTCAATTGCTGGGTTAGAGGCTAAGTACATCATCAATTTCACTAGAGAGTATCAGATTGCCTTTCAAAATAAGATGTTCATATCGGTTCAATAGCGTCCTCCGTGGAAAGAGGTTACCGCTTGCTCTATATTTTCGAGCAAATCAGTATATGGAGCAGGTCTTCTTGTGCTTTGCGATTTTTAGTTTTTTAATGTTTTTATTTTACTTTAGGTATATGAGTGTTTTCCTTGCGTGTGTGTAAGTGCATCGTGTTCACGCCCAGTGCCTGCTAAGGATAAAAGAAGGCCAGGAACTGGAGTTATGGGTGGTCACAAGAGGCCCTGTGGGTGCTCGGAACCAACCATGACTGTCTGCAAGAACAAGCATTCTTAACCACCGAGGCAACTCTCCAGACCTGTGCTTTGAGATCTGAATCCATGCACATCCCTGACTCCAAGCCAGCCTGGGCATCTTCTCATGCAATGACCTGTGCATAGCATCAAGCTGATGTCACTCCTAGACTCTATGCTTCCATGATTTGGAAAGCCAAAAGAAGGTTTTTTTAAAAAAAAAAATTTACATAAAAGTTTGAACTTGCTTCTTCACTGGAAAATGTAGAGAGCTTGTGGATACAAGCAGAAGAAACAGTGTGCCTTTACACACCGTCTGTGGGACACTTGTCGCCGAGCTGTCACACCAGCCGTGAATCCCTGAGAACAGAAGTCCCAGTAGTCCCCACACAATGCGTGGAACGTCTTTTTTGTCTTATTGGCGTAGTCTATAAAGAGCCCAGGATGCTCTCCTGGAGTCCTTCCTGGGGAGACACACTCTATGGACTCAGGGACAATGGACCCACAGGAACTTCCTGCTCATCTCCCTGCTGTTGCAGGGATGTCTACCCCTGCATGGGGTGAAGTTGCTCCTCCCACAGCTGCTACCTAGACGTGATGTATTGTCACCTACAAATACTCAAAAAGAGAATCAAGATACTTTCAACTTGACGTGTGCCCCCTCCTCAACTCCTGTATCCTTCTCCTGTGGTACCTTGGAATAATTTGAAGACTCATCTGTGTAGGAGACCCTGACACAAGGATGGACGTGAATGTACGTGTAGTCTAGACGTGCACCAGAGCAGAGACCCTCATGCCACTCCCCTTCATAGCTCCAGGAGACAGTCTGTGTGGATTGGGAGGAGGCGCTTCTTCCTCACTACACGCCAATCTCTAAGTTTAATGGCTAAGCAATGAAGGAAATACAAAGCATCATTAGCTCAGCATGTAGATGGCACCTAAAACATACTTTGTTCCCATTAAATCCTGCCTGATTCCTCCTAGAACCTAGAGTCCTGGGTGAAAGAAACAACCTGAATGATGATGATGATGATGATGATGATGATGATGATGATGATGGTGGTGGTGGTGGTGGTGGTGATGATGATGTAGTAGGAAGTGTATTCTTCACCCTGGGACCATTCAGAATACATTTCTTCTTCCTCTTCCTCTTCCTCTTCTTCTTCTCCTTCATCCTCTTCCCATTCCTCTCCTTCTCCCTCTCCCCCTCCCTTCACCTCCTCCTCCTCCTCTTCCTCTTCCTCTCTTTTTTAACCTTTGGCCACTAGCAAGATGGCTGCCTGGTGACCTGAGTTTGATCCCTGTGTCCCACACAATAAAAGGAGAAAAAAGGAGGAAACCAACTCCAGTAAGTTGTACTCTGATCGCCACACACGTGCACCCCTTCACACACACCCCTCAATGAATAAAATTAAGAATTTACATGGTCTTGTTTGTGTTGTAGGGCCTGTGTGTTCAAGTGTGCACACACATACATAGCATACACACGCCACAGCACACATGTGGAGGTCAAAGGACAACCTTGGGTGTTGGTCCTTACCTCTACCTTGTACAAAACAGTGTGTATTTGTTGTTCAGTTTCCTGTATGCCAGGATCCCTGGCCTATGAGTTTCTGGGGTCACTTCTGTCTTCACTTCGCAAGTTGCCATCAGAGAGTTGGGTTTACAGATGTGTGGTACAGCATTCGGCTTTTTACCTGGCTTCTGGGCTCTGAACTAAGGCTCTCACAGTAGCATAGCAAGTGTTTCCCTGCCAAGCCTTTTCTTCAGCCACTCCTGAGTCCTTGAACAAGTTGGTTCAATCTTCTTTTGAAGGTACATATCAGGACGACCACCATTTTACAGGTAAGGAAGCAGACTCTGGTCCCAAGGCTGCCCTCCTCGTGAGTGGCTGACTTGAATTCCAGTCTTCAGACTCATGGAATCTGCAGTAGAGGCCCTCAGCTATACAGAAGCTCCTGCTGCACACAGCCAAGCCCTCCCCTGCCTATGGATGTTCCAGAATCTGGTGGAATGCAGCTGTGGCATTAATAAGAAATTAATTCCCCTTTTCATCCTTATCTCTGACACATGTCAAAGCCCTGAGGCCTTGAAAAATTTGCTGACTTCTTTTTTATTTATCAGGAACAGTTTCCAGTCCCCAGGCTTACCACAGACACTGTCCCATTCAATCAGCACACGGTGACTGGCACCCAGCTCCTCCTCACATGACCAACCACAACCCTTAACAGCTGAGACTCCACCTAGCTTTAACATGGACTGCTCACGGCTCCCTGACCTGACAGATTTTTGTTCTTCCCCTGAGATGACATTGCTTCCAGCCACGCATGACTAAGACCGAGGCTGATGAATGCTCATGGCTTGTAGAACACATTCAGAAGGCAGGAGTCCACCTGTCCCCTTGTTCTGAATGCCAACAGCCACGGTCCATCGCAAAATTTACTAACCCTTTATCCTTTGTCCCTTGCGCACACACACCCACATACATAGACACAAGTGGTTGATTTTGCCAAACCAGTGGAGTATTAGTCGGCTCAGAAAAAGGAAGAGATTGTAGCTAAGCCCTCACTCTCTGCCCATAGTTGGATGAAGGAGAAAGTAAAACGAGGAAAATGCATTGATAAAAGTGTATGCCTTCCCCAAGTGTCCCCAGCAGCTGGCTGGGTGCCTGCCCATAGACTAGCAGTTATCAGGGCCACAGTGGCTAGCACCAATTCTAGCTTTCCAGAAGCTTCACTGGAAGGTGTTCCACCAGCACAGTGGCCCCTGCCAGAGGAAGAACAGCTCGTTACAGTTTCATCTGGCAGGAAAAGGTACAAAAAGAGGAAGAAAGCCAGAGCCAGTCTCACTAGGAACAGAAAGCTTTGCCATCACTCCAGACAGGTGGCATGGGTTAAAAATAAACTGTAGAGGAAGGGGGTGTGGTTCAGTGGGTTGAGTGCTTGCCTGACATGCATGAAGCCCTGGGTTCAATCCCTGGCACTGCAGAAACTGGGTGTGGTGCTCCACATCTGTAATCCCACCACTTGGGAGGTAGAGACAGGAGAATCAGGAGGATCAGGATCACTGTGTAGACAGGGATGCTCTCCACACTGCCAGGGCATGAGCATGCATCCCAGGGCACTGGAGACTGTCTTGGCTTGTGTCTGTTTCCCCACTATCCTGTCTAGCGAGCACCCCTTTTACTCTTAAGAGTCCTAGTGTAGGCAGCAAATTATATGCTTGCCTTTGCCTTCCAGGAAACTCACGACTTTCTCCAGCAGCAATTTAGCTTCCCAAGGCCATAGGCTTGCCTTATTTTGGCTCCTCTTTCCACAGTATCTTCTCTCACAGCCTACAGAGATCAGGGAGACAGTCCCCATGGAACTCCTAAGATAAAAGAAGCCCCGCAGGGGTCTTAAAGTCCCCAGCATTTCAGATTCCTATCCTGACTTCCCAGGGTCTGGCATGATCATTCAGTAGGTCACAGGAAGTGCCACAGAAGCCTGGCAACTGGAGTCGGATTACCTGAAGCACACCACAGGAGGGAACTGACTCCTAACTGTTGTTCTCTGACCTCCACACCGAGCACCACACCCGCTGAAGAGGACCACCTCGTGCAGGCTTCTCAGAACAGGAAAGCTCTCATCTAGGAGCATGACGCACCTGCACTACCTGGTTGCACTACCTGTTTCTTTGTCTTTAAGGAAATGGTGGGAATGGAGGGATGGCTCAGGGGTTAGGGACCCTTGCTGCTCTTGCAGAGGACCAGGTTTAGTACTCAGAAGTCACACTGGCAGCTTACAACGGACTGCAAACCCAGCTGGAGGGGATGAGACACCCTCTTCTGGATGCTGTAAGCACCCGTGGTCATGTGCTCAGACCCATTGACAAATATACTAATAAAATAGTAAAATATATGGATGATGCAGAACAAGCCCATATCTCCCAGTGCGGACTACTCACAGTTCCGGGGACAGCCAAGTTCACTCCCAGGGACACACCAACAGAATTGCTTCTGTGTGTTCACATGATGGCCAGTGTGCACACTCAGCAAAGCTATTCACAGCAGCCTCAAACTTGGAAGCAATCCACGTGCCCAATAGAAGGACAGTGGCTAAACAAAGGGATTTTTCCACTCCAAGTGAGATATTCCACGCCAATGATAACACACCATCTATGTTTTGGTAAGCAGAAGAAGCTAGAGTAGTGAGAAGCCATGTGCTTCTGTCTCGAAGAAACTTGTGACCAAGAAACACTATTCCTCAGTGCAAGAAGTCAGGATTGTGGAAGGGATAGCCAGAGGTGGCACACTCAATGTCTTCTTGGGAAGGGGGCTCTAGAATGTTTTGCTGCTTGGTCTGAACACTGACTACACAGGCTGTCCAATCCCTGAATTGCAGGTGTATGCCACCACACCCAGCTTTTCTGTGGGTGCTAAAAATCCAAACTCAGGTCCTCACAGTCTCACGCTGAGCCATCTCCCTACCTCAAAAGGTAAGAGTTGAGCTGACTAAGTAGGACATAGACACTTAGTAAAACTCAGTGGGATACTTTATTTAATAAATATTTGCTATGCTCTGTGCTAGACAACAATATAGAAGATTGGTGAGCACACAGCTAGTGAGACTGGGCTCATTCTTGGTCATCATCTTTACCTTCTCACCACCATCTTCTTCATCATTACCTACATCAGCACCGATACCAAGGCTTCCTAGTGTTCCTGACTACATACAGGGTGTGGTTTTTCTCTTTCTTTCTTTCTTTCTTCCTTTTTTTTTTTTTTTTTTTTTTTTTTTGGTTTTTCAAGACAGGGTTTCTCTGTGTAGCCCTGGCTGTCCTGGAACTCATTCTGTAGACCAGGCTGGCCTCGAACTCAGAAATCCACCTGCCTCTGCCTCCCAAGTGCTGGGATTAAAGGCATGCGCCACCACTGCCTGGCTTCTCTTTCTTTTTTTTTAAAGGGCAAAAAATACATAAGCTTTATTTACATAGGAATCCACTTTACAGATGAGGAGATGGAGATCGAGCTGAAGTAACTTGTGCAGGGCCACGCAACTCCTCAAGTGAGCACAAGTTACATGCTCTGTAAACCAGCCTTGCGTCCTTTCTCACAGTGAAGGATTCCTGTCAGCCCCACCTGCCCCTGCTGCCAGTGAGTGGCTATGGAAGCCGACATCTTTTCCTTCATTCAGCAAGTAGTGAAAAAGCATCAAGTTTGTCTCAGAATGCCAGAGCAGTTCCCAGCTCTATCTCCGTCCAGCTGTAATGTCTCACAGAGGTTGATAAATACACTGGAAAAGGGAGCTGCAAATGCCGGGCATGTGTGGCTCAGTTAGTAGAGCGCTTGCCTAGCATACAGGAAGCCTGGGGTTCAATCCCCAGCACTGGTTAAAGCCAGTGTCATGGTGCACACCTGTAATCCCAGCACTTGGGAGGGAGAGACAAGAGGATCAGTAATTCAAAGCCCAGCCTGAGATACATGAGACCCTGTCTCAAACAATAAAATAAAATAAAAAATGAGAGTTAAAAAGGTTAGTTCTTCTACTGTCAGAGCCCATAGAAGCTGAATTAGTTTCCAATTAACTTTGAAGCTATTTCTGGCTGGGGGGGTATTGACATACCTCCCTTCAGATCCCCCCCCACCTGGTTGTATTCTCTCCTCACAAGGTAGGGGCTGTGATCCCTCAGTGGAAACAAGGGAGTGTCCCTGGGGAAAGTAGTCTGAGGGGGCACAGTGAGTCCATGTTCCCGAGTTTGGCATATCAAGCATGCTTCACTCAAACACGCTTTGCTTTGGCACACAGGCTGGAGGATTAGTGTACATAACCCGGCGGGTGGAATGCTCAAAGCACAGAGCAGCAGTCTGGATGCTGGGGACAGAAAAGGCAAGAAAGTAAGCATCCACACGGAGTCGGGTCTGGCAAAGAGACCCGCACAGGTGTGACATGAAAATTCACACAGCCAGGAGGGTAGCTTGCACCCCCCCCCCCCCAGATCACCTCTTCCTCTTGCAAAAGCCCTAGAAAAGTAGAGACAGGTTCCCAAAGGCCAGCTGATCCAGCCCCATCCCATATGCAGGCAGGACAATGCCACAGCCATCTATCTGGTCTGGTCAGGCTCCTAACTATATAGACACCTTCCCCTCAGATGAGCTTGGGGTGAAAGGCAAAGAAAATTTGGCATTACCTGTCAAAGCCTTCGCTCAGCCTGCCTTTTTGTTACACAACCCTGCAGAGAACCATCAGCTGGCTGTCACCTAGAAGGAGCTCAAGAACAGAAAACATACTTTTTCATAATGCCTAGCCACCCATGGGACTGAGGGAAACACGAGTCCTTTCGAAACAAGTTCCTATCTGTTGTTAAAGCGTGTGGAGCTTTACAGGCTCTGTGCTAAGTCATGGCATTACCGTCAGCTATCCTGACAACTCTGTGAGAAGGGACGCTGCTATCTCCAACTCACAGATGGCATCTGCGGCTGGGCCACAGGCATCACCAGGGGAGAATTATTATTTGGTGATTTTGTGTGTGTGTGTGTGTGTGCGCGCGCACGTGCGTGCATTTGCGCACACACACGTGTAAGTGAATGAGTATGCTCTCTTATGTGTGATATCTTGAAACCACAGGTTGATGTTGGGTGTCCTAAATCACTCTCCATGCTCCCCGCAGAACCCTGGAGCTCACCATTTCAGACAGATGGCCAGCAAGCTTCAGGGCTCTGCCTGTCTCCATCCCTAGCGTTGGGATTCCTGCTTCCTGCTTCGTACCTCTGCACCTAGATATGGGGACCTTGAACTCGGGTCCCCATGCTTGCACACACACACACACACACTTTACTGACTGAGCCATCGTCCCTGCTCCACTGATCTTTCAAAGTTACTCACATAGCCGCATGTGTGCAGTGAGGGCCAGCATGAACACTATTACATCCCTGGCTTTTTAAAAGGTGGTTCTTCACGATCCAGTTCAGGATTATCAAAAGAAGTGCTTAATCAAAGAATGTTTCTACAGGCATTCCAAAGGAACTTCATTGAACATTAGGATACAGTCTATACCTGCCACCAAATAGATCTGCTACTAAGATCTATCAAGCGGGGCTGGAGAGACGGCTCAGAAGTTAAGAGCACTGGCTTCTCCTGTAGAGGACCCTGGTTTGATTCCTAGCACCCAGTTGGTAGCTCACAACTATCTGTGACTCCAGTTCCAGGGAACCCAGCATGTTCTTCTGGCCTTTATGGGCACCAAGCACACACATGGTGCACACACATGCAGGCTGATCAAGCACCCCTCCACATAAAATAAATCAAAAATAAAATTTTGTCAAAACTTTAAACATTAAAAGAAAATGTATACAGCAACGTTCCCCATTCTGCAGGTGTTGGGGGAGCACCTCTGTTGTTTGTTGCTGTCTGTGACCACGATCCTCTCTGCTGCTACCTCAGTCAACACTATTCGAAGCTGACCCGCCAAGCCAATGGCTAGTGGTCTTGGCACACAGCCGTGAAAAGCCAAATAAGCCCAATCCTTCTTTTCACATCTTTTGACAAGAACACCAAGAGTTGCTTTTCATTTAGTCATCATTCCATCCCCCTGGTTGCCCAGAAAGAGAAGCATTTCAGATGGTAGGGACCACTAAAGGGGTAGAGGGACAGGGCAGAAGCAGCTACCTTCCACATGGGCGGGGCAGTTGCTGCCCACGTGCTGGGTGGTTGTCGTCACATGGTGGAGGCTGCTTGGTCTGCCACTTGCATCCGCACATGAATGAGGCTCACACTGCCCAAGGGTTAACTCAGATATGACTGCCCTGTTGGAGTAAGAGGGGTGAATTCTGCAATGCATCTTGGCGCTCAAGAGCCCTGCATTTATAGAGAGCCTGAAGGTGACTGAAGTGAGATATTAAATGCTATTATTGAATAGTGTACTGAGTTCAAGGGAGGGACATAGGCTAGTCATCTGGAGCCTTTCAGAGGAATTTTAAGGGATAGCATGATGTGGGAACAAACTTTCAAGGATGAGCAGGTCAGGAAGACAAAAGTAGGAAATGGTCTCCCAGGTACGCAGAACTACAAAGAAGGGAGTAGAGGCAGGGAAAGCCTCTGCCTACATTCAGAGCTATAAACCCTACATTAACTCTTAAGGACTGATAGGCTGTCCTGGTGGACACGCCCATTGCCTCATAGGCATGCGTCACGCACACCATCTGGGCCTGACCTCCACCTGCTCTCTTGCAGGGCTCCCCAGATCCCAGGAACCTTGTGGCAGCCACCGCGATGCCAGACAGCTTCCTGGGACTTCTTTTCTGGCACCTCCTTTATTCTATCTGATGAAGATGGGTTCAGACTTCGACTCTAATCTCCTTAACATTCTCTCTACTTTGCTGATTGCTAGTGACGACAACAATCAAAGCTCCGAGCTAAGTGCTGACAGCATGTATTAACCTTTGAGGGAGGTATTGACTTACACAAACACTCGTTTCTCAGATGGGAGGCAAACAATCCAATAGGCAGACAAGATAGTCTTACAAGATGCAAATCGGGGGGAGGGTGAAATTACGCCTGAGTTTTATGGACTCTTAAAACCCCTACTGTTTTCTCTTCTTTTTGGTGTGTTATATTTGTATATTTGTATACATGTATTTGTGTGCACTTTCATGCATGTTTGTGTGTGTCCATGTGTGTATAGGTATGTATGCACACAGTGTGCAAGTAGAGGCTAGCTATCAACTTGGGGTGTTATTCATCAGGTACTGTCCACGTTGTTTTTGAGGCAGGGTCTCTCATTGGCCTGGAACACATGGATTAGGCTAAGATGTGTGGCAAGCTATCTCCCAGCCCTGGCTTGTGGGTGAGGTAGCTGCCAGTCTTCTATTTTCCCAATAGATAGTCACATAGAAGGGGCCACCTTCTACTTGTTGTGGGCAGCACAGATCTGTGCCCCACTTCCATACAAAGGTCCCTATTTCCAGGCAGATACCTCACCTTTGAGGATTATTGATAAACTTTGAATAAATGGCTTATTTACTTTGATTCATGGACCAAGGACCAACAAAAGGACTTTCTGAACTGACAACTGGAGACAAGAGAGCCAGGAGCATTATGTTGGGCACCCAGTGTTTTCCGAGAGCTTTCCTACGGACCTTTCCCTTCATCTCCAGCACAACCCTGAGACACAAGCATGTTTATTTTTCTCATTAACAGTCTAAGGAGATGAAGAAAGGCTGAACAGCTTGAGGTCTGGTGGGGACAGAACTCAAATTTCAAAACATTTGATTTCAAAGCTTACTCCACAGATCCTAAGAAGTGTTCGGCTGCACCTCCCCCGGACCCAACTCACCCTTCCTTTCTCTTCCTTCCTTCTTCCTTCCTTCTTCCCTGTCCTTCCTTCCCATCTTCTTTGTTTGTTTCTTTCTTTTCTTCCTTTCTTATGATTACCTATAGGTATCTTCACGCTTCATGAGGCTAAAATCATTTATAACTACTTGGGGTGTGTGTGTGTGTGTGTGTGTGTGTGTGTGTGTGTGTGTGTGTGAACAAATGTGTATGCACATGTGTGTGCTTTCATGTGTTCATGCGTATACATACATGTGGAAACCAGAGGTCAGGTTCCCACATCCTGCCTCAGGTGCTTGCCTACCTTGTCGTAGCTGTGTGCTTTGGTTTTTTTATTTTATCTTTTTGAGACGGAGTCTCTCATTGACCTGGAGACCCCGACTCTGCAGGGCTTGCTGGACAGTGAGCCTCAGGGGTCCACATGCCTCAACCCCCAAGTTCTGGGACTATAACAAACATAGTTTGCATAGTTTACAAAACCTGCACCATGTCTCAAGTTTTGTTTTTCTGTGTGTTTGGTTTTTTAATATGGGTTCTGGGGGCTTGAACTCAGGTCCTCACATTTGCAAGGCAGGTGTTTTATCAACTGAGCCACATTGCTCTAGTCCCAACTGGCTCCAGCAAGGTAAGTGTGGTGTAGCAGTGCAGGGATGACCGCTGCCATCAAGAATAAGGATTCTAGAATTAGAGAAAAATAAAGTACCATTCTTGATCCTAGCACTTGTTTATCATTAAATACTGCAAAAATATTTCCCATCTTTCCATTCTCAGTCTTCCTGTCTCAACAATGGGCATGATGGTGAAAACTGCCCCTCCCCCGACAGATGGCCCCGGTCCAAAGCTGTGACTATGATGGCAAAGACACTGCTAAGGTAATTAGCGTCAAAATATCAATCCAATATCATCAGACAGACCGGAGGATGTGATGAGGAAGAATCGTAAAGAGATGGGCACAGGCTGCTCTGATAGAACATGGCTTATAAAACAGGGCGCAGAAGCAGGATCTGCCGGTGCCTGTTTTGCTCATTCACTCATTTAGCCAATGTTTACTGCCTTCCTTTTCAGAGAACTTAGGAAGCAACTCACAGCACTTCCAAGCGACCAGCGTCTAATAAACCTGGGGAAGCACTAGCGAAATGATGCACACGTTCAAAGCAAGGCGCCCCTCCCTCCGTGGCATATCAGTTGCACAGTCTGAGGGCCTCACAAAGAAATGAAAACAAACAAACCAAAAAATGTGAGGAGAGATTTGGAAGCAACCAACACAGCCAGAAAAGAAGGAATTCACTGACCCCCCAATCTGGGCCATCTCAAGAGGAGTTGGCCACTGACTGAGCCTCTTAAAAAGCTTAAAGATCACCCCAGGCCACAGTTAAAGAGAAAGCTCCAGCAAAACAAAAACAAATGTGGTCTTCAAAGCCTTAAATGTCAACTGGAAGGATGACTTAGAAGCTCTGGGATGAACCAAGAGGCCCTGCAGCAGCTCCCTCAGCATCCAACGCCCCTTCAGACTTCTGTCTTCAGAATTGTCACTCTCCTGGATAATGTCACTCCTCCCATACCCACTGAAGCTCAAGCTCCCACTGTGGAGGTCTGCACACAGAGGGGCTGCCTCACTAACCTTTGCCCAAGGTTTGTCAAACAAGATAGACTGACTTCCTCTACCTTGTTATCCTTCCCTTCCCTCCCCAAGCGCGCGCGCACACACACACATGCACACACGCGCGCACACACACACACACACACACACACACACAGAGGCATATATATACACACACACACAGGACTCACCATACCCCAACACAGTACACATATACATAACACACACACACACACACACACACACACACACACACACACACACACCACACTGTACCACAGCACACACACATACATATAAACCACACCAAGCACACACACAGCACATACAGCACACACAACACACACAGCACATGTAGCACACACATACACACACAGATACTACATACACAATACCACATACTACAAACACACACCACATACACATCCCACAGATACATACTGAGATACCACACCACATACACACACACACAAACCACAAACCAGACCACACACATCATACACACACAAACCACACCACACACACACATACACATACACACACACACCACAGATACATACACATAAACATACACCACACCACATACACACACACAAACCACAAACCATCCACCCCACATACATACACAAGCCACACAGCCCACCCATTTAATTTCTTCCTCTCTAAAGAATTCACTCACAGAGAGATTTCCACAGTGCCTCAGCATCAGGATATCAGTCTTGGGCACACTGCTGGGAAATTCTCACTAGCTATCTTTTCTACAGGAAGCAGGAATAACTTGAGGCCTAGGCACTCCGGTCATTGGTCTGGCATCATGGGAAATATAAGATCACATTGGGGTGAGATGCCTCGTCCTAAATCATTCAAGCTCCTGAGGACTGAATCACTGAATATTGAGAGATATAATCTCCCCTTTATTAAGAGTCTGAATTACCCCTGGTTCTGTTCTTAGTCTTGTATCATAAATGCCAATTCTGTACTAACCATAGTAACTACATTTGTTTTCCAGATGAGGTAGTGAAATTCCAGAAGACTGGATGTCCCAAGGATACTCATTGACACACAAGTCTCTGTCCACTCTGAAAGCAGCCTGCTTGAGAGTTAGCACCCTTTCCACAGTGCAGGGTGCTTCTGGGACCCCCAGCTGAGTGCTGGAACTCTCAACACACTCTCTGGCTGTCACCATCTAAATAGTCACTGGCTACGAAGCCAATGCCACCCCATGTTGTACTTTCTGCCAGGCATGTTTGCCCCTGGAGGTCTTCAGGGGATGGCTCGGAGATGTCCTTGCTAAGCAATGAATCGATCAACTGGATTGGAGAAAGGGTAGAAGCCAGAGACTGCAGCGGAGTGTCTGTGGTATGGAAATTCATCTCCAGTCTGAGGTTGGTGATGTGTCTCTGAGAGCTGGAGGGCAAGGTGGAGATTCCACAAATGGGTCTGGGAAAACCTTAGGTACTGAACAAAGCTAACAGCATCCCCCTTACTGTGAGCTCTCTGAGGAGTCACACACTGGGGCAAGGACATTGGGGTGAGAGTTCTCCTGGGAGTTCCCTCTGCTCTTGAATATTAATAGCACATTAATATTACCTTCTACTTCAAGGGATTGGAGTGAGGGAACTCAATACTCCTACTGGTCACAGGAAAATCAAAAGAGAAGGCCCCCAAGCCTTGCTCCTCTCCATCCCTTCTGCCTTAATAATCAGATTTCTCTTTATTCTTGACTCTGAATCCAAGACTGACCAACGAGGGGGACCATTCCCTGTACTGAGTCAAAAGAACCTGGAGGTCAGGCTATGGGAAACAAGACCAGGGAGAGAAAGTAAGTTCCAGAAGAGGTCCTCTACCTCCCACAGGCTCTCCAGACACAGGGGACTCTGGCTTGCTGTGCTGTGAGCCCTGCTTTTCCAGCCTCCACCTTCCCCAGCCTAAGCCAGAGGGCTGTCTCTTCTTCCTCTGTCCTGACGGGGGCACACACATTCCCTGAGTCTTCCAGCATCCCGAGAAGTTTTGAAAAGCGGACTAAGTCAGGTTAGAGCGTGCACAGCTCCTCAGAGGAGACAATGATAGCACCCTTGTGTGGTTTTTGTGTTGTTTTGTTGTTGCTGTTGTTGTTTTAAAAGAAAAAGATAGGGGTAGGATGAAGCTCACAGTGTGGATGGAAAAACCAGAGAAATGCTTCCATGCCCAAGCGAGACCTGACACCACAGCCATGTCTGTGTGAGCATGAGCCCTATGTTCAGTCACAGAGACCCAGCTGCCACTTACACACACTTTTCTTCTCTGTGCTCACACCGTACCACCAGCACCAGCACCAGCACCAGCACCAGCACTCACACACTTCACACTTCATGGCATTGCTGCCTGCTCAGTCTTTTCTGGTACTTCCCAGGGGGTCAATTTGTATAATTTTTAAAATCCTCCCCAAATCTCAGCTTCCTGTGGTTTTGTTTTTATTTCCAGATTTCCTTCCCATGGTGTTTCTCCCTCTCTCTCTCTCTCTCTCTCTCTCTCTCTCTCTCTCTCTCTCTCTCTCTCTCCACCATAGGATGAGTCTAGGCTCCCTCCCTCTCACCCAAACATCGTTAGTTGGCTCTACTGCAAGAAGTAAAACCAGAGTCTCCAGAGAGAGCATGGCGGCCAATCCAGGCTCTCTCGCGGTTACTTGTTTGTAATCCCAGCTACGGACACACACAGGACTGTACACTGTGCATTCTCTGGTTGATGGACCCCTGTGACCGCCCCCTCCCAAACCCAGCACTGTTCCATCCTCTTCTGAGAAACTGACCCCATACTCAGAAAGACAGCACAAAACTGGAAAAGCTCTTGAGAGTCAGAAAAGTGACTTCCGTGGACTTCTAGACAAACCCCCGGGACTCTGCCTTCCCACCCTGCCAGGAACTGGCCACACACTTCCCAGGACTGCAAAGAAGCAGCCAAGGCAGAGAGAGAAGAGTTAAACCAAGCCCAGACTTCAGCAATCTGTGTTCAATTTTGATAAAAATCTCTCTTGCTCTCCCCCACCGCCCCTCCCTCTGCCCACAGCTTAAACAAGTCTCTTTATGTTACCAGTATACATTTTGTTTTGGGCACTGCAGCCGATGTCCCTCCCAGAGAACCTGAAGCTAGCCCACTGTGGGCGCATGGGGCAGAAACATCCACCCCAGCTCCCGATGCAGAGAGCCGGGACACAAGACTACAGCAGCCCGCAGCACCACCATCCCCTCCTCCTCTTCTCCCTCCTCCTCCATCACGTTCCTCCTGCCCTCCCTTCTCCTCCCCCTCCTCCTCCCACCCTCTTACCTGTGGTCACACTAGATCCTTTCTGGGTTAAGTTAGAATCCCATTGCATTGAAGGTTAGACCCCCAACGTAGCAAGAGTTTGAGCTGTCCCACAGGTGCCAAGGGCCACAGTCTGGGGAGTCCCTCTCTCTGATCTCCCTGATGCTTCTTAACTGCCCAAGGTCCCGCTATCTGAAGAACAAGAGCCACTCCACTGGGCTGCCCATACTTCTTGTCAAGGCCCTGCCTGCAAGTGGGAGTTGGAGGTTTGGAAAGACTTCGGTCCACCTAAGATAATGTGTACACCGAAATGGGCAAAGTAGCCGCCAAAGAAGTTGTCAGCATCCGGGAGCAGGGTGCTGTCTATGTCGGTTCACTCAAACCATCAGGACTCTGATTGCAAAGCCGCTAAAAAGTTTTCCAAAGTTTTCCAAAGCCGTGTACAGTGAGTGGCCTGATGCACACACTCCTCACTCCACCCCCCTGCGTGCACACACAGCCTCTCGTCAGCCCACTCCAGGACTGGAGTCTCTGCAAACATTTTCCAGAACAAAACAGGCAGCTGCTGGAGGGGCTGCCTATCCGACGCCAACGCAATAACGAAAAGTGAAGAGACAGGAAAGTGTGCTGAAGTCGCCCCGCACCTAAATCTCAGTGCTGCACCTACCCTGAGGCCCGCACGGTGAGGCTGCTGCTGCCCTGGCTTCCCGCAGGCACCGCACTCCGCTGCTTGCTCAGCTCAGTCCTTGGCTGCTCCGGAAAGCAGGCTGCTCCCTCCCGGCCAGCCTCGCGCCGCCGCCCGCCCAGCTCTGACGTCAGGCATCTTGGAGCTAGGGATATTTATGGCTAGGAGAGACCGACTTTTTCCCCTAGGTGCTGATCAGATGGCAGCAACTTGGGAGTTGGTTTGCAGTTTTCACACTGGGAACTGAACGGTGAGAGGGAGACCGCAGCAGTCACGAGGGTCACCATTTCTCACTTTGCCATTCAGCCTTTTTTGGGGGCTGCCTCTTTTTGGAAGCATATCAGGGTCAAAGAGGCAAAAGTGGCCATCTGATCAGATCAGGGGCTCCCCTTCTCTGGCCAACTAGCAAAAGATCTTGTGGGGAGCCACCTATCAGACTGGAAAGCAGGGTGCCTTCGCTGGGCTGAGTGTGTGCCTGGAAGATGCTGGCAAGAGAGATAAGCCAGCAGCACAGAGCAGGCACTAATTAGAAGGCTTGAGCCACACCCTAACAACTTTTCCATTTCTTCTTTGGGAGTGTATAAGGTTTTTAAATTTTTATTTTTATTAAATTATGTTCCACACTCCTTGCCTCTTTGTATGCCTTTTCCAGCTCAGAGCTGGCCAGTTCATTCTGCCCCGTTGCTCATACACATAGTTCAAGCTGTGTACAGTACTTATTCATCCTTTGAAAACTCGCATTTAGTGTTTCAAAATGTGGGATTGTGGGGCCTTCTCCTTGACCAAACTGGAAATGGTGTCAGTTAAGAGCAGCTGTCTATAACCCACAATGCCTTTGCATGCCTATTCATCGGATACCTTGTCCACACTCAGATATCCCCCCTTCCAACTATTTCTTGTCAATATTGGCAGCAACATAGCAAGTCGTAAGTAAATGCAATCTATTATTGTTATTATTGTTAAGAGAGGGATAGCGGGAAATTATTTAGGTGTAAGAGATTTATGGCTGACTCATTTACTTTATTGTGCCATCTAAGAAAACATGGAGCGGATCGAGCAAAACACGAAAGGAGACCAGGGGAACGGGAATGGTCTCAGCACCGGCCACCTGCAGCAGTTGGGAGCATGTGTCTGCAAGACACAAACCACTGAGAGATGTCTCTTCAGACAAATTGAGAAAGGTGATGAATTGAAAGACACGCAGATCTGAGACTGACTGGCAAGGTGACCCAACTAGTCAAGGCACTGGTGGGCGAGCCTGAAGAACTCAGTTGATTGCCAGGACCTACATGATGGAAAGAGAGAGAAGGAAGTGCAGCTTCCTTGTCTTCTGACCTTTGCAGGCACATTCTATGAGTTCATAAACACACACACACAACCAACACACAACCAAACAATCAGCCAAATAAGAAAAAGTAAAATAAAATTCTTACACACAAAAAGTAAACAGACAGCATTTAAAAGAACCTTAAATTTATTTAAATAAATTTTAAAGACAATTTTTTAAAACTTAAAAAAAAATCAAAAAGGGAAGGAAGAGGTGAGATAGGGTGAGAGTCTTTACGGGCAGTAGGCTTCAGGCAGGACAAGGAATGGGGCAAAGACTGAGGAGCAACACCACGCTCCAATGAGCAGTGATGGGGAGTGGGGTATCTGCCTCACTGTGCCCCAGGAAATCTTGCTCCTGTTCTGTTGGGATGGGAAAAAAACAAGAAAAGCTCAAATCAGGAGGAATTGGTGCTGAGGAGACATCTTTGAGGCCAGTGAGTCGCAAAGAGTCCTGTGAAATAGGATGGCATTCCATACCAATTCTAGCACACAAAGTCCTAATGGAGGTCCACCATCTTGAAGGCTCCCATCTCCCAGGACTGTCCCCTGAACATACACAGAGTCACTGAGGCTCTGAAGTACGCTCACTGGGAAGCTTTCTCTTCCTCAAAGCAAGCAACTCAGAATAGCACAAACTTCCAAAGATCATGGATCAGGGTGGGAAGCAGGCTTCCCCTCACTCCCTTAAGGGACAAAGCGGACTTCCTAGCAGCACTGGGGAAAAGAGTGTGTAATCTAAGTGTGGAAAACGATGAAGAGAACTTAGACGGTAGAGGCCATGCTGGAGTGCCCAACCTACTTCTCACTGCCTCAGCACCTGTGGCGTGGGCCGTTCTCGGCCCAGTGTTCCTGAAGATCAATGCTACCTGCCAGATAGCTGGGCTGCACATTCAGCTATCTGCTTAAGCATTATGCTGGCTGTTTCCAGGGAAATGGTTTGGGGATGAGATTAATATTTAAATGGGTAGACTGAGGAAAGCAGATGATACCTCTTATCTAATTGATGAAGGCTTTGAAGACCCCAAGAAAACAATGAGGGAGGTCCTCCTCCTTCCACAATCCTGCTGAGGCCTGAGAGAATCCTGCTGCCAGACAGAGTTAGACCTTGACTTCCAACCAGTTCAGTGACTTATGACCAGGTCAACTTGCTGGCCAACCCAGCAGACTGGGGACTTCCCAGATCTCCACACACAGCTGTGTAAATCAATGCCTCCCTATCCCTGCCTCTATCTTGCTCCCTCTTCCTCCTTTCTCTTTTCTCCCCTTCTCTGACTTCCTCTCTTTCCCCCTCTATATATCTTTCTTCCTGATCCCCCTACCCTGTCCTCCTATCTCTCTCCTGCCCTTCTTTCCTATCTCTCTTCCTTCTCTTTCCTGCCTTGTCTCTCCCCACCCTCGGATCCAGTCTGTTTCTGTGGAAGTTCTGAAACCTGTGGTGAAGGGAGCCAGGAGAAGTGTTCTTCACCTAAGGTAAAGAACGTTCCTCGGTCCATTTCAAAGCATCGCTGTGAAGATCAAACGATTCAAAACAGATAGAAAATCTCTGTCTTAGCTGGGTGTGAAAGCACACATCTGTGATTCCAACTCCTCTAGAGGCTTGGGCAGGAGGATCATGAGTCTAGCCTGGGCTAGTGACTTTCTATCCGTGATGGGGAAGCAAAGAGGATAACAGGGAGAGGTAAGGGAGAATGGGGAGGGGAGGGAAGGGGAGGGAAGGAGTCTCTTACCTCACAAAGGTCTTCTGAGACTGAGATGGTGAACCACACACTTTTCAGACCCTGGTCGTTCCAGTCAGAACGTGCCTGCCTGTCCACATACTCTTCTGAAGGATGCAGGGAACTCTGACAGCAGTGATGTTCCTAATGACCAGAAGGTTTAGCTGAGCCTGTAGAGTGCTTACTCAGCATGTATAAAGCCACAGGCTCAGTCCCCGGTACCCATATGAAACTGGGCACAGTGGCACATTCTTGTAATCCCAGTACTGTGGAGGTGGTGTCAGGAGGACCAGCAGACCAAGTCCACGGTTATCCTCAGCTACACAGCAAGTCTGAAGACAGCCAGAGATGCACAATACTCTGTTTTAAAATGAAAGGTGAGATGACACAGTTTGTAAAGGCACTTGTCACTGATGACCTGACTGATCCACAGAACTCACATGGTGGGGAGCGAGAACCCACTCCTGCAAGTTGTCTTCTGTCTTACACACACACACACACACACACACACACACACACACACACACACACATTTGCACATGCAAATTTAGTAATCAAATGTAAGAAACATCTGTGTAGAGAACGTTCTAATCTGCAGAGGCACCAGCAGCGTTTTGAACTGGCCCAGTTTAGCAAGTGCCGATCAGTCTCCAGGTGCACTGACTCTGAGCCCACCTTTCTCTCAGCGACACTCAGGACTTTAATTGCCATTGGGCAGGCCATAACTACACCTACATTAATTAGGTCCTCTTCTCTTCCAATGATACAAATAGAAAGAAAAAATCCCACAGCTTTCTCAGTTTCTCCCTGTGAAGCACTCTTCAGTGGGACACAAACAGAAGAGATGTCACCACAACTTGAAGAGACTTTAGTCCTTCATTGGCTGGTGTATAGCAAGAAGGTCTCAGAATTTAGCATTAGAATAACCTGGTTTTAAACCTCATTTCTGGTTTTTTTCCTTAAAAATATCACTACATTGATTTTTATCTCTGTGTATAGCAAACATGTGCCATGACACACCTATAGAGATCAAGGACAATTTGTCATTTCCCTTCCTCACACCAAGTGGGACCTGGGGATTGAACTCAAGTGGTGAGGCTGGGCTGCAAATGTCTTTACCTGCTGAGCCATCTCACCAGCCCCGATCCCTGGTTCTTGCAGCTGAGGCTATCATTGAACCCCTAACCATAATACAGACTTCTGGGGGTCAGGTCTCCGGGTGCCAGGAGGGGACTAGATAACAGAATGTGTGCACATTACAGACGGCCACAATTCTTTTGTGCCTTTTTCTCTCTGCCTTCTTCCTCATCTCCCTCTCCCTCTCAGCCCAAGCAACTTCATCTGTTGGTTACTCAGTGCAGAGAGAATGCACTCAATACCAACACTTAATTCTCAAAGATTCCAGCCTCCTGTTCTTTGCAAACCTCTTTGCCCAGAGTTAAGAAATCTCCCCTGGCCAGACATGACCACACAAAATAGGCAGAGATTAGAAAATTGCTCCATGAAAGGCAGGCTCCCTCCGAGTGAAGAACTGAATTTCTGAGGCTCCTTCTCAGGTTGTTTGCAGCAGCTTGGAGGGTCAGCTCTACTGCCTCGCCTACGTCAAAGCCCTAAGTGTTTAACCACAAGACACACAACCCTGGGACACCGTGGCGGCAGTCCTCCATCTCCTCCCCCACATCCAGGCAGGCCACTTGCGTGTCGAATCTGGTATGTGTTCTCCCTCTAAAGCCAGCCAGGCAAACTCTGGCCCAACGTATCGCACCTGGCCAGATGTGGGATCGAGTCTGACACAGTCAACAGAACACAGGAATGGGCAAGATTGCACTGGAATTCTTTCTTGACATCCCCTAGGAAGTCCATGAGCAGAATTCAAGGTCTCCAGGCTGGGGAAGGCAAACCCACTTGTAGCTGGAGGTGTTTATGTTATTCCTGGGACAGGAGTCTCCACCCACATGATCATGTGCAAATTTTCAAGAGATTCCCATTTTCAGTAGCTTAAAACCTTTTGAAAAATAAGCCCAGTCTGTCTCAGGATGAAACTGGATCCTATAGTATTTAAAAGAAAGAAAAAAGGCTGGGAAGATGGCTCAGTGGGTGAAGTGTTTGCCCAGCAAGCTTGAGAACCCAAGTCTGAGCCCTAGGCCTCATGTTTTTAAAAAGTCAGTCATGCGCTCATAATTCCAGCCCTGGAGAGTACACCCTGGAGGACCCCTGGGTCTCACTAGCCAGCTAGCCTAAAAAACGGAATTGGCAAGTTTCAGGTTCACTGAGAGACCCTGTCTCAAAACACAGAGTGGAGAGGAATGAGGGATCACAGACAAGTTGGCTCTGGCTTGCACACGCCTGCCTCCATATTTGAGCACTCAAACATGGACACACAAGCGCGCGCGCGCGCGCGCACACACACACACACACACACACACACTTTTCTCCATTGAAAAATCACTTGGGGGTGAGGATAATGTTCCTGTGACTTGGAATGTCATAGAAAGCATGTGTGTAACTGAGCTGAGACTTCTGGATAACTATGGTACTTCAGGAGAAGTGTGATATGATTCTTCTTTCCTTGGCTGTCTCTGGAGAGGTAGGTCCATGGTTAAAAGCACACGCTGCTCTTGCAGAGGACACATGTTCAAAGGAAAACATATGATGCTTAGACCCTATTCTCTGTCACACCAAGAAGGTGGCCACTGATTCCTCCTGTTTGTTTCCTTTGGAAGGTTCTCTCTCAGCAACCGGTGTCTCTCTGGCTGGGTTTACACAGTCGCACAGATACAGAGGAAGAGAAAGCATGCCCTAGCAGCCCTTGGAAAGAGTGCAAAGCAGAGACATCTGTCCACCTCATTCTTCTCTGTGGAAACTATCCATAAATGCAGATTTTGTTTTGTACGGTGAGGGGTGAGATTCATAAGCATCTAAATGAGCTGATTTCTCTGACACATTGAAGAAAGGCAAGAGAAAGATCGAAGAAGCTGGCTCTTCTCTGATGCTTTGGTTTATCCAGTTTGTACAGGATCAGCCACTGGAGTAAATCCCGGAGCTGGTGGTGGTTGAGATGGGGGTCCCTGTTCCCAAGGAATTCACAGCTTCATGGGACACACAACCATGATCTACCATGGTCAGGCTAAAACAAAAAAGGTACCAAAAGCTGGGCATGGTGGCATACTCCTACATCGCAGCACTGGGGAGGTAGAAGCAGGAGGATCAGGAGTTCGAGACCAGTCTCAGGTACTTACCAAATTCCAAGCCTGCTTGGGCTACATACCTCAGAAACACACACACACACACACACACACACACACACACACACACACACACACACACGCACACGGACTGGAGAAGTGGTTGAGTTAAACTCTTCCAATAGACCCTGGTTTACTTCCCAGCCCACACAAGTATCTCTAACTCCAGAGGTATCTGGCCTCTGTGGGCACTGCATTCACATGCTGTGCACGCCCCTTTGAGAAGCCCAGAAGATTGGGTGTGGATCGCAGAAGTTGGAACCAGAAGCTGTGAAGGTGAAATTGCTTTGGAGGCCCCAAGATCATAGAGATGCCTGAGCCTCAGGATACCTGCTGAGGAAAGCTGCTAACAGGGAATGGAACCAGCCCTGGAGAAAGAAGTTGGTTGCAGTTAAGAAAGCCGAAGGGAGTGGGAGATCTGAAGACGGCTTTAACCTCAGTCATGGAGATGCAAAGGTTGGAGTTTGCCCAGCTGGTTTTCTGTCTTTCTTTGGTCCAGTGTTTCCTTACAATGATGTTTTGGAATGGTAATGTATATCCTGTGATATCTAAGGTATGTCATCTGCTTTTTGATTTTGACTTTATAAGGGATTACAGTTAAGTCCTTGAATGAATCTCCAAAAAGACTTTGAACTTTAGACCTTTAACATTGTTGAGACTGCTATAGACTATGGGGAATTTTGAAGTTGAACTAAATGTATTTTGCATTATTCTGTTTAGGTATGGCCCCCACAGACTTACATGTTTGAACAAGCCTACGGGGGCCAGGAAGTGGAATTTGGTGGTTTATATCTGCTTGACCCAGGAAATGGCACTATTATGGAGTATGTCCTTGTTGGAGTAGGTATGATCTTGTTGGAGGAAGTGTGTCATTGTGGGTTGGGCTTTGAGACCTTCCTCCTAGCAGTGTGGGAGCCAGTCTTCTCCTCTTTGGCTTTGGCTCAAGATGTAGAACTATCAGCTCTTCAAGCCCCATGTTGGCCTGGATGCTGCCATGCTCCCACATTGATGATAATAGACTGAACCTCTGAACCTGTAAGTCATCCCCAACTAAGTGCTGTCCTTTATAAGAGTTGCCTTGATATGGTGTCTCCTCACAGCAATAGAAACACTATGATGAGGATGAGGATGATGATGGTGGTGGTGGTGGTGGTAATACTCATTATTCTGGTACCAACAGGGCCAATACACCTAAAACATCTCTATAGAATGTGAATCCATTGATGTAGTTTACCAAAAGGGATGGAGAAAGATACATCATGTTGAAATAAGTTGGATAAACCTTACTTATATACCCTTCAAACATCCCCACTCTGCCACTGAATCTCACAGTGCATATTAATACCTGGAAGGCCCCAGTACTTAATACTACAGAGGGATCTGGCTGGGTGTGCTTAGCACAGTATCTCCCCAGGTCACTCTCTCAAGGCACCCAGCTTCCACATAACATCCAACAACAACCACGTTACAAAACATTGTTTAGTCTGATGGGGACCAGAACAAGTCTCCCAAAATAAACACAAGCGTAACAGGATATGCAACTGGAATCTCTAATGAAACAGCAGATCCACAAGATAAGAGGTTCTGGAGTAACAGCACAGAGGGAGAAGGGGATTCTCACAAGACCCTACTCAGGAGCCGGCTTCATGCCCTTTCAAGTCCTGTCTTATGGAAAGTGTGGGGAAGTCTTTAAAATGTGGAGAAAGAATGGGAGGCCAAACTTTCCCCCACCCCAACAACAAGGAGAGCAGCAGGTGAGCCATTACCTCAGTGATACTAAAGCTAGAAGGCCTGCTGTGCCTTGACCTAAATGCCAAGAGAAACAGATGGCAAGTTGGTTTTCAGTGGGGTAAAGAAAGGCAGTTGCTTGTCCATGAACTCGCTAGGACCAGGATCCACACTCTTCCTGAGAATCATCTATACAATGCCTCACATGGAAGAAAACTAGGCACCATTTCAGATCTTATCCAAGAGGAGAATTATTTGGCCACTGTATCAAGAGATGTTGGGCTGTGAACGGTTGGAAATGAAAAATCAAGTGGAGAACAGGTGAAAGCAAGAGAAATCTTGAATGAAGATCAAAGGTGCTGGAAAGATGGCTCAGCCAGTGAAGTGAGCAGGGGGTGTAGTCTCCAACATGCACACAATAATTCTGGGTGTGTTGGTGCTTGCTGGAATACTGGAAATGAGACAAGAGGATCTCTGGGGCGTGTTGGCTGCCAGCCTAGCATACCTGTAAGCTCCAGGTTCAGAGAGACACTGTTTCAGAAAAATGAAGTGAAAAGTAACTAAAGAAGACCTCTAGCACTGACCTCTGGCCTTCACATGACAACATGGCCATGCTCACCTGCACACACACACACACACACACACACACACACACACACACACACACACACACCATATAAATGGTAGACTGTTTCCCACATGTGAGGGAAAAAATGCAACTAGTAGAAATTATTTCGAGATTTCTCAAATACTGAATTTAGCAGACTACATTAAAATCAGTTGTCCTAAAAAGTTTTTAAAAATCAAAAGAAAATTGTGTTCAAAGAAATAAAGGAAGACATGGCAACAATGACTTAATAAATGGGAGAAGTCTATAAAGATGCAAAAATTATAAGAAATAATCTAAGTGAAAACTCTCTAGTTCAAAAGTACAGCTAAAAGGAAAAATAATTTAACAGTCTCATCAGAACCATCAAGATGGCAGAAGATTTGAATTGAAAGTGAAGTATGGATCAATAAGAATTACCAATACAAGGAGCAGAGAGAAAGATGAACCCTCAGATAGTTGCACCATAGCATAAACTAAATCAAAAGTCACATTATAGAAATCCAAGAGAGACCAGATAGAGACAGGAGAAGAAAAAAGAATCTGAAGACACAGTAGTATAAAATTTCCCAGATTAAAAATTTATAACAACCTAATCTAATCCACTGACCCAAGAAGCTCAGTACACTGTAAGTGGGATAAACATAAAGAAATGTGTACTTAAGGCTGGGCAGAGTGGCACTCACCTTTAATTCCAGCACTGTAGAGGCAGAAACTAGTGGATCACTGTGAGTTTGAGGCAGAGGTTCTAGGAGCTAGGGTTGCAGTGAGACCTTGTGCCAGAAGAGGAAGAGGAGAAAAAGAGGGAAAAATTCACACCCAAACCAAAGAAAAGGAAAAGTAACTCATCCCAGAGAAAAAGCTTCAGTTAAATTAGCAGTCAACCTTGCATCCAAGACAATAGTGAACAAAATATAGTGAAATAATGTGACCAATGAGCTAAAAACCCAATAATGAACTAGTAATGCTACGTTCAGCAGAACACTCTTCAAATATTTAGGCAAAAGCTACTAAGCATAGTTCACAAAAGAATTTAAAAAAAATCAAACTGGTTCCCATAAAATCTTATTTAACCACAAAGAGAAAAATCTAATGAGAAACAAGAAAAAATAGCAAAATGGCAATCACAAATACAGTTACACAAAAAGTGTGTTTTATGTAAATGTTCTAAGAAACAAAGCAAAAAGACAAAGATTATCAGGCTTAAAAAAAAAAAAAAAGACAAGAATGAATCATATAATACCTGTCCAAGAAACACCTCTTTGATTCAAAGACATGAGTGAGCCAAGAACCAAAGGATGAAGAAAGATTCACTTAGGCAGACAATATTCAAAAAGGAACTGGGGTGGCTAGATTCATATGTGGCAAAATAGACTTTAGAACTAGAAATACCATGAGAAGCTAGTATATTCTATAAAGATAAAATGATCAATACAGCAGGAAACTATAACAATAATTGAACACGAAACCTATAAAGTAAAGTGTGACAGAACTGAAGGGAGATTGGAAATTCAACATTGAGATTCCAGGGTTCCATTCTCAGTAATTAATCAAATTACTAGATAGTAAAGCAGCAAGGATACAGAAGACTTACATGGCTCTAGCAACCAGCTTCAAAATGCACATCCAGTGTGTGTGTGTGTGTGTGTGTGTGTGTGTGTGTGTGTGTGTGTGTGTAGTCCAAGCAAGCTTTAAACTTACAGTCATTCTGCTTCAGTCTCTCAAGTAGCTGGAAAGACAAGTCCATACCATCAGACTCAACTTTACTACTGACTTTTCTCACAGGATATTGCAGTACTAAGAAGTGCCTCAAAGAACCCCCTGTGTCCCAGATGTTCTTGCATATTTCTTCCCCCCACCCTCATTGAACAGGAAGTAGAAACTGACTTTCCACAACACCATCAATCACCTTGGCTGGCAGAGTGACCTGACTCTTCTTTGCCTATTGATTCTGGAGATTAAGAACATGAGAAGCACAGTAGCTGGGGTTTGACTTTAACAGGATCTGCAGGGTACTAGATGCTGTAATAATATTTTAATCGGGTCTAAAATCAACTGGGAGACCTAGGAATGTCTATGAGTGGGTTTCTAGATTGGGTTAACTGATGTGGTAATACCTGTTCTCAGTGTAGGCAACACCACCTCATACTGCAGAGCACCAGACTAAGTAAAAAGGGAAAGTGAGCTGGGTACCAGCATTCATTTTCCTTTGCTTCCTGACTGTGGCTGTCATGTGACCAGCTGCTTCATGTTCTTATTCCACCAAGAAGGACCAAACCCTCAAACAATGAACTAGAATCAAGGCCTCTGAGTTGATTTTCATATATTTTCTCACAATGAGAGTTTATGATCCTTGAATACTGACTGTGAGAGACAGAGCACATGTGTTCATGGGGGTTCTCCAGAGAAATAGAGGTCCAGGATGAGTACAGACATGGAAGGGATTTGTGATGGAATGTGGCCCCCAAAATTACAGAAGATGAGAAGTCCCCAGTCTGCTCTCTGCAGCCTGGGGCTCCAGACGAGTGGATGCTCTGACCCAATGGGAGATTAATGGGTGGCGAGCCAGAGGGCTGCAGCAGTGGGTGTTAAGAGTCTGAAGATGCAGGAATCAGCAACTCCAAAGTCCATGCAGAAGGGCAGGATAAAATGGGTGCCCCGGATCAAGGAAGTAAAGAGTGAATTCTTCTCTCCACTCTTTAAAATTCTGTTAGTATCCTCAATGGGTTGAGTGATATTCTGACAACAGTAATGAGAGTGGATCAAGAGATTACTCAGTCTCTTGATTCAAATGATAATCTTTTCCAGAAACATCCTCATAGACACATACAGAGCAAAATGAAAATGAAAGATGTCTTGTTAAAACTGTTACTAGGAATTTTCTTCTAGCGACAACAAGCCCTAAGTAAAACACATGGTCTTTGGAATACAGGCCTGTGAGACCACCCAGGCCACACACTCATGATGCTAGCTAGCCCTGGGTAGAGGTATGAGATTCACTTGTGCCTTAGAAATTTCTGGAACACAACTGCATGTGTGGCACTTTAACTTGAAGGGGGCATATGTGCTTAGCTTTGTGGTTTAAGATCCCTAGTGGACCACTTATTTTTCATAGTAACTTGAGGCTCATGGCCAAATGTCCAGATTCCACTAAGGCCCAGGGGCAAGCCCACAGCCACCTCTCAAAGTAGATGCTTTTGCAAAAGATAGTCTCACCTCAAAGGGAATAAAAGTTTATTTTTGAGCTGAATGTGAGAGATCATGGTCCAGGAATACAAATTTAAGTTGCCCTGAATAGTATGTTCTAATATAGAAACAGATTTTTGAAGTTTTATAGTTACCATGTAAAAGAAAGTTCTAAGGCCCTTTTCAAATCCATTGGTGGGAGTATTAGGTCGGTAAGTGCAATAGTTACTTTTCTTTTGCTGTGATAAAATACCACGGCCAAAGCAGCTTGATGGCTTGCTAGCCTAGCTTCCTGTGTAAGCTCTTGCCAGTGAGAGAATTTATCTTAAGAAACAAAATAGACAGCTCCCGAGGAAAGACACCTAAAGGTCTTCACATACACGTACAAACAGGATGCACATACCACCATCACCACCACCACCACCACCACCACCACCACCACCACCATCGCCACCACCACCATGACCACCATGACCACCACCACCACCACCATCACCACCACCATCGCCGCCACCACCATCACCACCATGACCACCACCACCACCACCATACCACTGCCACCATGACCACCACCACCACCATCGCCACCACCACCATGACCACCACCACCATGACCACCGCCACCATGACCACCACCACCACAGCCGCCTCTCTCTCTCCCTCTCTCTCTCTCTCTCTCTCTCTCTCTCTCTCTCTCTCTCTGTCTCTCTCTCTCTCACACTCTCTCTCTCCCTCTCCTTCTCCCTCTCTCTTTCTCAAGGGGTTTTCAGGTATTTTCTTAAAATACCAACAGAGTCTCAGAGGCTCTCACATAGACAACTGAACTATTTTAAGTCCTGGCTTTTTTTTAAAGAGTGGGTGGATTTTAAGACAAACAGACTAATGAAGTATATGTTAGCATAGCCACAAAGCAAAACAACTGAATTTAACACAACAGCAAGTCTGGTGATGGAGGGGAAGGGAAGCACAGTGGTCCTTCCATTTCTCACACCCTGGGGTCGTGGATCCCCACTCCTCAGGACTCTCTCACTGAGCCTGAAAGAAGGAGGCCTGAGGAGGGTATCTGCCCTGGAGCCATGGGTGGGTACAATGGGATCCCCCTCTTTCCATTCTCCAGGCCCTAAGCTAAAAGAAAGACACCACAAGACACTTAAGCAAATTAGGGAATAATTTAAAACAAATGTGTGCTGAGGTCCACATGGAACAAGACTTGGCTCAATGCACAGCGTTTGAAGATTATTCCGAACACCGTATCTTTCCCTGCAAAGACTCTCTCTTGTTCGCACACACCAGAGATCTCTGGGGGATGCCAGAACCCCCCCCCCCCCACACACACATACACATACAGAGCCTCTCTGATTCTTGTTTTCTCTTCCAAATAAGACTTAGCGTGTTGACACTACTATTGAATACCAAATCCCTGCTGCACCAGAATATTCTAAACAACAAACAACAAGCTTTCTTGTTTCTTCAGTGCTGGGAACTGAACTAAGGCCTCCTGCAAGCTAGACAGGTTCTCTATTGCTGAGCTACATGCAGCCTGAAAAGGTTGTATATCGTTCATGTACAAGAAGTCTGTAGTTAAGGAGTCCAAGGCTGTGCTTATTGATAATATGGGGATAAAGAAGAAGACAGCAAATATGAAACTCCCAGAAAGATGACAATGACCTTGAGCTTTTATCAAGTGAGAAAAAAGGAGAGACTGTACCTCAGCCTACTAAGTTTGGATTACTTTTCATTTATTGCCCTATATAAAAATGTTTAGAGTGGTCACCATGGGTCAGGCACTATGCTAGGCATTAGGTGTAGGGTAACAAAGCCACTATGATCACATGTTTGGAAATCTTTCAGTCTCATAAGATGACAGATAAGAAGTAAACAAGTAGGGAGTTGGGGAGATGTTTTAGTTGCCAAAGTGCTTGTCATACAGCTGGTGAATTTCAACTGTCTATTTAGCCCAGCTTAGAATCACCTGGGAAGAGGATCTTAGTGAGGAATTATCTAGATCAGGTTGGTCTGGATGAAAGTCTGGGGGAGATTGCTTTGAGTCTTAATTAATGTAGGAGGACCCAGCCCACTGTAGGTGGAACCATTCCCTAGGCTAGGTGCTGAGCCATATACATGTAAAGCAAGTGAGAAAGGATGTTTTATTCTCTCTCTGCTCTTGACTGGATGTGATGTAATGAGCTATATGAGTTCTTGCCTTGACTTCTCTAAAATAATGGACTATAATTTGGACTTGTAAGTCAAGTGAATCCTTTCCTCCTCTATGCTGCTTTTGTTTAGGGCGTTTTATCACAGCAACAGAACTGAGAAGAGGACACATGAGGGCCTGAGTTCTGTCCCAGCACCCACATAAAAGCCAGATGCAGCAGCCACAGACTTTATAATCCCAGTGATGGGGAGAAATGGAAGGATCCCCAGCCCAGACACTGTAGTTGAATTGGTGAGCTTCAGGGTCAGTGAGAGACTCTCAAGAAAGAAGGTAGAGAATGATTAAGGAAGATACTCAAAGTTGATCTCTGGCCTCCATATGCACATGAATGTGCACACACACAAAAGCATGCATGTACACCCAATAGGTATGAATACTCAAGCATGCACATTCACGAGTGTACACACACAAAGACGTATACAACTAAAACGATAACTGTAGCTAACTGGTACATAGCAAAGAGCCAAGGTACTCTTGTATGGCAGGGAGACCCAATCCCACTCCACACATGTAAGGTTCTGCTGAGATTTCATGGAAACAGTAATGGAGAAGGTGTTGGACCATCCAGCATTCTCCAAAAATGATGGACATGGTTACTGTCAACCAAATGGAGAGAGACCTGAATGGACTTCAGGAAATGGATTCTGTACCCATGCCCAAACAATTCTTTATAAGCTTAGGTGACAATGAGGACGAGGGCAGCGTAAGATAACTGAGAGGAGCTGAACTGGCTGACCCTGCAGGAAAGAAATAAATATGATATTTGAACTCGGGTCCTGAATATCTAGCCCATGTCCTTTGTGCACATGACCACTGAGCAGACGATAAGAAAGCTAACTCCTTTGGGTGCACTGCAGGAGACTAGCCTGAAATCTCTGTGCCGGTGCCCAACAGAGAAGCAACAGTCCTACAAGGACCAAGGCCACCAAAGGATCACATTACATGCCCCAGACCTAATTGCTTCACAGACTAAACAGCACAATTTACAGTCAGCTCTGGGATAATGACGTCTTCCCTTCCAGTTCCGATCTGTTCTGAGGGATTCCAGCATTTTTCCTCGAAGACATTAGGCAGGCCTGCACGGTGTGGATCGCTGGGCTCAAAGGCAAGCATTGTTAGCAGCACTGAGGAGGAGCTAAGTGCTATTGCAGACGTGAGCTCTGTGGAGGGGTTACCCAGATAAATCTCACCAGAACCATCTAGACAGGACACGCTGACACTGGGGTCAGCGAAAAAGCTGACAAATTAACTGCCTTTGCTCATTCAAGTTTTCAAATAATGAAATAACTCAAACTAAGGCAGACAGCCCTAATCCATAGGAGTGGTTTGCTCTATAAACCAGCCTTAGAAAACTATTCCACTCTATGTGCCCTATGCCTCTCCCTGTTCAGCAGAAAGCTGTCATTTCTAAACGATTAACCGTGCCTAATAAGTCAGAGTATCTCTCTGTGCTCAACACTTTTTTTTTAAAAAAATTGTGTCAATTTCCAGGGATTTTTTATATTTTTTGAGATTATATTATGATTACACAATTATCCCCCCTTTCCTTCCTCCAAACAATCCCATACACTCTTCTCGCTCTCTCTTTTTATATACACATAAAATATACATATACATATATAATATGTCATATATGTATGTGTGTGTATATATATATATATATATTTCTGAATACACAAATACAACCTGCTTAGTCTGTCTAATGTTACTTGTATTTATGTTTTTAGGACAAGCTATTGGTATTAGATAACCAACTGGTGTGTTTTTCCCCGAGGAAGACCATTTCTCCCTCTGTCTGCGTTCCTTAGCTACCTGCAGTTCTTTCTGTAGGGCTGTGGCCTTGTGACCCCACCCATCCACTTTGGTATGTCTGTCGGTGTCCTCTTTGTTCAGCTCATGTTTAGGCAATCATGCTGGTGAGACTTTATGGATGAGATTGTATCATCCTTAGGAGAAACAATCTCACAGCAAACTCCCTGGTCCTCTGGCTCTTTCAGTTTTTCTGCTCCCTCTTCCACAATGATTTCTGAGACTTAGGTGCAGGAGTTGCGTTGTAGACTTTATAATCCTTTGTTCCTAATATTTTCCAGATTACCCTGGAAGGTAAGAAAAAACTAATACATATTGCAAACACTGGGGCAAAAAGTAAGCAAGAATACAGACTGAAGTCATGCTGGTACTGTGTTTATCCTTTTGTGGAGTTTGTATCAATTGCTCAGTGAGGCATACCTTCACTAAGGCCAGTAAATACCATCAACCACATAGTGAGGCCACATCAGAGCCACACAGAGAACCAGAGTCCTGTATACCTTGCTGGTCTCCCAAGTGATTCTTAGTCCCCTCCCACTCTATCTCAGACAAGGGAAGCATGGCAGGAATGAAGCTGTGAATTTGGCTTTATCAACTTCCCCACAAACATGAGTGGAGAGGAGCCATGCTTAAACACCTCTAAAGGGTAGATAAGCAGGGCTTAAAGGTCCTACTGTGTAATGCTTGCTGTGTAGACCTATGTAACACCCCTCTCTGGTCTCTACAGTTGGAGCCACATCAATGTAGACCTAAAGGCCAAGATGTTGCAAAGATGAGCTGGGCTCTTTATCTTCTTCTGTGGTGGGAAGGGAAGCTCTTTCCAGGACAGATCCCCAGTCCCTGACTACATGACCAAGGACAGAGTCTTGAGTTAGAGTCTGAGGGGTCAGCTCTAAAGCAGAGACTAAGGCACAAGCAGAATCCATGCAATGAATCTGGTTAATGGAAGACAGTGTCTGAGCTCGGATGGCCCCAGCATCCCTTTCTACCATGCCTCTTATATTTTGGTGTGATTACACCTTCCTGCCTTTCATTGCTTCAGGTCCTCAAATGTTTGCTAGTGATCCTCTTCTCACCCCTATAAATGCCCCTTAGCCCTTCACTGTAATGGGAGGAGTATAAAAAGCCCAGCTCGTTGTCCTGCCTGTGACCATTCCAATGTAGCAGTTCTCCGGAGAAGCAGGCAGAACTCTTTCCCTGCTAAGTTCTTACTTCAGATGGCTTCTCTTCTTTGTCTCCCTGACTGGCCTTCCATTTCCATATGTACTTATTTCCTGGGATAATTTTATTAAAAATGACTTCTCTATAAGTCACTGTCTTGTGTCTGCTCCTGGGTAACCCCATCTAAGATGTAGCTCAAAGTCAGAACCTTGCTTTGACTAGATATAAACCCTACATTTTTCTGGTCTCTCTTTCAGGATTTGTTCTCTTTATCTACAAAGACTTTTTCTTGGGCTTGGTAGCTTCTGATCTTTGCTTGGGATTCTTCATCACCCTCAAACATTCACCATGCAGCAATGGTTCTCTGGCCCTGGACTGAGAGACCTGACTCCTAAGAAGGCAAAGCTTCCTGACTCTAGACCAGTTGGTGGCCTTTGTGTGGTGAGACAGTGAGTCCCAATCTCACAATGAGTGTTCCCTCAGCATTCTCTTTGGAGGCGTGGCTGTTTCTTTGCACCTGTGGTATACTGATCAATCACAGATGAAAGCCATTTGGGTAAAAGAGCATCCGGTTGTCCTGACAACTTTCCCCCATTCTACACTCCTCATCAAGACCTTTATCCAGGACCTCTGGCCAATAGGACTTTCAGTTGTCTCTGCCCTTGCAGACATTAGAAGAAGATAAGCAAAGACACTTGGAACTTCTCACCCATAGGATCTCTCATCCAGAGAGAGAAAGTGGGACCCAAGTTTGGGAGAGGGACAGAATTCAGGAGCTCCTGCTTAAGGGTGAGGACAGATTGGAGTTCCTGGGGATCTAAATGAGAAGAGTAAAACTGGGGCGGATACAGACTCAGAGACGAGAGGACAACTTCACAGTGGCCCAGTTGGTCAATCCTTAAAGGTCCCAAGTTGCTAAAAATGGCCACTCAACACTTCAATCAGGGTTTCATAGCACCATGACATACTGAGTCCATCATTCTAAGTAATGAAATAATAACTCTAGCCGTGAGAAAAGAGCCGTGTTCTTTGAACATGTACAGTCTTATTACAAAAAAGGCAGGCTTTTAAAAAAGCTCTTTTGAAATACTGAAAACAGTTCACTGCTGTGGACAAATCCCTGGAGCCTGGAGCTTTCTGTAGAGGCAGGGTTTCCAGGGAAGTTACGATGTGGTGGCCCCAACACAGGGCTTAGGCAGGGGTTCAGACAGGTGGACTTGGATGTGCTGATTACCTGGGCTTTTTACTGTCAAAATATGGGGGTGGATGAGGGTGGTGGTGTAGTCTGATAGGGACCCTGGGGATCTGGGCCAGTTACCTCCTCCACCATGCATAAGACCCGTGTCTGTTTCCAGAGTTTAGAGGGGCAGATGGTATAGAGTGTCAGAAATAAATAATTCTTCAGATATTCTGGCCTTACCATCAGGACACAGTCCAAGTTCATTTCTGACTTGGTGAGTTTTCATCTTGTGTGTATGTGTGAGTGTGTGTGTGTGTGTGTGTGTGTGTGTGTGTGTGTTCACATGTGTATGAGTGCTTGGACAAGTGTGTGTGGAGGCTGGATGCTAACATTGGGTGTCTGTCCTTCGTCTGTTGAAGCAGGCTCTCTCACTGAACCGAAGCATTCTGAACCTGCTAGCCCAGTTGATCAGGCTGCCCTGGGGATCTGCTTTTCCTCCAGAGCGCTGGCATTACAGGTCGGCCACTATAGGCCACCTGGTTTGTATGGATGTTGGGGATTCAGCTCTAGTTTTCACACTCACCTAGCACTTTATCTTCCGAGTCATCTCACTAGCCCTGTGACTCGGTGTCTTCCGGTGTGAGAAGGAAAACAACCAACCACATCAGACTTACCTTGGTGTCATACTAAGAAACTCACTCTGATCAAGCTGCAGCTAAGGGTCCTGCCTGAACTCTGTATGTAAATGCCAAAGTTAAAGAGACACAAGAAGAACTGACTCATGGGGGAAGTTATTATCTTCATGATCTTTGTGACCTTGAGGCATTATTGCTTTATTTCTCTGGCAAAACAAGCTGCAGCTCTCTCAATTATTTTGCAGGGTTTCAAGGTAAAGAAGGATGCGTGACAGTGGAAAAGAGAATCTGGTTAGCCAGGCAGAGGGCCCCTTCTGGAATCAGACAGTATGCTGCAAGACAGGTGCCAAGCGTCAGGTTAATCATATGAGCACCAGAGTTCTTCCACAGCAAGGGTTCAAATCTAGGCTCTGCTCTGGAGAGCAGATGAAGTCCTGAGTAAATGTGTATTATTGACATGGGCAGAGCTATGTCAAGGACATCTGCCTCAGACCCATGGGAACTGTCTCTCCCTCTGTCCCTCCATCTCTCCGTCTCTTCTCCCCACCACTCTGTATATGCTATGTTCACATGGGTGCTTATGTACCTTCCTAATAGGCCAGAGGGACAGCCTAGAGTACTGTTCCCCAGGCACAGTGCACTTTATCTTTCTGAGGATGCACCTTTCACCAGCGTAGGTGAGGCTGGCTGCTCACTGACTCCCAGGAATCTGCATGTCACTGAACTGTCTCCCCACCACATTGAGATTATGACACACAGCCAGGCCACAATGTCTGGCTGTTTTTACCCAGCTGCTAAGGATCACACTAACGTCCTCATGTTTATAGAGGAAGCGCTTTACCAAATGAGCTGTTTACCTAACCCCTGGACCTGCACCTTCATTTTCTCATCTGTAAGTTAGAACTAGGGATCACAGCTAGTTCAGAAGGCCTGATGAAGGCATCAATGCATGTACCCACAAGCCAGTGCTTGAGGGACACATTTACAGAGCCATGTGTGTATGACTTCAAAGATGGCGGAAAGCCAACAGCGAATGTGGCAGACACTCGGGTGCCGCTTGGAACAGTTGTTCAAGGATCCAGGATTCAAAGCTCATCTCGCAGAGTCCAGAGCTGTAGAGGAAGGAGGAGGGTTGAAAGGCCCTGAGGTAGAGAGAGCAGGTGAGTCCAGGAAACCCAGATCTTCTTTTCATTCTGAAGGTCTACCTAAGAAACTTGGGGAGATTTCAAGTTGAGGTGTGGCTAAGTATGGACAGAACAGGGTGATCTTCAGGACTGGGATGGGATGAACTCCGTGGTGGTGGGAAAGTCGAAAGTGAGTTATTTTAAATAGAGCTGTAGACTGGAGCTCCACGATGTGAGAGTATAGATCCAGACCCAGGTAGAATAAGAGAATGCATGGCTCAGAGGGTTCCACATTCTCCAGCTTGGGAGAACTGCTAACAGCCATGTTAGTGACGGGAAGGTGTAGGGCAAAACAGAAGCAGCTTTGAGAAAGAAAGCAGAAAGCCCGAACTGGGATACTAACTGAGACACTCAGTGATGGCCAGAGCCATCCACGAAGGATGCAGAAATCACAGCAAGCATATTTTCATTGGGTAAGGCTGAATACCTAGGGTGTGATATCCCAGGAAGATGTCCTAGCAGGAGGATATACCCCACAAGTGTTTCTATGCCCCCCACCCCCCACTGCATGCAAAGAACCAGCCGCCAATAGCAGGAACTTCATCAGCTCCCACATCTTCCCTGCACCCTGGTACCCTCTGCAGCCTCCTTGGAACTAAGCCTGGAGCATGCTACCAGTGCTTCCTTACAGGGCGTTTGTAGCCTCTGCATTCTATGACCAGCCACCAGCCATCCTGGCCAAGCTCTCCCTCTGATCTCTGCTCACAGTGGACTGCTTGCCTATGTTCTGCTCTTGTTCCCAGAGGAGCTGGACCAGATGGGGAGAGACTCTGCACTGATCTTCTACAGAGGAGGATCCAACTACTCACAGGCCCAGGCAGGCATGATCAATAGCAAATGAGGTGCTGTGCAGGGGTGGGGGGTGGGGGCGCTCTGCAGCTCTCCAGTCTGAAATGAAAATTTTTATTTAGCAAAGAAGTTTGATGACGTGGTTGGTTATTTTGTGGGGATTTTCTTTTGGGGGGCATCTTACAGCTCAGGCTAGAGCTTTCTATGTAGCTCAGGCTGCCCTCAAACTCCTGGAAAACCTCCTTCCTGAGTCTCCCAAATGCCAGGATTAATGACACGTCACCAACCACACCTTGCTGTTTGTATTCTCATATTAAATCTCAGTCCCGTCTTTTCCAACGTCTGTTTCTTTAAATATTTTTAATCCAAATATTGTGAGGATTTAAGCAAGAATGGAGTATGAGTATAGGGGGGAATTTTTGAACACAGTAGATTGTTCAAGTTGAAATTTAGTTAAGAGAATCCAGAAAAAGTTAAAACTTGAAAACTGAGGCAGGAGGATTTTAAGTTGGAAGTTATTCTTGGCTGCATAGTAAGATCAAGGCTAGTCTACACTACAAGAGTCCCTGTCTGAAAAAAAAATCAGAAAGACACAAACATAGCCCTCTATTAACACCCTAACTATACTAATACCCAGACAAAACAAACTACACTAACATCAAATGAGGTAAGGCTAATTTTCCCCCCCAGCTTCTCAGTTGTCAGGACCGATGAGGACTCTAGTTTCCATGGAGGGGTGATGAGGCATAAAATTTACAACCTACATGGTTATGGTGTGTTTTTATATAAAACTACCCCCAAAGCAAGAAATACTGGAGTCAGACACAAGAAAGAACTCAGCAAGGAGAAATGCTGATAGCCAGAGAAAAGAAATAAACTCGGGCAGTTCAGATGGAATTACACCAGAAGGTAAGAGAATGGGTGGAGCAAGAGCTTCCTCCCCTTTCTCTCAAGAAAGAAAATTAGCCTGTGTGGCCGCACAGTGAAGTAATTGGTGTTTCTTAGGCGTCGGAGCCAGAGGGATGCCGTGGACGTCCTAACATCAGCAGCCCTTCACCAGGCAGTTCTGCTCATGGGCCTTTGGTTTTCTGGTCTTTAAACCAATGTGTTACGGTTCAAACATAAAGAGCTCATGGGTTGGGATATTGTTTCGTCAGCTGGCGGTGCTGTACCTGGAGGCTGCGGAACTTTTAGGAAGTACCCTCTAGCCACACGAACTGGAGACTGAGGGTGGGCTTCAGGGCCTGTTCGGCAGACATGTGGGGCAAGCAGCTTAATGTTCGAGCTGCCACAGCCTTGATCTGCCCCTCACCATGCTTTCTCCATCATAATGGAGACACGGATAATACAGACTGACTGTAGCCTGGTTCTGCATTTCAACACCCAGGCTTCCCTCCTTAACTGGATTCTAGCCGGGTATTTGGTGGCCGTAATGAGAAAAGTTAAGGGAAATCATGCAGAACGCCACCTAGAGAAAATGTGTGTCAGACAATCCACGCGTAGTAGGTGCTCCACTCTTTAAAGCTCGGATGGCTGTTTCATTTTGTTCTGCTCATCTGAGCACATCACAAAGCCCTGAGGCACTTAGCAGTGGTTTCTATTACAGCTGAAAATGCATTCAGCACTGACTGAGAGCAAAGCTCCGATTCTCAGGGCGGAAAACAAACTCCATTGTCTGCTTGTTTATAATCAGTGACATATAACCCATTATGTCTAGGACTGGCTGTGACTGCCCAGAGGAACAAAGCTGCTGCTCTTTTCCAGAGGCCCCAGAAGGGGATTCGTGTGTGCTCTGGCTTAAGCTGCGGACATCGATGTCTATGACTCCGCAGAATGAAAACAGGGTCCAGAGCCCAGAGAAATGCCCAGCACCCAAATGAGCCCTCTTGAATACAGGGGCTAGGGGGTGGGGCACTTCAAAGTACAGTCAAAGCCAGCCCTTCATCTTTCCATGTGTCTCCAATGGTTCCCATACTGCTTCTTTATGCACAACCCCAATTCTCTCTTTCTCGGACCAGAAACAGATTTAGAAGATGTGTTATACTGGAAGCCTCCCGGGAGCCGAGACAGTGGCATTGCTATTGTGTTTTGTTGTTGTTTTAATGTGTTTTATTGATTTCAGAATTTCGTATGTTGTATCTTTCAGCATATCCATGTCCTCACTTCAAAAAAAGAAAAATCCCTCAAGTGCAATCACTGCTGCCCTTGCACCGGTAGGGGAGTAGCCACCCTCTGCAGTGTGTCAGACCTTTCAGGAACTACACCTTATGGAAGGCAATTCTCCCTCGCTAGCAGCTGTCAGTTACCAACAACTCCTCAGCAAGGGGTGGGACTTTGTGCTCTCGTGGATAGGGCCATCCATGCTGGGATTTTGTCTGGCTTGACTTGACCATGTCTGAGCATGCTTTCCAGTGGCTGAGAGTTCATATGTGCAGCTGCCCAGTCGTGTCAGGAAAACGTTTCCCTTATGGCAATCTTCTGCCCCCGCCTCTTACAGTCTTTCTTCTCCATCTTCTGAACGATCCCTGATTCTTGGGGGCTTGGGGGGGTTGATATAGATGCTCCTCCCATTCAGGGCCAAACACTCCATGGTTCTTTGTTCTCTGTACCCTAACCAGGTGTGCTTTTCTGTATTAATTACTATCCAGGGCAAAAAGAACCTTCTCTCATGAAGGCCAAGAAATGCACTAATCTATGGGTAGAAAATACTTAGAAGGCAGTGTAGTACTATGTCCATAATAGACGTTCTCCTCTAGGCTCCCTGACCTGACCTGTCTACCCACAGGTTCTTAGCCAGGATAACTGTGCCAATGTATGCTTCATCTTGCCAATCAGGTCTTTACAAACCAAAGAGAGCAAGGGCAACAGGGCAATATGTTGTTTTGTGGTGCTATATTTAGAAAATACAAAGCAAAGCACTAGCCATGTGGGTATGAGGACCTTAACTGGATCCCCAGCACACACCTAACTGGTGAGAAACCATGTCCCAGTGTGAGACCTCAGCTCCAAAGACCAAAGCCATCAGCTCCAGAGGGATGACACCTGAACTCGAACTCTGCCTCCACATGTATATGTAAACATGCATACATGTACCAATGTGTGTGTGCGTGCACACACAAACACACACACAGACACAGAGACATACAGACACACAGACACATACACACACAGACATTCACAGAGACACACAGACACACACAGACACACAGACACATAGACACACAGAGACACACACAGGGACACAGAAACACAGACACAGACACAGACACACACATACACACACAGGAACACACAGAAACACATAGACAAACAGACACACACAAAAACACATAGACACACACAGACACACACATACACACACACAGAAACACATAGACAAACAGACACACACAAAAACACATAGACACACACAGACACACACATACACACAGAGAGATACACAGACACATAGACACACAGAGACAGACACAGACACAGACACACACATACACACAGAGAGATACACAGACACACACAGACACATAGACACACAGAGACAGACACAGACACAGACACAGACACACACACACATACGCACATGCACGCACACACACACACACAGAATATCCCCCTCAACATCCTTCCATAAGTGTGTGGATCTGCTTACCCCATCCCCTCTGGACCATTCTATACATTAGGTGGCTGTTGGGGATGGAGCATTCTTCATGGTCACTAGCAGAGAAGAACAAAACATTGGTAGAAGATCCTTCAGTCATGCAGTGCTGCCACTTGCACAGCTAACCCCTCTCTGAGCAGATGAGGTCCTGGAATATCATGCAGTTCTGAGTTCTCTTGCCCAGTTCCAGAAGGCCCTCGGAAACACTGGTAATAGGAGCAGTAACATCCATGTAGTTAGTGTTAACACTTCCCCTGCCGGTTAAGAACAGAAAGGAGGTGACTGAGCAGATCTGGAGGGAAGTTGAATGCATGCACAGCAGTCAGTGGCCAGAAAAACAACCTTCTGGAAAGTGGGCAGGAGCCGATCTACATTACGATGAGTTAAATTCCTCAGTATGGACTGTAATGCAGCCAGCCCTCAACACTGAGCCAGACTTCTTTCAAAGTAGTGAGCAGAGAGGATTTTGAACGTTCTCAGCATAAAGGAATGATATATGTCTCAAGTGATAGGGATGTAAGCATACTACACACACACACACACACACACACACACACACACACACACACACACACGGCTCTGACTTGATTACTATGCAGCATATGCATGTTTTGAAATGATACATTGTACTAAAGCAATACTTAATATGTGATCATTAAAATATATTTAAAGCAAATTTTCTTTTGAAAAAATTTTAAACTACATTTATTACTTATTTATTGTGTTATTGTGCGCATGTGTGTGTGTGTGTGTGTGTGTGTGTGCATGTGCGCACATGTGCGTGTGGTATGTAAGCAGGTACATGAACATCCTGGAGGTCAGAGGACAAGTTGAGGGACTCATTTCTCTCTTTCTACCATGTGAGTCCTAAAAAGTGATCCTGGGACATCGGGCTCAGCAGCAAGTGTCTTAACCTACTGAGCCCTCTTGCCAGCCATTCAAATAAAGACCTATTTTATATATCTATATCTATATCTATATCTATATATCATATACAGCACAGGGGCCTCAGCTAACTTAGGATAGTTAGCATTATTACCATGGGATTTTCTGGGATTTGGGTGAGCCTCTGAGCTTGGTGAAACTTAGTATCTGGTTTCTAAAGTTTAAGCCAAGAAAGTAGAGCCCGACCTTTGGGGTTACACCAATGCACCCCGGGAAGGGCTAGCGGGTTCCTGAGCTGCATCACTTTTGCTACCAAACAATCAGACCGAATGTTCCACATACAGCAGGAGATCCCATGGACCCAAATCAGTGCAATGCAATTTTTTCAAAGCCACTAAATGGTTCCCTGGTGACCTGAGTTAATCAGATTTTACTAACAGCTTAACCACACTGTGGAAAAAGAGTTTGCATATGGGAGTCACTGGCTTGTTCTGTCTCTATTTGATCTCTTTCTCCTTTGATGCAAAATGTTTCCCACAGGGAACTTTAAAAAAAACTCTGACCATTTAATTTTGGTGAACAAAAAGAAATTTTTTTATATATAAAGGAAAAGTCTAACTTTGTGTGTTTTCCTCCAGACACCCTGGCTTTCCAAGGGTATGAATTTTGCTGTTGGGAGATTTTCCTCCCTTCAGCTGTACAATAAAGTCTTTGTTGTTGAACGTTCTATTAACCACAACCCTCTAGTATCCATCACATCTGTAGCCCTCAAGTACAATCCTTGTTGTTCATAGTCATGACCCCGGGGCTCTGTGTGGTCCCAGAAGCCTTCTGAACCATCAAAGAGAACATACTAGAATGGGTTTGGATTCCCGGAGCACACATCAGCCAACCGTGGAGGGCAGGAGTCCAGATAAGTGATCGGTAGAAGAGGAACTGAAGTGGTATCTTGGATTGCCAAAGGTAATTCCCTGTGGGTAAGGAATACCCACACTGCTTCAGCTGCAAGGCCCGTGCCCCGTGCCTGGTAACTCTCTTCCCAGCTACTCAGACTCAATGCTGTCCACACCAGAGTAAAAGCAACCATCATCAGCTCACTCTGTTCTATGGTCTCTGTCTACAAAAAAATTATATTATCCGTGGAAATAGTTCAGAAGCCTCTAGAAAATCTGAAGTTCAGGGGCTGGGGAGATGGCTCCATTGGTAAAGTGCTTACCATGCAAGTATGAGGACCCGGGTATTGTAGTCATCTTCACAACCCTTGTAAAAAGCTGAGTGTGGTGCTGGGCACGTGCAATCCCAGCAACGAGTGCGGAGACGGGAATTCTCAAGACTCACTGGCCATTCTGCTTAGCAGAGTGGCTGAGTTCCAGGTCTCAGAAGGGAAGGAGGGACTGTGTGAGAGGTGAATGGGGGGGGGGCAGCTATCAGGATGTAAAGTGAATGAATGAATAAATAAATAAATGAATTAATGAATGAATAAATAAATGGAAAAAAGATAGCCTGTATCAACAAATACTGTGCACCGCACCTGAAAAGTGACACTTGAGGAACACGCACACACAGACACACACATACACACACAAACCTGAGCACACAAGTGCTCACATACACACATACAACATAAGCTAAGCGTTTATGAGAGGGATTGAGATACAGCCTTGGTGACTTCTATGCAATGATTCCCGTCTGCTGTGCACACGGTATGCTCTGTGGAGATTGTCAGGCCTGAGCAAGGACAACCTCACATGGGATGTTTTGTCTCAGATGCAAAGTAGAGGATGAGAAAGGAAGAAACCGGAAGAGACTGAAGCCAAGAGAGGCAGATTCACGGTCAAACCTGCCAGTAGTCTCAAACTCAAGTTCAGTTCTTGGCTGTAACACTAGCTGGGAAAGATTCAAGTGTGCTGGCTCATTCTGCCCGGGAGGAGGTTAAGGTTAAAACGGATTCAGCTATCCCCTAGGGCTGGGATTGACAAATGATGCACACATGGCTGATTTGCGTGTGAGGGGAAAATATTTCAATAGGGAAGAATAAAATACAACTCCAGGCATGATGACCAGGAAGAGTTCTTCAGAATAAAACGGAACACATTTGATTGAAGAAATGAAAGCAGAGAGGATATGAGGATTTCCACAGACACAGATAAGCCAATCCCCCTGGGAAGAAGTTTCCAGAAGTATGGGATACAGTTTCCCTCCCACTAGCTACACGCTTATTTCCTTTTCAACTTATTTCTATTCATAATTATATTTCTTGATTTCCCATTTAAGATTTCAGAAGGACTATTATGTTAATTGAAAAGAGCCTATTTCCAAAGACACTGTGTGTATCTGAAACACGTGTTTCCTGTACACAGCATGTTAATACAGCTTAGCCTTAATGTGCCTCTGATCCTACCAGAAGGCAGCAACCTATGATGAAGTGTTGGACTCCTTACTTACATCTTTGAACTTTCACATCCCTAGTACTCTGTATCAATACACCATCTTAGTGTTTTTCTACTGGAATGGCACTGACATCACCTAGAACAACTCTCTCTAAGTATTTGATGGTGCTTGAACAGGCAACATCCCCGACCCCTCTCTATTGAGTGCAGGCACCACTTCAAACACATCAGAGGTCCTTAGGGGGGTCACATTTGCAGGACAATCCTAGGAAGGCACAGCCGTATTCCTACATGGGAACCAGCAGCTCCCGCAACAAAGCCGTTACAGCCGGGATCGCACCAGGAAACTGACTCTGCTTTCCTGGTTCTGCTGTTGCTGGTCTACTCACTGTCCTGTTGCTTTTGAGTCACAAGCTTCTGAAATCATCAGAGACACAAATATACAGAAACACGTGTCTTGGCTTATATATTCACCTTTCAGAAATGTATGAGAAGGGAAGTCTGATTTATATTGACATGTTTATTCCTACTCCTTCTCGCCTAGAATCTCCAGGAGTTTCCCTGGGACTCTTCAGGATAAATTCCCTATTATTGTATCTCTGAAACCCAAGGGGAAGTTTGTTACCCACCTGTCTCAGCTTTCACAACCATTCCTTCATCTTTGGGAAGGACTGTCCCAGAGAGCTGTGACACAATACTGGACAATAAATAGCAACTTAAGAAAGGGAGCCCATCCTCACAGAGAAGTCATGGTGACAGGAGCCTGAGGCGGCTGGTCACATGCATCCATAGTCAGGAAGTAAAGAAATGGATGCTGGAGCTCAGCTCTCCTTGTCCTTTAATTCTGTCTATGACCTCATCCCATGGAATGGTGCCATGTGCGTTTAGGATGGATTTACCGTTTCAGGGATCTCAATCTAGAAATTCCCTCACAGACACTCCCAGAGGTTTGTTGCCTAGGTGACTAGATCTTGATACATTGAAAATCAGTATAAACCCTCACACCTTGCTTAGTATGCCTTTACTCTCAATGCCACTGACCTTTCAGGTCCATTTCCAAAACTGTGGTGGAGTCTTCAAAGACTTCAAAATTATTTTCCCCATGATACATAAATGATGAACTGTCAGTTTCTCTCCCCTTTGCATCTGGGTTGGTTTATGTCTTGCACCAATCAACAGTCTATGACAGTCAGGAGATTCTGAAACTTGGAAGTTTCTGTCTTATTTCCCTTCAAGAGTAGTTACCATAGAAGAAACTAGAATTCCTTCGGGACTTCATGTTGCCAGGAAGCCAACTGCTTGAAGTAGAAACACTAGCTGACATAGATGGGCAAGCCTCGCCAGCCCTCAGTCCAAATCAACTATCACCTTATGTTGCCAGGTGGCCCTAGATGACACCACGTGGGAAAGTTACTTGCTGAAATCTAAAATTGGAGAAATGATACAACATTGTTTTAAACCAGTAAGCTTTCAAAATAATATTTCATTTATTCTTTGGAAACGCTATGCCTTTATACAATGAACTTTGGTTGTATCTGTCCACCATCATCGCACCGTAACTCGCCCTGGTGCTCCTAATCCTGTTTTCCAACTTTGTGCCCTCTGTGTTGTTGTTATGAATATTATGGTGCTCACTGATGTTCACAGGTATAGAGCTCGAGCAGCATACCAACTGCCATTGGGATGTGAGTCTCCCTCTACCACCAACTATCAGTTGCCAGTAGCCCCTCTGGGAAGGGCAAGGTCTTTGGGGCCTCGTCCCCATACCTGCTGGTTTTGACTGGTCTCATCTGTTCAGGTAATCATCGCTGCAGTGAGTTTATGAGTGAAGTGGTCCTGTCATGTCCAGCAGGCAGCATTCATTGCTCCCCTCCCAACCTCCAGCTCTTATTGGCTTTCCATCCTTTCTTTGGCAATGTTCCGTGAACCTTTGATGTGGGGGGTAAATCACCAAGTTTGGGAAAAATTCATTGTGCAGTCCTAGATGATCAAAACACAATACAGGGACAGTGGTTTATTAGATAGATAGATAGATAGATAGATAGATAGATAGATAGATAGATAGATAGATAGATAGAACGTCCTTTTCCCGTACTATATTTGTGTCTGTGCTTTAAATCTCCTCATTTGTCCCAGACTGCCTAGCTGTCAGCTCACACAGGAAAAGAGAACCATTTCTATCTTTACCTGTGTAACTGCTGTCAGCCATGTCAACCATATCATCTCAAAATCTCTGTTTAGTAGATTTCTGCTTGTTACAGTTTGTCTGAGGGAAGTTGGTTCTTCCCATTGCTTCAGAAATAACCTCTCCTTTATGGACAAGGGATAAAAGAATCACATATAACGAGCTTCCTGGGATCTGGCAGCCTCCTGTGGCTGTTCCTGTACCCGGTTTTATCTATCAGATGCAATCTTTCTTTGAGGGATGTCTTGGCAACTGTCTTCAGAATTTCATCTTCTCCTACAGGCATCATTTTTCCCTGAGGTAGAGACTCATAGTTAAATAAATCAATCCTGCAATTTCTCTGATTTATTTCACCTTTGATCGTGGCTTGCTTATCTAGCAAATTTTTAGAATATCCCAGTGTTATCATTCTTGTTGCCAAAAAAAGTTTTGTTATGTCTCTATCTCTGAGTTTTATTAACTTGGAGGAGCTCACACTCACACTTGAAAAATATCAAAAAGGTTATGAACTGCCTGTTGCTATCTTTCCATAATCCTGCCATTGGCCTCCATGAAATGCTCAGGGACTCCCCTATCCATTTTTGGAGACAGCTCTTTTCTGAAGCTGCAAAATCCGTGAGGAAGTTCCTTTTGATTTGCAGTCTCTGTCATAGAAGTTCAGCCCCACCAAACTCCTTGTAAACCAGGATGGGAGAACAAGGCTAAATTAGGTGCAATTTTGGGAACTATTTTAAAACATGTTCTATTTTTTTTTAAAGAATAAAATTAATAGCAATTAGTTTATACATTCTTTTGAAAAGCTAGACACATCCAAGTCCAAACGTATTAGGCTGATGACAGCTGCTTTGGTGGTATGACTTACTGCCTTGTGGCAAAGTTCACTTTACAAACACTTTAATCTTGTGTTTATAGGGGCCATACAGGCACAGCATCAAAGTGAGAACATGGATTTGATGTCAGCTCAATGAAACTGAAGCCAATGTAAAAGTTGGGTTTGTTGAACTGAGACCTATTTCTTTAAAAAAAAAAAAAAAGTCATTTTATTTTTATCTTAGTGCATGTGTATGGGTGTGTTACCTAAACATACGAATGTAAATGTGTATCACGTGTGTGCACTGCCAGGGGAGGCCGAAAGAGTGCACTACATCCCCGGCACTGGAGTTACAGGCATGAGACACCGTGTGGGTACTGGGGATTGAACCACAGCCTTATGGAGGATCAGCTAGTGTTCTTAACAGCTAAGCCATCTCTCTAGCCCTGTGCATCTATTTGCATCTGTGTCTTAGCAGGACCTTAGGATTGTTATAGCATCTCTAAACTGTGGGAGGGAATGAGGTAATAAAAGATTAAGACATGGAAAGCCCTTGGATATTACAAAGTAGGAGTTCCCCCAGAGACTTCCAAGGTCGAGATGGAATATCTGAGTTATGCTGCAAGCTGTCTGGTGGAACCTTTCAGGTCTCTGCCCTTGGGGGAACAGTGGGGCTTACTCAGGATCTATGAGTGAGTAGGTTAATGTAGTGATTTGAATGAGAAATATCCCCGATAGGCTCATGTGTTTGAACACTTGGTCCTCAAATAGTGATGCTGTATTGGAAGTAATGGAATCTTTAGGAGGTGGAGCCTTGCTGGCGGGAGTACATCACTGGAGGAAGGCTTTGAGAATCTATATAGCCTGGTTCCAGTTTCTGTTCTCTCTCTCTCTCTCTCTCTCTCTCTCTCTCTCTCTCTCTCTCTCTCTCTCTCTTTCTCTCTCTCTCTCTCTTTCTCTCTCCTGTGTGTAAACAGAGTGTAATCAACCAACTTCATGCGCAAGCCACCTTGCCATCCCTACCTCTGCCTCTATTCCTCTGGAATCATAAGCCCACGTTTTCAGTTGTGACATTTTTCACATCAACAGAAAAGTAACGAACGCCAAGCAGCAATTAGGTGACATGTTCATGTCCGTTCTGGCGCTTAACCGTGTGCTGAGAATTCTTCCTATAACCTCTCAACTAAGCCTGACCACAACCCATAGCAGCCTGAAACATCCTGGAATTCAGGAAACCAAAGTCCAGAGAGCTCAAATAACTGGCCCAAGATCTATGGCTCCTCTGGCATCTGTGTGATAACCTAGGGTGTGGATTCTCATCTGCTGTTGGAGATCTCTCTCTCTCTCTCTCTCTCTCTCTCTCTCTCTCTCTCTCTCTCTCTCTCTTTCTCTCTCTCACACACACACACATACACACACACACACATACACACATACACACACACACACACACACACACACACACACACAGCCTCCTTGAAACCAAGGTCAAGACTGCATGCTCTACACCAGTCCCACTCTTACAGTAGGCAGACAGAAGCCACCCCACGCATTCCCCAAGCAGTGGGAATTGGACGGAGGAAGGTGAGGCAGAAAGGGGAAACTCACCATCCAATGAGCAGATGATGAGGATGTTGTACCCTTAGCTACCGTGGACACATACATTCCATCCTGCACCCACATATATCTGACAAGCATTGAAAGTCTTCCTTCAAATTATTACCAATGAAAATGGTAACAATGATACCAGCAATAAAATTTTATATGCGATGAGAGATTAACTACAAGATGTGCATTGTAAAAATAATATACCTCTTAAAAACTACTCGCACATTGAAAGCAAGGGGGGGGGGGCGGCAGGTACGACCCAAACTGCACCTGAGAAGCCTGCGAAACCAGGTGGTGTGGTACAGTAAGTTTTCCACAGCCAGAAAATGTCATGATCTAAAAATCAAAGCAGGACCTGTGAGATAGCAGAGTAGGTAAAGGCACTTGGTTGCCAAGCCAGAGTTTGATCTCTAGGACCCACAAGGTAGAAAGAGAACAGACTTCTTCAGGTTGTCCTCAGATGTCTGCACAAGTGCCACGGTGCACACACACACACACACACACACACACACACACACACACACACACACACACAGAGAGAGAGAGAGAGAGAGAGAGAGAGAGAGAGAGAGAGAGAGAGCGATATTAATTAATTAACTGATATAATAAAATATTTACAACAAGTTAGTGGGTATATGAGTAGATTTAATTACTAAGAGATTGGATATTAAAGTTAAAGTGGGCAAATTTTAGAAAATAAAAATTAAACCAAAAACCCTGCTAGGAAATTAAAAGGTCCTAAGCAACAAATAGGGGAGGGGTGCACTCTGCCAACATTTGACTCTGGAGTGTAAAGTTAAAGAAAATGTCAGGCACAAAGGCAAAGTCCCTGGCAAGGCCAGTGGGGAAGAAAACACTGCTGTAAAATAATATTTGGAAGAGAAGACTTGGAGTTTAGCCGTAGTCGTGTTAATTTTGAGCTGGCTGTTGAATGCTTAAGTGGATATTTCCAGTAGAGTTGAACTGCAGAGAGGTCATGGAAGGGACAGGAGCAGGAAGGAGGTCTGAGGATTTTCCATGTGTCAGAGCAAGCTTAAGGGACAAGAGTGTCTAATATTCACATTGGAAGATGCCCAGTGGTGGGAGCTTCTTGCAGTTGAAAGGCATTTTCAACTAACTGGGAATGGTTTGCTGATGGTTGGCTTCCTTGGAGTGTCTCTATAGTGTGAATCTAAAATGCCCCCGACAGCACTGGGGAGATGGCTCAGTGGGTGATAGAGCTTGCTGAGCAAGCATGAGGATCTGAGCTCAAATCTCCAGCAGTCTTGTAAAAGTTAGACATGGCTGCATGTGCACCTGTAGTCCTAGCAATGTCAGGGGTAGAGGCAGGAGGATGGAAGAAGCTTGCTGGCTGCTGGACTAGCCCCAGGTTCAGTGAGACCTTGTCTCACAAGAATAAGGTGGATCACCTCCTCCTTTGAGCACACCATGCATGGGTATGTGCACGTACACACACACACACACACACACACACCATATGATATCCCATAGAACCCCACAAATGTCCCTTTCAGTTCATATTTTGAATGCTTGGTCCCCAGATGGTGTCTGTTTCAGGAGGCTGTGGAAGCTTTAGTAGGTAGGGCCTGGCTGATAGAAGTGATCACTAAGAGCAGGACTTTGAACAATGCCACCCTTGGTGTAGGGTTGAGGCCATGTCTGCTCTGCCACTGGGAATGTGGGGAGTGACTGTGCTTACCCCACACTACCACCAGCTGCCAGGGTGGGTGCTGGCTGTAGGGATGCACCGGGACACTGCTCTGGGGGTGGGAAAGCACAATCTTAGGCGTGGGAAAGCTGGAGTTTGTTCGGGTGTCCCTGGGCCTGCAATGATGCTGGGGCCGTGGGGTTTGCAGACTCTTGGACATCCAGGTACCACTGGGAGTGGCAGAAGAACAGAGAATGGAGTTGGGGGGCTTGCGGACTGGGAATGGTGTGGGGAGGGGGGCGATGCTCCACTTCTCTCACAGGAGATGATTGTGCTTAGCTTGGAGGTGGATGCAGGCTTGGTGGTTGTGGCTGGGAGCACAGAGAGGCCTTCTGAGGGAGACTAAGCTGTGGTTCTGTAGCTGAAGGCCTTGTCCATGGCTCCCCATGGAGGATCTCGATGAATAGAGACAGTCTGTGGTTCCAAGCAGTTTGTTGTCATGGCAGAAAATGGATGTGTAAAACCATACCCCACTACTCAGGGCGGGCCTGAGATTAAATACCTTTTGCAGGGAGCAATGAATGGGAAGGGAAACTCATTGGTAACACCCTCCGGACCTCTAGGTACCCTATTAGCACAGAGAACTCTGTTTTGAGCCTACTTGACTGTGGTCACATCTTTTCCTATTGTCTTGGTCTGAGATGTTGGGGATGCCTCATCTACATGTTGAAGGGCGTGGGGCATTGCCCTTATGTGACAGATGATCACAAATCTATGGGGGGCTGTGGCTACGTGACAGGGGCCTGGTACCTGGAGCAGGTGAAGCTCCTACTGCCCTTTCAGGGTCTCTAGGGCTTCTAGCTTTTAGCTCGGCTTTACCAGGCTTCCTCTCACTGTTCACTGCCTCTGGATGCTGCTGACGTGAGGAGTCTCCCATACTGATCCAACTGCTAAGCGTTTCAGTGTTTGTGTGGTAATAGGAGACTACATCACTGTTTTTCATTTCTTCTTTCTTGTAGCTCAGTATCTTAGAAGTTGACTCCAGAATCTCAGACTTAATCAGTAGAGGTCATTTTATTCAGTCTGAAGCCCTTCTCTTCTGGCACACAGCTGGAAGCTGAGCCACAGCTAAGTGGATAGCTGCAGATCTGGATGATACGCTAAACAGTTTTAGGACTTCAAAGAAATATAAGGTTCCGAGGCTGACTTCAGGAACTTTGAACTCTTACAAGAACTTTGCATGCTGTCCCTGGGTCTTCTACTTGTCTTCAGCATATGGATTTTGAGGTAGAGAAGGAGCTAAAAAATTTATTGACCTGGAGCTAGAGAGATGGCCCAATAGTTAAAAATATCTTGCTGTTTTTGTAGAAGACTCAAGTTTAGTTTCCAGTCAGGTGGTTCTCAAATGCCAGTAATTCTAGCTCCAGGGAAGTCTGCTGCCCTCTTCTGCCCTCTATGAGCACCTACACTCATGTGCACACACCTTCACACAGAATACAGAATACATACATACGTACATACGTACATACATACATACATATACACACACATATTGAAAATTAAAATAAATATATTGGGGATTTTTTAATCCAGAAAATTAATTGACCTAGATTAAGGAAAGCCTAGAAGGAGCTGATAGTTTGCCTCTATAAATAGGCTGTTGGCTGGAAGGAAATTTGGGGAAATTGCTCATGGCCAAAAGAACTCCTTTGTTGTTTCAAGAGGCATTATTGATTCTTGTGAGTTTCTTTTTAAGGTTTACATTGGTCATTTCATTTCACATTGGTGAGTTCCAGCCAATACAGAAGTAGGTAGGTAGGTCCTTGGTCCCATTTGTTACCTTCCCTGTCAAATGGGAGCACACACACAGAAGCTGGAGCTGGGTTGGTGATGGGAGCAGTGAATCAGGAAGAAAGACGGTTGTTCTGTGGTCAGAGGCGAGAATCTCACTGGCTGACGGGGACCAGAGGCTCATAAGGCTTCGGGAAAAATCAATGAGGAGGCTAGAGAGTAGCCATAGAGGTGAGAACAAAGAGAGACAATATTCTTGCATATATGTTCACTAGTTTGTACAGGTGAGTGTGCACATGGGTGTGTGAATGTGCACATGTGTGTGTAAATGTGCACATGGGTGTGAATGTGCACATGGGTGTATGAATGTGCACATGGGTGTGAATGTGCACGTGGGTGTGTGAATGTGCACATGGGTGTGAATGTGCACTTGGGTGTGTGAATGTGCACATGGGTGTGAATGTGCACGTGGGTGTGTGAATGTGCACATGGGTGTGAATGTGCACATGTGTGTGAATGTGCACATGGGTGTGTGAATGCGCACAGGGGTGTTACATCTGTTCTTGTGTCTGTATCTATGATGTGAGAACATAAATGTGTGGACGTCAATGCAGAGGCCAGAGCTCAGCGTCTGGAGTTGTCTTCACTCAGTCATGGTCTCTTGCTGCATATGGAGTTCACTGCTTTAACTAGCCTGCCTGGCCAGCTAGCCCTAGGGATCTACCTGCGTCTGTCTTCTCAGAATTACGGGCATGTCCTGCTGTCCCTGCTTTTGCATGGAGGTTGGGCTCTGGATTCTGTCTTCATATTTACACAGCAATCCCTTTACCAGCTGATCTGTCTTCCCAGCTCCAGGACCACATGATCAAATGATGTATGAACAGCATCCATGCTCACACATTACAGGACACTACACTGAGGAAATGAAACCCTGTCCCAAGTGACCCAGGGTGGCTGGGTGAGAGAGGTCTGGAGGGCTCTGTCGTCGGACAAGAGAAAGCCTATAATGTGTTTTATGTATCTGACCTGTGTGGATCCCAGCTAACCTTTAAATAAAATACTACCTTAAAGGTTTTTGCCCAGAGAAATGCAAACTCCTAATGCCCTCAGGTCGAACATTGGCCAAAGCCCTAGGTCACCTGAAGGAAAGAGCCTCCTACTGCAGGAGAGCCCACAGTCACATTACACAATACCCACAGCAAAGCACATGAAGCTAAGCAGGTCTCAAGAGGCATACTTTGAGAATTTTCTGGGACAAACAAATATCACTAGAAAGCTACATTTGCTTCTTTTCCCTTTAGCCTTGAAAGGGGGTCTGTTTCACCAGAAATCTAAGGGCTTTTCCTTCCTTCCTTCCTTCCTTCCTTCCTTCCTTCCTTCCTTCCTTCCTTCCTTCCTTCCTTTCTTCCTCCCTCCCTCCCCTCTTCCTTCCTTCTTTCCCTCCTGACTTCCTCTCACCTTTCTTTCTTTCTTTCTTTCTTTCTTTCTTTCTTTCTTTCTTTCTTTCTTTCTTTCTTTCTTTCTTTCTTTCTTCCTTTCTTCCTTCCTTCCTTCCTTCCTTCCTTCCTTCCTTCCTTCCTTCCTTCCTTCCTTTCTTTCTGCTCAAGATGGTAAATGATTTTTTAAATGACTTAGCTCAGCAGGAAGGGTCATATGCAGCCACCCTCTATGATTTTTAAAGGACACATGTAAAGGTAGATTACCCCTGATCTATGCAAACTCAGTTCGGCTGGCTCCACAGCACCTCTTCACTTTTTTCAGATCTTAAATGGATTCCTGCTACCATGGAAAACCAAAGAAACTTAGTGACTGACAACACTAGGCAGGTAGTATCTATAGCCTTTCCCATTGTTAGAGCAACAAGATAAACAACAGGTATGAAAGATGTGCTCACCATCGCCATGTCTTTCTTGAGAATTGCCTCTGTCATCATTGTTGTTAAAGACATTAGTGCCTCCAAAGAAACCTTAGGAGGTGTGAGTACCTCCTACAGCCATCGAGGGCATAGGGGGCTGTAGATGGCATATGATGTCGGCACCCCTGATTCTGCCTGCTTCTGTCTCCCACTATCTGAGGCTCCCATAAAGCAGTTGCCTCATACACCTGTTCAGGACAGGATTGTGAATCCATGTGCCTAGGTGTGGATTTGATGCCTCTGGATTCTGTAATTATGATAGATAAGAAATATCTTTGTACATGTTAAGTAATTGGGGCTTGTTTCAGAGATGTATTTTTATATTTTTAAAAATGATGTATAGATGTGTGCATCCATATATGGGCATCTCTTCACATAGGTACTGTTACCTGCAGAGGCCAGAAGACGGTGTAGGATTTCCTGAAGCTGGGGTTCCAGGTGGCTGTGTGCCACCTGAATTTTGGGAATCAAACTCAGGTCCTCTACGTCATCAGGGGATGCCCTTGACTGCTGTACCATCTTCCAGCCCTGGTTTTATTTTAATACAACTATTTTTTTCTTGCATAGTATTTTATGGAGACCATTTGGTTTGAAACTTGTCCTGTCTTATCTGATGCAGAATGAGTTGGGGGATTGTCTAATGTGGAGTTCCCATTTACTGGAAAATTCAGGGGGTTGCAGCCAGCTTCCAACTGGCCACACCTCTATGAACACCCACGTAATCTCAGTTAATACAGTGAATCCAGTTGAACAGTTAAGGGTTCCTATATAGCATGTCAAAAGGTCAGTGTGTCCTGTCATGTTGTGTCATGTTCTGTTGGTCACTTATCAACATTTTCCCTTTATAAACAGACTGTATGATCTTGTCTTACTGAGAGATTCTACTGCAAGTCTACATTTGTTTCTCATAAAATCTATTCTTGGGAGAAGCTGACAGATGGCTCAGCAGGTCAAGGTGCTTGTCACAGGCCTTGTGATCTGAGTTCCATCTGCACTGTGAAAGAAGAAAAACAGACTCCCACAAATGGTCCCCTCACTCCCACGCATAAACTGCAGATGAACACAGAGAGAGAGAGAGAGAGAGAGAGAGAGAGAGAGAGAGAGAGAGAGAGAGAGAGAGAGGAGAACATGACCCCTGGGGCTGTGGAGATGGGATCATCGGTAAGACGATCCCCATCCAGGCATCAAGACCTGCGTTTAATCCCCAGATCCCACGTAAAGGACAGAGCATGGCTGAATGACCACATACATCCCAATCCCTGTGTTGTTGGGGAGGCAGAAAAGGGAGGATCCTTGGTGTTCACTGGCCAGTCAATTTATCATCAGTAAACTTCCGGTTCATGAGAGACCTTATCCCCAAACCTAAAGTGGTGAGAAATGGAGAATGTACCCAGTCTTAGCTGCTTTGTGGGTTCTTCTCTTTTCCACCCTGCATCTGCCCCCACTTTCACCCCCTGTCACTAGCTAGGAGAGGAAAAATGATAACGGGGAGAAAGAGAGCTAGAGATCCTTGGGTCTGACTTCTCTCTTCTTGTCTCTTTTTTGAACATGGCTACTAACAAACCACAACCAGCCCTCCTGAATAACCACAACCACCCACCGTGCCTCGGGGGGGGGGGGGAGGGCTAGCATTTATATACCCTTTTAAAAGTTCCCAGAATTGCAAACATCACACAATTTCAGAAACTATCTGCAGCTGGCAAAAACATGCCTCTGCTAGAGCATGAGGTAAATCACAGTCAACTGCTGTGAAGCAGCCCCATATCCTCACACCTGGGATCAAAGTGAAAACCAAAATTCCAGATTCTCACTACAGAAGAAAGACACATATCTTTGACCTCTGGCCTCTACACACACACACACACAGAGGAACATATACTCCCCTATAAATTCATGTATTTTTAAAGATTTATTCATTTTATGTATGTGAGTACAATGTTGCTGTCTTCAGACACACCAGAAGAGGGCATCGGATCTTATTATAGATTGTTGTGAGCCACCGCGTGGTTGCTGGGAATTGAACTCAGGACCTCTGGGAGATCAGTCAGTGCTATTAACCACTGAACCATCTCTCCTGCCCCTCCAAAGTATTTTGTGTCAATATTTACACTAAAGATCAAACTTGCCATCCTAGATAAACCCTTACCACCAGAACATCTGTCTCCTCAGTGGAAGGCCTGTCCTCAGCTTGTTACTTGGTGTGAAGTTTGGCCATGGGATATAAAATCAGATTACTCTTACCTCTGTAAGAATAATGATCCTGATGTAAAATAGAAGATGCAATGTATAAATTATTAATGGCAGATTTGAAGACTACGAGTCTCAGTGTCATTTATCCAAGTTAACTGAGGTATCTGTTTTTGTTACTTTGGATAAATACACACACTTTTGTTAGTTGTATTTTTAAGTTAAAGAAAATCGGCCTTCACATTTTACAGCATGCCTCGATCCCTGTACTTCTTTAGGCTGGTTTCTGTGTGATGCTGAAATGAACTCACATATTCCTGCTGAGAATGATGTATATTCCAACATATAGCCCTGATCAATTCCTTTTCTTTTGTGTGTGTGTGTGGGGGGGGGTTCTTTCTTCCCTTTTCTTTTTCTTCTTTTTCTTTTCTTTTTTTAAAAGACAGGGTCTCTCTTTGTAACCCTGGCTGTCCTAGAACTTACTCTGTAGACCTTGCTGGCCTTGAGCTTACAGCTATTCCTCTACCTCTGCCTCCCAAGTGCTGAAATTAAAGGCATTCACCACCACCCATCCCCACCTCATTATTTTGAGACAAGGTTTCTCATTGGCCTGGAACTTGCCAGGTAGGCGAGGCTGGTTGGCCAGCAGGAATTACCTGACTCCACCTCTCCAGAGCTGGTATTACAAGCACCCACCACCACAGCTGCCAGAATAAGTGTTCTAGATTGTTGTTCTTGTTGTAAAGAGCGACATAAATAATTGTACTTAAAACTTCAAGTATAGTATTTATCCATTATTTACCTATTATCCATTTATTTATTTTAATTATATGCATGCATTTGTGTCTGTGTGTGAGTATGTGCTTATGAGCACAAGAGTGTAGCTACCTGAGAAATCCAGCAGGAGGCGTCAGGTTCCCCTGGATCTGACATTACAGGTGATTGTGAGCCATCCGTCTGACATGGGTGCTGAGAGCTGAACTTGGGTCCTCTGTAAAGCACTATGTGCTCGTATCCACTGAGCCACCTCTCCAGTCCCTCAAGCTCAACATCTTAGGCTAACATCTGATAGCAACTTTTAGTGAATCTATAGCAGCAGTGTTAAAATTGTTACTCCAAAATCCATGGGGAGGGGGCAGGTATTCTTAGTTAGGGTTTTACTGTTGTGAACAGATGCCATGACCAAGGCAACTCTTAAAGGATAACATTTAGTTGGGGCTGGCTTACAGGTTCAGAGGTTCAGTCCATTATCATCAAGGCAGGAACATGGCAACATCCAGGCAGGCATGGTGCAGGAGGAGCTGAGAATTCTACATCTTCATCTGAAAGCTGAATACTCACTTCCAGGCAGCTAGAAAGAGGATCTTAAAGCCCACGCCCACAGTGACACACCTACTCCAAGGCCACACCTCCAAATAGTGCCACTCCCTGGGCCAAACATATTCAAACCACCACACTCAGCTCAGTGTGAAGTCTCATGGTGACAAGGCAGCTGCCTCAGGCCCCTGATGCAGTTAACTGGGTAGAGGAGCCATGCTGGCCTATGGCTGACCCATGGCCAACCAGTCACCTTGAGATTCTTACTGTGTGGCCAATAGGTGGCAACCACTGACCTGACTAGTCATTAAAAAGTAGAAGCAATGACACTGCTCTGGGAGAGGACAGAAGTGTGGTTCCCAGGATCATGGGGCACCTCACAACCATCTGAAGCTCCAGATCCAAGGGATTCGATGCCCTCTCCTGTCCTCTACGAGCACCCACACTCACCACACATATACACAGAACCAAATATTAAAAATAAGTCTTAGAACTCCAGAAAGATGTCTACCTGTGTTTAGAGGAAGAGTTAGAGATTCCCAACCTCTGTCATGGAAATTTCAGACCTGGTCTACTTCTCTCAAGGGCATTTTATACACTGAGTTAGGTGACAATTTGTGGCCAACTCTAAACCCACTAATCAAATCTCCAGCCTCTGGAAAACTGTGTGTAAGTGTGTGTGTGTGTGTCTGTGTGTGGTGTGTGTGTGTATGTGTGTGTGTCTGTGTGCGTGTACCGGAGTGTAGATACCTGAGAAATCCAGAAGCGCATCAGATTCTCCTGTACCTCATAATACAAATAATGGCTTAAACTTGGGTGAGAGGCAACAACTCAGAAATTGGCAGTATCTACATACATGTATGTGTATGCATGAGTAGAAACATGTATAGATGAGTACGTCTATGCTGAATTATTTGCCAATCAATACTTGTCAAAGCAAACACTAACGAGACAGTTCAGTATGTTGTCTGTGTGTTGGGGGGGTGGTTGTACATGTATGTGGAGTATATATACATGTGTGTACACATTTATGTGGAAGTCAGAGGCTGATCTCCAACACTCCTCAAATCACTACATTATTTTTAAGCTGGATCTCTAGTAAGAATCCCCTTTGATTTCAACTGAATAAAGTCTAGTTTTAATCAGGTGGATTGTGAATATCCATAAAGTATAAACAGATAAGGCACCGGGGAAATGGCCCAGTCAATAAAGTGCTTACTGTGTGTCTTAGTTAGGGATTTACTGTTGTGAAGAGATACCATGACCAAGGCAACTCTTATAAGGATGGCATTTAACTGGGGATAACTTACAGTTTCAGAGGTTCAGTCCATTCTCATCATGGTGGGAAGCATGGCAGCAGTCAGGCAGACATGGTGCTGAAGGAACCACATCAAGAGGAGTTCTACATATTGACCCTAAGGCAGCCAGGAGAGAACCTGTTTTCCCACACACAGTCAGGAGAAACTCCTTTCTGCACTGCACAGAGCTTGAGCATAGGACCTCAAAGTCCACCGCCAACAGTGACACTCGTCTTCCAATAAGGCCACACCTCTCAATAGTGTAGCTGCCCAAGGGCCAAGCATAGTTAAAGCACCACACACTGCACTGGCATGAAGACTTGAATTCAATTCCCAGCATATACATCCAGCTGCCCATAGTTTTAATACCAGCACTGGGAAGGCAGAGCTGGGATTCTGGGGCTTGCTGTACCATGCTGTATGCACACACCCCGTACACACAAAGAAATGTAAACATTTACTTGAAGGAGTAGGCTATTACTAAACAAGGCAGGGAACGAATAGATGATAATACTACTTTCTAGTGAGATTTAGAAGAAAACCATGACTAGTCCTGACAGCAGGAGACATGGTCAATGCTCTGCTCGCATTTCTTCAGCCTGCTTCAAAGAACACCGTGACTTTGGTGGCCAAACTCATCCAGACCAGGAGCAGCCTACTTCAGCTGTCTGTATTTTCTCTGCCCAGGTGCTTTCTTCTGGGTGTCAGGGCACTGGCACAGCCCCTCCCCCTGGCAAGGATAGGAGTACAGGAAGCAGGGACATTCACAACCCAGGAACATCCCCCCAACAGTGAGAAACAAAAGTGCTTCTTTGCCCCCAGGAGAAATGAAAGCATGCTGTGCTCGGTCTTCATGATGGTGTTTGGTGGGACATTCCTAGTTCCCAGTGTGTTAACTCATCCAGTATCCTCCCAACATTGCTTCTCTCCTTTTCCCTGTCCCCTTTGAGTCCCGATCCCAGTGTCTGTTTGAGGATGCAGTGTAAGATGATCTTAGCCCCACGCCTCAGAAATTACTACATGGAGTCACAATTTCCACTGTGTATTTATTGAGCACTTTCTGTTTACATTAGATGGGAATATGATGCAGAGAAAGATCAACTGAACTTTTTTCTTCAAAAGACCTAGAGCGTGTTTTAAAGGCTCTCTACACTAGCATCCCGGATCTAAGATGAACAACCAGGATGAGGAGAGAGAAAGGACCAGGGTATGCCCCAGGCTGTGTAGAAGTCTTCCCTTTAGCTTTAAGGGGAGGGGATAATAGCCATGGGGGAGGGGTCGAGGTGGGGAGCCAGGCTGCCTGAAATTGGCTCAAGTGCTAAAGATTGACTTTCAACCCTCTGAAAAGCCATTCTAACACGGGACAAAAGAAGGTGGATGGCTATTTAATTGATAATTTATAAAGGTCCATTCTTCCAAAATTAAGAAGTTGGCTCCTAGATTCATGAACGGCTTCCCAGACAGCCTGAGAAAAGACTCAGCCATCCAACAGTGCACTACTGTCTTCAGAGCTGAGCCCATCAAATCCCTCTTCTGTTGTTTTCAATTCAGATGCTAATTTACTTTCTTTATTAGCCTGGGAAACTTGTAACTATCTTTTTTTTTTTTTTTTCACCTGAAGAAAAAGGGTTTCAGAAATCCAAACAGGGACACCACCTTTGCTTCTCACCCTCCGGTTGAGAATCTGGTCCAGCTGCTTATCTTTTTCTTGGGTGAGAGCCATGGAGGGAGGAGAGGACAGTAACTTTCACCTTAGAAACATGAGCCTCCAAGACAAAGTTCTGAATGTGTAGAGGTTTTCTTGATTCTTTCCAATTAGTTAGGCTCTCATTCATTCTGACACCTAGAGATCTCTGATATTGAGATAAGACCTTACTGTTTACTAGGAAGTAAATAGGACACAGTGACAACTCTTAAATGACCTCAGGCTGACAAAAGAACATACACACACAGGCTGCATCAGCAGACAGTAGATACCAATACCAAAGGATGTGTAAGATGTAGCTTCATGGAGGAGAGTCATTAGCGTCATCTCAGTGAGGGCAGGCAGGGGATAGGAACTGGGTCTCGAAGGATGGGGTGAACACCTCTGATGAATAAATGTGACAGACAGCCAGTCAGGCACAGACAACAGCATGGAGATGCGGAAGACTGAAATGGTGGGCCCATTTGGACACTGCCAGATTCAGTGGCCATAGTTCAGGGGCAGGGGTGTGACAATAAGGGATGTGATAAAGACTATGAAATTAATACAAAGGTAGCTTGGGCTAGACTGGGAATGGCCTTTGGCCTTGTTACAGGGAAGGGTTGGAGAGCTTCAGACAAGGAGTTGCATGGATTTGCTTGCCTCATACAATAGAGACCCAGGGGAGAAGGGAGAAGAGAGAGAGTGAGGTGGGAGGTGAGGAGGTCAGTTGGATGGACTGGTGCTAGAGGGAATTGCTGAGTGTTGGAGGTAGAACTGGACTGCCCCAGAGAGGGGGAAAAGGGAGAGGGGGGAGGGGGAGGGGGGAGGGGGAGAGGAAGGGAAAGAAAAAGAGAGGGGGAGAGGGAGGAAGGAGGGACAATGGGGGAGGAAGGAAGAGAAGAAGGCAGAAAGGAAGAGAGAGGAAGAGAGAGAAAGGGAAAGAGGAAGGGGAGAGAGGCAGAGGGAGGGAAGGAAGGAGGGGTGAGAGGAAGGAGGGGAGGGAGGGAAGAAAGAAGAGAGATAGAGGGAAGGGAGGGAAGAAAGAAGAGAGATAGAGGGAAGGGAAAGAGGGAAGGGGAAGAGAGAGGGAGAGAGATGGAAGAGGGAAGGAGGGATGGGGAAGAAGGAAGGAATGGAGGAAAGAAGAGAGAGGAAAAGAGAATCTGAGAGAGAGACAGAGACAGACACAGAGAGAGAGAGACAGAGAGAGAGAGAGAGAGAGAGAGAGAGAGAGAGAGAGAGAGAGAGAGAGAGAGAGAGAGAGAGAGAAGGATCATCCGGGCTTGGGAATGGTTGGATACAGTCACATAAATAGAAAGGAAAGAGCACCAAGAGACGCTGGAGGGCAAGCTTTGGCAAATATGTCTGCCATGAAGATCTTCCAAGATGAGGGAAAGATCTGTCCAAATATTTTTCATTTAGGTGTAGAGGCCTATGTGTGTACCCATGGGTGTGTGCAGTTCCCCCACTGGCCAGAAGAGAGTGTCAAGTCCCCTTGAACTGGAGTTACAAGCAAATGTGAGTGCTGGGAACCGAACTGGTCCTCTGCAAGAGCAGCGAGTGCTCTTAACCACAGTGGCATCTCTCAATGCTGCAGATGTGGGCAGTTTAAACAGCTCCATGCACTGAGAACAGCAGAAACTAAGGCCATTGAGAAGTGCAGAGGAACAGAGGAAGCAGAAGGATATTAAGCTGTGTAGACTGATTCAAATAGGATCACATGTGGCCAGGAGAAGTGATGCAAGAGGCCCAGAGCCAAGTGATTCATCTATAAAGCAGGGTATTTTTCTATTGGTGATAATTTACAGTCATGTATTTTATATGCTCAAAAGTTCTGTTAATGTTCTATGCCACTTCTGCAGTGTGCATTAAGGTTAAAATTAATAAGGGATAATGCTGTTGTTTATTAAATTAAGAGGGTGAGTTTTAAAATTTTTAAACATGATTTTTCCTAAATGATACAATTCTTAGTTTTTGAGGTTTGTTTATCTAATGTAGGAAGATGTATAGAGGAGCTGAGGAGACGGCTCAGTGGGTAAAATGCTATGCAAGCACGGGAACCTGTCCAGCTTGGTTTGTGCGAGCCTGCAACCCAAGCCTGGGAAGGTGGAGACAGGAGAGTCCCTGGGAACATTGGGCAGCCATCCTAGACAAGATGTCACTCTCCAGATTCCACAAGAAACCCTGTCTCAAAAAACAAGGTGGATGCACTAGAGGGATAGATAGCTCAGTGGTTAAGAGCCATAAGACTCTCTCAGAAGACTCCAGTTCAGTCATCAATGCCTATCTGAGGCAGTTCACAACACCTCTAACTGAAGTTCCAGAGGATCCAACATCCTCTTCTGGTCTCTGTGGGCACCAGAGCACACATGGTCTACACACAGATGTGTGCATGAGCATACATACATACATACATACATACATACATACATACATACATACATTCATATACATATTAAATGAATGAATAAATAAAACTTTAAAAAATTAAGATGGAAAACAATAGAAGATAGTCAACGTTGACCTCTGTCTTCCACATGCAAGCACAGATAGGTGCAGCCCCATAAATATGGAAGCACGCACACCACCACCACCACCACCACCACCACCACCACCACCACCACCACGACTCATACATTCTCACAAAAGAAATGTACATACACTGCTAGAGTAGCCATATGAAGTGACCCCAGCATGGGTACTGGAACACTGACCACTGGTTCTTGGGTTTGTTTGTGTGGTAGCCAGAGAGTGAAACCTACCATTTTAAAGCATTACTTCCCCCACCAGAAGACAGATAATATGAAACTGTCTGTGTCTTCTCGAGAAGTCAGTATTTCATAAACTCCAACGACGACAGATTGGCTTGCTAAAACTGGCTGGATTGAGTGCCCATAATGAGATGGTAGGTGATCCCCACAGATACCATTTTCTTTTATGTTTCCATTTTCCACCCTAACTGAACTATGCAGAGGAGCAGACACATAAAAGCCAGGAGGAGGTAGGCCAGGGTGGGTCACTTTCTTAGAAGAAAGGAGTTCTGGAGTTATTTTGAACTCAGCCCATCCCTTGCCGTGATGGAGTGTTGGCGAAGCATCCGGGATGTTTATGAGAAGCCTGGGTATAAACACACAGACAGTCACATTTTCCATTCAAAACGGGAGGCTTCCCTCTGTGCCATGGCACTGTCCTTTGGTTCCTGCTACACTCTGTAATCCGGTGACAGCCTGGGCTGTAATTCCATATGGCTGGCCACCAGCTTCTAACTCTATGCAGACTTTGATGTTGCTGCTCAGGGGAGCCCCAAGAGGCCTGCAGGAAGAGGATCAGAGAGAGGGCCTCTGTCTCCTAGCCAGAGTAGTGATGGACCAGAAGGAGGGAGAACCCTGGTGTGGCGCTGCAGATCTTAGTACACCACCAATAGGAAAAGGAAGTCAGTATGTATGTATCTACACCAAGATTCCCACAGCATCCTATAAACCCAGGGTGTGGGTGAAGTTTTATGAATTTTGCTCTGCTGTGTTTGGAAATATGGTTATGTTAATGAAATCATGCTTTAAATTAGCCAAACATATTCTCAAAAGAAATTTCTTTGCTGAAATTATATATTACAGATTTTGTGGTACCGCTGCTCAGCAGTATAAAAGCATGTTTATTATTCAGCATTTAATGAGTACCAGAAATTGCTGTGTGTATTCTCCATTGGCTCAGAAACAATGGAGCAAATGCTGTCGAGACCGGGGAGGCTAAGGGGATCCCTCTGGTCCTGATCACACATAAGGTAGATGGGTGGGGTCGAGCGTTAAGGAGATTCTAATGAAAGCATCCTCCACTGAACTGCTGTGACTTCTGCGTCTTTCCATGCCTTTCCATCAGATGTTTAGTCTCTACACTAATGATTTATATAGTGCTCATTATCTTATAGACATTTACAGCCACCAAGGCCGTCAGTTTCAAATGACTGCTATCTTATTCATACTGTTATCTACTAATACGTGGGGGAATTCTCATTATTGGCCTTGCTTTGTGGAGAAAGCTATATAACCCCGGGAGTGAGGTAGGTGAAACCGTGGGTCTTCATATACTTGTCCCACCTGATAAGGAGTGTACAGGGTGGGGTGGTCATGAAGAGGTTTCTGAACAAGGGAAGGGTCACAGCCTCTGCGAGTTCATGTATGCAATGTCCCTGCAATGACCCTGCCATCCCAGAAAACGCTGTTTGGTTTGTGTCACTCTGCCACAAGATCAAGCCAGTCACATTCCAACATGGAGTCAGGAGGGGCTTAAGAAATCCCATGGTGGCTGCTGGGGGTAGGACAGTCAGCTTCTTTGGGGATTTGGCTTCTGATAGATCGCCCCAAGTTCCAGTGGATGGCCCTACACCATGTACATACTGGGTGCACTAAGAGCATCAGTGGCTTTAAAACCAGAAAGGGGGGGGGCACGTGAAATTAGGAAGATAGGTGAGGGGCATGGGAGGAGTTGGAGGGAGATTTGATCAAAATACAATGTATGTATGTATATATGTATGAGATCCTCAAGGCATAAATTAAAATATAAGAGAGGAGGAAATTGACTGTAATTAAGTAACTGTATGTACACTTTCTATGTCAAAATAACTAGCCTACATTTTTTTTAACTTGTCCCTCTTGAGACGTGTAAAACAAAATGATACATTTTATGGTCCGAATACAGCAGCTCCAAGAAGTATTGAAGCTAGTGCTACAGCTGCAACTTTTCCAAAAAAAAAAAAAAAAAAACCCAAGACCAACAGGCAGATGCAGTCCAACTAGCTTGCCTACAGACTAATTCGCTGCAGGCTTGGCCTAATTCTTACACAGTCTGGAGCAGAAAAGCACTAGCTTATTACCTTGGTGTGGTCATCTTCGATTTGGGCAACTGCAAAGCCCAAGGGTCCTTAAGCAATTAAAAAAGCATCTTAAGTACATCTGAACAAAGCAAGGTCCAAATAGGAGTATTGAGTAGAAATCCAATTGGGGGAAAGACAGCAAAGCTTGGGGATTTAATCACGGAGACCCTGTGTTCCCATTACAACCATCTGCTGGGGATTTAAGGAACACTGTCTAAGGGGTGCATGGCCTGGGAGCCACTTACGCCACAAGCAGGAACAGGGTTGAACTGCTAGTCACACACATGGTGTCTTCAGGCAATGCGGTGCCTTTCCCATTTGGAGTGTAAATGCTTTTAGTGAGATTCTTTAGGGATTTTTGGGTTCTGGCAGAATGCCTATTGTCTTTATCTGCCATTTAAAGTTTGTGCATCACAGGTATGGCCCTGGGAGCTACAGAATTTGGCATCTCAGTATGTCCTCTAAGCACTTGAACAGTAGTTTCTGCTCTTTAGAAGGCTGTATTCACAGGGCTAGGGACACACTTTAGTTATGAATGTGGTTGCTGCACAGGCATGAGGTCCTAGGTCTAGCCCCAGAACATACTTAAAAAAATTTTTTTGGCATGATGGCATATGCTTATAATCTCAGAGTAAGGGAGGTAGAGGTATGTAGAAGCCTGGGGCTCACTGGCCAGCTAGCCTAGGCCACTCGTTAAGTTCTAGGCCAGTGAGAGGCTGTCTCAAAAAACAAGGTGGACGGCACCTAAGGAATGGTAGCCAAGGTTGTCATATGTTTTTCATATGTATGAACACACATCCCCCCACATGCACACACATGTATGCATGCACATACATGCACACACACAGAAGGTATTAACCATTACTTTTCTTGTTGCTGTGGCGAAGTACTTGGCAAGAAGCAGCCTGAGGAACATTTTATTTTGGTGCGTTGTTTGAGGTTATGGTCCATCTTGGAGGTGAAGGCGCAGCTATGAGAACAGCTCCTGGCCGTGGTGGCTGAAAAGTAAGGGTGATTGCTCACATCTGGTAAGATCAGGAAGAAGAAAAGATGGATGCTGGTATTCAGTTCACTCGCTTCTTTCTATTTCCTTTCGGTCCAGGATTGGATGCTTCCTGCATTCAGTGAGGTCTCCAGAGAACCCTCTCAGAACCCCCTCACAGACGCACTCAAAGGCAGACTCTGTCCCTGCACCCCAGGCCCTCCCATGCTCCTTCCCTCCAGTCTTTGCACCTGTTTTGTATCCTGAGAGGTTTCCTTTATCTAGGACATCATATGTATGACATTAAATTGCATGTAACTGTGGATGCTGGCATCGCCCTTCCTTGGACATAATACAGGTACCTGGAGTCCACTCTTTGTCTGTTTGGACTGCACCAGCTGTTTGTCTGTATGGACTAAAGATTTTGTTTCTAGTTTGGGGCAATTGTTAATGAAGCTGCCGTGAAAATTCCTGTCTAGGTGTCTGTGCGTTTGTTTTGGACCGTGTGATGTGGGTATGCTTAACTTTATAAGAACCCTTAAGGCTGTTTATGAAAGTGCTGGGTGCATCTTATCTTACAACTGGAGCTCTAGATGTTCTTCATCTGGGCCAACACTCAGTGCTGTTAACTCCCTTCCTTGTTTTGATTTGGCATGTATGTGTGCAGGGGTGCGCTGTTACAGTGTTAATGACATTCAGTACCTTTTCATGTGTTAATTTAACAGCCGCATTATCCTTCTCATGAATAAAGTGTTTACTCAAATGTTTGTGTAGTCTTTTCAAAGACTGAATTAAAACAGATTTGGTATTTATTTCTTTATGTGAATGTGCATGTATATAAGGGTGCCTACAGAGGCCAGGCAGGCATCAGATTCTTGGGAAATTGAGTTACAAGTGGTTGGGATCCACCCAACATGGGTGTTGGGAAGCACACTTCAATTTTTGAGAGGAGCAGCGGTTGACCTTAACCATGGCCCCTTCTCTTTAGAACCCCACATTGGATATTTTTTTCTTATGATCCTGGTGAATCAAACCCATGAGCTTCCACATGCTGGGCAAGTCTTCTGCTATTGAGCTCTGTCCCCGACCTTAGTTTTGTCTTTACCATCTCAATGCTATGGTTTGAGGGCTTAGGGGACTCTGCATGTTTTAAGGGGTGCTAGGGATCAAACCAGAGCTTTGGGCATTCTCAGCAAGCACTCTGCCAGCTGAGCTCCCTCCAGCCTCCCAGGCGTTATTTATGTCACGTGCATTTTGTTCCCAGGGGATGAGAACTCCCCATCAGTCAGGTTCAGAATGTCCATCACTGGGATTTCTTTATAACCACAGACACCTCTTGTCCTCTCTACCTCCCCAGTGACCTCTAATTGCTCCGTCTCTCTTTTTATTATTTTAAGAATGTTACATAAAGAGACTCATTCATTATTTAACTTCTGGCTTTTTTTTTTTAATTCCAGGGGGAGGATTCATTCAGGTTATTGCATATTATCAATGGTTCATTCATTTTAAAACGTTTTCTAAGGACTTCTGCCTTGCCTGCAGTTTAGGACTGTCGCCAATTAAGCAAACCCACACAGGTTTTCTTGTGAACACAAGTTTTCATTTCTCTGGGATAAATGTCCCCAATGTGCAGCGGGTGGGTCTCAAAGTAGCTGTTCCTTACGTTTTCTTGGAAGACAAAAACAAAAAACAAAACTTAGACAAATGGAAGGTGGAAATGGAGGTGCAATCAGAACTTGAGATTCTGAAGAAAAAAGATAGTGAGGTGGGGGTCATTATAGGCTGCACCGTGAGGTCCTGTCTAAAGCATCAACAAACAAGGCCAAACTTCCTTGTTCAGTGTGGCTGTAGTATTTGACAGTACCTACCTCACCAGTGAGTCATGGGTGATTCATCTCCCCCCACCCCAATCTATGTATGTATGTATGTGTGTATGTGTGTATATATGTATGTATATATGTCACACACACACATGCCTCATGTATTGATATATGTCCCATGTATATATACATATATATGTATATGTGTGTATGTGTGCATGTATATGTATATGCGTATGTATGTATATCACAGTTTCCAACCACTATCAATCTGCCACATTGCAGTTTGGTTTTAATTTACCTTCTCCTGGTGAGTAAAGGTTGGACACGTTTTCAGAGGCTGTCTCCCAAGAACTCATCCTTCCAGACGTTTCACGTGGGAAGCAGTCTCTTCACAGGGAGCTCAGCACTGCCCTTGCCCTTGGGCTGTGATTTTCTGTTGAGAACCTGCTGTATCACACAATGGTTTCCAAGTGAATTCAGAGCAGTTTGGGAATCTCAACCAAAAAAGGCCATTTCTGCAATGAGTGATAAACGGCAGACTGACTTCAGAGAGACGTAAAGGAGTTAGGGAATGCGGAAGGACTTGTTAAGGAAATAGCCACACTCGGGGTTGCAAACTCTTTAACCCACGTCCCAAGAGCATCTCCCAGGGACATGCGCAACTATCCCTGCTCGGTCCCGCCCCTCAGCCCCTCCTCTTAGTCCACGACCAATTAGGGAGAGGAGGCGGGAACCTGGGGCCGCGGTGCTGCTTGGGTAGCATCTTTGGTTACTGTTGCTAGGGCAGCGGTGTCTGCAGGAGGTGGGAGTAGGAAGTTTTAGGTGGTCCCGACTGGGAAAGGTCAAGGGTCTGTGCGGAGTCTCCGCTGGTGATGGTGAAGCAGACGATCCAGATTTTCGCTAGGATAAAGCCCTCGGTGCGGAAGCAGCAGCAAGGGGTACGGGCCACAGGGCCGGGTGTGGGTCGCGTGGGGCAGCCGGCGCGGAGCGGTCACGCACAGTGCAGCCCCGGGGGAGGACGGGGCCCGCCCACAACCTTATCCCGCGCATAGTACACATGACCACACACTAGTACACTCATGCACGTGGGCCTGTTTGCACACTCACCTGCTCTGTGCCCCATTCACACACAGGTACTTCTTGCATTCTTCTGGATCATTGCCTCCCAGCCCTGCATACAAAGCCAGGGGCTGACCTGTCCCCAATAGGGCAACCAGTGTGCAAATATTGTGATGTACCCTCATAAGCAGAATCATACAATTACAGACAAGTGCGCACACTTGATTTTGTGGCACGCTACAGCCTGCTGGGTTTCTTATCTAACTGCTTTGCTGTTCTGCACCATCTAAGGGTTTTTTGTTTGTTTCGTTTTGTTGTTTTGACATGCATTCATTGTAAGTGTGCCGCGTGTTCCCACTCAAGAAACACGTCCCCCTTCCTCAAAAGCATTAACCAGCTTTCTCAAGGTGTGTACTAAAGCCAGAAGTTTGCCAAGGTTGTGAAGACAGGCGTCCCCTCTCTGCCTCCAGGGTGAGCATGGTCACGGCTGCTGTGTTTGGAGACATCACCTCTCACCCGTTGACTATTCTGGCTTATTTCTGGTCCTCTGCTGGGTACTCTTGTCAGTGTCCTCATTTTACACATGAGGACACTGTGTGACAGGTTAAGTAAATGGCCAGGTTGCTCAGCTTATGAATAGCAGGAACTGATTTTTAATTTTAACTTGTTTGTTTGTCTTGAGACAGGGTCCCATGTGCCAGGTTGGCCTTGAACTCAGAGAGATCCGTGTGCCTCTGCCCTCTAAATGTTGGGATTAACTCACCACTACTCCTACCTTTAATTTAAAGTTTTAATTTTACATTTGTGTTAAGAATTTTAATTGGCTTTGAACTCCCTCCATGTCCCCTCTCATCTTTCTATCTTTCCCACCCAAACCTGCTTCCCAACAAGCTGTCCCCCATTTCAGGTCTTATTTGTGGGGTACAAGGCACTGAGTTTGGTTTTCATTAGGGATTTTTAAAATTACACTTTCTCTTCTGAAAATGAACAAAACCCCCAACTTTTTTCTGACTCCCAAAGTGAGTATTCAGGCAATCCAGTTCATATTTATGAATGTGCATAGTTAATGTTTTATCGCTATTCTGTTTCAGTGTTGTGTGTATATAAACTTGTAACATTATGCTATCTTCTTATTTAGAATTTGCCTCTGGTAATTTACACTCTTAAAACAAGGAGATTATAATGTCTCTGCCATCAGCAGCAGCAGTGGCCCTTTATCTCATGAAAACATTCAGGAGAAGTTATAGAAAAAGACGTCAAAGGAAAAATTAGTCATTATAAATTGCTTTTATTTTATATGTAGGAGCATTTTGCCTGCATGCACATATGCATGTGTACACATGCATGCAGTGCCTGCAGAGGCCAGTAAAGGCCACTGGATTCCCTGGAACTGGAGTTACAAATGGTCTGAGTTGCTGCGTGGGTGCTGGGAATTGAACCCAGGTTCCTCTTGTAAGAACAGTTAAGTGCATGTAACCACTGAGCCATCTCTCCAGGCCCAATATTAGCCATGCATGTTTAAAGAAATGAAACAGTAGGGAGGGAACCTTGGGCATCTTTGCCCCTACTTCTCCTCGCAATCACCTGCACAGAGACCTTTTAATGCATTTGTAATACCAGCCTTCCGATCCTTAGCCTTTGTGCTGACTTGGCGGTCAGAGAGAAGGTGGCTATGGTAAGGGGAGGTAGGCAGTGGTAGAACTGGGGAGCTCATGAGGAATCTTGATCCATGTAATTCTTGGAGGCATTGAATACTGAATCATACACATTTATCGATTAGGCCAGGCCCGTGGCGCATATCTGTAAATCCCAGCACTCCATGGTGGTGGATGGATAAGAGGAGACTGAGTCAGGAGGATTGCTGTGAGTTTGAAGTCAGCCTGGGCCACACAGTGAGCTCTGTGCTAGTGTTGGTTACTACTGTATGAGACCCTGTTTTTGTTTTTGTTTCTGTTTTTTTTTTTTTTTTTTTTAATATTTGGATGAGGTGGCACACACCTTTAATCTCAGTAGTAGGGAAGCAGAGACAGGTGGGGCTCTGTGAGTTCAAGTCCATCCAGGTCTTCATAGTGAGTTCAAGTCCAACCAGGTCTTATAGTGAGTTCAAGTCCAACCAGGTCTTATAGTGAATTCCAGGACAGCCAGCACTGAGACCCTATCTCAGAATTAACACACACACACACACACACACACACACACACACACACACACACACACACACACACACGAGGGGAGAGAGAGAGAGAAAGAGAGAACAATGAGCAAACAATAACAAAGACAACACTTTATCTAAAGAGTAACTGTCCTATCTCAGATGATAAACCTTAATAAAAGAAAGGCTGATAGCCACCCTAGTAGACTAAAGTTTCTGGTTCTAAGGACTTTGTTTTTTCTTCTTTTTGATGGTGCTAGTGCTGTGATTTGAACTCAGGTCCACTGGGGTGCTGGGGAACACCCTACCACTGTACCTCCTAACTCTCTAAGGACTGCACAGTGCCTTGGAGAATGTCTGAATCACAGTGCCGGGAATTTGTTTCCTACCCCAGTCTCTTCTTTTCTCACTACCGAGTGTAAAAAGATACCAATTGTTTGTAAGGATTTTATCTTAAACTTTTTTACTATGTGGGTGTCTGTGGGTGGGTATATGCAGGTCAGCACGGACATCCTGAGAGCCCAGGAGCGCCGCGGATCCCCTAGAGCTGGCGGCTGTGGGTGCTGGGGACCAAACTTGTGCCATCTGGAAGAATGGCAAGTGCTCTTAACCACTGAGATCTCTAGCCTCCAGGCTAAGATGCAGATTGTTTTCTCAAAGTGTGTGTTACCCCCAGTTTTGTGTATTTATGCAAACATGTTCCTTTCATTCGCTATCTATCTATTAAACTAGCAATGCCCTACAGGATAGTGTTTTTAAATGTCTCTTGGGAGAAAGAAATCTATCCAGAAAGCTTTGGACCCTCAAATGCACCCCTCCTCTTCTGTTTTCAGGGATTTTTGTTGTTGTTGTTGTTTTTGTTTTTCGAGACAGGGTTTCTCTGTATAGCCCTGGCTGTCCTGGAACTCACTCTGTAGACCAGGCTGGCCTCGAACTCAGAAATCCACCTGCCTCTGCCTCCCAAGTGCTGGGATTAAAGGCGTGCGCCACCACTGCCTGGCTCAGAGATTTTATTTCACAAAATAACCTTTTCACCTGAACTTTTCATGTCTTAAGTAAGGTTTTCACAAAGAATCTGCTTAAGCCAGGCATGGTGGCACATGGCCATTTCTCCCAGAACTTGGGGATGGGGCCAGCAAAAGGTGGCTCTCTGCCAGCTGGGTCAACAAAGTGAGATCCAAGCCAACCAGGGTTGCATAGTGAGACCCTGTCTCAAATAAAAGAAATCTGCTTTGGGAAATATTCATACTTTCTGTAAACTTAGGTAGGCTTTCCCTGGGTAGTAATGTGAGTCTTACCTTCTAATCATGCATCTAAATGAGTCTACCTTAAACAGGAAGTATTGCCTGTAAGAAAGCATTTTATTTCCTGGTGAAAGACAAGAAGACTCTTTTTAACTTTTCTTTTTATGGTGCATTACAAAATACTTCCATTTGCATTACATCATTTGAGCCCTACCCCCAAGCACTCTTGCAAGGGACGCTGGATATTCTGTTTCCTAAACTTTATGTATAAGGGTCCTTTGATTCTGAGACTGGTGGCTGGTTTCACACCTGGTAGTAGAGTTCAGCATGTAGACATTAAATCTCAGGGTTTCTTTATAGGCTTGAGTGTTGCTTTTCCTGGCCAAGAAATAAAAGAGCAGGTAACAGAGACGAGAATCAGAAAATACACTGTTGTTAGGGTTTGAGGACCCTATTTCCATGTTAACTTGGAAAGTGGAGGTGATTTCTTCAAGGTCACTAGCAAGTAGTGGCTGGGCTTAAGACAGCAAAAGCATGAAAGCACACACATCTCTTCAACCCACATGACTTATCAGGTTCCTGAAACTTGGGATTCTGGGGCCTGTCACACCAACTTGGACACTCAGAGCTGTGTCTCTGTGTCTGTGGTTCACACATGCTCAGAAGTGCTTAGGGCTTGTAGCAGCCATGGTGTGAATTTCTCTTGAAGAGGGAAGTGGTTCTTATCATAAGGCTTTCAAGGCTCTTCTCAAGACAACAAGGATATAGTCGCACAACCAAATTTGCATATTAGATCATCCAAAGGTGAGCACAGCCTTGGTGCGGTACTGTGGTAGTTTGGGTGACAATGATCCCTCCCCATAGGCTCAGATATTTGAGTACTTGGCCCAGTTGTTGGCACTATTCCAGGAAGTTATGGAACTTTTAGAGGCTGGAGCCTTGCTGGGGGAAGTATATCACTGGGTTGGACTTTGTGGGTTTATAGCCTTGTCCGACTTCCAGGTCCTGTCTTTGCTCCATGATTGTGTTTGAAGATATGATCTCTCAGCTTTGTGCTCTGGCTGCCTGGTGCCCATCCCCCACACCATTATTATAGACTCTCCCATAGGACCCACAAGCCAAAATAAACTTTCTTGTATAAGTAGTTTCTGATAGCTAATACAAGCATCAATTTAGATTTTAACTCTTGTTTTGTTCTATGCACTTGAGCCCAGTGACAGTTAAAAGAGAATTTTACATATTATATGTAAAATTATATTATAATTATACATACTTTGTTTATTATATTTAAAAGTATACATATTCTACATATTATATTATGAATATTATGCTATGTTTTGTCACAAAAGCAGTTTCTGTACCATTACAATTCTAATCATATCCAGGTCAGAGGTCACACTGGGATTTTACCATTTAGGTCCACCTGTTGTTCTTGTATTTGCAGATTTATTCCATAGATGAAGATGAAAAATCAACACCTAGCTTGGAAATTGTCTTACCCCGAGATCTGGCTGATGGATTCGTAAACAATAAACGAGAAAGCTACAAGTTTAAGTAAGCATCATGTCCCTTCTCTTTGTTTCTGTTTCGTTACTGAGCAAATGCTTGTCCTGTGCCAGTTTCTGAGGTCATCAGCCCCATTTCTATGGCAAGCCTAACATGGCTATCTCATCTGGTGCATAGACATCAAGTTCATTATTGAGCCCAGGATTAAAAGGGAGGTTTCTGTGTTTGAGATTATATTCCAGGGCCGGAGAGACGGCTCTGGCCATAAAGTGCTTGCCTTCCAAGCCTGAGGACCTGAGCCCTAATTTGAAAGCTGGACACAGAATACACTCTTGAAATCCCAGGAAGGGCAAGATGGGAGGCAGAGACAGGTGGAGCCCTGTAAGCTCACAAGCCAGCCAGCCCGACAGAGTCCCAGGCCAGTGAGAAGTCCTTTCTCAGAGGGCGGAGGGCAACCTTGAGTAGGAACATGTGAAGTTATCCTTTGTCCTCCACACACATATTATGAACGTGTGCACCCGTCCGCACACAGATATGCGCACACGTGAATACATATATACACATGTAGATAATAAAGAAATAACACGAATGTAGTCTCAGATTCCACTTTGTTTTGCGGCCCTGTGAGTATCTAGTGTTATTATTTTCTTGTTCTGCCCATTAAGGGTTAGTTCCTGCATGGAGTCCATGAATGTATAAATGTTATTAAAGGTGAGATGTTAAGGTCCAGTCTGTGTGTTATTTAGGTAGTCTTTCTTTGTAATATAAATGGTACACAGGTCTCAGGCACACATGTACAGGTCCCGTGGAGCATCCACTTGAATTGGGTCTATCCTGAAATGAGGTACTCTGCATAGTATTCATTTATTCTGAAGATTCCATACGAAAAAAATAGAATGTAAAAATATCTCAGGAATTTTTTTATGTTGACAAAAGTCTGGACATTTTGGGTTAAATGTTGTTATTCTAATTAACGACAACTACTTTGTATGTTACAAAGTTTGATCTTGAAGTCTTCCTTCTGAAGTAGGTAGATAATAGAGAAATCTGAATTGTTTTTTGTTCTACTAGTCTTTTAAAGACCAGAGGATAGAATTTTAAAATGTTTTAATGCTTGCAAATTTTTTTAAAAAAACTAAATTAATTTTTTAAAATTTAAATTTAAAGAAAAAATTATGTTTGTGTGTATGTGCGTATGAGTGCAGGTACCCATGGAGGGCAGAAGAGGGCGTTAGATTCCCTGTGTAGTGCTGGAAACTGAACTTGGGTCTTCTCTAAGAACAGCAAGTGCTCTTAACCTTAACAGTTGAGCCATCTCTCTGACCACATGATATCATGCAGGAGGCCCAAGGAATTCAGTACATTTTGTGGGTATTACTCTAAATTTATATCTCAGTCTAATCAAAACCTTGGTAGAGTGCCTAACATGTGGGAGGCCCTTCATATGTATTTGTGAAATTGGTAAGTCAGTAGATGGGATGACCAAAATGAACTTTGTACGAGGAACCTTTCCGAATCCATTCTGTGGTGACTCCGTGTCACCTTGAAGGCTCCTGGCACATCTTGATTAGATGAAATTCCTGATCCTCAGGGAAGTGTGGCGGGGAATGCCTTATTGACTCAAGGTGACCAACACCCAGATGAAAGAAGCCAGAAAGTCCCATTCAGCAGCAGTGGGCTCCCAGAGGCCCTGCAGGAGGTCTAATCTAGTACCAGAGTCGATCAGAGTCCATCAAGCTCCTTAGAGCACACTCTTGCATGGTGGCCATGTGTTCTGTGGACCTCTGTGGTGTGCTGGAATAGGGTATGAAGCGGTGATTCGGATACACTAACATCAAATGCTACCACCTCATATATACGTTTGCCTCCTGAGCCCTTAGACCAGTGGCTCTCAACCTGTGAGAGCCCTTTTGGGGGTCAAATAACCCTTTCAGAGGGATCACATAAGACCATGGGAAAACGCAGACATTTACACGATTCATAACATTAGCAGAATTGCAGTTATGAAGGAGCAAAGGAATTAACTTTATGGTTGGGGGCCACCACAACGTGGGGGAGTATATTAAAGAGTCATGGGATTAGGAAGGTTGAGAACCACTGCTCTGGACTATCCCAGTGAATAATTCACCATTTGCCCATCTCAAATTAGGGTTGATAAACCCTAGGGATCCTTTGAAGTTAATTTTGGTCCCTGGTGATATATTCCTTTCTGTTTTACCTTTCTAATCTTAACTCCGGGCATCCATCAGAACATCTGGATGGTAACAGCTGTATTATGTGTCCCCCATAGTCTTGCTGCCTTAATTGAGTACGGACAATTGACATGCGTAGGTAGGTATGTTGACCGGAAGTCTGTAGCCCCCCTGAAAGTTCCTTAAGATGCTCTCAAAAGTATTGCTTGAAAGTTTTTATTTAAAAGACTGTATCCTCTCAACTTTTATTTTATTGTTTTAAAGTAAGGTGCTGGGAAAAGATCTCAGTTGATAAAGTGCTTGATTTGAAAGCTCAAGAGTTTGATCTGGAACCCACATTTTATTATTTTAAATGTATTCATCTATTCGCTTTACATCCCAATTGTAGCCCCCATCCTTCCTCGTCTCCCAGTCCCATCCTTACAAATTCCTTCTCCCTTTACCCTTCCCCTTCTCCTCAGAGAAGGAGAAGCCCCTTGGTACCATCCCACCTTGGGACACCAGCGGGAGTTATGGAGACTGAAGTGGCCGCCTCCCGTAGCCAGGCGGGACCTCCGGTGGAGGGAGGAGGGCATCAACCCACCTACAAAACTTTCAACCCAAAACTCGTCCTGCCTACAAGATGCACAGGGATAAAAATGGAGCAGAGATTGAGGGAACTGCCAACCAGTGACTGGAATCACATTTTAAAAGCCAGATGGGGTGGCATTCTATGATCCCAGAATCAGGGAGGTAGAGACAGGTAAATCCTTAGGGCTTGGTGGCCAGCCAGCCGAGCCTATTTGGAGAATTCCAGGGCAACAAGAGAACACGAAGTGGATGAAACCTGAAGAAATACACCCAAGCTTGTCTTCTGACCTCCACACATACAGACATACAGATATACAGACACGGACTCTGTGTGTGTGTGTGTGTTTCTCTCTCTAGCATACATGCAGTTGCACCTGCAAACATACAAACACACGCACACACGCATATACTCACATGCATGCAGATGCTCCTGCATACACACACACACACACACACACACCACTCATGAGTACAACTGCACCTGCACACACACACACACACACACACACACACACACACAGACACACACACAGACACACACAGACACACACACAGACACACACACAGACACACACACACACACACACACATGCAGCTGCTCCTGCATTCACATAAACATGCCGACAGACACAGAGAAAACTTTAAATACACAGGAAGTATAAAATTCTGCCAGTCAGTGCTCTCTGTGGAAGATTCTCTTTTAGTGGGGGCTGTACTTGCTGCCAGGACCTCACCCCACTACAAGAGAACATACTGTCTCACTGGAGTGTTCTACCATGCTGGCAATCCTGTGTGAAGCCTAAGAGTGATTCTGCAGGCCGGATGAAGCAGACACTGCCATCTCCCAGATCCCCCATTACTGCCGTTCTGATACAGATCCGACTCTACAGAGCAAATGAGTATTTTCTGACTTTTGAGTCACTGGCAAGAAAATGAGACAGCAGCACCCTGAAGCCAGCATCACCAGTTGTAGGAGGATGTACCTAGTATGTGGGCGGGGAACCGCAGTCCCTACTTTACATTCAGGGATCGAACACTTTGCATAGGGCAGGCAGGCACCAGCACTCCAGAGGCCTTTTACATCTCCTTCGTGGGTTTCCAACCCATGCAGGTCTCAAGGCTTGACTCTGATGCCAGCCACAGACACTGTTCCTCTTAAGCGCCCAAAACACACAGTTTATTATTTGGTTCAAAGCTGGTGTGATTTTTTTTTTCCAGAGGGGGACAGTTGTACAGATCTTGTCAAAGCCATATTGTTTACCCACCATTTGTGAGCAAGAATACAATGACACAGTATGGGGAGATGACAGGGCCAACATTGTGTTAGGTTAGGTAAGCCTGGTGATGTCACTGCGGGTCGTTTACAAACGTGTTTCTGAAAACAAGATTCACTAATCCAATAGCGTTGGAAGGCTCGGCCTTGAGATAATTACCATTTTCATATTGCAGGTTTCAAAGGATTTTTGACCAAGAGGCTAAGCAAGAGATCATTTTCGAGATCATTGCCAAACCAGTCGCTGAGAGGTAGGATTTCCTAGGCTCTGTTCTGGGCCCGTGGCTTTTCATCTTGTGTTCAATCCTCGGGTGATTGGGTGATTGTGGTAATTTGCTTCCAGGTATCAGTCATACACCCCAGCCTCAGGGCATGAAACTGCGATAGCATTAATTATTTCTATTAATAGCTGTTTGTTTTGGACTCAGATTGGGATCCCTGAAGCAAACCAGAGATGAGGACAGACTAGCTATTCTTTTAGTCTCTTTTTAAAAGGTCCAGTGTGGGGCTGGGGAGATGACTCGGTGGTTAAGAGTGCTTTATGCTTTATGCACTTGCAGAGGCCAGAGTTCAGTCCCCAGAATCCACTGAGCAGCTCACACCCTCCTGTAACTCCAGCTCCGAGGATCTGACACCCTCTTTGGCCTCCAAGGGCACCTGTGCACACATGTACACACACTAATATGTGCATGCGCGCGCGCACACACACACACACACACACACACACCACACACACACACACACACACACACACACACACACACACACACACACACACACACACACACACAAGGAGATCCTTTCAAAGGTTCCATAACCACGGGTTATACAGGCTAACACTGCTCAAAATGGTGTGGCTACTGGTGTGTAAAATCTAGACACTTCCGCCTGTTATTCCAGTTCTTTCCTTGGTTCAATATTTCTTTTATTGTTACTATTATGATTTTAATTTTCATGTGTGTCTGTGTGGTGTATATTTCTGTGTATATGTGCATGCATGCGTGTCTGTGTGAGTGTGCATGTGTTTGTGTGTGTGCTGGTATGTGTGTATGTATGTGCATGCCTGTATGTGCACGTGTGCATGCCTGTGTATGTGTGTGTGCTTGTGTGTGATTATGTGTGAACTCAACTGTTCTTGGAAGTGTGGAAACTAGAGGTCCCTGGAGGTCATCCTTGAGATGTCTTCCTCAATGGCTTCTCTACCTCATTTTTGGAGACAGTCTCTCATGGACCCCGAAGTTCACCCTTCCAGAAAGATTGGTTGGCCTGTGAGACCCTAGGATCTGCCTGCTTCATTCCCAGTCATGGGGCTGAGAGCATGCGCTGCTATGCCGGAATTCCAACAGGAGTGCTGGCATCTGACCTCAGGTTCCCATTCTCATGTGGCAAACAAGTGCTTTACCCATTGAGCCATTTCCATCATTTCAAATAATTAGGCAGACAAAGAATAAGGTTAAAAGATGATGCTCGGGAGGCCTAATAGTGGTTGGTTCTGCTCTTTAGCTTGGTCAAAGCTTGGCCCATACTTTCTAGGACTGCCCGTTTTAGTAGACCTAGACAGCTCCAGACTGGTGTGTGTAGTAATGGTGTTGGATGATAAGATGCAAGCAATTGATGTATCTTGGCAAAGTCTCTTTGGGTCTAGATCAGTGGTTCTCAACCTGTGGGTCACAATCTCATTGGCAAACCTCTATCTCTCAAACTATTTATATTACTAATCATAGCAGTAGCAAAATTACACTTATGAAATAAAATAGTTTTATGGTTGGGCGTTGCAGCATTAGGAAGGTTGAGAACCACTGGTATAGTCCTGACCTTGGCAAACATAAGGACCTTTGTGTGGACTCTCACTGAGAGCGACTGCTAATCAGGCTGCTTTCTGATACTTAAGCCATCAGAATTGTTCAGTGACCATTCATTCATCTTTACAGATAAGATGACACATATCTGCTAATTGAAGCCAATTTTCTGGTCCAGTAGCTCATGTCACTTTCCTGGGGACGCTATGGGAAGCCCACTGTCACACCTTGTCCCTCACACTTCTGTGTTGTGTATCTTGCTCAAAACAAGCTCTTTCCATCTCGTACAGTCGTCCTTCTCTGATAAAACACAATCAAACAGACTTTAAGCATTTCTCCTATAACCACAGCCAGGCAGCCTTTCTTTGGATTGAATTCAGGTGGCCCCAGTCAGGTGTCAAACGTGGCTGAAATTACATTCCTTTCAGTAATCATTTGGGTTAGGTTATTTTTTCAGAGAGACTGTCTTGCATTTAATTTTTAAAAAGTTGTATTTGTGTGTGTATATGAACACACACATGTGTAGAGACCTCCAGAGAACAGAAGTGGGCACTGGATTCCCTAGAGCTGGAGACATGGATGGTCCTCAGTAAACACGTGGGTGCTGGGAACCAAACTCAGGTCCTCTGCAAGAGCAGGAAGTGCTCCTGACCATCGAACCGTCCCTCAGACCTGTAGTCCTCATGTTTTAGTTGGAAGCCTTCGCTCGTTCCTGGAGGGAACCTCGTTTCTGCTTCCCGAGGGCTGGGGTCTTTCTCCTTTACTGACTCCCCCATCTCCAGTCTCCACTGTGGACCCTGCCCCTCTCCTCAGCTTTTCTTTATCTCAGATCTTTATCTGAAGATGATAATACGTTCACAGATGACTCCATTCCTGTTTGCCTTCCTGTCCTTCCAAGGATTGATAGACAGTGGAGGCCAGGGGAAGGCAAGGCCTTCTGGGAAACTCTTCCTGCACAGATGGGTAGTGATGGACAACAACTGGCAAGACTTTTACTCCAGGATTTGGGTTTGTAACTGACTATCCATAGCACAGCCATGCTTACGGTGCACATTAAATAGCCTGGGTGTGGCTGGCTACCCCAGTGAGTTTGCCCAGTTCTTTGTCACTTGCAGATCCAAACAGGAGCATGAACTCGCCTGGAATAAATTCCGTCCTTCTCTGTGAATTTTGAGCTTCTATTTTATACCCACCCTGTGTTCTGTGTCAGAATTTACAGCATATTACCTGCTGTTGTTAGCTAACACTAAGGATACATTTATGCGTGAAACAGAGTACCTTGGCAGCTTCAGAGCACTCTCCTGCGGAGAACCTCTCTTAGTTCATGTACAAATCTCGTGGAGTCTCAGCTAGACAACTCTTGCTTTAGGTGAGAAGACGGCGTCTGACGGATGCTCACTAGATCACAGTAACAAAGCTGTAGATATGAGACACAGGAGAAGATGTTCCCCTCCCTCTGATTGGACCCTTGGGTTGTGGGAGGGAGGTGGGATGCTTTCATCATACTTTTAGAGTCTGTCACCTCTGCTAAACTCACGGATACCCCTCATCACCGAGAGGTCACTTTTTCCAACCGCCTCCCTCTCAGCACCAGTTAACCACGTGACTCAGCTCCCTCGCCCTGGACTTTGAGACAGGTCGGGCTGAGAGGTGGGTCTGACTTGGGCTGTATCTAGGGGGGACAGTGAAAGCAAATTTTCCCTTTAACTTCCCGATTCCTGGATTTTTCCTTCCTGTGAGCCATGTCCCGTCTCTGACGGTCCCATAGCTCAGTAACACTCAGTCACAGTTCCATGAGCTCAAATGATGGGTCTTTCATTTACTGGTAAAAGTCTTCATTCCGTATAAATACTCTTGGAAGAAAAGGATTAGACCATATGATTTAAACTTTATTCATCATTCATTCAGTGGAATAATCAGGTTATTTCATTCATTCATTCATTCATTCATTCATTCATTCATTCATTTATTTTGAGATAGAGTCTCACTACATAGCCCTGATGAGCCTGGAACTCACCATATAGACCTAGCTAGTCTCAAACCCACAGAGATCTGCCAGCCTCTGAAATTAATGGTGCACTTGGCACCATTCAGTGACTATTATGCTAGTGATGTGTCAGGCCCAGACTCTTAAAAGGCTGAGGCAGGAATTCCCTAATTGAAGGCCAACCTGGTCTATAGGATTGACACACACAAACATACAGTATTAAAGAGGAAACAGTAAAATCATATCTATCTATCTCTATATAGTCCCTAATAAGTCTCTGTTCATATGTCACCTTCCTAAGAAGGCATACCCTGGCCACCCTTGTTAAAATTATGTGCCCTCTCTCACCACCATGGCATTCCTGATGTCCCCCTCCTCTAGTACCTGATGTATATTCCTGGTGCCATTTCCTCCTGCACTGTCTGTTGTCCACTGCCTGCATCTCTGCTGTCCTGTCAGGGATTATTTGTGTGGCTCTCTAGGCACTGTTGCAATCACCCCAGTAGGTACCCAGCAGGCACCTGTGGGATTAGTGTTGTCTGACACTGCTAGATAAGCACACTGTTTCCATTCCAGCCCAGATTATACAGGGGACAGCAAGGGGACAGCAAGGGGGTCTTCCTTGTCACACAAAAGGCAAATCACATCCTCGAGTCTTTACATTGTTCACAGCTAACGTTTTTGTGTTTCACTGATTTTAATCAATGGGAATTCCCATTGTGGAGCCATGAGCTCACTCTGTGCTGGGGGAGGGGGTCACTGTTACATGTTTTGAGCTATAAAAGACTTTCAAAACACTGAAAACTTGGTTATAAAAATGAAGATAGCATAAAAAATAAACCACCAACAACAAAACCTCTTAGTGGTTTAATTAGTGGTTACTTGTTAAGAACCTTTATTTCCAGGCTGAAGAGATGGCTCAGCAGTTAAGAGCATTTGCTGGTCTTGGAGAGGACCAAGTTCACTTCCCAGCACCCACATAGCAGCTCACAACTGCTTCTGATTCCAGCTCTGGGGATCCCATGCCCTCTTCTGGCCTCTTTGGGCAGTGTACCCACTTGCACATATACACACATATATGTGCATAGACATAATTGAAAATAAATACTTATTTTAAAAGGATATTTATCTCTTCTGAGGCCCCATTTCCCTCCATCTTAATGTTAACTGTAGTAAGAATTTACAGTCCTAATAAGCCCATAGAAAAGACACACAATCCAGATATTTTATTTATAAGCTATATGCCTAGGTTGGGCAGATGTAGGACTGTACTAACTTATTGCCCTGTCATAATGTCCCTTGTTACTTGTTGTTTCTCCTGGCCACAAGGTTCTGGTTCATGGCCACTTTCTCCCCTCCCCCGTTCTCAAACTTCCAGTCCTACCTACCTTTGTCGACCGACTGCCCAGTCACAGGCTCTAGCCGTTTATTGACCAGTTAAACATGGCATCACTTGAGTACCTGAGGATCTGTTCATTGGGGACAGCCACCTCTTGAGGAACTAGTATTTAGCATTAGAATACAAGCAGCATCACAGCAACCCACTACATTCAAGGGTACAGTGTGTGTTTGCTGGAGTGTTGTTGCTTCTCCAGCCTTAGGTCCCTGGCTGGTTTTCTTAGAATTATTTTCATTCATAATGAGATATCCTTCATCCATGGCTCTTCAGGGGTTCACATGCATAATAGTTATTAACCTGTGTTCACACCAAAGAAATAGAATTCAGGCAATCAGTATTTCCTTTCTTTCTCTGATTTAATCTGGTGTTATTTTATAATGAGAACACCAAGTTTTCTTCCATTATTTTAACAAAAAATTCTTTTATAAAATAACTGAATTGTGGGCTAGAGATATAGGTCAGTGGAAGAACATTTGGCTAGCATATAGGAGCCCTAAATTTAGTTCTCAGCAACACACACACACACACTCATGCACGCACACACGTGCACACACACATACGTATACCTGCTATGTACTTTAAAGATAGATTTACATGTGTGTGTGTGTGTGTGTGTGGTATATAATGTAACACCTTTGTATGTATTGCTATGTGTGCACTTGTATGTGGGGGCACACATGAATGTTGGGGTCAGTGTAACATCTGTTATCTTCCTCTTACTCTCCACATTGTTTTCTGAAGTAGAGTCTGTTTTTGAACCTATACTGACCTGCTGGCTTGACCAGTTGGACAGAAAGCCCCAGGTACTCTCCCGCCTCGATTCCACCCAGCACTAGGATTTCAGGCGCACTCCTCTACCCCTGGCTTTTTACATGGATGTCTCAGATCTGAATGTAGGCAGCCACGCCTGTGTGGTGCTTTGCTGACTGAGCCATCTCCCAGCCCGCCAGCCTTTGCTTCTTCAATGGAGGAGATGGCACTGAAAATTTATTGTGTTGTCCCGGGTCTGAAAAAAGGAAATATTAATATCAGAACAACCAAATCTGGATTTCCAAGAAAGTCACCAAATAATGAGTTGCTTAAGGTACTTAGCAAAAATTAATTATAGATTTGATGCTAACATTTGATTAGTAACTTCAAAAATAATTAAAAGAGTCAGTATAGTGACTCAAGCTTGGAATTCCAGTATGTATGAGACTGAAGCAGGAAGATTGCCTCAAATTCAACCCCAACCTGGCTTACATAATTCAAAAACCAAGCCTATGGCAATGACCATACTACTAACAGCAGAGGGTTGATGACCAAAGGAGGAGGGACAGCCACCGCACAGCGACACAGGCAGGGCGCAGGCAGTGTCAGAGGCCTATCTCCACAGCGGGTCTGATTTTGTCAAGTTGACTGCTAACATTAGCCAACTGAGGTTGGAAGGAACTTCTGGACCTTTAAACTCCCCGCCGTGAGTGGGATCTGCCATCTGCCAGGAGGTTCAGATGCATCCCACACCAACAGTGTCTGATGCAGACTTCATTTAGCAGGCATCTGATCAGAAAGCCCCTCCCCCTCTGCCATCAGTCTTGCATCATGCTTCCTCAGCCTGTCTTCCTCTTCTGTCCAAATGTCTCTTTTACCTACCTTTCCCGTGAGGGGCTTCAGCCTTTAGTTCCATTTGCCTCTTTCAAAATTGCCTGTTACGGTTCAAGGCCAACTGGGCTTGTAAGAATTTGTAAATAATAACACAGGAGGGCCAGTTAAATGTGAATCACACGTGAGCACACTTCAAGGGCCACACTATGCTAAAAAACTATTCAATGTGTGTCTGAGAGGCAAACTTAAATGGCTATCATGCGTTCTTTTCTGACATCTCTACTTTCCACGTTTGCCCTGTGGTCTTGCCCCTACACATTTTGTGGTTGTTGAGATTCTAATCTGCACCAGGGAGCTGCACCCTGCTCCCAGGCTGTCTTTCCCCTCGCCTGCAGGTACTTCCACCTTTCCCCCTCTTGTTGGTTTCCAAGCCTGACCTAGTCTCTCATCTCCTTCCCCACCCCATCCCTGCCCCTCTTATGCCTGTCACTTTGAAGTTAACCTGAGTCCTTACCCTCATCCTCACCATTCAGCCCAGAACGCCTTAAATTTGGGTGGAGACCTCATGCAAGATCCTGTTACCGACTCTGAGAGTTGGGGAAACTGGCAATAAAAGACATCTGGAGTCAGCACAAGTAACAAGTATTAGTTAAGTAAAAACCAAATGCTTGGTGATTCCGACAGGTTTCTGGCCGCGTTGGCTGTGTTACCTCCCAAGGCTTCACTGCAGCCACCTGGCTTCCACTCCATGGCTTCACTGTAACTACAAGCGCTGTTGCACCATGTGACTTCCGTGCAGCCTTTCTGGACACACAGCATAAGCACTCTCCACCACGCCTGCCTCCCAGCAGTGCACTGCCTACACTGGAGACTATTGTAATGGAGTTATACACTCTAATTGGTTTTTTGAGACAAAGTTTCAATGAGTAGATCAGGCTGGCCTTGAGCTCAGAGATTTGCCGGACTCTCCCTCCCAAGCGCTGAGACTAAATGCCTGCACCTCCACCGGCTGATACACTGTATATTTTAGCAGAGCAAACAAGGTTTTCTGCTCTTGTAAAACCACAGTATTTTCCTTATTGAAAATAAAGACTAAGCTTTTCCTACTGTCACTCTCCAGCACGGAAATGAGCATCTTTTTGTGTACTACTGAATTAGATTGGAGTTTCATAAAAACAAGCCATTAAATTAACTTTATCTAGGTTAGGACAGACTTTCCAGAATGCCTCTAAACACGCTTCTGATGTTTTGAAGTGCTTATTTATGCAGAATGGCACTCTCAGAATTGATGATTATTACGTCAGTGTATTGATAACTCAGAAAGTCACTGAAGATCTCTGGTCCCCGGTGCCAAACAGCCAGCCAAGGCTTCACCAGGACACAGACACATCTTTTTCATTTGTATGCAAATCTGGTTTTACCTTTAATAAATAGCAAAATGGTATGTTTGCCAAAGAATTGTTCTTAAATAAACTTCTGGAGGCTGTTGAGGTGGCTTGGCAGGTAGAGGTGCATGGATGGAAGGAGGGAACTGACTCCACAAAGTTGTCCTCTGATGTTCACACTCAAGCCGTGCAAACACATACACACTCATGCACACACACTCATGCACACACTCACACACACTCATACACACATGATAATAGTATAAAATCAATTATCAGCAAATGCTTCATTTTTCTATTTATTTTATTAAATTAGAATAATATTTTGTTAATTCTTTGATTTCTTTTATTGAAAATAGACTTCATCATACAATATATTCTGATTACTGTTTCCACTCCCCTGGTATCTTGTTAATTCTTTGAGAAATTCATGCAATGTATTTTGATCCAATTTGCCTCTTCTCTCCCAAGTCTTCCTAGACCCCTCCCCCCCACGCTCAACTCTCAACCTACCCAACTTAAGTATTCCTTTTGTAAAAACCCACTGATTTCAGTTTGTGTTACCCACATAGCCCGAGGCTGTACAAACTCCTTGGAGTCATCAGCGAGAACTTTGAGGAAGTCTGGATCTAGTCTGTCCTGTGCCTCGGCGACTCTTCGCAGGCCGCGTGGCTTTCTCTGGCTTTGCTGTCTTTTCTGACTCTCTCTCCTGTTCAGTACTGTCGCCCTCCTGGACCAGGGTTTCCTCACCTGCTGTGCCCATGTTGCTCTGCAGCTTGCAGCTTCATGTCTGAGTTGACCTCGCTTCAGAACCCACGCCCTTAAGTATGACGTCCTACCGGAAACTCCTTTGAATCCTGTCCTCATGGTTCTCTCTGTTTCATTCAGGTTTGCTGCAACAGCTCCCTTTCCAACTCCAGTTTCAGTAATTTGGGTCTCCTCTTTCTCTTGGTTAATTTGGCTTAGAATTTGTCAGTCTTATTTATCTTCTCATTGATTCTTTGTATTATTGTCCCGTGTGGGGTTTTTGTTGATTTTCTTGGTTTTAGCTCCCTACGTTTGACCCTGATCTTGGTTCTCTCTCCCAGTCTGTTGTTTGTTTTGACAAGTGAGGTGAGATATGATATTTCATTGTGTGTGTACTTGAGATTCTCAAAAGAAGTTTGAAAAGATATTCTAGATCATGTAACCATCTGGCTTGCAAGCTACACAGAGAGCACCTCTGTTCCTCTCTGTATGTCTGTAGACGCTACATCATGAAGTGTACCCTAATGCAAAATTAAAAATATCCTAACTGTGCAACCCTCCCACAGGGGACGCAATCCAGAATTAAGTGTACTTATTCACAAGGACTGGACAGTCTCCCTTTCCTCCTTGGGCATTTTATTCTGTGACAGAAGCCTCCAGCTTTGGGGCACACGTCTGTGTACCTGATGATACTTCCTTCAGAAGCTTGGCTTGGAGGCATGGGTCCCAGCAGCTTCTTAGGAAATGTAAGAGAAGCCTTCATCTGCTCCTGTAAGACTTCTCTCCTTCCCTTCTCCCAGATCCTAATGAATGGAACGAGTTCTCCATTCCTAGTTGACCTAGCAACATGAAGACGAGGCTGCTGACTGTGAGCATCTGTCCTGCGGGGTGCGTCTCTATGATCAGGAATGTCCACGTGACATATTAAAAACGGATGCATGCTGGCTTGGGTCAAAGTGCTTTAAGCTGTCACGTGATTTCAGTGTGCTAAGAGCTGAAGCTGCATCTGTGCATTTGGGCCACTTGATTTTCTACCTGCTGTTCACCTGTCTTCTGTCTAGCAGGCTGCCTTGTGTGGCTCCTTGAAGGACCTGCCATCCGAATTCCCAGATGCCATTTGAAATCCTCATAGGATTGGCCGGGGTGGTTCAGAGGCAAAGACCCTACATTGCTTTTCCAGAGCATAGTTCATGGTCCCAGTACCCAAGCCAGGCAGCTCCCAACTGCCTATATCTCCAGCTCCAGGCTATCTGACCCTTCTTTCTGCCTCCACAGGCCCTGCACTCATATGCATCCCCTAAATACATGCCATAGGTGAAATTGTGTGTGTACACACACACACACACACACACACACACACACACACACACACACACTCGGGACCCCCGAGACCAAGTTCTCAGCACAAAGGAGATTCATTTGCCCCAGAGGGACAGAGGGCAGAGGCAGGGAATAAGAGACAAGGACAGGAGCTAGAGGACAAGGGAGAGGGGAAGGGAACAAAGGAGGGGCAGGGGTATTTGTCCCAGAGGGACAAAGGATGGCTCTGGATAGAGAGGAAACAGACATGGCCCCTAGGAAATGGCAGTTATAGATGTAACAGGGGAAACCTGTGTGAGGTGAGCTGTTTCGTTTTAGTTCGGCATATTACTTAGATGAGCCAAGGGGGCTTTTGATGACTGGACTTGATAGTCAGCCTCCAGAAGAGGAAGTGGCCATCTAAGGGATTAGACCTTGGGGGTAGCTTTAGGAATGTAATGTAACAGTTCTTAGCAAGGCAGAGGGAATGGGAGAGAAGGGCCTGCCAGAGCCAAGTTTGCCATGCTCCGGGCTGGCTAAAGTCCCTTCACTAAGAGGTAGGAGGGAAGCAGGGCAGTGGTCTTCTCCCTTTGTGGTCTATCCAGTTGCCTGTTTGCTTTAGACTCAACTCAACCAGTGCTCTATAACTCTCTCCTGGACCCTGGTCACCTCACCTGTAAGTCTAGATGGACAGGCAGCGACAGACAGAATAGAACTGCCAGCCCCAGGTTTTAACACTATTCTTGGGGCTGCTGTGTGTGTCATGTCTTTGAATAAAAGCTTTTTATGAATAGAGTGCACCGTCCATTCCCCAGTGGGATTCTTGCTAGCAAATGCTTTACAGGGAGGGAGTAACTGACTGCCCTACAACTGGAAATTGTCTTCTCATTCCATGGAAGAGCAAAGTACAATGGAGCAATGCTAAGGGACCCGCAAAGGTCACATGGCTGAGAGCAAGGCCGGCTTCAGGCTGTATGTTCCGACCACCAGGCTGTACCACCGGGTGATGAATGGGAAAGTTACTACACCGTTGATTAGGAACAGATTCACTGGGAAGGATAGATCAGAATGATCCCTCCTGGTGACAGAGAGGACCTGACCAGCCCAATCTGCCTCCCCACCTCCTGCTTTCATGTGCATGCTTCAAAAAGGCATTCATTATTTTCCATTGCTCCCTCATCTTATGAAATAAGTTCAGATCCTACATCTTACTTTCTACCATCCTAGGGAACAGCTCTCCGATGTGAGTATTCTCCACACTCTCAGGTTTCAGTGAGCCCCTCCTGGTCTGAAGAGTACAGCCTTAGGAGTTAAGATTCACTCTTCCCAGCAGCTTGGGTTCTGGGTGCTTTGGGTCCTGTCTGCTGATTCCTGCATTTCCTCCTGCTCCTCCCTTCTTTCTGGGCTCTGTGCTGGGGTTCGTGTCTCCTCTCTGCCCTGCCCTGCTAAAGCTACCATGGTCCCCCATGTTCATTTGGAGCACAGCCTGCCACATTTCCTGTCCTTATGATCTTTAACCATGGCGCCGCTATTGGATATACCTGTAGTGCATCGTTCCTTGATCCTGGACTCCAAGCACCCATGACTGCCGCACTATGCTGTGTAGGCTGTTCCTAGATGTCTTATGTGGCAGCTGAGACCTTTTCCAAGGCAGTATGTCCAGAAGCTTCATGGCTTCTTGATTTTTAGGTGTCAATAAAGACACAACCCCATCCTGATCCCCTTGGAACCTTTGGATCATTATAATGCCATAGACTAAGCTCTGGAAACCATGCAGATCTCAGATATACACCAACTTTAACATGCAGTAGAGTCCCTGGACCCCAAAGAAGGCTCATGACTCCGTGCCCTGGTTAAAGACCGCACACGTGACAGAGGCTCTTTGTAGTTTCGGTGGGTGGCTGTTCTGGAGCAAGGTCCTATTCTTAATGAATTCGACTCCCCACCATTTTGTCCAAGTTTCTCTGCTGCAATCCACACTTCTTGTCTGGAATCCCTTTTGATATTGCTCCAGGCTAAAACAGCCAAACCAGAGAGAGCACTTGACCAGAAATTCAAACCTGGGAGTTCAAAAAACTCATATCTCTCTTCTTAAACCAGTTGCACGACTGTTGTGCTAAAGAGTTCTTCTGAGACACATTGAGGATACGGATAAGGGTCTTATTAAAAGCTCATGGCTTTATCATGTGGTTTGCATAATTAACATCTTGTCCATCAAATGTTTTTGCATGAAGAGAAAATATTGTTAATATTGTTGAGCTCATTTTTAAATGGTTGCTCAAACAAAAGGGCAAATTCTGGTTGTGTCTACTTCAAAGGATAATTTTCCTGGAAAAAAGGCATGGTAGTTGATATCCTTTGTTTAAGACATGCTACCTTTTTGTGTAATTTGAGATCCAGACAGATCTATCAAGCTAAGTCCCTTACAAGTGTGATTCATTCCATTGCCCTGGCAATGATTTAAGAATAAGACGTCATGTTGAGCCATTTTGTTTACCGGCATGAAAAAGCTCTTTTATCTTCTATCCAAATAAGAAAGAATGTTTAAGTCCAGAGATGTTTTATATTCTAGCCCTCATTATAAAAGAACATAATAAAAAAAGTCGGCTAGCCCTTAGAAATGAGTCAAGACAAAAATAGATTTATGTGGCAGATGGTTGCACCTTGTTCATCAAAAACTTGAATGTCTTTGAGTTGAAGTCAGCACAGTGATTGGTCAAGTAGAGGAGGAAAGTATAAATCCCTGGGATGCCTGGAAACTGGAGGAGCAGGAGCCATTCTGCCGCCATAGCTACCACCAGCTCCATCTGCAGCAGCTGCCACGCCCCACGTGGGATTTGGTCCATGGTCAAGGAGCAGCAGCAGTCCCTGCACTTCTGCCCATGCCATGCACCCAATAAAAAAAACCCTTCCCTGGGTAAACCCAGTCACCAGTCCTCTCTATCTCAGCATCTGGCCTGCTGAGAATGGCTAGAGAAACGATGTCCTGTTCAATGGTGGCCTCAGATGGGTGTGCCAGAGAGCTGTGCATCTCTGCAGCTTGCTCACTCTCTCACTCTTGACTGACTTTCAGGTTAACTTCTCTAGAGTCTAGAGCCTGTTGCACCCCTTCTCTTTCACTCGCTTTCCTTGAGTAAAGATAGCCAGCCAGTTCAGTAATGGCCTCCTGCCTTAGCAGCATCTGCTGACTCCGTTCCTTTGCTTGGTCCCCCCAACTTGCTATGATTTAAAAGTGATTCGTTTGGGTACCAAGTTAATCTTCATTGTCAACTTGACTAGATCAAAAATCACCTAGAACACACTGCTGATTGTAAGTCCTTAAAAAGATTTGGTTCTATTGTGTAGTGTACACACACACACACACACACAAGCATGCATGTGTGCAGGAACACACAGTGCAGGTGCCTACAGAGCTTAGAGGTAGGTGTCAGATCTCTTGGAGTGAGAATTACAGGCAATTGTGAGCCACCTTCCTCTGGAAGATTAGCAGCATTCTTTTTTTTTTTTCAATGTATTTTTCTGATATTTTATTTACATTTCAAATGTTTTCCCCTTTCCAGTTCTCCCCTTTGGAAACCTCCTATCCCATCCTCCCTCCCCCCTGCCTCTATGAGGGTATTCCCCCACCCACCCACCTACTCCCATCTTCCCTCCTTGGCATTCCCCTATACTGGGGCATCTAACACTCTCAGACCCAAGGGCCTCTCCTCCCACTGATGGTCAACAAGGCCCTCCTCTGCCACATATGTGGCCAGCATCATGGGCCCCTCCATATGCATTCTTTGGTTGGTGGTCCAGTCTCTGGGAGCACCTGGGGGCCTGACCAGTTGACGCTGTTGCTCCCTCCCCATGGGGCTGCAAACTCCCTCAGCTCCTTCAGTCCCTTCTCCAGCTCCTCCATCTGGGACCCCACAGTTGCTGTGAATTGAATTATGGGTGTTCCAAACTTTTGGGCTAATATCTGCTTATCAGTGAGTACAAGCCATCTTTGTTGTGACTGAGTTACCTCACTCGGGATGATATTTTCAAGTTCCATCCATTTGCCTGTGAATTTCATGAAGTCATTGTTTTTAATAGCTGAGTAGTATTCCATTGTGTAAATGTACCACATTTTCTGTATCCATTCCTCTGTTGAGGGACATCTGGGTTGTTTCCAGCTTCTGGCTATTATAAATATGGCTGCTATGAACATAGTGGCACATCTTCTGGGTATATGCCCAGGAGTGCTATAGCTGGGTCCTCAGGTAGTATTATGTCCATTTTTCTGAAGGTCCGCCAAACTGATTTCCAGAGTGATTGTACCAGCTTGCAATCCCACCAGCAATGGAGGAGTGTTCCTCTTTCTCCACATCCTTGCCAGCATCTGCTGTCACCTGAGTTTTTGATCTCAGCCATTCTGACTGGTGTGAGGTGGAATCTCAGGGTTGTTTTCATTTGCATTTCCCTGATGACTAAGGATGTTGAACATTTCTTTAGGTGCTTCTCAGCCCTGCGAATTTCCTCAGTTGAGAATTCTCGGTTTAGCTCTGTTCCCCATTTTTTGATAGGGTTATTTGGTTCTCTGGAGTCTAACTTCTTGAGTTCTTTGTATATATTGGATATTAGCCCTCTATCGGATATAGGATTGGTAAAGATCTTTTCCCAATCTGTTGGTTGCCTTTTTGTCCTGTTGACAGTGTCCTTTGCCTTACAGAAGTTTTGCAATTTTATGAGGTCCAATTTGTTGATTCTGGATCTTAGAGCATAAGCCATTGGTGTTCTGTTCAGGAACTTTTCCCCTGTGCCCATGTGTTCGAGAGTTTTCCCCACTTTCTCTTCTATTAGACTCAGTGTATCTGGCTTTATGTGGAGGTCCTTGATCCACTTGGACTTGAGCTTTGTACAAGGAGATAGGAATGGATCAATTCTCATTCTTCTACATGTTGACCACCAGTTGAGCCAGCACCATTTGTTGAAAATGCTGCCTTTTTTTCCACTGGATGGTTTTAGCTCCTTTGTCAAAGATCAAGTGACTGTAGGTGTGTGGGTCCATTTCTGGGTCTTCAATTCTATTCCATTGATCTTCCTGCCTGTCGCTGCACCAACACCATGCAGTTTTTATCAGTACTGCTCTGAGTACAGCTTGAGGTCAGGAATGATCAGCAGCGTTCTTAGCCACTGAGCAATCTCTCCAGTCCTCTAGTGTGTTTCCTAAGAGGTTCAACTGAGAGGGAAAGACCCATCCAGAATGTAGGCAGAGTCATCCCATTGCCTGGGACCTAGGAATGAATACAGTTTGAAAAAGAAGAAAGCAAACTGAGCCCCAGATTTCCCTGTGGTCTGCTTCCTGGCTGTGGAGGGAAACACAGTGAGCCTCCCATTTTTCTTGCCATGATGCTGTGATGAATTGTATTCCCTCAAATGGTAAGCAAAATATAAGCCCCTCCTCCTTAAATTGTTTATCATCAGGAATTTGGCCATAGCAATAAGAAAAGTCACTCCCACAGCTCCCACAGGAGAAAAGTACTGCCATGTGGTATCTGCGCTGACTGTCCAACTAAGCTCACGTTCACAAACACACACATCCTTCGGTCTCAGGACACTTGGCCATATGCCAAAGCCTACAGAATATGAAAAAAAGCCAAGGTCTCTAAAAGCCCATTGGACAGTTGTCTCTGCCGTGACTTTGCTCTTTCTCCACCGCTGCCATCACAAGGTGCACCACCCCTGGTGGTAGAATAAGTCTCCCTTATGCCTTTATCCCTTTGAAGTGCTAGCAGTGAGCAGAATTCTCCAGAAAGGCGCAGTAAGGTATCTTATGTGAATGTAAACATAGGCACCAGAACAGACAGCACGGCTTCCCACACAAGTAGGTACTATGTGTACCATATTATAGGATGGCTCCTTTGTGTTCGTGCTTGTATATGGCTATGTAATTCGATATGTAAGTTAATACTTGGGCCAAGTATTAACAAAGATGTTAGCTGTACATTTAGTCCATTATATTGCTTCAGCACGTTTGCTTATTTATTTTTCCGTTCAGGAGGCTACATCATTTGATTGCAGAACATTGACACACATATAAATTCCCTTTTTGTCTCCCCCTCCCCCATGATGAACGTCTGGCAGAAGGGACTAAGGGCTTGTATGATTTATTTTTTCAGCAATTTTACTCTGTGGTAGGCACCACAGTGTTCTATTGTAAAGGCTCCAGAATAGTTACAAGCCAACTTTCTTCAAAGCTGTCCTTCTGCTAATCCATCAAGCCTAGCAATTCACAGGCACATCTGAAGGTTGGGACAGTTGGCTCCTGAGGGTAGAGGACAGTTAGCATCTGAGGGTGGGGGACAGTTGGCCTCTGGGGGTTGGGGACAGTTGGCCTCTGAGGGTTGGGAACAGTTGGTTCAGGTTGTTGTGTGTGGGTCTAACATGGACCTTTGTTGCTGGGTGAAATTCAGTGGTTTTGGCTCATGAGAGTTTGTACAAAATTGTTGGTTAGTTTTCTTGGACGCCCCTTAGGCTGCACCCACAAACTTCTCTTTGGGGTTAGCTTGGTGGTCCCCACCCCACACTAAGCTCAAAGTGGAGCTAGGGGGTGTTGAGGTTTATACCTCAGGCGCTGATCATAGAGCTTTACCCAGTTTTGAAAAAAAATCAAAACCCAGCCTAGATTTTAAACTTCATGTGATGTATTTATTGAAAGCAGACTAAACAATCATCACCTCCACTGAGATCTCCAAGGTCATTTGACCACACCACCCCAAATGTACTCTCCCAAGGACCAGTTTGAAATTATTTAAGGCTTTTAATAGCTGAGTGGCTTCTAGCAGGCTTTCATATTTGTCCTTAGACTTGAGATTGTTGGCACCATGGTCCAAGTTTGCTATACCCATCAATACAAATGACTCTCTAATCCATAAGGAACCAATGGAGATACGCACAAACCTCTCCCACGGTGCCCCTGGCCTCCTGGAAATCTGCCAGCTTATGCCTTATGGATTTATTAGTTATTAGTTATGTTATTAGTTTAGAGAATTATCTCACCTTCCTGAGATTTTCCCTTTTATCCTACACAGCACTCAATTTACTGCTAACAATTCTTTGTTTCTTAAATTCTATTTTTAAAAACAAATACGAGTGTGCCATCTCTTTCGTAAAGCCCATATGCAAAGTGTGGAATACAGAATATTCTAGAACAGCATTAGAGAAACAGGACCAACATTACGTAACCAAATGCGCTGATATAGTCATGGTGAGGAATACAAATTTCTGGTTTCACCTTTTTATTTTATTTTATTTCGTTTGCAGTCCAGCTTCCCATAGTCGTGGGCATAGTGGTGCCTCTTTGTAAGTGTTATGTGGCTTGTTTTCAGTTTTGAATCCAAGCTTAAGTCTATTTTGTGGTGGCCAACATTTACAACCCTTTCATATTTACATCCACTCTGCTGTTTCCTGTTCCTGCTTGTTTGTCTGTTTGCCATCTGTTTTGCTGACTCCATTTTCCTTACTTGCTATTTGGAAAATGCTATATTCTTGTTTGCTTTTATTTTAGTGGCTATTTTTTTTTTTAACATGTAAGTTGGGAATGGGGGTGCATGCCTGTAATCCCAATACTCAGATGGCTGAAGCCACTCAGGTGAATTTCAAGGGTGAGGCAAGCCTGGGCTACATAGCAAGTTCCAAGTAAACTGGCGATTCACAGTGAGACCCTGTCACTAAATAAATAAACAAATAAATAGGTAAATCAACTAATAAGGTGATATAAAGTTTATATGCACATCTGATTTTGTAGAGTCTAAAAGGAATTAATGTCTAACTTTCTAGTCAGTGATTAACTTTAATCTTCATTTTATCATATTGTTAAATATTTTAACTCCCTTTTTTTGTATTTTTCAAATGAGTAGTGGTTATTCTTACAGAGTCACTTCACTGGTGTGGTGATGCACACCCTCATTGCAGCACTTGGGGTACCGAGACAAGAGGACTGAATGCTCCTGGCCAGCCTGGGCTCACAGCAAGATCCAGTGCCTCCGTCTGGATTTCCTTGAAACCATTCCCCCTTTCTGGCTGGTCTGTGGAGACCTCTCCATGTTGATATCCCTGCTGTCTTTGTTAGCTGGGCATGGAAGCTTTGTTTGGCTCTGATTCTCAGCCTTTTAAAGACTTCACCATATTATCTCGTACACTGAGCTTTTAGGAAGTCTGCTTTGATCTTCCTTGTCCTTCGTAGGTAGGGGGCCTTCTGACATTGCTTTGAAGTACCGTGCTAAGGACTCAAAATGGCCTCAGTGTGGACTGATTTTTTTTTCTCCCCCACTTTGTGCTTTGCCTTTCATTTACATCTTTGTTTTGCATTGTTTCCTTACGGCCTGCAAATTTAATTATGCAAGTAAAGAAAGCTCAGTTAAGGAGAACCCTTACTTGGATTTGAAGAGGAGCTCACAGGCATGCTCACAGGCTTTCTGAACAGCCATGGTGGAAGAGCTGGAGGCCAGTGTCTGCGGTTTCCTGTTCGGTGCTAATGTGATGAGCTTGTTTGTTGTCACTGAGCTGTCGGACTTTGTATTGATCTTCATTTCATCTTGTTGCTGGATCTGGTTCCTTCTTGTAGCTTTAAAAACATTCCGAGTCAGTTGCCTCATGTATCAGTTTTACCTCCTGGCTTGGAGTTGTCTGCGAATGTGATGTGCGTAGTCTCTGGGTCTGCCCCAGTTGCTTGGATAAAATACTGAGCAGGAGCCCCTGGTCTTTGAAAGCATCTTCAGCATGTCCGTCATTGCTGTTGAGATGCCCGATGGCATCTCAGTGTTCTGTCCTCAGAGCTTTCTCCCAGTGAACTTGCAGTTTAGACATTGTTTCTTCTGAGGAAAGTTGTGTCCTGAGTTCTGTGTGAGCCACACCAAAGGAGTAAAGGTGAAGGAGCCAGAGCTCTCTCCTCAGACTTCTAGCATCTCAGTAGAGGAAGTACTCAGGTGAACCACAAGCCAGCCACATGGCACTCTCTTTCCTGCCTTTGCTAGGGGTGGCTTCTCCTTGACCATCAAGACCTTCACTCTGGTTCTTTTCCTGCTGAACACAAAATTTGACTTTCCGTAGCTCAGAAGTGTATGGAGTCCATACAAGGCTTGATTTCCGTATCTCTTTTCTGTGTCATTAATCATTAATGAGTTCCTGACAGTTTGCATTCCTAAAATCTCAAGAGTATCTTTGTGACAGAGTGCTGGAAAGGATGGACTTGGTTACTTTAGGTTTCCTTTATCTAACAGTTTTACCTGTGATTAAAATGTTCCTCAGAATTCTGTCCTTCAAAGGGAAACAGTACAGACGTCTAATGTCAGTCTGAGCCTTTCTGGCCTGGTCCTTTTTTGCTGACCATCTCGGTCAGGGTTCCCGACCTGCTCCAAGATCCCATCTCACTTTTCTCTAACTGGGCCTTTGAACATGTATTATGCAAACTAATGCTGTGACCAGCTTCATAGAGGAGCTTGAACTGGGAGCACTCACTTTGCATTCAGGCTGCTGGGTTTTTTCCTTCGGAATGCCAGCTGCCAGCCGTTGATCAGGAAGGCTTGTTGCTTTCTGTGTGACACATTTCCCAGGCCCCTACTGGTGCCATGCCCACTGCGTGTTCTGTGCCCAGTGCTTGCTTCGCCTTTCCCATCTGGGGACAGGATGGACCCCTATATACTTCCCACTCCCCTAATATTAGCATTAATTCTGGTCTTTCCAAATTATGATTGAAGACTCGAGTAAGCTTTTAAATCAATTATCCTTTTCATGCTTGTAACTTGGAAATGTGTGTGTGTGTGTGTGTGTGTGTGTGTGTGTGTGTGTGTGTGTCGGTCTATGTCTGCCATAGAGTGCCTGCACAGGTCAGGAGTCACTTCTTTCCTCCCGCCTTGCTTTGAGGCATGGTCTCTCTTATTGTTTTTGTTGCTATACTGCATAAGCCAGGGTTTGCTTTTCAGTTGTGTGTGGAACCATTGACTATGTTGTCTGTTGTAAGTATTTAGCATAGAAGCCCTCTGTTGTGAGTATTTAGCATGTGAGACCTCTGTATATCCCACTCATTTAGAAAGTGAAAGCCCAGGGATCTTACAATGGGAGTACATCTTCCCTTCCTCCACGCTTTCTCGATGTTTGACCTGTGCCCCGCGCTTTTGTCTTTATGCATTGATGTCCTACAGCAATTAGCGTGAAGCTCTGTATGTGACAGAAACACATCGCACATGGAATGGAAAATCAAATTAGCGACTTCCTAGATTAAAACATGCTCGTGATTGCAGTTGGCACTTCCCCAAACTGCCTGACTAGATGTGAACTTCAGGTTTGATCTAGGTGGCAACCACAGCGCCCTCATGTGGTTGGTTCGGGGAGGGCCAGAGGCAGACAGTAAGATAGCAGTTGACTACTTAATATTGATGATGAGGAGAGCTCCCTAAAGGTGGCACATGGTAGGGTCTGTGAGCCAGCCACATCCCAGGTACTTAAGTGGTTCAATCCCAATTGAAGTTCTGGTTAGGGGTAAACATACCATCAAGTGATTACTGTCGAGATGTAGAGAATATCTTCTCGGATATTCCTCAAACACTCTCTGGGTCTAGGACTTATGTTTCTCTTTCTTAAAAAGACTTGTAAAATCATGACACTTGGCTGGGCCGTACCAGCCATCCAAGGTGCCATCATGCCTCTGCTACCTCACAAAAATTAGGCACACACTCTATTCCCAGAAATGGTGCCTTTTAGCATCTTGTTTGGGGGGGGGGGGGGGAAATAGTCTGCAGTCAGTTAGCCAAGCTGTAGAAGGATCTCCAGAGCCTGTGGTTGAAGCTAGAATTTTTAAAGTAGCTGGGCATAAAGGAAAGAAGGAACAACTTCAAAGGTAAATATGAGAGGTAAAAATTACGTCAGAGCAAAGGCACTCAAAGATGTGTGACGCAGAAGCATAGGGGGCCGGTCAGCTGCTGTGGTCCCAGGAGCGCCTGTCCACCCTGGCTGGGTCCATCCACATGTGTGTTCTCCGTTTAGCATGCAGGGATGATTCTTAACATCTGTATTCAAAGAGAAAGGGGCCCCTGAGAACGACCTTTGCTCTCTTCTAAGAGCCAGGGAGGAGGCAGGGGACTGCAGAAGTAGAATTTTGTTGCATAAACAGATGCTTTGTGAAGTAATTAAAAAGTGACCTTGGAATCATTTAGCGTGGGCTGTTTTGTTAATGTTTTTCATCTTTTATTTGTCCTGGAGCATGCTTTTGCACCTTCTCATAAAATCTGAGCATTCCTGGGGAAAGAATATTAAGATAATACATTTTAGCCTCTATCTTGCAGATCAAATGTCTGCGTAAGTGTTAAGTCAAAACAAAAGGGTAAATAATTTTTTTAAAAGTGAATTGATTCAAATTAACTTTCTAGCCATTAAGGAAAAAAAAATTTTATAGTATGAAATTGCTCAGTGTTTAGCCTCTGAGTAAAGGTCTTAGTGATGTTTCTGATGTAGGCTTCTTTCCAGGTTACTCTCAAGTTAGTAGATTTCGTTTTCCATCACTGAGAAGAGGCTTGAACACTACACAGCTACAGAGACACTCTACCACTTTGAATCTTACAATTATAACAGGAGAGGCTTCCCCAGTTACCTTTGTGTTTCTTATTGGAAGGATTCAGAGGAAAGTTATCTTGCAGTGTTCCCCGACTGTAGAGACGCAGTGGGAGAACGTTGTGAAGAAGTGCGTGTCTCCGAGCCCAGGGAGCCAGTGAGCTTTTAAAGTGGACAGAAGCACTGTGAGTGGACACCTCATCTCAGAAGGGCTCAAGCAAAGGCTGAAAAGCCTTCCATTGGGGGATGCTGGGCAGGTCTCTGTCATCCACCCATGTTCTGGATGGGAGACTTGCTGAGGGCTCCCAAGGATCTGCAGCAGTCTGGAGGTGGTCTAGATTATCAACGTACACTTTTTGCTTCATGCAGTCAGTTCCTGACCTCACCTTATGTACATTCTGCTCATGAAAAGAGAACCAGGAAAAGAAACCTTTCTTGGCCCAGGAAGATGGTTCAGCCAGGAAGATGCCTGCCACACGAGCAGGGAGACCTCAACACCTGCAGACAACTGAGAGCAGCTGTGCATGTTTGTATTCCAGGGCTGGGAAAATGGAGGGTCACTGGAGCTCACTGGCCAGCCAGCCCAGCTGATGGGTGAGCTTACCTCAAAGTTAAATAAATATGTAAATAAGGTAGAGATCCACAGTGGCAGACATTAGATGTTGACCTCTGGCCTCTACCTGTGTGCACACCCACCCTCAGAATTACATAGTCCCTGTATATCGCCCACCTCCACATACACCACCAAACCACTCTTGATTATTAATTCACAATCGAACCCTTTCCTAACTTCTTTCTAGGGAAAAGAGGATCTATTTGAGTTTTGAAGAACGTGCAAACCAGTGGCTTTAGCTTTCAGTCTCAGGACTTGAACTTGGGGAGAGAACATAAATGTCTGAGCCATTTCTTTGGGCATACCTCTCCTGCTCATAGCAGCTCTCAGTACTTTGTTGTGAATCCAATTCAAACGTGGTTTATGTATTTTTACATGAAGTCAACTCTCACAGAGAGACCCAGATTTACTTTACAATGCCCCAGGAAGACCTGCAGTGTAAGCTCTCTGTCAACTCTGACAACCTCTGCCAGAGCAGTAGAGGTGAGCAGATAAGCCACTTCCAGTCTCAGAATCAAGGCCACTATCATTCTGGGAAATCAAAGGTAATTGCAGCATCACTGCCCGAGGCTGGGTGGCATTTCTAGAAGTGAGAATCTCCGCCCACATGACTTTTCTCCTCTTTGGGGACTTAGACCAAGAGCTTCAGCTTGAGCTTCCTGCTGTGCTTAGCGCTGGTGATCAGCTAACACCGCCAGGCTGTCTCCCTTTCCAGCTTGCTTATTACCTCTGGCAGCTATGCCGCACGAAACCATGGGATGTACAGAAGGTGAGGAGTGCAAAGCAACTGGTAAGAGTCCTGACCTTTGTTCCTTGCATTCGACTGTGAGTCCCAGGAGGACGGGAGCCCAGTCCGCCCTGACCACTGCTACATTCCCAGCTCCTAGGGTAGGGATTAGCCACACAGCTCCCTGCCATGCGGCTCAGCACGCACGCCATCGTTTAGGCCAAAGTGTCTAGAGGTGTTGGTTGAGTTGCTTCAGATTTCTCCCTGGAAGCAGAAGTTTTTTTTATCTGACGTGAAACTTCCTCTCCCTCGTCTCATAAAATGTTTTCTTCAGTACACAGCATTCACCAGAGCTGAATCTCACGATCGTTTTATTTTTAATTATGTGTATACATGTGTGTCTCTGCATGAGTTTGTGTGTGCCCTCTGTGAGTCCCCACAGAGGCCAGAGAGGGCATTGAATCCCCTGGAACTGGAGTTGCAGGCAGGTGCTGAGCCACCACATGTGAATGCTAAGGCTTGCCCTGTGCAGGAGCAGTCCTGCATTTTAACCTCTCTGTTGTCTCTCTGCTCAGAACTGTTGTTGATGCATGCTACACGTGAATGTGTCTATATACGTTCATGTGTGTTCAGGTGCATACAGAGGCAGAAGACAGCCTGGGCTTTCATCCTCTGCCTCCTCTGAGGCAGGGTCTCTCATTGGCCTGGACTAATTGGCCACTGAGTGCCAGGCTCCACCTGCCTCCAGCTCGCCGGCTCTGAAACTGCAATCACATATTATTACACCAGCCTGCTTTAGGTATGTTATGGGGATTGAACTCAGATCCTCAAGTCTGACAGGCATGCATGCCATCACCTGAGCCATCTTCCCAGCCCATCACTGTCTTTTACAGCAGTTATTCCTCAAGATGATCTCTGCCTCTACTCCTAACGGTCATCGCGTCCCCCAGGTCTAGTGCGTGGCTGTCCAGCCCCATTGCCTTGTCTCCTTCCCTCCAGGAGCTCTGCAGATGGCTTTGCTGTGTCCACACTGTCTGAACTCCCCCCAGCAAATGTGTATCATACCAAAGCTCTCATGCCAAAGCTAAGCGGCCTCTCACTGCCCCTTGCTCTTTCCCATGTACTCTCCTCCACGGGAGGGGCTGCACTGCTGGCCCTGCTTTTAGTGATGAGGAAAACTTCCTCCAAGAAGTCTCCAGGGCTTCTTAGTTTTATTTCTCATTCTACTGTTTCTGGTTCAACCCCTGACATCTTCACCAGCCTGTCTATAGCCACTGTCCATGGACTTGTTCTTCTTGGTGTCCTGTCTGCCCTTTATGTCTTGTTTGCTCTAGAACAAGAACACTGTTATGAATGCTCTAGAATAGAGCATGGTTCTTCGTTGCTGCTGGCGAATATGCACTCTAATGTTCTACAGCAGAACAAGGTTCTTCCATTGGTGTTAGTGAATGCTCACTCTAATGTCTTGAGGAAAAAGCAAAGCTAAAATGGAACCTGCAAGCAGATGCTGTTGGGGTTTTTTGTTTGTTTGTTTTGCTTTGTGTTTTATTTTGTTTTGTTTTATCTCTGAGGACATTGAGATCAACCAGGCAGGGAATTCTCTTCTAGTTTGCTTTCTGTTGCTGTGTTAAAACTCTGACAAAGCAACTTTGGGAGGATGGGTCTTACTAAGCTTACTCTTCCAGGTCACAGTCCATTATGGAGGCAAGTCAGGGTAGGAACTCAAGCAGGAACTGGGAGGCAGACTCAGGGAAGAAGGCTGGTCAGTACCTCTCTGGCCTATCCACTGCCTCATGCTCAAGCCTACCTTCATAGACAGCCTAGGGAAGGTGCTGCCCGCAGTGGACTGGGCTCTCCCACATCAATCTTCAATCAAGATAATCTCTCACAGGCATGGCCACAGGCCACAATCAAGGTAATTCTTAAATTGAAGCTTCCTCTTCGGGGTGATGTTAGCTTGTCAAGTTGACAATAAAGACTAGTGACAAATCCACACTTTCCTGGTGTATGCTTTTAAGATTTTATTGTCAAAGGGAATTTTATAATGTCCTTCTATTTAATTAGGTTTAAAACTACTATTGAATTTATTAAGCCGTTCATTCACAAACCTACCCAAGCCTAAAAGGTTTATGCTTCTATTTAAGAACAAGTTATTATTATCTAAGAACTGCCTCTTTCATATATTATCTCATTGGCATTTGCTTAATTCAAGTCTAACAGTTGAAATTTCCCTGAACAATTAGTTCTCATCTCAATTAAGGTAATTCAATTCCCACCAGCATATTAAACTGTGTTTACCCTTTTAATATGGCTGAGTTTTGCAAGCTTCTCTCATGACTGACAGAGCCAACTTCCCAGCCTAACAAACGATCATTCTAAGCAAGTAAGCAACTTAGACATACTAGCAGTGGGACATATGCATGCAGTAAATTGTCTCTTTTAACATTTCAACATTATTTCCAATAGTAAATCAAATATACTGAAACCCTTCAACTTGATAGCAGAAGTCTGAAATCAATTACACATTTTAAATTGAAATCATAATCTCTTTAAGTATTTCAAACTGTTCAAACAAACTAGACCAGACCAGCAATGCAAAGATCTCTCTTTGCATAGCGCAGAAAAAGTATTAAGGATCTGAGTGTGACTTTATTTTTATTCTTATTCTTTAAACTTGCATGAACAACACAATTAGAGTAAACTTATGTGTTGTCTTGGGATGGCTAAAGTTTCTAGGTTGAAAGGTTAGAATATCACCATATTCCTCTTGGGTTGTCTTGTGCTTTTCAAAGATGGCAACTGGATGCTGGGTGAAGAAAATTGAGGACATTGGAGAATATCAGGTTGGTGTTAATTTCTTGGCTCTGTGTAATGAAGCCCTCAGTAACTTCTCCTAGGATCCTTCAGTGTAGCTCTCCCAGGTTACTCCTTATTAACCCCCAAGACTCCTTTATACCACCCTCTCTCCTCTCCTTTCCTTTACGGTGAGCCCCTTTTGCTCCATTTCCTTCAGATCCTGGTCTCTTTGATTCACATTTTCAAAGGTGCATTAGACTTTACAGGCATCTGGACCACTCAGAGAATGATCTCACACAGCTATACTTTTGGTTTTGAATGAATGATCTAATTCAGTGACCCTCAAGTATATGTCCAATACAGGGTGATTACCATTTGTGTGTTTTATGTCAACTTGACAAGGCTAGTGTCATCCAAGAGAAAGGAGCCTCAACTGAGAAAATGCTTCCATAAGATCTGGATGGAGGCAAGCCTGTAGGGCACTTTCTTAGTGATTGATGTGAGAAGGTTCAGCCCATTGTGAGTGGCACCATGCCTGGGCTGATGGTTCTGGGTTCTATAAGAAAGCAGGGTGAGGAAGCTATGAGGAGCAAGCCAGTAAGCAGCATCCCTCCATGACCTCTGCATCAGCTGCTGCCTCCAGGTTCTTATCCTGTTTGAGTTCCTGCCCTGACTCTCAGTGATGGACTGTTAACCCTTTCCTCCCCAAGCTGTTTTGGCATGGTGTTTCATCACAGCAACAGAAACCCTATGTAGGACACCACCCAGGTTGTAGACAAGGCAGTGCCCTGCATAGGTGCTGCCAGAGTTCATGAGTTCTTCTGCTCTGTGCTATCCTGTACTTAAGTCAGCACTTCAGAAGAAGGGACCCTATAAATGTCTCCATAATAACTTCATGAAGTAATGGATGAATGAAGGAACACATACAAGGCCTTCAATACATTTTTACTGGAGATTTTAATGAAATACTTAATATTGCATAGGTAAACACGTAGAAAAATATGAGATGAGCCAGTTCTGAGTGTAGTCAAAGGTCAGCCATTTATTTTAGTCCAAGTAAACTCTAGAAAACACTATTTTACCAATTCAAATCATTGGGTATCATTATGTGCCAACGCTAATCAACAGGGACCCATGACCCACAACCCACAACCCAACTATCCATCACTATGATGAAAAGGTCAGGTACTTTTCTCTTGCTGCTATACAGTGAGCTGACCAAAAGCAACTTAAGAGAGAAAAGGTCTATTGGCTCACCTTTCCAGAAGGGACAAGCTCTGTCATGGCAGGGATTAATGGTACTGGCCATATGAGACCTGCTGGGCAGTCACAGAGCTGGGAGGTCACATTTCATCAGGGAGCAGAGGAGAGCAGGGAGTGGGTCTAGACTCTGAAATCTCAAAGCTGCCCCCATAGACATACTTCTTCCAACAAGGCTTTCCTTCTGAAGTCCCATAACCTCCCTAAACAGCGCCATCAGCTGGAGATGAAGTGCTCAAACACATAAGCCTATGGGGGATGTTTCTCATTCAGACCAGCACAGTAACAAAAACCAGTTTAACTGCCCACCGGTTGACCAGCTTAGTAGCACGTGTAGAGTTGGTCTTTTTCTGTAATGTACTGTGATGCAGACTTTAGAGTTGTTATGTTTAAAGAGGAGAAGATTAATGATATGCTACCCCTCCCCATATGTTTACATATTTTATATAATATATAAACTAGGCTAAATATTCTCTACACGCCACACTTTCTTGGCTCAATTACCCTTAAATAACTGTTGGGAAATTCCTATAAAACACATATAGAATTGGTCGTATTGTATATGCCTTTATAGAGAATATAACCTCCAAGTTGAGAGGTTATTCAAGTCGCCTTCAAGTCACATTGGGGCCAGTCTTCCGGTTTATATTTCAGCACAACGGATTTGCTGGAGATATTAGGAGATTTCTTGACAGGGCTGTTTAATACCAGGAGTTATTAGGAGCAATTGTGAATTCTGTTGGCAGACTCTGAGTACAGTTCAATGTCTCCTCTGTCCAGGCTAGTTTGGGTGGGCTCACCTAAAGAGCAGGCTGTTTCTCAAGACCCACAGTTTGTGAGTTTGTGTGATTCATTATACTCAGAAGAGAGCCACAGTTTTTAAGTGATATAGCAGGGGTGTCCGTGTGTGTGTGTGTGTGTGTGTGTGTGTGTGTCCGTGTGTGTGTGTGCGCGCGCGCGCGCACACGCACTCATACATTTAAATATGAGCCACACACAATGTTGGACTTTTACACTCCAGCCTGGCTACCTGCCCCCACATGAAGACCTTCTTTATTGAATTTTGTTTTCATTCATTCTGAACTTTTTCCCCTGGGTAGAAATACATGATCTTGGCCTCAGCTCACTGGAAAATTGTTTAATGTACCACTCCAAACTTAATATGTTGAGTTAAGTAGTGCTGGAATAAAATAAGCATTTTCCATAATTTTGCAGCAAATTATGCTTTTCAAGAGAGCGAGGTACTGAGCTCCAGGCTGAAAGAACTTCTTATAGAATTTATGGATCTGAAGAGTTTTAGTGAGAAAACACAATAGTTACGAGAATTATAAGGTGTTGAAAGTCCACCTGGTATATATATTTTTATATATTCTATTTTATCTCAATAGTTTTCACATTTTTTACTTACTTCGGAAACAAGGGTTAATTTTGCTTACATTTTTATGAACTTAAAATATCCTGTAAGTACACAGCATTGTTTGCACGTTTGTGTTTTGAGGCAGGGTCTCTTGCAGTCCCAGTCGGCAGTGAGCTCTGGACCTTCTGCTTCCTCCTGAGAGCTGTCATTGCAGGCATGTAGCAACACACCTGGTCTGTATCGTTTTCGATGTAGAGAAGTTTTTTAGTCAATATAAATATTTCACTTTAGCTATTTTCATTTTTAACTATTTATATGTGCTTGTACACTTGGGCGCAGTGCCTGCAGAGGCCAGAAGAGGGAATGGGATCCTCTGAAGCTGGAGTCACAGGTGGCTGTGAACCATCCCATGTGAACTGGGAACCAAATTCAAGTCACTACAAAAACTGCACACTTGCTTTAACAGCTGAACCATCTTCTTTTTAATCCCTGAATATTCTACTGTAAACCACCTTGAATTGATTTCACCTCCTCTTCTGTATTTATTCTGAATAGGGATATCAGAAAACAATGTTATATAACTCTTTTAAAATAACAACTGACATCCTAAGGCAGGGGGCAATTTGGCCTGTTTTAAGTACATTGTTTCTCTCTGCACTCTAGCTCAGTACTTACCACTTTGGTATGGGTATTGAGCATGTACACCAAATATAGACCGCATAGGCTAAAGCTCCTGAGAAGAGTGACTTCTCGGTGCCCTGTGTGCTTAAACTTGAAGGTCCCCGGGGAGCTAGCAGAGCCCATGCTTTATATGCGAGTGGGTAATTCTGTTAGATGGATCCCAGAATTGTCAGGATGGACACTCAGGTCTCCGTTTGCTTTGTGTGTGACTTTGGGGCTTGGGTGTCCCTGTAAGGTGTGGCTTTCAGCTCAGGGCCAAGCTGGTTGGTCTAACTGACTGGGCTTTGTTGAGTGAGCATAGCTGAAGACATGTTATCTGAACTTTGCCAACTGCCAAATAACTGCATGCAAAGCAAATATTTGCATAGATTATCGTTTTTCCCATCAAATTCCCTTATTACTTTGGAAGCAACAATGAAAACTATCTTGTCTGAGGCAAAATAACATGCAAAATATTAACTTTGAGTTGAGGGGAAATGCGATTTGCCTTTTTTGTTGTTTTGTTGTTGTTGTTGTTGTTGTTTTGTTTTTTTGCACAGTTCTAAGTTTATCAGAGAAACAATCCTGTAATTGTGTATGTTCTCACTGTTGGCTAAAATGGGGATGAAGTCGACTCCCTTTTCTTCCTGGGGATTTAGTATTTGGGTCCTGCTGGCTTTGCTGTGATTGTGAATAATGACTGGCGTGTTCGATGCAGAGACTCCCAGAGTGGAGGTGACAGCAGAACCCTTTCTTTGCCTCCATTTGCCACACCCTCCTGCTTCTCTTCCCTGCAGGGTTGTACTGAGGGCCTGCTGCCTTCTACTTTCCCCTGCCTAGGCTTAGGGTGCAGTGAACTGATTAAGATAAAACACATCTAAGGAAAATAGAATCACATGAACCAAAAAAATAAATGAAGTTTGCCTTGGATTTAGTAGAAGGCATCAGAAGAGGGAGACATGCAAAGGTCTCTTCCTGAGATGGTGGAAGGTGAGGCTGGCCGAGGAAGTGTTCACAGGGAGCTTAGGGCAGGCAGCAGTGGGATTTACTGGAGACTTGGAGATGCATGCACCATTCAAGTTAATGAGAGAGAAAGGAAAGGAAGGCCAGAGGCCTGGACATAGGGGTTTACAATGGTGGGGTGAATTGGGAACTGCAGAAGGGCAGAGCAGCTGTAGATGGGATAACCTGGAAACGACTGGGAGTGACCTGTGGAAGGTGTTCTAGGTTGTGACAGCACTCATACTGCCCCCAAAGCATGTTGGCTCCCATCCTAAAGTCTGAAGTCGATGAATAATTGAAACCAGAGCAGAACATCCAGTCCTGCCTGCAAAGAAAGATTGTTCTGGTGGCAGTGGAGACAGAGGTGGGTTGGAGAGATCCCAGGCTCTAGCGGAGGGTGTTACAGTGACCCCAAGTCTCCCAGACAAAAGCTGTGCAGGGTCTAAGTAGGCCACACAAATGATGGAAAGGAGCCATGCTCCAACACAGGAGAGCTTGGACAGAGGGCCTGGGTGAGTACAAAGAACAGCTGCCTCTTGTCGCCAGCCACTCAGGAGGGCAAAAGCATCCTAGCACACAGGCACAGCACCCTGTTGTGCATTCATTACCGACTCTTGGCTCTCACAGAGGTGTCAGATGTTTTTAAAAACATGAACAGAACAACAAGATAATGACCAAACAAAATAAATCTTTGGGCCAGATACAACCTAAGCCGGTGTGTCTCCGGGGTATGTTCTCTTGAACATTAATCTCTCTAAAAGGGAAAAGAAGTTTTGTGGTTAGAAGCAACAGGAACATGTGACAAAAGCGATTTAAAATCTCCCAGGGAGGGGAGGATGTGTGTGATTATGCAAGATGGTCGCTTTCTAGAACAAAGACAGGTGGCTTTCCCAGCAGAAGGCCAACTACAGCACAGACCAGTTATCATTAAAACAGTGGGATATTCCCCGGGAACAGAGGGGTGGGATTAGTGAGGCCAGGCGGGTAACCCAGCAAACCACTGGAGCATTTGGAAGTTTGGTTTGTGATTTAGGGAACAATAGACCACGTAAATGGTACTGGGAAAATTATGCTCTCAGCCGAGCAGAAGAAAAGTCAAATTCATATTCGTGAGCTGTATATTAAAATATGTTTTCTATATAATGAATGGTTGAAAAAGAAAGAGAGGGCAAGGGAGACAGCAGGCTTGTGATGGCAGAGAGCAGGAAAAGCACACAAGAAAGTTAATGGTACCTAAATACAAGCCAGGGGAAACGGCCACCCTAGACACCGTGAAAACATGTCACTGGTTTGTTTGAGTTAATTTTATATCCGGCTACTTTGCTGAAGTTGTTTATCAGCTGTAGGAGTTCTCTGGTGAAATTTGGGGTTGCTTATGTAGGCTATCATATCATCCACAAATAGCGATACTTCCTTTCCAAGTCATATCCACTTGATCTCCTTTTGTTGTCTAATTGCTCTGGCTAGAAATTCAAGTACTATATTGAATAGATAGGGAGAGAGAGGGCAGCCTTGTCTAGTCCCTGATTTTAGTGGGATTGCTTCAAGTTTCTCTCCATTTAATTTGATGTTGGCTGTTGGTTTGCTGTGCATTACTTTTATTATATATAGGTATGTGTCATGAATGCATGATCTTTCTAAGACTTTTAACATGAAGGGGTGTTGTATTTTGTCGAAGACTTTTTCAGCATCTAAGGAGATGATCATGTGCCTCTTTTTTTTGAGTTTGTTTATATAGTGGATCATGTTGATGGATTTTCATCTATATTGATTGAACCATCCCTGCATCCCTGGGGTAAAGCCTACTTGATCGTGGTGAATGATGGTTTTGATGTGTTCTTGGATTCGGTTTGTGAGAATTTTATTTAGTATTTTTGCATCCATATTCATAAGTGAAATTGGACTGAAGTTCTCTTTCTTTGTTGTGTCTTTGTATGGTTTAGATATCAGAGTAACTGTGGCCTCATGGAATGAATTAAGTAGTTTTCCTTCTGTTTCTATTTTGTGATGCTTCAATCCCACTCAGAAAGGGGAACAAAGTAATCACGGGAGGAAGAGAGAGGGAGGGACCTGGGTAGGAGAGTGGAGGGGAGGGGGAAAGGGGGCAGAATCAGGTACGGGGTGGGGGGAGACAGGAGAGAAACCCAGAGGCCAGGGGAATGAATGGAAATATGCAGCATTGGGGAAGGAGGGTTGGGAGAGCTTCTAGACAGTTCCAGAGACCTGGCCTGTGAAATGCTTCCAGAACTCAGTGGGCGTGACCTTAGCCAAATTGCCCAACAGTGGGGAGATGGAACCTGAAGAGACCATCTCCAATAGATAGACAGGGCCCCCAGTGGAGGGAAGGGGTCACCAACTGACCTTCAAAGATTTTGACCCAGAATTGTTCCTGCCTAAAAGAAATGCAGGGACAAAAATGGAGCAGGGACTGAAGGAAAGGCCATCCAGTGACTGGTCCAAGATGGGATCCTTCCCATGGGCAGGCATTAATCCCTGACACTATTACTGATGCCATGTTGTGCTTGCAGACAACAAGCATGGCTGTCCTCTGAGAGGCTCTACCAGCAACTGACCGAGACAGATGCAGATACTTACAGCCAAGCTGTAAGTAATTCCTCAGGGAATTACCCATTGGCTTGCTTCTCCCGCCATTCACCTCAACACGTGGAATGGGATCCATATCTTGGGATGCAGGCCTGTCCCTCACATTGTCTTTGTAGAGAGCAGCTTCAAATGGCCTTTGCATTTGCTTCCACAAGGATCCCTAGAACACGACCCTTGTGAGAATGGACTGCCCCAATAGGCTCATTCCTGTTGCTTCAAAGGACCAGGGAAACAGCTCCAAATGGCCAGCATTACTTCTGGTGTCTTCCAGTCTGTGCTCAAGAGATGTTCTGTCCCCATGCAGTCAAAGGGCCCCATTACCAGCCGTCTGCACAGAAAAGCTTATGAAGCCGCCCCCATCAGCATTCTGCGGAATTTCTTATTTTGCATCCATACAAAGCCCTCTGTTGTTCCTCTTTAACAGCCAGCTAGCTATGAAGTGAGGGTAAAGTGGGGCAAGTTGTTCTGCCCATCCCCTCTCCTTCCAGCACCAGCCTCACCTTTCATGTAAACTATATTTAACCACTCATTATAGGTTGCAATCCCTTTGTGGTCCTTCAGTTCCAGACATGGAATTGGAAAGGGTTTTTAGATGCTGTGCATCAAAAGAGAGTATCTGTATCCTTTCACCCTCTTCTCTACAGCTTCTCACTTTGCTAGAGGCCATCCCCCAAGTCTCTAGGTTTCCCCCAAATCCCCAGTAATGCTACTTTCAATATCCTCATTTACTGGGAAAGGCCTAGGGAAGGGTCACCCTTGTCTGTTTTCTGTGCCGGTTGGGTTGACCGCGTCGATGGTGAGGAAGCATCCTTACTTTCCGCCTGAATGGGTGACACAGCTTTCTTGTCATCCTCAGTGTGGTTAAGTTTCTGTGCTGATGTTAAGTATCCTAGTTAGTGGTGTTACAAAAGAGTCCTTGGCAAGATTTTATTGTGGAATTGATGAAAATCTGGTGCTCCAGAAGGCAGGATGGTAGATCTGCAGCCATTCCCTGTAAGACACAGAGGACCCTCACCATGTATGGTGTCAGCAGCAAAGGTTTGCATCTAAGCTGAGAAACATTGAGAAGTGTAACATACATCACTTAACTGTGCATGGTTTAACCTGGGACACCCATCCACTCTGCCTATGCTAATTACGCCCTCAGATCCTTCAAATGAAGCTGTCAGACATTTGCAGTGATTCGCCCTGTGAGTATCTCAGGGAGAGACAGTTTAGGATGACTACTTGAGAAAGGAAGTATAGATAAGAGACAGAGTAACTTCAGTTTTGGTGTAATGGATGTGAAATCTTACAAAAAGTTACATAAATGTATATATGGAAATCATTATTAATTGTGATTGACTGCTTCTTAAGACACCTTTAGTGTTATAATATCATACTGCTTTTTAAAAAATTATCACTTTATGGGCATTTGCCTGAGTGTATCTGCACATCATATACATGCCTAGTGCCTGTGGAGGCCGGAAGAGGGCATCAGATCCTGTAGAACTTCAGGTAAGGATGGTTAGAAGTCATCACGCAGGTGCTGGGAGCAAAACCTGGGTCCTCTGCCAGAGCAGCCAGTACTTGTAGCTGCTGAGCTATGTCCCCAGCTCCTTTGTGCCATATTATTAAAAACACTTAGTGAGATTATGTTTACCTGTTGCATGTAGACACTAACAGTAGAATCCATGCCAGTCCGGTGGCCACTATTCCCCCGTTCTGCCCGTACTTCCGGTTAAAGTGTGCTTCTAGGAGATTCTTCCTATGACAGCCCGCCGGTGCAGACACCAGTCCGCAGCTCTCCATCCCAGTAGATGGTTTTGGTGTTGTTCAGCTGTACTTTCAGCGAAGGAAAGGTCTAGCCCCTGCCTTCCTCCTTCTTTCTCCTTTTTCCCTCATTCTTTTGTGTTTTTCCAATAAGGCATTTCCAATTCCAATGGTCAGCTTACAAATACAGCTATCTCAGAGCACGCCCATGACATGACTGAAAGCCACAGTGGATAGCCTGGGCAACTTCCTCAGGTGTGTCCTTATGGACTTCTCTATTCCAAAAGGCCATCTCCCTGTGATTGCTACCTATTGAAATGCTTTGCAGCTCTCAAGGCAGTCAGTGGGAGGAGAGTGCTTCCCCTCCTGCTGTGAACACTTCACATAGGCTCTCTGCATCCTCTCTTCCCTTGGTATCCAGCCAGCCACCCAGCTGCCTCCATTTCTCTCTCTCCATTCTACCAAACTTATCAACAGTTCCTACCCCCAGCCCCTGTAATGTGGACACCAGTGTCCCTTCACTTCTGGGTCCATCTTCCCCACTTGTTAGCCTAGACTCATGGACCTGTGCTTCTGCATACATCAACGGCTAGAGAACACAGGCATATCCACATTTGCAATGAAGCAGGTGGGGTGGGCTTCATTGTGTTTTCTCTGTATCTCTAGACTTTCGTCAACAAGCCATTTGGGGTTCTTTTGTTGTAGACTGCAAATTAGACGGTTGTGTGAGTGAGTAGACACATGAGTCTGTGCGTGCATTTAAAGACCCTCATCTTGCTAATCGTTTTGTTTGATCTTATGTTACAAGTTTCTTATAAGCTTTACCACCCAACCCACCATTAGTTCACGATGTACACATATCAGGCTCCTCGTAATATGCTTAAGAAACATGACTGAGGACTGACGCGGCAGATGAAGGCACTTGTTAGATCTCCAGGACACACAAGCCGGCTGGAGAGAGAGCTGACTCCCACAAGTTGTCCCCTAGATCAGGTCCTTTTTCTGTTGCTGTGATAAAAGACCAAGACCAAGGCTACTTATATAAGGAGTTTACTTTGGCATATGAGTCCATCGCAGTGGGGAGACAGCAAGCTGGCAGGCATGGCACCAAGGGACAGAAATCGGAGAGCTCACATCTTCAAACACAATCGGGAAGCAGAGAGAGGGAAACGGGAGCAGTGCCCGGCTTTTCATATCCAAGCCAGTGGTGTGGCACTGGGCTTTTCATCTCCATGCCTGTCCCCAACAAGGCTGACCTACCTAAATTTCCTCTAGACAGCACTGACACCAGATGTTCAAGTCTGTAAGTCTATGGGGGACACTCTCATTCTAGCCGCTACGCCTCTCCCCAGATAAAGAAATCTAAAGACATGACCGATTTTAAGGATGTAACTGAAAGGTTGGGGAGACCTACTTGCCTTGAAATGACCTGAGTTTGGATCTCCAGCACTCAAGGATGGAGACAGGAGGATTCCCAGAGCTCACTGATCAACCACGATAGTCAAATCCATGAGTTACAAATTCAATGAGATACCCTGCTTCAAAGAATAAGGTAGAAAGTACCTGAGGAAGATAGTAAACATAACCCTCTGCCTTCCACCTCCAGGAATATACATGTGTACACACCCCCACACAGAGGGGGAGAGACAGTTGATTGATTTATCAATATAAACTTAGCTGTTACAATTCTAGAACATTGTTCTAAATTGTTCTTTCATGCAGAAAGCTGGGAATTGGGGATGATCAATAGCCTGGTGAGCTGAGTTATCGGTTGGGCTAGATCATAGCAAGCTTCTACAACTGGGACCAGAGGTGGCTGGTGATCTAAATGACCTTACATCCAGGGTCTCCTCAAGCTGCCACAACCGGGACCAGAGGTGGCTAAAAGCCCACATGACCTCTACACTATCTGTATTTCAGAGACCAGACCAGATTCTTCCCTAGCCCTGAAGGCAGCCTATCTCTAGAACCTATCTTCTTGGAAGAAATGACAGGTACCTTGAGCTGAGTTTCAATGTAATTGCACTTTCTTGTGCACTGGGGACTGCATGACACTGGGAAATTTTTCCAGATTGTACTGTGTGCGCTGAGAATACACTGCCTGGATTCAGACTCCCCGGAGTCTTGATCCAGATTGGCGGTGTCAGTCTTCATCATCAGTGAACCTAGTTCTCATTCTCACCTCTCCACAGTTTGCTTCCCTGCCTGCCATGACAACTTGAGTGACCTGAGAGCAGTCCCTTCCTGTGAGACTTATGCTCTCTGGTTTGCCATGGTCTTCACAACTTCCTAATGTCCTGAGACTCGGGTGTCTTTTCTCTTTTTGTTTGTGTCGCTGTAAAATAAGCCAAAAGTAACCAGTGGGAGTTTTAAAGGATGTTTCTACAGAGCATGGAATCTCCCACGTTACTGCATATAACTTGGTTGCTTGACTTAATCACCATGGGTGTCTGAAAAGGATTCCATATTTAATGAATCCAGGTGTTTACTCTCAAGGGTCACAGAGACACTTTGTCAGAAGCGATACAGTCAGTGCGTTTTCATCCTATAAATAAGATAAAATATAACTGCCCCTTCTTAATCCTGCATGCTGTCTTCCAGCCAAAGCAGGTCCACAGGCTGGATCCTGTTCCGAAGGGGTCACTTCTTCTTCTCTGATAGCTTTCCAGGGTTCAGATCCTTGTTAATACTGAAGCAATGCACTTTCTGCGGGAACTTGGGGAAAACAAACCGCTCACATTTTAAGACCACTATGCTCTGTACTGTATCTGATCCGCCAGCTTATGGCCATGAAGCCACGGGGTAAGCTTAAGATCTTGAGGATTCTTTATGAGAGACTGTTTGGATTGTGTCCTGTGATAATGTTTGACTCTTACTAAGTCCAGTTCGAAGTAGTTGGGACGAGACTGTCAACAAAGTCTGGGAATCTCTGAGCTGGAAAGACTCTCCCTAGCTTCCCTCTCTCAGGCCCCACATCTCAGGCAGAGGATTTACCATTCAAGATAGAAGCTGCTCGCCCTGTTTTCATGACAGAGCCAAGAGTGGAAATCCTGCCTGTGCTAAGAAGAAATGGCACACCCAACTGCCTTGCTTAAAGTTTATAAACCATGAGCAATGGGAAGAAAGTTTCTCTCCCTGTTCCTGCTCAGATCACAGGATAAGGGTGTCACTTGTAACATTTCAAAGCCTGGAAGATGCTGGAATTTAGCTTGGTTTATTTTGAATTATTTTTTGAAAAAGATTGCTACTCTTGTGGCATTTATCTGAGTCACTCAGACATTTAAAAACTTAGCATATGACTGGAGGCAGGCAGCTAACATCAAATACACAAACAATGGGACTCAGGGCAGCAGTGGATCTGGGTTTCAACTGGGGAGCGTGGGTCCTTGCTTTAGGAGTACTCAGACTGAGTTAAGCCAAGACAGTATTGTCCAAGTAAGGGCTACACTGGCTAAACTTGGCCAGTAATCACTATGTGCACAAGAGATTAGGAAAGGTTTTGAGCAATCATCTCAGAAGCATAAAATACCACCTAAGATATGATTTTCATTTTTCTCACAAAATATTTTTAATATGTTCATTAATTATTTCCTTTTAAAAATATTATGTGTATAAGTAAGTGTTTTGCCTGTGTTTATGTCTATGTAGCATGTGCATACAGTACCTGAAGATACAAAAAAAGGCATTGGACCCCGTACACCTGGAGTTATTTATAGACAGTTGTGAGCTGCTGTGTGGGTGCTGGGAACCAAACCAGAAGAACAGTCAGTGCTGTAAGTGGCGGAGCCATTATACAACCCTCTGTGAATCATTTCTAATCTGCATAGTCTCTTCTCAGCTGTCTCTTTCCAAGAAATAGATCATTTAACTGACTTGGGTCAGTTAATGTTAGCTATGAGCTCACTTCACCGAACTGAAGCTATAGGTGAGCCAAGAATGATCTTGCCAGAACATGCTTTTAGAAAGGACAGTCCTTGACCCTGAGGCAATTCAGTGTCCAACAGGACCCTCAGTACTCTGTGTAAATACTGGTACTGTGCTGTCTGTGACTGACACTCTGTCATGGTATGTGGACACAGCCCACTATCAAGTCTTGGCAGATAACATATTTGGGTAACACCTGAGTCTTGGGACATTGGTGAGTTGTGGAGAGCATGGCAAACAAAAGAGCGCAAGTCCCACACAAAGGAATTGCAAAAGATCAGCTTGGGGCCACCACTGTCACTCTGGTCATGAAGGGGACCCTGCAGGTGGTCATGGCAGGCAGGGAAGCAAACTGTGGAGAGGTGCGAATGAGAACTAGGTTCATAGATGATGAAGACTGACTTCTCAACCTGGATCAAGACTCTGGGGGGTCTGAAGCCAGGCAGTTTATTTTTAGCACACACAGTACAATCTGGAAAAGTTTCCCAGTGCCATACGTTCCCCAGTGCACAAGGAAGTGTAATTACATTGAAGTTCAGCTCAGGGTACCTGTCATTTCTTCCAGGAAGATAGGTTCTAGAGACAGGCTGCCTGTATTAGCTTCAGAGCCTAGGGAAGGATCTGGCCTGGTCTCTGAAATACAGATAGTGCAGAGGTTATGTGGACTTTTAGCCACCTCTGGTCCTGGTATATGGTCTGGCCCAACAGATAATGCAGGTCGTCACCAGACTCTTAATCATCTCCAAGTCCCAGCCTTCTCCACGGAAGAGCAGGTTATAAATCTTTTCCATTGGAAAAACAATTTCTGATTTCTCTGGAGACCTGTAGGCACAAAGGACTTTCATGTTATGCTCCCAACAGAGTCACTGGAGGAGCTGTACTGCTTGTCACTCTGGGTTGTGCAATAATAAATCCCAGCTCGGAAGCAGAGGGTTTCTTGGCTCCTATACCTGGGTTAATGCAAAGCACTGAAGAAAGCCCTATGAAAGGCAAGGACTTTGTTACTCAGATTGGTCCCTGACATAGCTGGTATTCCTTCTCCGCACCTCTGACCTCTGCTTCCTTATGCAAAATGGCAGGGCATATGGCATATGACAGCTGTGACCCACTGACCCCATTACAAGAAGGGTCTCTTCCTTCTCCTCATTTTCTTCCTTCTTCCCTTCCTTTCTGGAACTCCACATGAGAGTGATTCTGGTTTGCCTGATTTGCATGCCCAGAGCCTCTTGGAGCAGTAGCGATTACAGATGGTAGAGTTGGGGTTGGGGTGTATAACTTTAATTTTTTCAAACCTTATTTTTAATAATGGTTCTTCCCTTGTAGCCCACCACCTACCAGAGGTAGTGGAAAAGAAAGGATACAGGGGGTGGGGGGGATGGACCTGTTTAGAAAAATTCTTTGGAGCAACTCCCATCGGTGTTGTCTGGAAATTGGCAGTTCAATTCACCGATTAGCAGCAGCTTGATCCACTTGCAAACACTTCACGGATACGCCAGCAGTCCAGTTCAGTAGAGTCAGGTTAGCAACAGTGGTGACACGACTTAGCAGAGACAGCCAGGCCTCAGCCTCTGGTGGAGTCAACAGGAGGGACCTGGAGGGACACCAGAAGAAGTTCTCAGCTGTGCCTCTCTCAGGGAAGCAAAGATCAGCAAAGTTGTGAGACCCACAAGCGTGGCACAGCTGTGCCAGCAAGCCAAGCTCTGGCTCTGTCACTCTGTGGAGGCCTATTATACCCTCCAAACATCCTGTGTCCTCCACGCGCCTCACCTCAGCACGGGTCTTGCCTCAGCATCTGCATCCGATCAGCCGGAGTCTGAGGAGTCCCGACAAATGCAGCTCAACTATACTAAGTAAGAAAGAGTCCTTCATCACGTGTCCTCTCACGTGTTTGCTTTAGCAGAGCATCCTCTCTCCTGTGTCTGCTTCAGTGAACCATTCTTTCACGAGTCCACCTCAATCTTTCTCCTGTATCCACTTCAGGAAAACACTCCTTCACATGTTTGCTCCAGTAAAACCCCTTCCAACTCAACTGACTCTCCACAGAACCCTTAAGTTTCCGCTTCAGGGGAGGCCTGGCGTGGAATGGGATAGTATTTTTACATATGGCCGAACTGAGTTATTGTAATAGCTCTTAAAATGTCATGTTGTAGGGCTGGAAAGATGGTTCAGTGGCTAAAGTATATGCCACACAAGGATGAGGACCAGAGTCCAGATCTCAGAAGCCACATAAAATGCCTGGCATATGGCATTCTAGCTGCAGAAGCCAAAGCAAAAGAGCTGGAAAGACTAAAATCTGTGATCCCTGGGTTGTATTGAGAGATCTGCCTCACTACATAAGGGAGAAGAGTGATTGAGAATGAAGCCTATCATCAGCCCTGGGCTTCCCCATAAACAGACACACACACACACACACACACACACACACACACACACACACACACACACACATATGCACACAAAACAAAGGCTTAGGCTTTGCACTGTTAAATTTATGCATTCAGATATTCTGAGTGTGAACCATTGAGCCTCTCTGCACACCACCTTAGAAAAGCAGCAGTTACTGCCTTGGGCTGCTTGTGGGGGACTCTGGACTCTAGAGAACAACAGAGGACAGAAACCACTGCTCTTATGTCACAAGAACTGACTTTCAGCTGCTGTGGCTTGTGATAGGTGGCCAGTGCTAAGAAGGAACCATGGCCCAAACAGAGGGTTTTAAGTTTCATTCTACTGCAGGTTACTCTTTACGGCCATCTTTACTCACCTTTGCCACCACTATAGCATGATTTCAGCTACCTTAAAAATCGTGATACTCATGTTAATTTGTCTATGTTTTCCAAATGAATTTGTTCTATCAAAACAGTATATACACTATAAGCTTTTTCCTCATTCTTAGTTTTTCCAAGGCTCAGTTGTTAGAACCTTCAAAGCTGGACGTAATGGTGCACACTTGTAATCCCAGCACTTGCATAATGAAAGCAGGAGGATCGGTATTTCAGGGTCAATCTCGGCTCTATAGCCTGGGCTGCCTGAGTTATTATCTCAATAAACAACAGATAGCTAGCCATTTTTAGGGTACCACTTCGGCCACCCCTCTCCTCAAAGTAGAAGTTGGTCCTGATTGTATGATGTCAGCAAGAACTTGAATCAAACAGCTCAATAAATAGTTTGTATATTTCTCAGAAATAATTTTAGAGGGGTTGGTATGTTGGCTGAAAAGTAGCCAGCAGGCCTCTAATGACATCAGTTACTGTTTCAATTTCTTAAATAATATGTATTGTGAATACATGTGAATATACATGTATACATGTGCTGTGCCATGTATGTTCAGGAACCCGGAGAGGTCAGAAGAAGCATCTGGGTCCCTAGACCTGGAGTTACAGAGCTTTGTGAGCCCCCATGAGGTGCTGGGAATGAACCTGGGTCGTCCACAAGAGCACTCTGGGCTCTTACCCGCTGAGCCATTTATCCAACACCCTTTCCTTCCTTCCTTCCTTCCTTCCTTCCTTCCTTCCTTCCTTCCTTCCTTCCTTCCTTCCTTCCTTCCTTCCTTCCTTCCTTCCTTCCCTCTCTCCCTCACCCTTCCTCCCTCCCTCCCTCCCTCTCTCCCTTCTTCCCTTCCTTCCTTCCTTCTTCCTTCCTTCCCTCTCTCCCTCACACTCCCTCCCTCCCTTCCTTCCTTCTTTCCTTTCTTTTCTTTTGCTATGATTAAAGTGTGAAGATTAGAATTAATCTTTTATTTAATGAGTTAAATTATCATTACATTTTTTTTTTTAAAGACAGTTTCAGTATGTAGGCAAAGCTGGCCGTAAATCATAGAAATCAGCCTGCATCTGCCTCTCAAGTGCTGGAATTAAAAGCATGTGCCTCCATGTCCAGCACAAGAATAATTTTTAATAATTACTTTGATGTAGTCATTGTATAGGTGGACACTAAGACTTTTTTTTATCAAGCATAAACCACAGCAAGTTTCATTTTCTTCACACCTACATGATCTTCTCTATGAGATCTAGTTAAACCAATCAAGAATAACACAAAGGAAGAAGCTAAACAGAAACAAATTATATTTTTTCTAGTACGGAAGCATGCTATGTATTCATTTCATACGTCACTCTAGACTCTCCCAGAGGGTATATATAGGCTTTGTTTCGGGGCTAGTCGTGAAAATCTTAAAAGTAGATGTGCTGACAAAATATCTTGACTTTAGAACTTAGGCTCCTAGGGCGAGGATGTGCTCTGCCAAGGGGGGAAGATGATTTCTACAACGGACATTTCATCTGATCTTCACATGCCAGTCTGGACATTTCCATGCCCCTGGCTGTGGGGATCAGCAGGGCCTGCACGATTGGGTTTAGGCTGCTGAGAGGTAGCTCGCACCACAAATGTCCATCCTGTTTGGTTACTGACTAGAATTCGCCTCTCTTGTTTCTCAGCGCTCCATCTAGGGCCAACACCTAGGGAAGACAACAAAAGCGTCTTGTTACTAAGACTTCCTATAGATGCTTCTTCATTGTCTTGGCACAGCAGCTTCCTGTGATGTAACTCACATGTCCTTTATCGTTTAGAGAGCATCATCTGCGGATCTGGGGAGGTGGCTCACTGGGTAAAGGCTTTTGCTTCTGAGCCCATGGGCCTGAGTTTGACCCCAGAATCCACATAGTAGAGAGAGCCTATTCTGGTAAACTTGCTAAACCTTCACCCATGTACCCTGGTGCACACAACTGTGTACACACACAAAATAAATACATGTAGGAGAATTTGCTGATGAATACAATTTAGTAGTTTTTAGAATAACTGTGCAGCTGTTGGTGACCATCAGTTAATTTTAGGACATTTTTGTTACCCTCAAAGAAGCCCTTGACTGTATGCAACATTTGCTCCCCATTTTCTGTCTCCATTCAGCTGGTATCAGACACTAATCCACTTTCCCTACTGATTAGAATCTGCTTGTCTAAACATTTTGCATAGACAAGGTCTTACACTATATGACATTTTATGGCTGGCTTCTTCCATCTAATTTGGGCTTTAGAGTTGAATGCATCCTTTTAAATATATGAATACGTGTATGGAGATGAAGTATTTGCTTATTCATCATAATTAGGAATGTATATCTATTTAAATTCACATTTAGATTCATTGCCTACTTTCCTTTCTTTTTTCATTTACGTGTGTGTGACTGTGTTTATGAGTGTGTGTGCATGTGAGTGTGTTTGTGAGTATGTGTGTTTGTGACTGTATGCGTGCGTGCGTGCGTGCGTGCGTGTGTGTAGGTCTGAGAAGCCGTTTCTCTCCATCATGTGGATCCCAGGGATTGAACTCGGTTTCTCAGATTTGGCAGTGAGCACCGTGACCCTCTATGTCATCTTGCCGTTTTCTACTTTTCTTTTTCTTTTTTCCTCCCTGTGGAATGCTGCTCAGACATACACAGAGATATGCTTTCTTCTTTTTTTTTTTTTTAATTTTTTGATACTATATTTACATTTCCAATGTTTTCCCCTTTCCAGGTCTCCTCTTTGGAAACCCCCTTTCTCCTCCCCCCCCCATCTCCCACCTCTATGAAGGTATTCCCTCTCCCACTCACCCGCCCACCTTGACATTCCCCTCTAACTGGGGCCTCTAACACCCTCAGGCCCAAGGGCCTCTCCTCCCCCTGATGGCCAATAAGGCCCTCCTCTGCCACATATGTGGTCCCAGCCATGGGTCCCTCGATATGTATTCTTTGGTTGGTGGTCAAGCCTCCAGGAGCACCGGGAGAGAGGGGTCAGGCCAGTTGACACTGTTGCTCCCTCCATGGGGCTGCAAATTCTCTCAGCTCCTTCAGTCCCTTCTCCAACTCCTCCATCTGGGACCTGACTCTCAGTCCAGCGGTTACTGTAAAGTGAAACTTGGGTATTCCGAAATTTTTGGGCTAATATCCACTTATCAGTGAGTACATACCATGTTCGTCCTTTTGTGACTGAGTTACCTTGCTCAGGATGATATTTTCAAGTTCCATCCATTTGCCTGTGAATTTCATGAAGTCAATGTTTTTAATAGCT
>CM052709.1:31632685-31720185 GCA_028551405.1 Uromys caudimaculatus
GTTATTTATTTATTTCTTAAAGTCTTCTATCATCATCATGAGAACTGATTTTAAATCTGAGTCTTGCTTTTCTGGTGTGTTGGGGTATCCAGGGCTTGCTGTGGTGGGAGAGCTGGGTTCTGATGATGCCAAGTAGCCTTGGTTTCTGTTCCTTATGTTCTTGCCCTTGCCTTTTGCTATCTTGTTAACTCTGATGTTAGCCGGTCTGGCTGTGGCTTGTCCTTCCTGCAGGCCTCTGTGTCAATACTCCTTGAAGACCAGCTCTCTCTGAGAGGTGTTTGGGTTTGGAGAGCTGTGACACCGGGTCCGCTCTGGGGTGCAGACAGAAACCAGAAGGATCTTGTCCCCAGCTGTCCCTTGGGTCCTGTGTCCTGATGGCTCTGCAAGGGTCCCTCTTGATTCAGTGAATTTGAACAGAAGTGGTCGTTTTGCCTGTGCTCGAAGGTGTGTCAGAAGTCCTGGGATACCAGCTCTCTCCTGGAGCCCTGTGGTCCAGGCTGAGGTCCCCAGGCACAGATGGAAACCGGAATTTTCCTGTCCCTGACTTTTCCTCAGTCCCTGTGTCCAGCGGGTTCCGGGCGGGTCCCTGTGAGCAGTGGTGCTCATCTTATCCCCACTCACGGCTTTTCCATACTCCTGGGAGGCTAGCTTTCTCCCAGCGCTACTTGGCTATGGAACCCTGGTGGCCCAGGCAGAGGTCTCCCGCCACAGATCCATTTTCTACTTTTCAACTGACTTTCAATATTGTGATAGTTTCTAATGTGCTATGGCTTGTAGGTTTGATGTCAATTCCCTTTCAAGGTAGATAGATGATTTGAAAAAAAAAAAATGAGGCCTGGGGAGGTGGCTCAGCAGCTAAGACTATACTGCTCTTGCAGAAGGCCCGAGTTCAGTTCCCCATCTGGCAGCCCCTTCAGATATGTGTACATCTGTTCTTGTGTGCTCACACCCACGGCCTCTGATCATGGCATTCACCGTTCATGTGCATAGGTACCATTTTAGTATTTTTGCCCCATTTTGTTCCTTTTCTTACTTTTTCTTTATCCTCTTCTCTATTAAGTAAGCTCATCACTGCTGTTGGAAAGATCCAGCTTTACATTGAGAGACCCTGCTGAAGCACTGCTAGCCAACTGCACACACCAATGTGCAGGATCTGGTTCTGGACTCTGAGTTTGGTTCCACTTCATATCATTTTCCATGTGCCAGTATTCTGTTGCCCCCATTACTTTAGCCTTCCAGTTAGCTGCGAGTGGGAAGCCTGGGTTTTCACATTTGTCCTTAGTGTTTTGACTATTATATGTCTCTTAATTTCCACAGAAATTTTATGAAAGCTATGTCCATTCTGGTAAAGAAGCAGAGGGGACAGCAATGGTTCAAATTGTCAGTACTATTTTCCCTCTTCTTTAGTCATGAAGCCTGTGCCTTAGGAGGATGTCTAGTGTTCCCTTTTATCATTCTCTGCCTTATTCCCTCCCTCAAGGGAAAGAATCTTTCGCTGAACCCTGAGCTAGGCTGGTGGCCAGCAAGCTCCCAGCACACTCTGGCCCCCTCCCACTTGTCAGGGTTATAGGTCCACATGTGGCCACACTGGCTTCTCACTTGAGTACTGGGATTCAAACTCAGGTCCCCATATCTGCAACTGGAGGTGCTCTTACCCACAGAACCCCTTGAAAAGAGTCCTTAAATTGTCTTTCAGCTCTGTGCAGTGTGGTGATTTAAATGTGATGTGTCTGCATGCGTTCCAGTGTTTGAACACTTGGTCTGTGTGTAGATTGTGCTGCTTTGTGGGGAGGTTTACGGATGGCCTTGCTGAAGGGAACAATTCACTGAGATCAGGATTTCAGAGTTGTAAGCTTCACCCTACTGAGGCTCTCTGCTTCATGCGTTCAGTTGAGGATGTGAGCCTTTCAGCTCTGCCCATGATGTCTTCAGCTGCTGCCATGACTCTTGGCTTTAATGGGCTCTTATCCCTCTGAAACTGTTAGCCCCCCAAATCTCTTTCTTCTGTGTAGTTATCTTGGTCAGTTTTTTTTAAATCACAGAAACAGAAAAGTGACTAATGCATGTAGCCCCTGCCCAATTAGAGAAGTCAGCTCTCTATTGTGTGAAGTGTTCCTTAAATAACTTAAACTTGTCTGTCCCGGTTGGAGCATTTCTGTGTATGTGTAGAGACACACCTTCAGTATCTGGGATTTTGGATCTCTACCTTAACTGCCACTTACTTCTTGTACAGAAACTCAAGGCCAATAATATGGGAGATAAAAAGTTCTTCTAACGTCCTTTCCTAGGTATGGACTTCTAGTACCCCAGAGGTGTTAAGGGTCTTTTCAAAGTATCTTGCTCTCTTTGTCAACAGATTTTACAAGTATTTGACCACATTTAAGCTCAACCCACTGATATTACCACGTCGGATGACTTGGATGTCAAATATTTGCCTATAACCAGGCTGCTCACTGTGAGGGCTTTGAGTCAGAAGACACGTATTCTGCTGTGTCAGCAGAGCTTTGGGTGGAAACAAGGAAAGATCAGGCTGGGGAGGCTTGTAAAGGGTTCCAGATCTACACTGCTTCTTCGGCAGGAGCTGAACAGTGAGGTTTATGGCTCCCAAACCTCTGGGCATATTGTTTTTAAAGTCGTCCTTGGAGCTGGGGAGAAAGGTCTAGGACTTCCAATGTTGGAACACCATTGAAACCTACTGTTTCTACTGAGATTTTTTTTAAAGCACTACTTGAGCTGTTGGTCATGTTGAGATAGCTTTCAGAGTAATGATGAAGTGGACGTTGGCACTTTTGCTATGACGTCTTTGCTCTTATGGACAGATGGACAGATGGACAAATGGAGCTTAAAAGAATGTAGTTACATCACCATCACTCTCTTTATTTTCCACTTGTATCTTCTCTTGGGACAGATAATCCTAGAATCTCATGTCAAAATGCCTGGGACACAGTAAAGAGGTTGATTTAGGATGAGGAGTTTCTGGATAAGGGAAATGGACATTTACCATTGTTTCTTTGTTAAGTTTTCATTAGTGCAGTGCGATGTGCCAGCCTCTGTAGCTGGAGGGAGTAGGTGAACCACAGCAGACCATGGTAAGGAAACACATTAGAGCAGACTGAAAGGCGACTGTCTGAGTGAGATGAGATTTTGGTATACAAAGATCAGATGACTGTTCAGTGAGGACCCATGGCTCACCCTCAGTCACCGCTCTTCATAGGTTGTCTGTGTTAAAATGGAAATGCTAATTTATGCTCATATCCTTTGCTTTTTGCAACTGATAATGCCTCATAAATTTCAGCAGTTCTTTCTCTCAAGAGTTGGTGCAACGTTTGGTACTTAAAATGGTAGACCCCATTTACTCAGCACATCTGTGGCAAGAAATAATTGACATCCAAATGATGCTCCAACGAGGCATCTCTGTCTCCTTGGTGACCGATTCCATTGGTGGAAAGATCCAGTCACAACCCAACTCCATGCATCATGGTACTCACGGCCTCTTACAGGCTGAGCATATCAACAGTAGACAGTTCCAGTGTGAAGACACAGGTGGCAACATGAGTCACCTTCTTTAAAGCAGAGTGTTGACCCTCAAAGTAGCAATGCTTTCCCCACTCCCTGAACTAAGTCTGTCCAGTTTGTAAACCACACTCACACTCTGCACAGAACAAAGCACCTTGCTGAAACATATGGTTGTGAGGTTTCTAGCTGTGTAAGATGCTTAGGGCTCAGCTGACCTCTTCAGAGTAAGCTCTGGGCAACACCTGTCTTATCTCAGGATCACTTTGAGAACAGGCCTCTCATCACAAAGTCATAGCATAATAAGCTCTGGAGTGAACTATTGGTAGAATCTCAGCAGCCAGGGCAGAGCAGGATTCCCTATGCAAATGATGAACAGCAATCTCAGAGGAGCCATCACTTAAAACCCACTTGGAACATGGGTCCCATTAGCTGACATCATGGCGGCTGGTTTGATGGGAACATCTTGGAGATGAAGGAGCAAGTTCTAGCACAAAAGACAGCGAAACCGCAAGAGTTTACTGCTCTGTGTAGCATAGATAGAAGGCCGACTCTCTCCAAAGCCCACACCATGCAGAACACACTGTTAAAAGCCCATGTTACACGTGGTGGTTTAAAGGCTTCTTAAGACCACTGTCAAATCATAGGATTCTACACTGGGCTGAAATAACGTACATGGGCCAACATCTTCCACCAAAAAAAGTCATTCCAAGGAGGATGGGGGAGGGGGTTTCTGAGGACTGTTGTTGGCATTGCATAGAGAAATAGATTACAAGGAACACAGTTGTCAAATCAGTATACCTAGTCATGTATGGGTGGCTACTGATTCGAGTATTCATCAGGGGAGTTACACAGAGGGTAACTAAGACAGACACCTTGCCTAATCACAAGTGTTTCCCTGAGATCCTACTCTAATCTAGTATAGTAAAACATGAAGACACTGTTAAGATGCTGGATTCCAGTTGAGTGGCATGTCTTTCCTTAGAGAAAGCCATTGATAGCCTAAGATTCCTGAATTAAAAACTAGTCTTCAGGTCACAGAAATGACTCAGAGGGTAAAGAGCTTGCCACCAGAACCTGAGGACCCAAGTTTGATCTCCAGTATCTATGTAAGAGCTGAGCCCAGCAGCACGAGTGAGGGCTGTGGAGACAGCTCATTGTCTGGTCAGTTCAGTCCATTAGTGAGCTCCAAGTTCAGTGAGAAAGGCTGTCTCAAAAATAACGGTGGACAGGGATTTAGGAAGATGCGGTGTTGACCTTTGGCCTCCATATGTACTCCTGCACAGGCACAGGCTTGTCTACGCATACAAATCTCTAGCTGGATTGTCACATAAACGTTCTGTAAATATCTTATGAGTATATTTCAGTAGTGTTTATAAGGTTAGTGTTTGATTATAAGAACCTAGTACCAATGTGGGTGTCCACTTATTCATTAAAGCTCTGTCCTTTCTTCTTGCAGTGCCTTGGCAGGTTACAATGGCACCATCTTCGCATATGGCCAGACAGGCAGTGGCAAGACATTCACCATCACAGGCGGGGCTGAACGCTACAGTGACAGAGGCATCATCCCAAGGACCCTGTCATATATCTTTGAGCAGTTGCAAAAGGTAAAGACGTGGCGGGGAGATGCCGCACGGCATTCTGCACTGTGCCCCCATGGGAAGGTAGGGCTGTAGAATAAATAGCTCTGGCCTTCACAGTTAAAGGAAGGCTAGGATTTTGCTGGAAATGTAGAAATTACGAAGGTGCTTCTTTTATGAGGATAAGATGTTGACAAAGGCCGAGGCTCCATTTGAGATGCCTACCGGGCTTAAAGAGCAAATGACAACTTTTGTGACAGAGTGGGGATCGTTGTGATGGACACTCCTGTGTCTGATATGTGGGTGCATATGTGTGTGTGCTGGTAGAGAAGTTGATGTTGGAGGTCCTCTATTGCTCTCCACTGATTTTTTTTGAGACAGAGTCTTTCACTGAACCTGAGCTCATTGATTTGACTGGCTGGCCAGTGAGCTCTAGGGATGTCCTTCCCTTCCTCCTAACCCAGCAACAGGGCTATTCACCTTATATCAGGTCACACAGCTACACCACCACAGCCAGCTCTTCACATGGGTTCTGGGGATCTGAACTCTGATCTTCCTGCTTGCACATCAAGCAGTTTGCCCACTGAGCCATATCTCTCCAGTCCCCTCATGTGAATTTTTAATACAACAAATATGGTAATTAGCAAATATGGCATCTTTATTCCCATTTCATAGTTGGAAAAACTGAGCCTCTATTGATGTATTTTTCTCTGGGTCCACAGCTCTGTAAGCAACTGCTTCCTTGCCTCGCCTCCATGCCCCCTGTAGCTCAGATCAGTTTGTTTTGTTGGCTGTGTTTAAATCCATTTCCTGTGATGAGTCACTTCACTTCTGTGGGTTTCTGCTTGCCATTTTCTGAAAGTAAGGACTGAACTGCTCCGGAGGCTCCTCTGTCTCCCGTCCAGCTCCAGCAAGTCCTTGGATTCTGTATAAATGTCTAACTGCGCTGTTGTCACAGTCACTCGGGAATTCCCTACTGAATGCTATTTGCATTTTGAGTCGCGAAGACGGAGAAGAAACTGCTGAGATCTGCATAATTCTAATTGCCATCCATAAAGCAGCAATTACCCGTTAGTTCAGCTCTTCTCTCGGTGGCCCAAGTGCGCCAAGTGTGTGTGCCAGAAAATGTGGAGGAAGGAGGGCTGAGTGGAGGGTGTGCCTCATCCTGAGCCCTTCTCCTCACTTCCGCATGTATTCCTGACACTACCTGTCTTGTCTTACATACACATGCCACAAGCAGGGACTATAATTTCCAATAGTTTTTGTTGCTGTGGACCAAAGTGGAAGGCTGTCATCTTAGAGGGATGGGCAGGGCTGTGTAGGTTGTCAGGGTTCTGAGACCATATATCACTGATAGCATGTGACTTCTTGTCTCAATCATGGAGCTGCTGTGAGGAGACAAAGATATGGTATTTTATGATCTCAATCAGGAGAGATGACTCAAGTAGTTAAGAGTGTGCCCTACTCTTGCGTAGGACTAGAGTTTTGTTCTAAGCACTGACACAGAAAAACACATAATTAAAAATAATAAAAACAAGTCTTTGAAGTTCTTAGCACACAAAGTATGCTTAGTTCATAGTCTTTATTACCATACCATTAATATTCATATATGCAAATGTTCAACAATTGTTGCCATGCTCATTAATATTCATATGTGTACATGTCCATATGATACCTGACCAGTTTCAGAAAACCTTTTGAAGCTCTCAGAACCAATGAACCCAATTTCCCTGATTAGCTTAATTAGAAAATGTAAATTCTCTCCTAATGGAAAGTATGTTTTGTATCTTCCAAAATATTCTCTGTGATTACCAAACAACACCTCTGGAAGTCTACTAAGTGTCCAGAGCACTGGCTACCTGTCAGGGTTGTGGGGAGATTCCTTTGGCATTGATGTCACTCTAAGTCCTTGGTTACTTCTGAATCATTCCAAGGGATTTCCTGGAGCTGGAGAAAGCTGACCAGACCGACTTAGCCAGGGAAGCTGACATGGATCAGTTTCTGCCACGGGCCACATCACATTCATTATGATCACAGTGGGTTGTGCTAAAACCAGCCTGGCAACTTAAAGTGCCCACGAAGTGTGTCTAGAAAAACAGACTGGACCCAGAGGCCCCTGACTGCAAGACTAAGGCCAAGTCTTTCTTCAAGACATCCCAAAACCCCAGTGCATCCTGGGTCCTGAAAGGCCTGTGAGTGGCAATGCATTTCCATTGGACTTAAGGGTTCCGTTTGCTTCAGAAAGCCTTCTCCTTATGTTGGAGCGCTGCGAGGCTCAGACTGTCTGGGGCAGAAGAGACGGCTGTGTGCAGAAGACACGTGTGTTACATTATAGTCTGGCAACCCAGATGCTGAAAAGGACTGAGAAAGGTAGCCAGCCACACCACTCGGTGAGATCTGAGTGTGGTGTGTACAGCAGTAAAACTGCAGGAGAAACGGAAACTGGAGGAGCCAAAGCACTGTCCTTACCCCAGGCAGTGGGCCTGCCGTTTTCCCGACTTATCCAACTTGTAAAGAAGAGAGTGTCTCCATTACAGATGATGGCTCAAGTGCACTGTTCTTTTCTGTGTCCTTTCTCCTTACACTCGCGTGTTGTTTTAGCTGCTTGGATCGTGGCTGTGATGTGATAACCAATAAAAACTGCTTAAGGTTGATTTTGCCCCGGTGTATGAGGCGGTAAGCACTCCATATGGGGAGGACACGGTGGTGGGAGCATGGTGTGACCCTCAGTCACATCATGTCCACAATCAGGAGACAGAATTACGAATGCTAGTGCTCAGCCCCTTCCTCTCGTTCCCCTCCCCATTCACTTCAGGACTCCAGCCCATGGGAAGGTGTTGTCCATAATGGGGAAGGGGGGAGCTTTTCTTCTCCAGTTCTACAACTCAGGAAAACCATTTCACAGACATGCCCAGAGGTGTGTCCCTTAGTGACTGTAGATCTCAAGTTGACCTCACAGATCACCCTTAATTGTCCATTTGGAGGCTTCTAGACATGATGTCTGAAAACAGTTATCAACATCAGTAACAGTAACTATTGCCACAGTGGTTCCTTGCTGCCCAGGTATTTTGGGTAGACTTGAAGTCAACACTCCTCTTTCATGGCAGTTTTGCAAGGTGATGGTTACTTCATAAATTATTATTAGTGTGAGACCCTGTTAGGAGCACAACTGCTCTCGCAGAGGATGGAGTTGGGTTTCCAGCACCCATATTGGGTAACTCACAACTGCCAGCTCCAGCTCCAGGGATCTGATGCCCTCTTCTGGCCACTATGGGTAGCTGTACTCATGTGCACAGACAGTAAACTATTAAATATTTTTAAAAGAATATAAAATTCTGAGTCGTGGGAGAGTAAAGGAAATGAATTTTGATCACGGATGGAAACTTCTTTGCTACTGAAGTCTTTGCTGTCTTATGACTTATGTCTTATTTGACTGTTCACAGAATGCAAGTTTATTTTTTCTTAGTAGCCTTTTGTGTGTGTGTGGGGGGACGATCTGGAAAGTTAAAAAATAATGTATTGCTCAGTCCTACAACCAGCGGCTCACTGTATTTTATGTATAATGTGGAACCAATAAAACTAACAGACTGAAGTTACTTGTAATCATGGATATTGGCTATTACAAGAAAAAAAAAACAAAACCCTTCACGCAGATGGCCACAGCAACTCGAAAGTGTCACGAAATGAAAATGTAAACCATATAACATGGAGCAGCACAGGAGGGATGCTGTGAGCAAGGCCAGAGACGACTGGCGCGTCTCTCTCCAGCCACACAGTTGTTTTTAGTCATTAAACAATGCCTTTTCCTCCCCAACCAGGACAGCAGCAAGATCTACACGACACACATTTCTTATTTGGAAATCTACAATGAATGTGGCTTTGACCTGCTGGATCCAAGACATGAAGCCTCCAAACTGGAAGATCTGCCGTGAGTAGCACGCTAACACAGACCCGCAGGAAATGGTTTTCAGATGCTTGATTCCATTGTTGCCTTTGAAATGAGCCGCGTTTCTGGTCTCGATCATAATTAGCAAATACCGGATAGCAGCATCTTTCCGTAATGGGCAGGAGTGATTCGATCTCAGATTGCTGGAAACTCATTTCTGGGGGGGAAAACTGTTTGGGAGTCAGTGTGAGAGTGCAGTGGGGTAGACGCAGTGGGCACTGGAGATTGGGGGCAGCACTTTACCCCTGCCACAGGAAACCCAGATACTCCTTTAATCAGCCCCTTCTTCCCAAAACAGCATTTGATTTGTGCAGCAATAAGATAACCTGAGAGAAAAATAAAATTGGAAGTTTTCCCCCAAAAGCTTCTCTGCTGTCATTAGCACTGACATTCACAGCCCTTTGATCAGATCAACACTAGTTGTTTTCAGTAAAGTGCTGTCTTCAGGTCTGTTGACATCGGATGCTCCCCTGCCAGAGTTCACACAGCATTGCTGTTTGTTTGAAACCCTGCCTGAGTTACATGGAGTAATTGGTAATCATTCATGTGCTTCTATCCAGGTGTTTTTATGTATTGGAAGTTGCCTATAGCCAAGAAAAAAGGTTTTAAAGATTCATTTTATATTTAAATGTGTGTGTGTGTGTGTGTGTGTGTGTGTGTGTGTGTGTGTTTGTGTGTGTGTGTACATGAGTACAGATACTAATGGGAGCCAGAAGAGGTCATCCAGTTGCCTGGGGCTACAGACACCGTGGTTGTGAACTGCCTGGCATGGCGTGGGTGCTGGGAACTAAACTTGGGCCCTCTGGAAGAGTGGTGTGTGCTTTTAATTACTCAGCCATCTCTCCATTGTGCATGTATGTATGTATGTAAGTATATATCTTATAAAATACTCTAAAATAATTTAGAAATACATAGGAATTTTTGGTGAAAAAGATTACATGCAAGTTTATGTTCAATAGCCAAGTTATTAAATTAGTAAAAAAACTTGAAAAGAAATATTAAAATAACATATAATTCATATATTCTTATATTAACATTCGTTGAGGTGCTTCATGTATCACCTTTTTATTTTTATAAAATTTCCGAGACGGAGTCGAGAAAGAGAACAATTATTTGTATTATAAAAATTAGTTTAACAGTGAAGAGAAGACAGATCACCAACTCTATGGAAGAAAATAGCTTTGCAAACTTAGGAGAATAAAGCTTACTTTTAAAAAGCTAGAACTTTTCCCTGGGGCTAGGGATGGGAGCATTGGACGTAGGGCACAGTTGGGAAGACTGTCGTGCATGTTGTATGATGCCAGAGTTCACATGAGGAGATGGGGCCTCTGGATATGTGCAGGTCATTAAGGTGCAGCCCTGTTCAACATAGTTATTGTTCTTATAAAAGAGTTTCTATCCTTATAAATGGGGGTTAGTTTGGCCAGTCTATAATGTTAAGGATTCCAAGAGAAGTTGGTAGCTCATAGTCCAGAAGAGGGCTTGAGCTAAAACCTTGATTTGGACTTTGAGTCTCTATGACTGTGAGAAGTATTTCTATTGCTTACGGTCCGCCCAGTTTATTTACTGCCTCTCCCTGCAGAGCAGATGCACTGTAACAAGGCATCAAGATGCCATCTGAAAGAAGTTCTTAAAGCCCCTGGAACCAGTTTGCAGAAGGACTTGAATGTCCCACTTCTGGTTTGAGGTTAATTTTAGTTCTGATCAACTTATTGTTTTATATTCTCCAGGTTGACCTATATACCTCCAGTTTCAATATTGCTTAAATGTGATTTCAATATATTTAGAAGGCTGTTTGATACTGTATCCATTTAGCAGAATAATTGTAATAGGTTCACCTGTAGGAGTTATAATCCATAGCCCTGGGTTCTTGGCCAGGTTTGCAGTGGACCTCAAATACAATGAGAAAGCCATTGGTTACACCCGTAACATTAGTGCCACTATTACACCCATGGGCTTATCTTGATCATTCATTATTGTAGCTAATAGGGTTCACAGCTGGATAAGACTATTGAGAACTTTTCTCCCCCAGCAGCCTACATGACATCTTCCAAAACTATGAAAGCAAACCATCCGTGATTAGTTTCCAGGTCAATTTCAGCTTGATTTATTGAAGTCCTGTGACCAGAGCATGGGATGTCTTCAGCAATAAGGTCTCACTCTCAATTTCTGTTGAGAAACTAAGAGTGAAGGCAATATCCTGCATTGACTTGGGGCCGTTAAAGATTGCTTTCAATTAGGCTCATCAATACCCAATAGTCGGCAGATGTTGAGCACCGTTCCAGGAATGAAGGGATTGTCTCTGATAAACAGAGAGGAGAGATAAAAATGAGATAATTGAAAGAAAGAAGAAAGGAAAGGGAGAAAGGAAAGAGGCGGAGGAAGATTACAAGATAAGGTGATCCAGATGGATTAACTCTGACCCTTAGTTTGACTGAATTAGAACTGAAAGGTGACCCACCAAAGGTTGCTTTTGTCGTTGTTGCCCTGGGACCTAAAATTCAGAGAGGTTTGATCTACCCAGCATTTCAGAAGAATTCATCGGCAGCTTAGCAATGGGCATATGCACATATGTAGCAGATGTGCAGCTTGGCCTTCATGTGGGTTCCAAACAACTGGAGCAGGGGCTATCCCAAAAGCTGCTGCCTGTACGTGGGATATGTTCTCTAGCTGGGCTGCCTTGTCTGGCCTCAGTGGGAGAGGATGCACCTAGCCCCACAGAGACTTGATGTGCCAGAGTAAGGGGATACCTAGGGGGCACTACCCTCTCAGAAGAGAGGGGAAGGGGGAAGGAGGAAGGATTTGGGGAGGGGGTGACTGGGAGTGGAGGCAGTGAGCAGGATATAAAGTGAATACATAGAAAATAAATAAAATAAAATAAAATAAAATAAAATAAAATGGAGATATTCACACTTTCATGCTAGAGTGAAAAGAGGGATTTTTTAAAAGAGTTTTTACACACGGGGGCTGTGAGAATTAAGGAGTCTATTAAAAGGATTTCCGTCAAAAACTTGAGAAGGTGACAATGAAGACTTTTCAGATGTGACTTTGGGTCTGCAATACCACACTGTTTGTGTATATTTATGACACAGTCTTCTGAGGTGAGGTGTATGTGGCAGAGTGTGTTTCTCCTGGCTTAGCAGCCTCCCTAGTGCCCATGCCTTACTATTTTTTAATTATCTGTCTGACTGGGGAAGTGGTTCCATTGTTAAAGTTCTTGTCATGCAAGTGTGAGGACCAGAGTTCAGATCCCAAGAACCCCCATAAATGCAGGGTAGTTTTGTTGCCCTGCCTGTAGTCCCAGCCTCAGAAAGCAGAGACAGGACCTCCAGAACAAGCTGCCTAGGGAGACTCCATATTGGCAAGCTCTGAGTTTGATTCAGAGAACTTCCTCAGTGAATACGGGTCTCTTCTGTGGAAGGGCAATGACGGATGAGTCCCAGCTTCAACCTTGCACACAACCAGATGCATATGTGTGCACATGTGCATGCATATCCGCATGTGGCCAACATGCTTGTACATACGTGCACATGTGAAAATGGAAAAGAGAAAATTATTTATTAAATTGAAACAAAGGGGTTGAGATTTTGAGGGAGAAGAGGAGGAGCAGAGTTCAAATCTCGTGCATGGGGACCACTGTACAGCGTGGGGTTCAGTCAGGATGAGAAAAGGCGTCACTCTCTAAGTAATGGGATGCGTGTACATGGTACTTCAGCAGAAGCCAGAATCTTCAGAATCTAGCCACAGCTAGAATCTTACACAAGTCTTTCATTTTATGTTTCTTTATACAGTATAAGCAGTGGGTCAAATACCATTTACCAGTCTTCTAATGTCTAACATCTAGAGTTCAAGGACTGGTAATGTTCACAATGTGAAACTTCCTTGGTGATTTTTCTCCATTTCACACAGGAACAGTGATCTGGATATTTTCTAATGTTCCCCACCTGGAAAAGAACAAGGAGAGTGATTCAATCCTCCACGTGTCCTCTGCAGCCTGATCATGCATTCTCCACGTGTCCTGTGCATGCCTGAGCATGCATTCTTCCCATGTCCTCTGTGTTCGTGAGCGTGCATTCCTCCTGTGTCTTCTGCATCCGTGATCATATGTGGAATTTAATAGCCACACTCAGTGCTGGTCAGGTTGTTGCTAGAGCTGTCATGGGCTTGAGACACTATCCTTTAGTGGCTTGTCTTTCATTGCAGCATGACACTGCTGATCCAGGTTACAGGTAAACTGGGCTCACATACACACAAAGACATATAAATATATATGAATCATATATAAATACATATGAATCAATAAATAAAATAAAAATAAACACATACACACACACGCTTATATCACACCCACTACAAAAATTAATGAAATCAGTCATAAGCCTAAATACACAATTCAAAAGTAAAAATCTATAGGATAACATGGAAGGAAATCTAGGGAAGTCTGAGTTGGGCAATGAGTATTTAGATATAGCAGCAAGAGCGTGGTCCATGGAAGGAAAACACTGATAAGCTGGCCTTCATTAAAATGAATCTGTATGTCGTCCTATGAAAGGCTCTTTTAGAAGACTGGATAAACAAGGTGTGCATGCAGAGAGAAGGAGCACACACCTATCTGATAAAGAATTTATAGCCTAAGCTGGAGACATGGCTCAGTACACAAGAGCACCGGCCGCTCTTTCAGAGGAACTGAGTTGAATTCCAGCTCCCACTTCTCCGCTCACAACCATCTGTCACTCCAGGGGATTTGTCACTTTCTGTCCTCCACAGGCACTGCATGCATGCTGTATACATACATATTTCAGGCCAAACACACATACACAAGACACAAAATAGCACAGCTGTATAAATGGATTTATATGCAGAATAATACAATACCTCTTAAAAGCTAGTAAGGATAAAGTCATGGATGACTTAATTGGACAAAAGATCTCACCAGCCATGTCTCTAAAGACTAAATACGCAGACGAAAAGTTAGCAGATGTAAGTGAGCTCAGCAACATCTGTAATTAAAACAACACTGAGGGGCCACTGTGTACCCGCAAGTGGCTAAAATCCCAGAGTCTAACAATACCAAAGGCTGGCAAGGTTGTAGAACAATAGAAATTCTCACTGCTGGTGGTAATGCAAAACGATATGATCACAGCTGGGAGACAATCCAGAAGCATCTTATAAAACCAAACATTCATTCCACGACACAGCAATCATGCGCCTAGACATTTACCAAGATGAGCTGAAAACTTCGATTCACACAAAACCTGCTCACAAGTGTAAAGAGCAGCCGCTTCATACTTGCCCCAAGCTGGGTGAAACAATAAGGTTCCTCAAGAGGATGAGGAGGAAACTATGGTACATCCGTGCAGTGTTGACACAAAGGAAGCTACCCCAAGTCACGGAAGATATGTAAAGGCATATGACCAGCACAAGAGTGGCTAAGAAAACCTGCATGTCCATCTAGCTGACATTCTGGGAAAGGCACAGTTGTAGACAATAATATGATCATGTTTGCTAGCGCTGAGAAGGAAGGGTGGAGTGGCCAACAGAGGAGTCAGTCAGTGGAACTAGGCTATATGATTATGTGGTGCGATCACGTGGGTAGATGACACTATACAGATGTCAAATCCCAGAGAATTCACAGCACAGAGGGTGACCCCCTAATATGCTTAGCACAGAAAAAACAAACAAACAAACAAACAAACAAACAAACAAACAAACACAGCCAGCAACTGGGATGAGTCTTCAAGAAACCTCCCCTATGCTGCCTGATTCTGTTTCTGCAACGTTCTTTCGGTACCAGAATGATAGAAACAGAGAAGAGAGCAGTGAAACAGGAGTTGTCAGGCAGAGGGTGGGGAAAGTTGTACAGGAACAGCCTCCGTCTTTGAAGACTGTTCTGCTGTGGCTACAAAGAGATTCTCAGGCAGTATAAAGCTGTTAATATTCATAATCACACACGCGCACAGAATGATGGGAGCTCTCAACTCCATTGTCCCGCCTGTGATATTTGACTAGTTCCACAAGGCTTTCTCATTGGTGGGGCTGGAGAGATAGTTCAGTGCTTGACATGAACTGACTGCTCTTGCAGACACAGCAGCTCACAACCACCAGTTCTAGTGAATACACGCACACACACACACACACACACACACACACACACACACACACAAATCATTTTTTAAAAAGTTGCTTTCATAGGGGAAAAATGGACTCCAGATTTGTGGGATTTTTTTTCTGCATTATTTCCTGCAGCTGATATGATTTACATTTATCTTAAAGCGTTTGATTTTTTAATGTAGCTAGCCATATGCTTATATGTGGATGTGCACACAAATACACACATTATGTCTTCGGTCTATTCTGTATTTAAGTAAGTGTAAATGAAAATAGAAGCTGCTTTTGCAAGCACCTCATGTCACATTGCTATAATGGGACTGTAGCTAGAGTTTAAGTGTGTCTCTTGAAGCAAACCAGGAGAACTCTTGGTCTTAGCTGTACAGAAAATAGACACCTTCCTTTAGTTAATTTTAGTATTCCTAAATGGAAAGCATACTATTTAAGACTATGATGCTTTTCATGGCTGTTACTGTAAAAGAATCACTGGTTGGAGAGATGCCTCAGTGGTTAAGGGTGCTTACTGCTCCATCAGAGGACCAGAATTCAGATCCAGGCACCCATGTTGGGTAGCTCACAAATGTCTGTAACTCCAGCTCCAAGGGGATCTGATGGCCCCTTGTGGCCTCTTTGGGACACACACACCCCCCACATAAAATTAATCGCAATACAACAACAAAACCACAAAAAGAATCAGTAGACTCCAGCATCCAGCACTGAAATTTTGGCTAAAAGATACTGCACAGCTCTCTGATAAGACACTTGTCCTAACAACAACACCTACAAATTTCTGAAGGGAATGGCAGCCTTTGGACACTGCTATTGTGCAGTGCACAACCTGCATGATTGAATGGAACCTTTGTAAGTTGACATTAAAAGAAGAAGAAGAAATCACATGGCAGCGCTTGTCTATAACATGAAAATGAGGGTCCATATTCATGGCTGTAACTTCTGGGGCGTTCCTGTCAAACAAGTCAACAGTGCTGCAATGCTTTGGAGGCCGTGCAGTGGGGACAGCTCTTTCATTGATGGCTTCCATTATTGAAAGCAAGAACTTGGCTATTGTTCTTTATATGTCTTCCAGTAAGTTACAATGAGCCTACAAATTCCTACTGAGTAGCCAAATGGAAATGATTCTGTTTATAGAGAAAATACAAAGCTTGTTGCTTCCCCATCATTAAGCAGGCTGAGTACACTTAGCAGAACTTTTCCACTTAGGTGTCCAACTCAGGACGATCGCTGACTTTTGCTTGAAATCTAAACATTTTAGAAACATTTTGTGGGGAAACTATTCACAGGCCCACTCCAAGGAATCAAATAAATAGTCTGGTGGGTTTCCATCCTGGAAGTACAGTGTTTATTTAAGAAACACTAATACAGTCCTCCTGCAAGCCTGTAAAAATTGTAGTCAGAGGCAAGGGCTGGGCAGAAGGCGGAGGAAATAATGACTGCAGTGTGAGAAGGAGCACGAGGGAGAGGGGCCGGGGAAGGAGGCAGCTTGCGAAAGACGTTTACCAGTGAGCTTCATTTTCCCCAGCCTTAACAATGCTGCTGGCAGTTGTAGAGTGGAGACCCTTCTTCTCATTTCCTGGTTAGCATCAGAGCCACGCAGGGTTTCCAGAGCCTGAGAGGGGGCGGGGCTGACAGGCTGGCAGGAATCCTCCAGGGAGACCTAGCAGGAGCAGCCAGGCAGGGAGCAACAGTCCAAAGCTGCATGTCCAAGGGAGGGGGCAGAAGCCAGGAGAAACTCAGTGAAGAGGGGAGAGAGAAAGAGAGAGAGAGAGAGAGAGAAGGAGAGGGAGGGAGGGAGGGAGGGAAGGAGAGAGAGACAAAGAGAGAGAGAGACAGAGAGAGAGAGAGGGAGAGGGAGGGAGGGAGGGAGAGGGAGGGAAGGAGAGAGAGAGAGAGAGAGAGAGAGAGAGAGAGAGAGAGAGAGAGAGAGAGAGAGAGAGATTGAGATTGCACAGGAAGCTGGGCATGGTGGGGCACACCTTTAATCCCAGAACTCTGGAGGCGTGCACAGATCAATCTCTGTAAGTTCTAGGCCAAGCCTAGTGAGACTCTCAGTAAAAACAAACAGACAAATAAATATGACAGCACCAGGATGCAGATGGAGCCTCTTCTGGGATGCCCATGAGTGAGTGCTTAGCAGACTATGAGAGATCTGTGGGCTTCAGCATCAGCCAGCACCTGTGTCTACCTTTCAAACCCTCCATAGCCAAGCAGTCAAAAGAGAGGAGAAACACAGCGTCACAACAAACAATTCTGAGAAACAAAGACAGTAAAGTTACAACACACAACTGAAACCACTGTGAAGGAAAACGCGGGGACATGCAAATTGGATTTTGACCAAAGTGGTAAAGCCAGGCAAGCACCCAGCAGTAATATAGGCATTTGATTGGTCCAGAGAAGCCACATCAGAGACGAAAGCCTGTGAAGAGTCTAGAAGTCACTCCCATGGTGCCAACAAGGAGCTAACACTTCCCTCCTCACTCGCATGCTGTGGCTGCTCTCTACCCAGACACAATCCTAACTCAGTGACCTCCATAGCTTGCCTCACCAGGGAGCCTGCTCAGCAGCCCCCCCAAGTGTATGCTGGATTTTCTATTTAACTGTCACAATGGCAGAAAACACAGGCACGTGACTTCCTCTCAAAACCTTTTCCTTTTTAATTTAGTGGTGAAATAAGCCCTGTGGGTGCTTAGCTCGATGCCCAGTCCCCCACCGAGTCAGTTTTTGCTGTGGTCAATGTTACTTGGTTTGGTTTACCCATGGGCTACATGTCCAGTAGAACCTTCCTATGGAAGAATGCATTACTGGTGGCCAGGGTCTAGGTCCAGCATTTCAGGTTCTTGGCTCTTTCCCCAAAGAATTGACAATTAGGGCTCACTCAGATTTGCATTAAATGCAAGGGGACTTTGTTCTTAGCAAGACAGTAGTCACAGAGGGACATGATCAAGCTTGACAGCGGGCCACATGAGTGAAGAGACTCACGGGCACTCATTATTGCTTGGGGCTTGCTTTCCTGAGATTCAAGAGAAGGAAGAGCTGGTTACTAGGACTGTAGACAAGGCGGGTCTCTATTTTGATTGACATATTAGGTTGCATAATCATTTTTCTCTATTGCACACATCCTTTCCTGTAATGCATCAGGTTTTAATTCCATGCCTAGTAATAAGATGGTAAATTGAAGATTCTCCTCGAAAGGTGACTTTTCTTCATCCACACTCAAAACTAATCAGGCAAGATCAGCCCATCTTTTCTTCACACCCAGATATACTTGAATAGACATTGCCTAAATTTGATCATTACCAGAGGAATGGGGTGGGGAAACGTAGACACTGTTCAGAGATGGGAGTTCATGTGGCCGGGTTGCAGGTGAGATGTCAGGGAATTCTGAGGTTGCTAAGTGCACCGTTTGGGGAGAGGTTTATGTGCACCGTGTGTGCATGTGACGGAAGTAGGCTCTCAGTGCATTATTACAAGAAGGTGGCTTGCATAATCTAAAACTATGTGAGGGTCCCAAGGCAAAGTATCTTATGCTTGCCTGCCTCAGATGCTTGGACGCTTAGCATTTCAATTGGTTGCCCGTGCATAGACTGGTGTGGCTTCTCCCTGTCCTCAGCCGCAGTCAGAAATCCCAATGGGGCACAAAATGGAACTGGCTGGGAAGTAAAGACAAGGGGCCAGAACTAGCCACTGTATGCACCCACCCTCAAGGGGTTGGGAACAGTGTTTCTCAACACCAGTCACATACAAACCATGGAGAGCTTTGACAAAAGCTGACATGCAGATAGCAACAGGACCAATCAGGGAAACGTGAAGCTCAGTGGGTATGGCCTCGGCTCCTCGTGCTTAAACACAAGAGAGGGGTTAGGGCTGGGCTTAGAGTTAGGACCAGGTTTAGGGCTAGAGCTCAGGTTCAGCTCGGGGCTCTGTTGGGTACTAGGGTTAGGGCTAGGACCAGGGTTAGGGTTTGGGGCTAGGGATAAGGTTAGTGCCCTGGTTATACAGGACTATTGTGAGGGCAGCTGAAGGTGAGTTTTTATTGCCCCCCCTTCTGTGTTCCCCCTGCTGGGGTCTTGCAGGGAAGGAGTAGTATTCAGGCCCCCTTGCTCTTCCTCCATTCATTTTAGGCTGTGCTGTAGAGATAGAGAATTCTTTCCCTTCATGCTAAGCGCGTGAATTCATTCCCCTTTTCACTTCTAATATTTTACCATCTCATTGCTTATTTTCTGACTTCACCTTCAAATATTACTTCATGTCTCGCACCTCCATTGGTGAACCTGGAGGTCAGAGAGAATCCCGTCTTCCGTGTCCCTGGAGGATGAATTTACTCAAAGCATCTTGAGCTGGTCAGAGGCAAAATCTAAGGCATAAAGGGATCTCCTCAAAATAGAACACAGCTCATCCATGTCAATTAAGAGAGCCTTCAGACTTTGCAGGCATTTTCAATACGCTCACTTCTGAGTCTTATTAAAAATAAATAAAGTATGCTTGTTTTCAGTAAGGGAAGGGAGTTTTTTCGTCTTTGTGGGTGCTGTTGAAAGGTCTGCAGTGGAGTCATCTGCAGGAATGGAGCACACCTCCAGGGACACATTGCCTGCAGATGTGCCGGGCAAGTTACATTTCCTTACTGCGGTTAGTATTTTAAGTGCCCACAAATTACATATGAAAAGGCCAAAAACTTCCTTGAAAAATGGAAAAAAATTTAATTATGGTATTTGAAAAATCTTCATTTAAAAGGTAACCGTATCCTAAATAAGTTTCCTTCCTTATTCACATATTTTATTTTTAAAAAAATAACTCTTCTTTATTCTTGAGAATTTCATACATCTATAGAGTGTAAAGTACATCCCAGATTTCCTTCCTCCAACTCGTCCATCTTTTCCTCAATGTGTCGCCCTCCAAACTTCATGTCTTCTTTTTTGATAACCCACTAAGTCTAATTAGTGCTGTGTATATGCTCTTGGTTGTGAAGACCCTATTGCTGATAACTTCATAAATTTTGCTTGCAGGATGTAGAGAAACCAGTCTCAAACTGACCAAGAAACTTCTTTCCTGCTGACTAGCTTTCATGATGTCTAAAGACACTAAGCAGGCTGCTGTGGTAGGAAAATCTTCAGTGGACTTTCTCAGGGCTGGACCCTGCATGATGCAATACCAACCGTCCAGACAAGTTGTGCCCACTGGTGGAGTAGTGGCATGGCACTTATGGGCGGAACCAACCACTTTCTGATTGTACTTGAGGCCCTTTTCTCAGGAGGGAAATTCTGGCCTGGTACTATATTTCTGAGGTCATGGTCTCTAGTAGAACCTGCTATTGTTAATTTGTGAAATGATCATTCTGTGAAACTGCCTTTTAAATATTTATGTTGATATCCATAGACCTGAGCTGCTCTCAGCTTTGGTCAGAGATACTATTCTTTTTTTTTTTTTTGGAGTGGGCAGCAGTCAATGCAAACATGTATAATTGGTCAACGTGCTGAAAAGAAGAGATTCTAGTGCTCAGCCCTACACGGGGTATCTTTATCAATCTTTGCCCCCAATAAATAAGGTTTTATGGTGAGGAAATGGGGTGTCCATTTGCTTTTCCTTTAAAGATGAAGTGTACCAACCTTTGCTCAACATCACCATTTTAAAGTTTGAAGCAAGTGAAACACCCCCAGAAATGGTTTTTGGCAAATTAAATATTAAAACTCATAAATGACATCCATTCCCTTGGAAAGGAGTTCTCTCGAGTCACCCCAAGGCTGCAGTCTGTAGGTCATTGGAGCAAGATTGGAGGAAGTTTTCCAAATCTTGTTCCCTATAGGATATCTGGAAAAGGACCAGGAGAGAATTTTACCCAGCCATTTCTGGATTCAGGGTTGCGAGGAAAGAGGCTGGCTCTGAGACAGCTCTAAGGTCATTGCAGTGGTAGATGTGATGCCACAGCAAAAACTCTGGAAGAAGATGCAATAGAAGGAAAGGTTTGTCATAAAGGGGATAGAACCAAGAAATGGCTTTGATGAACAAGATAAGGCTTTATCATTTACTTCTTGTCTGTTTTTCTCACCGTGATGAGAATCCAGGAGAATCTCTCAAAGAGGGATGGTGCTACCCTGGTTTTCATCATATGCAAGCTGATTGAGTCATGTCATGTCCATCAGATATGATAAGACACTGAATGTAAAGATGAGTGTGTCTTGCCTATTTAAGAAACTGAATTATGACAAAAAATTGTGTCATTTCATTTCCTGATACAGAGGCAGAGAGTTAACAGCTTGTTTTTTTGTTTGTTTGTTTGTTTTAACTCAGAACATGTGTTTTCAGAAGGTTTAATGACCTGGAGACTGCACTGATGCACAGCTTCTCAACTGGGTGGTTGAGATATTTTTTCCCAGCTTCAGCACTGTTTGGTGGCACTGCCCATGGGCTGTCAGTGTTGGGTGCTAATTCAGGGGTGTCTGACGTCTCCTGGGTTTCATTCATCACATCCTACTAGATGGTTTCTAAACATACGCTTGTTGTTATTCTTCTCAGCAGTACCTTCTTCTCTCATCCTGCCCTATGTCACCCCCAGGAAAGTGACAATATTGGAGGACCCTGATCAGAACATTCACCTGAAAAACCTGTCTCTTCATCAGGCAACAACTGAGGAGGAAGCTTTGAACCTGCTTTTCTTGGGGGATACCAACAGGATGATCGCTGAGGTAACAGGCATCTCTCTTAAGCAACTTTTCCAAGATCATGAGACACGATAGAATTTGGAGGCAGCAAAGATCATCATAATGATATTGTCTGAATTTCATGTTATAGCGTAGGAAACCTAGATCCAAAGAAATGAGATCTTTCCTGGGTTACCTACTGTGATTAGCTTTAATTTTCAACTTGACATCACCTAGAATGATTTGGGAAGAGAGTTCCAATGAGGGGTTGCCTGTAATGGGATTGCCTATGGCCCTGACAGTAAGAGAAACCCCAGCCCACTGTGGGTGGCACCATTCTCTAGGCTGATCACAAGCAAGCAGGAACATACATGCATTCGCTTTTCCTTGTTTTTTCTTGACTATGTGTTTGATGTGATCACCTGCCTCAAGCTCCTGCCACCTGTGACTTCCCCACAGTGATAGACTGGGAACTGTTATTGTGAGCTACAACACACCATTCTTGCTACCTAGTTGCTTTTTGTGAGGATCCCACCCCCACACTTGAAGTGTCCATTCTTTATTTTGGTATACTATAGGAACCTGGGAAATATATTACATTTAAAGATTTCTTGTTTCCCTTTCACAATGTGGAGCTACCCTACTCTACAGAACAAAAGCAATCTGTTGAAAGTCAAGTTCCTTGAGCAAGGACACCTAGACCTCGTGGTTCCCAGCCCACGGCTTTCTAGTTCGCCACACTGTCTGACTTTTCACTTTTCTGCTTTTTAATTTAACACAGATTGTTTCGCATCTAATCAGTGGCAACCTATAAAACATCTTAATTATAAGATGCTTCCTTTTAGAAATTGAAAAGTACAAGGCACAGTTCATTCTTTCTACCCTCAGATTGCCGGTCTAGTGGCATGTGTTTATGTTGCTGTGTATTTTCATTTAGTTGGTCAGTTAATATTTGTAAAACACTCAGAAAATACCATGGAACACAGGAGGTTATGTGTCCTATGTTCCAGGGCCGCATTTAGGACACACTTATACGAAAAAAAAAAGCATGCTTATCTAACATTTAGATTTAACTGGGTTCCTTCATTTTGTCTTGAGACCCCTTAGTTAGCAGTTAGGATTGACTCATACCTTAAATCAGTTACTGAGCAGAGTTGGAGGCTCATGAGGCTCCATCCAGTCACCAATCTGAAGGAAATGGATGCAGTGTTAATAGTGACAACAATGGTGGTGGTGGAGATGGTGGTGGTGGTGGTGGTGCAGATGATGGTGGTGGTGGTGGTGGAGATGATGGTGGTGGTGGAGTTGGTAGTGTGAGAACATGTCTCTTATATGCAGTTTCAATTATCATTATGACTTTCTTTTTAATTTTTATTAAAAAATATTTTATGTGTATGGCTCTTTTGCCTGCACATACGTCTGTGCACCTTATGCATACCTGATACCCAGGAAAATCAGTCCCCTGGAACTAGAGTTACTTTTGGTTTCAGAGGGCTGGCATCCATGACTATCACGGTGGGGAGTGAGGCAGCAGGCAGGCAGGCGTGGTGCTAGAGCAGTTAGCTGAGTGCTCACATCTTGAGACAACAGTCTTGAGGCAGAGACAATAGATTCAAATAAGAAGGGTGTGGGCTTTTGGAGGAGCCCACCTGCTGTGATACACCCTCAAGGCTACACCTCCAAGACTTTCCCAAACAGTTACACCAACGGATGACTAAGCATTCGGATATGTGGGCCATTTGTCTTCAAAGCACCACACCCGCTAAGCCATTACCACAGTCATCTGTTCACTGACTGAATAGTTTTAAGTCCACTGAGCCCCTTACATAGGCTGTGTTTATGTGACTTATGCCATATAAGGACTTTTGACTTGATTCTTTCACTGGATAAAAGTCTGCATAGGCTTTCATTTTCCTGTTTGTATTTAGAGCTTCAATGTTTTGCCCATGAGGTCATCTGGGACACTCTTACTGTTTTCAAGAATTGAAGGTTAAGGACCAAAGGCAGATTAAGAATGTGTGCAGGTCAATGAGGAAAGATGTTGGGTAAATCTGACAATCTCTGAACACGGGTTTAGCAACAGCGAGCCAGGAGGTGCGGCATGTACAGGTCTATGTGAAGGCAGAGGAGGCTGGCCCAGCCTCAGTGCTCACCCCCTCCAGGGTGACTCATGCCTAGGTAAGGTGATGCCCTGTCTTGGCTCTTGGCATTGTTCTGTCTTCAGTGAGTTTTGGAAAAGTTCTCACCCTCTTTCAGTATAGCCTCCAAGAGTGTAGAAGCTTGGCCATTTGTTACTTCTGAGCTATGTGTTAGGTTTAGCTCACTATGGGGCTGGAGAGGTAGATAGTAAATAAAGCACTTGCCGTGCAAGTGTGAGGACTGGGATTCCTTCCCCAGAACTGATGTAGAAGCCAGGCAGGTGTGCAAGTGGCCTGTGATCCCAGCACTCAGGAGGTGGAGATGGGACCCCTACCTGTCTAGCTTTCATAGCTGGAATTGGGGACCTGATGAGCAGGGCTTAGTAAGGAATACTGCTGCAGTAAATAAAGTGGAGAGTGGTGGAGGAACACACTTGACATCGGCTTTGGGTCTCTACACATTCCCTCGTGACCACCGATGCCAAATCACTCTATAAAGTACTCACAAACCGAATCCAAAATACATCAAAAATGTCATCTACCATGATCAAGTAGGCTTCATCCTAGAGATGCAGGGGTGGTTCAATGTATGGAAATCAGTAAACAAACTGAAAGAAACACACACACACACACACACACACACACACACACACACACACACACACCCTGTACAACACCAGAACTAACAGAGGTATCACCATCCCTGATCTCAAGCAGAGCAATAGTAATAAAATCTGCATGGTATTGGCATAAAAACACGTTAGTCAAAAGAAGAGAATGGAAGACCCAGAAGTCAGTCCACCCACCTATGGACATTTTGTTTTTAGTTAACTCCATACAGAATTTCAAGCCATTTCAAAAAAAATTTTTAAGGAAAGCCCTTTGTGAAATGTACCTGCTATGTTTTCCACCTCCCAAAAGCCCACTTTCCTATTGCCCGCTGGGGGAATTACCTACTAATAATCTCATAAACGCCTTCAATACAGAACAGCCGAATCCTAGTGTCCTTGCGTTAATATTGCCCATTGTGTTCATTTTTTCCCTGTTTGCTTCTTATTTTGTCCTTTGGTAAAATCAGTGGTCATAACCTTACCATTCAATAGACTTGACATTGGAGTAGACACTTTACATGCATCTTTAATAATATCATTTACCATTCATTCATTCATTCATTCATTCATTCATACTTGTATGTTTGCATGTATGTGTGCACATGCCAAAACATACATGTGAAGGCCAGAAGACATCACGTGGGTTCTGGAAATCAAACTCATGCAACCAGTGTTAGCAGCAGGCTCCCTTACCCACCCACCCATTGCTGTCATCTACGCGCAGTATTTCCTGCTCTTACTTTATTGGGGGACATCCAGGTTTAATGGGTTCTGTGTCCTGCTGAAGCTTACACAGCTTACTGAGTAGATGCTGGGTTCTGCCCCTGTCCCTCTGACTCAGAAGCTCATGTCCCTTTATACCACAGTCATCACATTGACATCTGTCAGCTATTTTAAGCATGGATGTACTTCTGAATTATCTCAGAAGTATTCCAAGTATTTAGCACTTCCGTTTATCTCTTGAATTCAATGAAAGCAACCGCTCATACATAAAACTAGAAAAGCAGACTGCCAGCTCCTGAAAACTCCTTATTATTCAGCTTTCCGACACGCCTGTCTTGGATCACAAACTAGCTGTCAAAATGCAATTTGTCAGCACAGAACGAGCTTCCCATGATAAAAAGAACACACTAATCATTTCTTTAAGAGAGGGAGGGTGGGGAGAGAGAGAGAGAGGGAAGTTCCCAGTTTCCTTTTGCACAGACTTCTCTAGAAGTTGCCATGGAAACCAGAAAACATTTGCAAAACAAAGTCCAGATATGTAGGACACAAGGTGGAGTATGCTTTTCTTTGGTATCCAGCCTCTTACAGAAAAGTTGTTAAAACCAGTTCTTTATTCAGAAGTCTTAAGTTCTGCAATCCTCCCACTATTTTGAATAATACTTGATTATGTCCTACAGGTAATTTTTTTTGAAGTGAGTTTGAATGTTGTATGCACTGAACCATGAGTGAGCATACCCCCAGGCCCACCCGTAGCTGGTGCGACTTGATATTTCTAGAATCTCTCGTAGTTGAGCTGTTCCCATCAACTGGGGCCAGTCTAGTGTTTTTGGAGACGGCATGCTGGATGTTCTTGTCAGACCACCTTGGTCCCCGCTAAATCTATTGGCACTTTCCTGGGATGGCCCCACCCCAGTTCTCCAACACCCTCTACCCACACATGGTAGAGGGTCAGCCTGGGCCAAAGCATCCATGGTCCTTACGACTGCAGTCTGGGGCTTAGTGGATTTGAAATGAACTTCACTGAGGTGGGCATCAGTTTGCACCTGGCTGCTAGAAAGTCAGAAGAGTTACGTGAGCAGGCCCATGCTGCCTCTGCTCATCGTGCCCCAGTGTCCCCAAGGTCTGCCAGTTGGCGGGGAAAACAAGAAAAGCCCGTTGCAATTTGCATTTTCAATGTTTTATAATTTTTAAAAATTTTTTTTTATTTTTATAGAACCCTTTTATTTATTTTGTGCATATGTGTGTGGGTGTGGTATGTTGTCTGTGGAAGTCAGAGGACAACTAGCAAAGTGATTTCTCTCCTTGCACTGTGTGGGGCCTGGGGACTCAGCTCTCCGCCTTGGGCTTGGCGGCAAGCACCTTTTCCTGTTGAGCCATCCCATCCCCTACTCAGTCCTTGCTGTTGCTAAGCTCTGAACAGCCTTCCACCTTGGCACTCCCCTCCCTTTTCTCTTCTTGGAGTGTTCTGGTATGTTTGGCTGATATGCTGACTCCATGTCTTGTTTACAGAGTCCATATCCATGTAAATTAGAAACACAGCCTGCTCTATAGTAGTCACTCAGTTTAAAAAAAAATTGAGCTGGTAAGATGGTTCAGTGGTTAAGAGCACTGGCTGCTATTCCAGAGGACCTGTATTCAATTCTCAGCACCCATGACCATCGGTGAAGGTCTCTTCTGGCATGCAGGTGTACATGCAGACAGAGCACTCATACATTTATGTATATATACATATATAAATACATATATACATATACATATATATATATGGCATAGTTCTTTGCTGGTTTTGCCAGCACACGCCTTTAATGCCATCACTTGGGAGGCAGAGGCAAGTGGATCTCTGTGAGTTTGAGGCCAGCCTAGTCTACATAGCGAGTTCCAGGATAGCCAGGGTGGTTATACAGAGAGACTTTGTCTCTGGGAAGCAAAAACAAAAACAGAAATCACATAAAATTATTGAAGGAATCAGTACTGATGAAATAACTTTTTGTTTGTGTCATATATTGAGTAAACATTTCCTCATTTTATATATTTCTTTTAATTCATTTTGTTCTTGTAATGTCAAATCAATCCTTTATTTCATGTGATTTTTTTAATTTGTACCTATTCTCAGATGAATATTGCTATGACTAGACAGTGTTTTATTGTTTTGTATTGTCATTTGTCCTTTGGGGCTGGAGAGACAGCTCAAAAAAAGTTAAGAGCACTTGCTGAACTTTAAGAGGACCCAATTCAGATTTCAGTATTCATGTCAGGCACCTCACAACTGCCTCTAACTCTAGCTGCAGGAGACCCAGCACCTTCTTTTAGGTTCCAAAGATATCTGCATTTATATGTATAGGCCTGCCTACACACATGCACACACACAGAGACAGACAGACAGATAGACAGACAGGATTTTAAAAATGAACGTTTTAAAATAAATAAATAAATAAATAAATAAATAAATAAATAAATAAATAAATAAATAAATAAATTTGATCCCCAGTCAACAGGTTGTCTCTCTTTTAGGACATGAGCAGGGCTGGCTATCTGGAACTTAGAACAGTTCTTTTTATTTATTAAAAATTTTAGGTTATAATTACACTTACTTGTATAGTGCCTCGTGGATACAATGTAGAATAATCAGAGCGATGAGCTCAACCCAAGTAATGTATCTGTCACTTTTAGCTCTTCGTGTGGGATGTGTGCCCAGTGTGCTGTCGGCCACAGTAGCTGATGCTCTGACATGTAGGGGACTGCGGGGGGGGGGGGGTGGTGGTGGAAAGCATCACCCTCAGGTCACAGCGACACCCTTAGGTGATGTCACCACTGTTTCCTGAACATGGGTCTCTGATGAGCTCTGAGAGTTGGTCACTCTTGAATGCACTCACTGTCATCCTCCGCAGCAGCCACCTCCCTGTGCCTTATGCCCTGCTCCTTCACAGCACGCAGTTCCCCACAGCTTGTCCTCGGAGAGGGCCTTTGGGGACTTACAGCCCATCTGCATGCTTCTTGACCTCATAAGTAAGCACCTTCCCTTGCAGAGAAGCTTAGTGCTTTGGGGGTCGGCAACACTGGGTTGAGTGCCAATGGGCTGTACTCAGAAACAGCCATGCCTGTTGGTGAACACACAGCATCACACAGATTTCAACACTACTTTAAATCTGCGAGCTCCAGACATTATGGAAGAGGAGGCTACTTTTCAAATATCTAGCCTACCAACGAAGTTTATGGGCATGTACAAATTATTTTCCCAAGAGCTACTAAAAGTCCTTATACCTAACACTTTGCTTGAACTAAAATCCCAGATTTACGTGAACGTGTTTGTGTGTGCCACTGTGCTTGGAGGCTCCTGGACCTCCAGAGTGAGCTGTGTGACCCAGCGAAGTACAGAGACAGTTGGGAGAGTGCACCAGAGTTGGTTGAAGGTGTTTATGCCAAAGTTATGGGAGAGACTGCTTCTGGGCCTGCCATCCAACAGTAGCTGGGTAGTGCAGGAAGAACAGATTGGATTTACTGCGTGACTGTGATTATTAACGCCTTGCTGAAGACCAGATCTTTTGTGTGGCATGAGTCAAACAGGAGTGTTTTAATTACAACTGGGCCATTAGTGGATCGGTAACACAGTCTCACAAGACTCCATGTGAAAGGTACTCTAACTGTATGGAACTAGGAAACTTCCTTCAAGATTTGAGAGCCCAGTCAGGCAAAATACACAGCAGGAAAGATATATTCCAACCTGATCAGGTTAAGATACAGCCAGAGTAGCATCCTCTGACTCATGGTTCCCGATGGGCAGCTGGAAGTCTTAGATGTGATAGCAATTCTACTCTTCTCTAATCTGTTATGCACACACACTTAGTAAAAGTCAAAGACAACTCTGATTTGAGTGCTTACTATATGCCCGACATTTCCTTCTTAGATTTTATATATGACTGGTATTAGAAATATACAGTGCAATTGGATAGTGTTTTAAAAATATTTATCCTATTTTAAAAATTATGTGTATGTATGTATGGGTCTGTGTAGAGCTATGTATATGTGAATCCAGGTACCTATGGAAACCAGCAAGGGGTATTAGGTCCCCTGAAGCTGGAGTTACTGGCAATTGTGAGCTGCCCCATGTGAACACTGGGAGACAAACACAGGTTCTCTGCAAGAGCTGCGAGTGCTTGTAATTGCTGAGCTATGTCTCCAGCCCCTGAATACTGAGAGCATGATTTGCCTGATAGTGCAATTGGAGTTCTGCTCTCATCTAGCCTAGCCTAGTGGTGTCACATGAACTCTACACTGAGATCTACAGTGTCCATTAAATAAGCCAAGTGGTATGGTGGAGGCATTCTCAGAAGGCTAATACAGACACACTCATTGTGACAGGGACACAGTCTTCTAGATATAGAATGGAGTCGCAGCGTTTGCGCCAATCTTTAAAATTCTCATCTCTAATTAAAGCTAGCAGAAGGCAGTCATTTTTACCCTCCTCCCTGTTATCGAAATTTGTTCACAACAGTAACAGAAAAGGGAAAAGAGAAAGGGGAAAAGCCATTCTCTGCAAACCAAAGAAACAGCTATATCCTCAAGCTCTGAGAGATCCTGCCAAATCCCATGAAGCCTGAATTATGGTAAGTGAGGGCGCTAAGCGCCAACACATGTATCTTTCAACCTCAGGCAGGATAGAGTTTCTCCTAAAGAAAGGGCCACAATTCTCAAACACAGATCCGATGATCCTCTGGTTAGGGTGATGAGGTCTGAGCAGAGGAGAGTCTAGGCATATAATATAGATATTCACACTGAATCATGGAAGGTGGGGGCCAAAGAGAAACCTTAAATGCAGGCCATCTGAAGGTCAGTGGTCAAAGGCATGCCAAATGCTAGCCTTTGGTGAGCGGGGTTCAGAAAGACGGTGATTTAAGGGGCTTCATATGAGCTTTTCCAGACCCATTACTGCAGACCATTGGCAAAGTTTATGCTAGTAACGTCAAGGATCTAACAGTCCAGTGAGGATTAATGTATTCAACACACAATCCTAGTGTGAATATTTCCTTATTAACCCATAAATAATCAGAAAGGAAACAGCCTGAGACCTATGGGCTCGTTATAGAACAGACCCAGTATGTGCTGTGGATCAGCGGTTGGTGCCTTTGTTGAAAAGCAAAACCCATGAAGTAGCTCAGGGTTTGTTTATCAGCTCAAACACATCCCTTTCACTGAATTAAAAAAAAAAAATAGCATAAATTTATCGAGGAGTTGAAAGGAAATAATTGCAAGGCCTAGCCAAGAAAACTTGAACTCAGGGAAAAAGTGAAAGAGGGTAACATTAAACAGGTAAATGCACCATTAAGAAGAGGAGGGGGAGAAGGGGGCCTGAACACTGCAAGAAGGAGGGAGAGGGAAGCCTGAACGCCGATCACCAAGCTTTGTATCTAAGCGCCAGGGATGCGGCTCACGGAGTCAGTGAGCCTGTCTGTCAGATTGAGGAAGCCTCTCCAACTCTAAGGTCGGAAATCATGGTGCTATTTATTAACTCCCTGTGACAGCACAACTTGGTGTATGTTTTGTGGCTATAAACAGCATGCTTCATCCTCACAAAATAATAACTCATTATCTCCTCGTGAAATTCAAGTATAGCATGGCCTTTAGTACAACAATGCTTATTAGTGTTGTAAATGTCATCAGTGCTCCGGAGAGGATTCAAAACAGTTTACCGCTTTAACAGACAAAGTCATCTGGACAATAATCACAGAGGGGAAAAATACTTTTCAGAAAGTAAACTGAACTCAAAAGAAGAGAGATGATGTGTGAGGTAATTGGGGTGGGTTAATTATTGCCATTGAAGATAAATGTAGCTCTGCATCTTCAGGCAGACGATTGAAAACAGTGGGCATATTTGGACATCTGGGCTTATATGCATTCTTGTTCAAAGATCACGCTCATCAGGGAGCAGTGACTCGTAGGTAGACTGAATGGATAATAGATTGAAGCGTATCATGTGCAAAGGGTCAGCTCTTGCCTGTCCTATTACGCTATCTGAGAGCTCATTTGATGCAGCTAAATATGACCGTCAGGACCCAAGAATGCCATGGATCAAAACAGGCCATTCAAGGAAGGTCTTCTGTTTGCAAAGAAGAAGGGAACTCTGGGAACTCTGGCAGGTGGTGCGACCCAGCAATGGCTGGCTACTGGAAACGATTGCACTAGGTGGACAGCGCTGGATGGAGACATGAAGATTCATGGTCATGAAAAGGGGGTCACCAGGCCATTTCTCCATCTGTCTTCAGTGCTGGGCTCCAGCTCAGAGGGTGCTTATAAAACGTGGCCATTAGCACTCACCGTCAATGAGGAAGGAGAAAGAAGAAACAATCGAGACAGAGTTGTGGCTCTTACCTTGTATCTGTGTCTTAAAGGAACTGACAGGTAGCCCTGATGCATTGCTTATGGCTCATCAAGAATTCAGGAAAACTGGTCAGAGGTCAAGGTCGCTCTTAGCGACCTTAGGAACTATTCATTGCCAGTTGTTATTAGACCTACTAGGGTCTGTTCCTTGCACTGCATCCGAGCTGAGAGTCCTTTTAAGGGTTTTACGTGACACCAAACATAAACTTCAGTGACTGATTTGATTTTGTTCCTGATTGGGCATTTGGAGGTTTGCCAGATTCTAATAGGAAGAGATCTTCATGGCCACAAAGACATGTAGAATGTTCACAATGGGAGAGAGACTATTACTAGGTGACACAATGGAGAGATGGGCCTCATCCACCTTCGCCTCTGGAGTGCTCCCTTCGGCTTCCCCATTGAGTGACACTGTCCTCCAATTCATGTCTTTTTCTGGTCTTAATGTCTAGACTCAAAGACTGTGCAGAGAGCTGGCTGTCACATTCAAGTTTTGTAAGAATAAAATTGTGTGAGCATACAGAAGAATTCTGTTTGGTGCGTTAGTTCCACTTGTGTCCTAGATGTCTGCACAGTGGAACACGATGGACATTTTCACCTTACCTGTCATCATTAGGTGGATAGACTGCACAAAACTGTTGAGACTAAAGGTTTGAACCAAGTGTTCCAAATTCTTGAGAAATGTATTAACCCTTTTAGCTTGATATTGTTATTAGGTATTAGTTCAGATATGTATGTAATCAGATTTGGAGATTTTAAAGCCAGACTGGATTTTAAAGGGAAGAAGATTGTACTGGCTGGTTTTGTGTCAACTTGACACAAGTTGGAGTTATCACAGAAAAAGGAGTTTCACTTGAGAAAATGCCTCCATGAGATCCAGCGGTAAGGCATTTTCTCAATTAGTGATCAAGGGGGGAGGGCCCCTTGTGGGTGGTACCATCTGTGGGCTGGTACTCTTGGGCTCTATAAGAAAGCAGGCTGAGCAAGCCAGGGGAAGCAAGCAAGCCAGTAAGGAACATCCCTCCATGGCCTCTGCATCAGCTCCTGCTTCCTGACCTGCTTGAGTTCCAGTCCTGACTTCCTTTGGTGATGAACAGCAGCATGGAAGTGTAAGCTGAATAAACCCTTTCCTCCCCAACTTGCTTCTTGGTCATGATGTTTGTGCAGGAATAGAAACCCTGACTAAGACAAAGATACAGATAATTGAATTTAAACAATGAAAAATGGCAGTAGCAGAAAACCAAGATGAGTTACTTGGCTGTCTTTGCATGCTGTATCCCGCTGTGATTCTTCTGCAGTCACCTTTTAAAAAGAAAAAAAAAAAAAGGAGGGGACTTTTGAGGCTATATTTCTGTCATTATACAGAGAGCAAACCTGTCTTCTAGTAGACAGGATGGTGACCACTCAAGTTGGTAAGCAGGGACTGGCCAGGACTCCTTTTAAAACTTCTTTGTTGGAGCTGGGGAGACAGCTCAGTTGCTGAAGTGCTTGCTTTGCCAGCATGAGGATCTGAGTTCGAATCCTCAACATTCACATAAAAGCTGGCCTCCTTGTGCTATATCACCACCCCTGGTGATGCAGAAGGAGAAGCAACCCTGGGCCTTCCTGAGTTGTTGAGTGAGAGACCCTGTCTCAAAAAATACTGTGGAGTGTAATCAAGGAAGGCATCAGGATTGACTTCTAGCCTTCACAGGCAGATACACATCTGTGCATGCAAACTTGAATGCACATGTGTACAGAACACACACACACACACACGCGCACACACACACACGCACATGCACACACATACATGTGATTCGTTTTTATTAAAGGTACCATGTTGATCCTCCCCTCCCCGTTTGTCATTCTTACCTCTATTTCCCCAACTTTGATTTTGACATAACTGCCTTTGCCTTTGGCTTCTCAGAGAGACAACCTAGAGGGATGTAGTCTTCTGACCTCTGACCTCCCACAGGGGCAATTTCCACAGAACCATCACCAATTCTGACATTAAGTTTTATTAAAAGTATTAAACCACCCAATAGATTGTTGAGGATGTGAAAATAATATCTCTGTCAAACCGATTCCAGACTTGCTAGGAGAGTGCATATAATGGCGGCACTAGGCTGGTCTTATCAGAGGGGTGAATCGTAATTGCTAAAACCTTCTCATATGTTGTAAATTGCTCCGAAGCTTTTTATTTTACTTTTAAATAAAATTGCTATACCTAGTCTATTTTTCTCGTTCACAAAGCTACTTGGAGTATATACTAGATAAGAAAAAGACCCAGGATCCTACAACTGGGGAAATAATTCTCATTACTTCTTCTGAAAGCCAGATATATTATAAAGAGAAAAGTCAGAACAGAAAATAAAAAGTTTACACTATTTAATTCCAGTAGAGAGATTTCCAGTTGGAAATATTTTTTCTTCAAGGTAGTGACAGTCTAAATGAACTCCCCCCCCCCCGACCTATAGACTCAGATATTTGAACACTTCGTCCCAGTTGGGCCTTGCTAGAGGAATTAAGTCACTAGGGAGAGACATGACCCACTCCCAGGTCGTTTCCTCTCTCTCTCTCTCTCTCTCTCTCTCTCTCTCTCTCTCTCTCTCTGTGTGTGTGTGTGTGTGTGTTGTACTTGTGAGTCAAAATATGAACTCTCAGCTTCCTGCTCCTACCATTATGCCTGCTGTCTGCTGCCACGCCCCCCCCCTCCACGATGGACTCTTACCCCTCTGTATCTATAAGCCATCAGGTCCTGATGTTGGTCATGATATTGGTCTTGGCGTTTTATCACAGCAACAGAAAAGTAACTGATAGAGATGTGTTCTGAGACACCACCACCAAACAGCACGACAAGTGTTTCTACGGTCAAGAGCTAAATCGCCTGGCCTGGTGTCTCAGGCACTTACTATAGTACTTCAAGAGCATTGTGAGCCTCGTAATCCAGTCCTTTTCTTATGGGTAGAACTGGATAAGAAACTGTTTAACCAGTGGAGTCAAGATTAGGCAACACTTAGTGGTGCGGTTTAACCTATAGGGTGTGGATAGCAGATAAGTAGAGAGCTCTCATAGGGATGGTAGTATTTCCAGGCTTCACTGGAGAGTGAAGGAGCATAGAAAAGAATGTGTAGACCCTGTTCTAGAAGGTGCTGCCAAGACAACACTTGGAAACTGGATTCTCTCTTGTGTGGTGGTTCTTAGTTACTTTCTTTGGGAAGCCATGGACAAACACACTATAATGGCACATTCACTCTAAAAGAGACATCTACTCTTAGATTAGTGAAAATTCTTGCATGTTTGCTGCAGAATTGCAGAGTGATTTAGGATTAAAACAAACAATAAAAGGTTTAGGTGCACCACCATAGCGCGCGCGCACACACACACACACACACACACACGAACGCACACATTTGAGGCATTGATGACTGTGTTAACTACCCATGATTATTTTTGAAGTGACTGAAAATAAATTACTATTACAAATGTTGTAATAGCACCATGTGTGAACACAACACATTGCAGTCAGCTGGTTGCTGCTCCTACTGGCAGCAGATCCTGGGTTGGGATCTTATGGAATGCAAGATTGCAGAATGCAGGATGCTGGAGGCTTTCACCTAGGCTGCAGAGGGAGTCAGGGATGCCAGACAAGAGAAAGACCATGCTGGCTACAAACAAGGAGAGCACAGGGCTGCTCATAGTCTGCCACCAGGTATCCCGGGCGAGCCCAGATTGCAACTGTGAGATTTAACATGCCCTGCCTGAGTGTTGACCTTGCTTTGCTCTGATCATTCCTGAGTCATCTTACATTCCTCTCACTTGGGCTAGTAGTATTTGCTCTGTTCTACTATAAATTTACATGACATTTGAAACTATTGTGTTTGAGTTTGTATATTAGGATCATCTTGAGTCTCAGGGAAGGCTTTAGACTTCAGGACTGTGTGGGCAGTCTTGAATATGTAGAGCAGAGGTTCTCAACCTGTGGGTGGCAACTCCCACAGGGGTCATAAATCAGACATCCTGCATATCAGGTATTTGCATTATAATTCATAACAGTAGCAAAATTATAGCTATGAAGTAGCAATGAAAATAACTTTATGGTTTGGGGTCCCCACAACATGAGGAACTGTATTAAAGGGTCGCAGCATCTGGAAGGCTGAGAACCACTGACCTTGAGGGTAAAGGTAGCTACACCTTTGAAGTGGCTCCAAGGATATGCATTGAAGCAGTGCTGTGGAGACTTTGGAAAGGGCATTTCTGTCTATACTCAGGACAGTTATGTCTCTGTGATGGTCAGTTTTGATTGACAACCCAGTCATATTTAGAACCACCTAGATTAGAAAAGCACTCTCTGGGCATGTCCACAAGGAAGGCCACCCTGCACATGGACATCAGCATCCAATAGGCTGGGGGTCTGAGTGGAAGCAAGCCCGTGAGGATGGATGCAAGACTCATGCCCCCATCGTGTGTTTCTTGGTGGGCATGAAACGAGCAGCCTCTGCTCTACACCCCCTCTCCCATGCTAGTCCTCTTGTCTCAGACCCAAAGTGATGGGTCCATCGGACCCTGGACTAAGACTTTTGAAGCCATCACCCCAAATCATAACTCTTCCTTTTAGATAATTTTCTCAAGTGTCTGATCTGACACAACCAAAGGTCTGATTTTCAAAAGGATACAAAAGGAACGGAAGGGATGTCCCAGCGTTTGATCTGGAGCCATGTGGGAAATGCCCACACCTGCTAGCCAGAGACAGCAGGGGTCTTTAGCAAACATGGTGGCGCTCCTGGTCGTAAAGCACCTACTGATTGTTTGGACGAGGACATGCATTTTCATTTGTAGAAAGAACAAAATTGAGAGAAAAAAGTGAACTTCTATAGATTATAATGTATATGTACATATTTGTGTGATTTGGGGAGGGTGTATGTTTGTGTCTATCTGTGTGTATGTGTATATGTGTGCAGCTGTGTTTGTGTGTGTATTTGTATGTTCATGGGTGTATGTGTGTTTTCAGAGCACAGGGAAGGGACTATCCCGTGTAGCATAATAATACTTCATAGGTATTCGTTGGCAATACTAGCTCTAGACAGGTCTGATTTCAGGAAGGAAAACCTAGTGTCCTCTGCTAAGGCTAGAGTGTATGTCCTCCCTGGGTGTCACAGATGCTGCACTTCTCGAGGCTTCTAGCGACATTACTAAGCCTGCCGTGACTCTGCCACAGCTAAAGAAAGGCTTTAGAGCACTGCATTGGAAAAGGTTATGATAAAATCGTTACATAAGGCACCCTTGAAGGAAAAGGAGAGAGTTAGTCTTAGGAAGCATGCTGCATTCATTCTGAAATATGGATAGGGTAGCTGCAATCAAACATGCGTTTTGGAAATGCTAGAATAGTTGCCAGGACAGGAGGAGATGTAAGAAGACTAGGCGAGAATGTGCTCATCAGGTAAGAGGTGAGTTATAACTGGTGAATTATAGAGAGGAGCTTCGGGCCTCGAGGAGCAGAGAGCATTGGCTGTCCATCCATGAGACACAGGAAAACATGTGATTGTTTTCAGGGGGAACTTTATGTTCAATATACAGACAAGCATAAGTGTAGGCTGAGATGGCTCAGCAGTAACGTGCTTGCTACACAAGTACAACGATCTGAGTCAGTCCTTCACAACTTGTGTAGAAAAGCATGTGGGGAAGCATGTGACTGCCATCCCAGTGCTGTGAGGCAGAGACAGCAGGGTCCCTGGGACTCACACATCAGTAAGTCTTGCCCAAGCAGGGAATTCCAGGTTGAGTGAGAGACCCTGTCTCAAAAACTAGTAGTTACTTGTTTCATGTTTCGATAAAACACCACGACCAGGACAACTTATAAAAGAGAGCATTTAAATGGGCTCACAGTTTCAGAGGGCTGGAGGCCATGATGGCAGAGCAAAGGCAAGGTGGCAGTGACAGCTGAGAGTTCACATTGTGATCTGTAATCAGGAGGCAGAGAGAGACCCGGTGACACACCTCCTTGAACAAGGCCATGCCTCCTAATCCTTCCCAGGCAGCTTCACCAGTTAGACAGGAAGTATTCAAGGATATGAGCCTACGGGTACTGTTTTCATTCAAACTGCCACAGAGAACAATTAACGAGCAACATTCAAGGTTGACCCCAACACACAAAGATCAACTTCAGTGTTGAGCAATGCATCTTGTCCTCCCACCCCTTTTTTAAAATTTGAGACAGTGCCTCCCATTTAGCTAGAGCTTGCTGGGTAGCTTAGGCTGGCTGGCCAGTAAGCCCCAAGGATTTTCCTACCTTCACCTCCTGAGTCCTGGAATTATTAATGTACACTACCATGCCTGGCTTTTTATGTGGGTGCTGGGGATAAAATTCAGGTCTTCTTGCTTACATGGTGAACAAGTAATTGTTAGCTTGGTAGAACCCAGAATCACCTGGGACAGGAGTCTCAATGAGTAATTATCTAATTTAAATCAGATTGCCCTGTGGACCTATCTTTGCAGGGGTGTGTGTGTGTGTGTGTGTGTGTGTGTGTGTGTGTGTGTGTGTGTGTCCATCCAGATTATTAATAGATATAGGAAGACCCTGCTCACTGTGGGTGACGGCATTATCTCTGGTCCTGGAGGGGAGAGGAGAAAGCTAGCTGAGAGCAAGCAAGTAAGCAAGCAAGCAGCCGAGTATGTGTGCCTTAATCTCTCTGTGTGTATGACTAGCTGCTTCAGTTCCTAACAATGTGACTTCCTTAACTACTTACCCCACGGAGCCACCAACCCGTCCCTGCCTACTTCCTTTCCAGGGCATGCATCTTCCTCACCTCATAGCTCTCCTTCCACACCTGGACTCTCATTCTGATGAGATTGCAAGTTCCCTGAGATCCGAGGCCAGGTCTTATTTCCCTTCATTCTCTGTCCCTCCTAGCACAGCTATCTACAAAGACTGACACAAAACATAAAAGCTCTCTTCGTGCAGATGATTAATCGTCCTGAGGATTTTTCCAAAGGCCCCGGCAATTGCCAAGAACACATTTGCTTAAAACATGTGCTCAGTGTTGAATTGAATCTGCCTAAATGGTGCCATCTGTTCTCAGGCAATTTCAGAAACATTCAAATACAGGGTTTTTGTTTTTGTTTTTTGTTTTTTGTTTTTTTTTTTTATTTTTTTTAACCTTTAAAAGGACACAGGAACTGGCATGCCCATGAAGCATAGAGACTTCCCTGACTAAACACGGAGCAGATGTGGGCACATCCAGTGACACAGAACCATGTAAAGAGCATTGTCTGAGGTCTAAGGAAAATTTTATCTAAGAGAACACCAACAGCTACATCATGCAGAAAGCATTTATGAGACCGCGCTTGAGGCATGGATTCTACAGTATATTACTGCGCTTAATTGCAGACTCCAGAATGCACTCATTTTTGTGAATCCTGTATTCCTTTGAAATGGGTGCACAACCTCCAATACTCATTAAAGGACTAGGCTTTTAGCATCAGCAGCTCGGAAGGCAGGGGCCACTGTCGAGAGACTCCAGTGTGCGATCTGGTCCCATCATCACTTGCTGATTAGCCTTCAGTTCCATCCATAGAATTCATTGTCTCAGGAAAGCACCAATGACATGAAATCTGTGCTTAAGTTCCGCAAATAACTCTCAGCCACTTCCAGAACACCTCAAGTCAGGTTCTATATTTGAGTTTGTGGTTTTACATGCAGCTATTTGTTGACTCACTTCAGTGTGGGGGGAGGGGACAGAGACAGACAGAATCAGAGAGACAGAGACAGAGAGAACTCACACGCTGCCTAGATTTGGGTCTTGTTATTTTGGTAACAAATGACAGGCCACATTTTCAGCCTATTTAACTTGTTTCCTGCATTGTAATCTCCAAACCATTGCCAACATTTTGACATCTGTGTGTTTCGCTAGCTGGTGTGAATCAACCATGGTGTATATCATGACTTTATATTGACAGAAAGAATTTCTGATTTAAACACATCAACATGTGCTTCTCCATCCGTGTGCATGTGTGTCCACACTGAAATCCTTTGGTTCAGAGCCGAATGGCTGCAAATTTGTTCGCATGAGTGTTTGTCTAGAGCACTCTGGTTTTATTGATAGCGCAAGCTGCTGCCCCATCGCTTGCAGTTTTTAGATCATATTTATTCCTTAGAGAAAATATAACCCCCAGTAGTGTAGAGACTGACATGACCAATGCCTCCTGATGGTTCCATTCTTCAGAATTTGCTTCTGATGATTTTAAATAATAATAATAATAATAATAATAATAATAATAATAATAATAAACAGCATTAATACAGTCCCTGACAGACCCCTTGTTTCCTCTAAAATCTCAAGAGCCAGGGCCCCCCTGTGTGTCTCTTACCATTGGGGTACTCTGCACTCCCATCCATTGTGTGGCCCTTCCCACTCTTCCTACAGTGTTCATGACCATCTCCAGTCCAGAGGTTACAACATCCTTGCCACGAAACACATCCAAAGGCCTAAGATTCACAGTCAGGCTTACGTACCAATGTTCCCACTTCTCAGGACTAACTTTCTATCTTAGTTTGTTTCCTGTTGCTGTGATAAAATACTCAACAAAAGCAATGCAAGGGAGAACGAGGTCAGTCTAGATCACAGTTCTAGGCTTAGCCCATGACGGCAGGGGAATCATGGGAGTGGGTGCTTGAGGCAACCACTCACATTGCATCCTCCATCAGGAAACACAGGAGCAGAGGTGAATGCATGTTTGTTGGTGCTTGTCTTCCACGGTCCAGGATCCCCTGCCCAGAGGATGCTGTTGCCCACAGCTGAGATGACTTTTCCCACTGTACTCCCCATAGCCGTGGCTAGGTGTGCTAGACTCTTTCAAGGTGACAGTGGACACTCACAAGTCTATTGCTAGTAACACGTGATCCCTTTGTTGGCCTTCTTCCATCCTTCCAGAAGGTCACCATTATTATTAATGGCCCATAATTTCCTATTTTGGTGATGTAAGTTCAGAAGTTAAAGTTGCATGTGTGGTTGAGAGTGCCGGTACTGTGGTAAGGTAAGCTCCACCATAACACTGATGTCGTTCTTAATGTTACTTTAACTCAGCCTTCTGTTTTACAGATGTATCACCATTTATGACAGTCTTTTCTGAAGGCTACAACATTTTAACTTTTCCCAGGCTATCATCTCCCTTGTCACAGATGTCCTCTTAGGCTGTACACCTGGCACCACATTCCTGTTGTCTTAGAGACATTGGGACCTCCGTTCTAATTTATGGATGTCCTGGTACACTTTCTCATGGCTGCTCTCTAGGAAATAGACATAGTGTTTTACTGCTATGTCATGGGGAGTCTGCATTTCCGTTATTGCAGCATATTGATAAATTTCTTTTCAAAATATTCTTAATTTGTATTCCCATCAGCAGTATGTGAAAATTTTCATATCCTTATGTCTTCAGCAGAATTTATTGCCTTAGTCTTTGTTTTGGTAATTGTTCGCCTGATGGGTGTGGAATAATTCACCTTTAAAGTTCCAAGGTCTACGGGTATTATTATAACATTGGGCAGTATTTCAAACGCTCCTTAAGTATTTTTCTGATTTTTTTTTTTTGAGTTATCTAGTCATCTTCTGTTCTCATTTTTCCAAGTTTTTTGCTTGTTGATATTTTAAAGCATCGATTACTGCTTTACAGAGATTACCATATGGTCATGGAGTTACTTGTCGTGATGTCAAAGTTGTGTTGGTTATATGTAGGCATTCAGTTCACCCTGGCATTTATTTACGTGTACAGTATGAAATGGTATCCTCAATTCACTTTGGTGTGTGTGTGTGTTTGTGTGTTTGTGTGTGTGTGTCTGGTGTGTGGTGTATGTGTCCGCGCGTGTGCACACGCGCGATACTGTGCATGCACATTTGGAGGCCAGAAGTTGACATTGGGTGTCTTCCTCAGTCCTTTCTACCTGCCACTGATGGGTTAAACTCTCTGGCCAGTGAACTCCTGGAAGTGGGCCTGTCTTTGCTCCACCCCCACCCCATGCTAGAGTCAGAGACATGGGCAGCCATGCCAGGCTTAAAAAAGCCTGGGTTCTGGGAATCCAAGCTCAGGGCTTGTGCTTGCATTGCAGGGACTTTACCACATGAGCCACCTCCCTATCCTCAAAAGACTCCATATTTATTCCAGTAGAATGCCTTTGTCACCTACTGAATCAACCCATCTGTATTTTCTGCCAGTCATCCAGCAGGCAAGAACACACTGAAAAGAACAGACTGACAATCTTACCCATAACCGTTGGTGTCACGGGAACGCCGTGCTATTAGAAATGCAGTTTGCAATCCTTCTATAGCCTCTAATGGTTCTCACTGGTCACCTTATGCATTTTGTAACTTTTCTTTAGACTCCTATGAATCAAGCTTCAACCCGATCACACTGTATTTTCACTGTGCACTTGAGTAGCAAGGAGCCAGGGTCTGCCATCGTCCGACATGCTAAGCTCCATCTGGTTGACCTGGCAGGGTCAGAGCGTGTCTCGAAGACTGGAGTCGGGGGCCTGCTTCTGACAGAGGCCAAATACATCAACTTGTCCCTACACTACCTCGAGCAGGTGAGTTGGGTAGAGTGAGGTCAGTTAGACCTACGTGTGCTGCTTATACTATGTGGCATAACAACATTTATGCTTTTTATAATTTTTAAAAAATTGTGTGTGTGTGTAGAGTCCAGAAGAGAGCATCAGATCCCCCAAAGCCTGAGTTATAGCTGGTTGTGAACTGCCCAATACGGATGTTTGGACCTGAACTGTGTAATAGCAGTACATGCTCTGAACAGCTAAGCCATTTCTCTTGTCCTGATTTTTTAATCATTGTTTTAAGTGAAGAGTTCAATGCCATGAAGTACATTCTCAAATAATGGGCAACCACAGTCACTACCCTTTCCTAGAAATTTTCATAATTCTAACTAGAAATTCTGGATCTACGGAATAAGAGCACCACTTGTATCTTTTATCTTTGGCCTCTGGTAGCCTGTACTTTTTGCCTCTCCAGATTTGCCTATTCCAGATGCCACAGGTGGAGTTCTTCCATGTGTGTCTTTAGTAGAGAACCATGATTCCACAATTCATCCACATAGTAGCATATATCACAATTTCATTCCTCTTCCAGGCTCGATTACATACATGGCTCCTCATTCTGTTTATCCATTGATGGGTTCAGAGTCAGTGGGCTGCATCTGTGCAGTGGCCATGGTAAGCAGCACTCCCATGAACATCCATGTATCTAGTGCACTTTGTAGACACCATTTCATTTAAACCCCTCAACACCCTATGCTGGAAGTGTTAACTTCTCCATGTCACAGATTGCAAACATTTAGCTTCCCAAGGTGACTAGTAATAGTGAAGATTTGATCTGACATTTCATCAGGCCCAGCACTGTTGACTTATTTTCTGTCATGTAAAATTAGTACTGAACATGAATACAGGTTACAAGTGGTTCCTGGTTTTTTGTTTTTGTTTTTCCAGCTGAGAGCTTATCTCTAAGAATATAAATCAAAGGTGACCAGTATTTTTGAAGCTTCTGGTAACTTCATCCAGTACTGTTTCTGTCATGGTGGTTCTCTTAGCCTTGGCTAGTCTTGAGACATCCCTACTCCATCCCAACTACCATCCAACCAATAGAGCAGCACTAGCTGCTCTGTTTGTAACTTTTGAATCTGACTCTGAGAGCAAAGAAAATGCACCCAAGTTTAGCTAGATGAATCTTCTGCCCCAAATCTTCATCTGTGGAATGAATGGGCTGCATGGGCGGTTCCTGTGTTACCTTCTTGCTCTTGAATGTTTAACCTAAAAGATTGGAGTGAAACAACAATAGAAAATCCCTTTTCTTTAATGCCTAAGGAAACCCAAGACCAGTGTCTTGATGCTTCTGAACATTCACAAACTGAAATGGTCATGCCAGAGGGACCCACCTGAGTGGGGTGATATGATTAGGCTTACCCGTAAGAGCCCCAGGAACACAGCACCTTAGGTGAGGGCCTCAGGCATGGGCCATTTTAGTGCTTTTGAGAAGAATCATCAGTTCTAAGCTCTTTTTTGCTTAAAAATTCCACACCACTTATACTGATGGAGCTTTTTGCTTACTAGGACATTTACCAGAACAATGATATATGCTTATAATGGGCTGTATTCAAATTGCCTTATTTCAAAGAAATGTGTCTCTGTGCTCAGATGGCGGCATGGTTTTAATTCCATTGTGTCCATATGTTCATGCAAAATTACATTCTTCAGCTTGAATCAAACTTTCTATGAATTGCAATCACTCAGAAACATTCTGCTCCACACCCAATTCTGTCCTTCCTTCCCCACAATCTCCTCAAACTCCTGACTATTACTAAAATTGGTCCATACCTCTTCGATTTACAATCCCTGTGAGCATTCATAATGCCAATGTGGCTCTTGGTTTTTTGTTAATTACTTATCTTACAAATATTGATAAGGATTGATGAGGTCAGCTTTAATTGTGAGCTTGACAGAGCCTGGAATCACCTTGGAAGAAAGGCTCAATGAAGGATTGTCTATATTGGTTTGTCTCATGGCTGTTGGGGATTGTCTTAATCAATTTCATTGATCTGGGAAGACCTAGCCCATTGTGAGTGACACCATTCCCCAAGCAAGTGATGTTGAACTATACAAGAGAGGAGAAATCAAGCTGAGTACAAGCAAGCAAGCATGCATTCATTTCTATTCTTGAGTGTGGGCGTTAAGTGACTAGCTATTTGAAGTTTCTGTCTTGACTTCTTCCCAGTGACAGACTGTAATCTGGAATTACAAACTAAAATAAATAAGCTCTTCTCTCCCCTGAGTTGCTTTGTCTCAGGATATTTTTGTCACAGCAACTAAAATGAAAATAGAGCAGATCTATAATGAGCTGAGGGTCCTAGAGCAGCCCTACCCCAAAGGGCTCCTTTCTGAAGCAGGGGCTTTCACTACTCATCATAAGTGCATTGCTGCACCTCAGGTGGGAACTATGATAAGCAACAAAGGGATGAGGAGAGATTGACAGAGACCAAGGCGGTAAGAGTTAATGAAGGGGATGAAGAATAAGTGGGAGGGAGCAAGGCAAGGGTGGGGCAGAGCAGGTCAGGTCCTGGGAGCTATGAGCCCATCAGCCCAGAGGATCGTTCACTCCTGCTAAATGTCATTCATGCATCATCGGTCCTCAGCTCTTCCAATTCCTTTCCACCCACTGCATTAGGACAGCTGTTAACGATTTTCTCTGAGATCCAAGTGCCTTCGCCAGCAAGGAAACTGGAGTGTGGGAAGCTGCAGACATGGCCATGGATCTGTAGGGTTTAGTAATGCCTGGAAGAGCTGCTGGTGAGTGGGAGGGCAGAAAAGAATTCTGAACTATCGAGAGAACCAAAGCAGTCACAACAGGGAGAGCAATGAGAAGAGCAGGGAGATACTTAATGAGATTGCATGACTCATGGACATTTATGTATAAAATACCACTATGTGCATTTTACTATGTGGCTAAAGAGACAGGAGTACAAAACAACTTAGTGTTACTTGCTCGCTCATCCACTCCACTGGAAGCTGTGGGTTATACTGGGCAATGGGGAGATGCTTGCCCGAGACCAAGCTGAGTGTCATGGAACGAGCAAAACATCGAAGCATAAGAACCTGTTCTATTGCTGTCTGTCTTGGACAAACACCGTGATCAAAGGCAACTTAGGGAAGAAAAGATTTGTTTCAACTCCCAGGTTACAATTCATCACTGCAGGAACTCAAGGTAGAGCTCAAGCAAAAACTTGAAGCAGAAGCCATGAAGGAACCCTGTTTGCTAGCTCATTCACTGACCCATGTTTAGCTGGCTTTCTTATACAGCTCAGGAGTACCTGCCTAGGGTATGGTGCCCACAGTGGGCTGGGTCCTCCTACATCAATTAGCAATCAAGACAGTTCCCCCTTTCCCAGATATGTACACGAGTCAGTCTGATCTGATAAAGTCCTGAACTGGGACTCTTTTCTCATGTGACTCTAGGCTTTGTCAGGTTGATACTTAAAGCTAACTAGGACAGAACACCAATAGACACTGTAATAGGTTCTTGGTAATGATGATATAATTATCACCATATTGCTCTCTCCATTTCAGTATGAAAGACAGAAAGAGGAGCTGGTCTGATCGGCTGGCTTGCATTAATTATCTGACATTAGTGTAGAAATTTCTACCAGAATTCTAATTGTCCTGCTGGTTATATTTGAGAGAACTCACACCTGCTAGATCTCAGCCAGCCTGGGTTTACCAACTCTACACTTTTAAGTGATTAATATTCAGTTTGCCAGAATATTGTTGGTTTTGGAGTTCTCTTTATGTATGCAGCACTTTTTCCAAAGAGTTTCCTCAAAAAAACACTTTAAGCCACAATAACAGGGTACTGCTTGGCCCCAAAGCCCGAGTTCGTATGAGGAGAAGGAAAGAGAGCATATGTCCTTGTGCTAACTGTAAACCTCAACTAGTGACCTGGGGGTGACCTGAGGCCTCCATCAGTCCAAACAACAAGTGAGAAACCACTGGGAACCCGTGTTAGCTCCGCACCCTTCAGAAATCAAATGGGCTTGTTGTCAGCCAGTTCCATAGCATATGCGGGCTCTGGCTGGGTGTCTGTCCTGTTGTGCTCAGGAGTGAAGGTGCTGGGCCAGTGCCAGTCGTAAATGGTCCCATTGTTTGTCAGTTTCTAGACAGTAGCTTTCAGAGCTCCTCTGTGCTCTTTAAAAGAAAATCTTCTTGGAGGCTATAGAGATGGCTCAGTGGTTAACAGCACTTGCTGCTCTTGCAAAAGACCAGAGTTCAGTTTCTAGCACCCATATCTGGTAGCTCACAACTGCCTGTGAATACAGCTCCAGTGGGTATGATGCCTTCTTCTGGCTTCCATGGGTAGCTGCTCAAATTCACAGAAGTGCGAGAAAGACAAACACACACACACACACACACACACACACACACACACACACACACAAATAAATAAAAGTAAAATAAAATCTTTTTTAAAATAAGGGAAAAAAGCAAGCCTCTTAATCCATTGAGTAGTAAACTGATAGCAGGCACAGTTTCTAGGCCCTTAAAGATACTACTGTGATGTGGTGTCATTCTTTGTTACTAATGGAATATGTAAGAACTATTTGCCATTGTATTTATATGTAAATTTCAGAGTAGAAGTAAACATTACAAAACAAACACACAACGGCAGCAACAGCAGCAGCAAACCCAAGAGGGCTCAGAATTAGGAGCAAAAGCTGTTCTTCCAGAGGACCAGAGTGCAGGTCCCAGGACCAGGCCACGCACAGCCTCCTATAAACCCAGCTGCAGGGGATCCAATGCCCATAGCCTCTGTGGGTGCCTGCATTAGTATACCTACACCCCCACATGGACATACACACAGAACCCACACATGCACAGATTTAAAAATTAAGTAAATAATACAGAAATTGGGCAATAACTTGGTCAATAAGTGTTTGCTGGAAAATCTGATTTTAAGGCCAAGAATCGATGTAAAAGGGGCTGGAGCACGGTGAGAAATTGTAACCCCTGCATTTGGAAGGTGGAGACAGGTGGATCCTTGTGGCTCACTGGCCAGCCAGACAGCACGCGTGCACGTGCGCACGCGTGCACACACACACATATGACCCCTCTGCCCTCAGGTGCCTTTCATTGCACAGCCCGTGGCAAGCCCAGGAGGAGCAAGCCCCTCTGCTTGCCCACATCACATTCCTTCTCTTGGCCACTCTTCAGACCTGCCTCTGCCCCATGTGGTCTGGACTCACTGTGGTGTTCCAAGAGACCTGCTCAGGGTGCTCTCTCAAGAAAATGAGCCAGACCTCCACCAAAAGTAGACTCTTCTCAAGACTCTACCACACATCGAGTGCCTTGTGTTCAATAACTACCCCAGAAATCCTCCTCTGATCTTTGTGTGTGGACATGTGTGTGTGACCCATGCATATGAGTGTGTGCACATATGGAGCAAGAAGTGGATATTGGGTATCTTTTTCGATCGTTCTCCATTTTGCTGCTTTGAAACAGGATATCTCACCAAAACAGAAGCTTGCCCTTTTGCTGGGCTAGGCTGGCTTGTATGTGAGCTTCTGGGACTCACCCATCTCTATGTCTATCAGTATTGGGGTCACAGGCATGTACAGCCACATACAACTTTTTACGTGGGTGCTGGAAATTTGAACTCATGCCCTCATGATTGTACAACAAGCACTCCTTCACACATAGCCATCTCCTCAGTCCCTCCCTCTTGACCTTTACAACATTCCTCCAAGATAGTCAGGCATCCTAGTCCCATATTTACAAGGAAACAGAAGCTAAAACACTTCTGTGATTTTCCTAAGACCATACAAGTAGGAAAGCTGAATTCTGTCTCCAGATCCTGGCTTCTTTATTCTAGCACATGTAGCTTCATTTCCTCCATCTTTAAGAGTACAATCCCCCTTTGGTGTTTAATTATTTCCTCTAGCAATTTTAGATCCGGTCATGGAAAGGGTGTTGGGATGTCCATTCTGGTGGGGAGCACCCGGAGCCCATCCCAGAGCTAGGGATTAGGTCCTTATTGGCCAAAGCGATCTAGAGCCTTCTTTTCAAGCTATGGGTCGTCTAGGGATCAGGATGCTTGCCAGAGAAGCTCAGGATAAAAGAAAAGAAGTCTGTTCTTATCTAACGTATGAATAAAGAAGTATATAACAGCAGGGGTGGCAGCCATCCTGTGGCTGTGAGGAGGCTAACCTACCACATGGAAGACAGAAGAGATAGGAGCATAGACACACTAACCTTCTGGGCCATTTGTAGCCTAGAGCTGTCCTTCTCCATCCCTCCTACTGAGACCAGCATCACTTACATTTCTCACAACTCGAAGCCAAAAGTGACTTCATTAATATTTCATTTAATATCACCAAGAAGGTTTATAAGCATAATCTTTATATTACTGGTATTATTAGGGAATATTACCAGTATTCCCTAAAATAATAATGAATATTAGCCTTCATCTTATGAAAGAGGTTCAAAGTGAGGAGGATAGTAAGATGCAGAAGCGGTGTCCCTAAGCAACCATGCTGCTTACTCTCTATGCTGCTGCCTTAGGACACTAGGAGAGACTGTTCTGGAGCAGGAGTCACAGACTCAGTGTGGTTGCTGGGAATCAAACTCAGGTCCTCTGGAAGAGCAGTCAGTGCTCCTAACCACTGAGCCATCTCTCCAGCCCTATTTTTGCCATTTTTGCATTGAAAACTCTTGTTAAAGATGACTGTTCTATGCCCAAGTCCTGGGTGTCTTCTGTATTCTCACTTTTGAAAGTCCATTGTCAGGTGTGCTTTCCCACCTGATTAACACCGTCGTCTGTCCCCCTTCCCACAGGTCATCATTGCCCTTTCGGAAAAACACCGTACACACATCCCTTACAGGAACTCCATGATGACCAGCGTGCTCAGAGACAGTCTGGGAGGGAACTGCATGACCACTATGATTGCAACTCTGTCTTTAGAGAAGAGGAACACTGATGTATGCAGTCCTTCTCCCTGGGACTCACAGTTTGGGTTTCTGCCACTGGGTGGTGAGGTAGAGTTGGGGGCCTGGGTGAGTCTGCATCTCTTGAGCAGACATGTACCCTCAGAGGTAAATCCACCATGTGGCTCACAGCTTTGGGTTGAATGGCTTGAAGAAGCCATGTATGCCAATCTCAGAATGCCTGATGGTAGAAACGAGGAAAGAAAGTCTTCAACTGCTCTTGCTCGCTTTGCCTGACTGAGGCGATCTGGGTAGCTCAGAGTTATCCTGAGATCTGGTCCTAGATTCTCTCGGTTGGTGGCACCCAGGATGCTGTGCCAGGGGGATGCTGCTGAAGGACTTCCCTGGGTGGCTGTGTAATCAGATAGGGTCTTGTGAGAATCAGCTTAACATTTTGGGTGTAGACACTTCCCCAAAGAGGCAGAAGGGTGCATCCACAACAGTGCCAACCAAGCATTCGTGGAGAGTGGAGTGAAACCCTCTCTTTGGTTCATTACAAACACCTACCGTGTGGTTTTGCATGCTTGTGGATCACGGTCCCTGCTATGGTTAGGACTTTCATGAGAGGTCCGGCTTTAACATAGCCAAACACATACCAGTTGCCTCTTGGGATGCCAGGATAGCCTATAATCTGGGCATTTGTCATTTTCCTAAGCCAACTCCATTTTAAAAAAGGTAGAAAATAGTATCCTAGGGCCAACCCTCCCCCATTTTGAGATATAGTTACTTACTGTGTGTCGTTCCAGACATCTTGCTATTTAGGTAACTTTTTCTGATAATGTAAATTAAGTTTTATCTGGAGAGAAAGGCCTTTCTGTGCCATCACATTTCAAAAAGCTTTGTTTGTTTGTTTCTTTCTTTCTTTGTTTTCTTTAGGAGTCTATCTCCACCTGCAGATTTGCTCAGCGAGTGGCCCTAATCAAAAACGAAGCCATCCTCAATGAAGAGATTGATCCCAGACTGGTAAACAAATGCTTGATTTTTGTGACAGGGACTTATGTCACTCGAGCTGGCCTTAAACTTCATTTGCTGGTGTGGATGACCTCAAGCTCCTGATCCTCCTGCCATCTCATTGCTGGGACTGCAGGCATGCGCTCCCGAAGCTGGCTTATGTGGTGCTGAGGTAGAGCCCTGGGCTCTGATCATGCCGGGCAAGCGCTTTACACACTGAGCTGCATCCCCAGCTCCAATAAGAAACTTAAACTTTTAATCAGGCTTAAATAAACATAGATGCTTAACATAGACGTATATGACTACCTGAAACGGGTTGTAGGGCGTGGCTCTGTATTAATCAGTGTCCTAAGTACTGGTATGCATTCGCTAACATAATTCTCGGCAACCTTATAATGAGATGCTTCTATGAAGAACAAAATTGAGGCACAAAGGTGTGAAATAAGTTGCTCATAGTTCTAGTGAGAGTGGGTAGCAGAGCCCAGATAGCCGGGCTCAAGAACATCTGCTTCTTGGCACATCGTGGCTAGTCTTGAAGACACATCCAGTAGGTTGGTGAGCAATGACTCAGTATTACAGTGGGAAAATACACCTACATTCAGATCTTAGCCTTTCACAAAACACCGCTTTTCCTTTAGACCGGTATCAAATCATCTTTCACACACCTCATAAAGTAAGAGATAAGAATTACTAAGTAGAAATATTTGGTACCAGCATCCTGTCCCTTACTCTACAGTTTCCTAAAAGTTAGCTATAGTTTGATTCCTGGAAAAATTATCCATTTTCTTGGTTTTATAAAAATAACTCCTGCTTTATCAAAGCTACTTTTTATGCAAGGATATCACAGTTACTCACCCTAAATATAATTTTTTTTTCCTCTGCAAGGGATAGGCAGCCCTGGGTCAACTCAGGCTGGCATCCAAACTCTGAGTAAATATCTCAGATTTGTTAAATTCCATGATTAAGGTTGCATATGTTTGTGTCACTCGGCTTTTCTCATTCCTCTAGAAAATAAGCTCATGTGGCCTTGCAATATGTAGAGTCTAAAACTGTGAAATCTCACCAACTTCATTTTCAAATTTCTCAGAAATGAAATATGATCACTGATCACTGCCATGTTCTGAATTCCTTCTTCTCAATTATCTGGCTCCCTCCGCCCCCAGTCATTGCTCCACTGAAGGACAGAGGCACAGGAAGGAAAAAAATAGTGGGGCTTTCTGTGTTGCCCTGCTAGCCTCAGGGAGCCTCATCTGCCCTGATGGAGAACTCAGTGGGTGAACAGAAGCTTCCCTGCACCCACCTTGGTCGGACCTCAGCAACACAAAGTCCTGGGCAAGGGAACATAACACAAAATCAGAGTCAAGAGGAATTGTACCCTCAGGAGATGCCTGCTGTCCCTGTCCCTCCTATATCCCAAGGTCATCACTAGGGCTGTCCTAGTCCCTCCTGCATCCCTAGAAAATCACTGTGGTTGTACCTATCCTTCCCGCATCCCAAGGTCATCACTAGGGCTGTCCCAGTCCCCCTGCTTCCTAAGAGAATCACTGTGGCTGTACCTGTCCTTCTTGCATCCCAAGAGCATTGCTGTGCAGAATGAGAAAGGTCCTATTATTTGGAAGACAAAAATTAGTTCCCAATTTATGGGAAACAAACATACTAGACATTGGAGGCATTTCTTTACTTTCTTTACATTTTGGTGTAGAGGTTTTTCTTTGAAGGATCTGAAGGAAGAGGGCACCAGTGTGTGTTTGATGTTGGTCTGTGAGAGATTGAAAGCAAAGAGAGATCAGGAGCAAAAAGCTAATGGCTGATAATTGAAGCAGTTGCTGCATTTCTTCCTAGTGCTGACTGACATGGTAACTGCCGAGTATGGCTTGCTAGTCTCTGTAATAAAGGCACCTAAAGCCACACACTGGTGGTTGTCATTTTAAAGTGTGAAGCTTGCAGGAAATACAAGGGACAATCAAAAATTTGTCCTAGGGGACAGGAGAAATGGCTTAGCAGTTAAGAGCATTCACTGATGTTGCAAAAGATCCAAGTTTACTTCCTAGCACCCATGTCAAGTGACTCACAACTGCAGGTAATTGTAGTGACAGAAATGAATCCCCAGGTGCCCTCCTGCAAGGGTACCTCCACGAACCTGCACCTGCACTCACCTGTACCTGTATTCACCTGCACCTGCACGAACCTGTACATGACCCCACACAGACACAATTTCTAAAATAATAAAATTAATCTTTTTAAAACAAGTGTTCTAAAAACCAAAGATACAACCTGGCTTGGATTTCCTGAGTCTTACTCTCAGATGTTAATGGCAAGTATGTTACCAAGCCTGCATGATCAGAGTCACCAAACACTGGCACTTGAGAGTAACATGGTTATGAAAGGAACACGAGCCGGGCAGATTCTGAGATGACTGGCCATGGGCCAGGATCTCCCCAGATGCCCCTAAGTCCACAGGCAGCCTGTGGGAGGCATGACTTCGGTAATCTCAATCCGTGAAAAACGGAGATTTTTAGTCAACAAAATACAAAAAGAATCCGATAGTTGTTTTGGCTTGAAACGCCTTAGAAAATACAAAACCAGTAGGTGGCTGGTTTGGTAAAGTGCTCACTCTGCAAGCATGAGGGCCTGAGTTTGATCCCCAGAACCCACATAAAAAAGCAGCTGTGATGGCAGACACTGCCTGTGCTGGGAGGCAAAGATAGGGTGATCCCTAAGGCATGTGCACCCCCCACATCCACAGGCACAAGGATATAAAATTATAGCATCAGTCTCAGTTTAGGAGAGGAAGTAAAAGAACCAGTAAGGTCTTCTTATCCAAGGAGATCTAGTCTGTATGGCTTGAAGGTTTCTGACAGTGGTTTTTGACAGGAAGCCAGCAAGTAAAACCTATGACTCTGTGCATGGAAATAAAACACCTGGAGTGTATGTCCAAAATACTATTGCAATTTGGAGGGGCTGTTGGTCCTATTGATGCAGTCACCTGTGTGGAGTGCTCTAAGCATCATCAGAACATGTTACCAGAGGGGGAGAGGAGCTGAGGCTGCAGCTGTTCTTTAAGGTGGACACGCGGTGTTAACAAGAGATGGAGGTCAAGATCTCAGGGGCATTGCACCTGAGATGTCTGCTTCCCTCCTTAATATAAAACCAGTGAAGAGGGAGCTAGAAAAATAAATCTATTCCTTGACATGGAGACATCAGGGAAGCTGATGTCAGACTCCAGTAGGACAGATGGTACTGACTTCAAAATACACACACACACACACACACACACACACACACACACACACACACACACACCCCCCAGAGTACCAGAGTACAGGTGTTCTTAGACACCAGAACAAAGCATCAGACCCCTTGGAGCTAGAATTATAGGCAGTTGTGAACCACCTACATGGGTGCTGGGAATTGAACTCAGGTCCGATGAGAGAACGGTACTCACACTTGAGCCTCTCCAGCCCCATAACTAGTATTTTCTTGAGAATTTGAAAGCCTTACCCCTCCTTCACATAGGTTTGAATTTCATATGTACCAACTCCCCCTTGGTCTAAACAAACTCAAGGTTGTCTGTTTGTTGTTTAGTTTTATTTGAGACAAAGTCTTACTCTGTAGCCCTGGCTGCCCTGGAGCTTACTCTGTAGATTAAGCTGGCCTTGAACTCAAAGACAACCCCCGCCTCCACCTCCTGAGAAGCAATCACCAAGTAAAGAAGTGAGAGAATAAATTTATTAGAATGGGGCAGGGGAGGTGCAGAGGGAGAAGAACTAATATTTGCCTACTTAGCTCGTTTTGAGAACCCTGTTTTCAAAGATGCGTACAAATAGACTTTCCACCTTTTAACTAATACCTGAGGTTCTGTCCTGGATAGTTTTATGTCAACTTGACATGCACTAAAGTCGCCTGAGAGATGGGAACCTTAATTAAGAAAATGCCTCCACGAGATCAGGTGGTCTGTAGTGGGGCCTATATGGCATTTTATTAATTAGCGATTAATTGTGGGAAGGATACAGTCCAGTGTAGGGTGGTGCCATCCTTGGGCTGGTGGTCCTGGGTTCTATAAGAAAGCAGGCTGAACAAGCCATAAGGAACAAGCCAGTAAGCAACACCCCTCTATAGCCTCTGCCTCCAGGTCCCTGCCCTGTTTGAATCCCTGTCCTCATTGCTTCTGATAGTGCCATATGGAACTATGAGTGAAGTAAACTCTCCTCCACAAGTTCTCTGGGTCATGGTGTTTATCGCTGCAACTGCAACCCTAACTAGGAAGGTGTAGTTAGATCACTTAGTGAGGGGGCAGAGGGTTTGTGGGCACTCTATAGAAGTGGGGAAAATGATATTTTATAATTGCTGGCTTCTAGTATATTGGAAAGAAACTTTATAAATGGATTATGGACAAATTTCTCACGACTTTTTGGTAAATACTTTCGGATGTTCTATATAGACAATAGCATGATCTACAAGTATGGACGGATGCTTTTCTTCTTTTCATTGGTGCATTGACCTCTCGGAGATGGCCAAGTAGAGTTTTGAATACATTCTTGTCTTACTCTTTCTACTGTGCATGCTAAAATTACGGTTTGCTACAACTTTTTGATTGACCCTCTTCTGGCTTACAGATATTTACCTAAGGCTTGACTGAGTCTTTTCAACATGTAAATGACTTCTTCATATTATAAAGTACTATATTTAGAAAAAGATTTGTCGTGTTCTTGTGTGTGTGTGTATGTGTGTGTGTGTGTGTGTGTGTGTGTGTGTGTGTGTGTGTTTCTGTGTGCACATATGAGTCCAGTATCCAAGGAGTCTGGAAGAGGGTGTGGAGGCCCTGGAGCTGGAGGCACAGACATGGCCTACCATTGGTGCACATGTACTGGGAGCCACACTCAGGTCCTCCACAAGAGGACACGCTTACCATGGAGGCGACAGCCTCATGCTTTTCAAATACTTTTTACTGAAACAAGTGATAAGATGATTCACTATTTCTCTTCTAAACTGTGCACATGACGAGTTATCTCAATCCCTTTGATCAGTTTTTATTATGGACTATTTCAAGTACAGAAAAAAGTACAAAAGAAAGCCCTGGGCCCACTGCTTTTCTTAAGTGCATACCATGCTTCTTTATGTCAAGAAATGAAGTGTATCAGACCTATTAAAGCTACCACCCCATACAGCCCCACAGCCTCCCCTTTTAATTCAATGCTCATGATGTGTGTGTATCACTAATGTATATGTATGTACATTCATACACACACACACACACACACACACACACACACACACACATATATATATATGAGAGAGAGAGAGAGAGAGAGAGAGAGAGAGAGAGAGAGAGAGAGAGAGATGTACAACATATGTGTGTGTGTGTGTGAGATATCCTTATCCTTAACTTCCTGAGGTAAGTCCAAATGGATCATAATACTAAACACCCTATTAATAATTACATGATCATAATATGAACTTGGTAAAAGAAACATTGGTAGTTGTATCCACCTTTGCTGGTCCTTGAAAATTGGAGTTACCAAACTAACCAACCAATTAACCAACTAAATAAATATCAGTTCTCCTCTATTCCTGCCATACCTTCCCCTTTCCAGTGACAGAGTCCACTAATGTGTGTACATGTGTGTGCATGTGTGTGTTCATGTATGTACACATGTGTGTACACGTGTGTGTATATACCAGTGCATGCTTTCACAGAGGCCCAACAAGGACATAGGTTGTGCTGTTCTATCGTTTTCTGCTTTATGCCATTGAGATAGAGTTTCCCATTACCCTGACATGGACTGGTGGCCAGCAAGCCCCAGCAGCTATTCAGTTCTGGTGTAGCAGGCATCCGTGGCCACGCCATGAGTTCTGAGTGTGTCATGAGATTGGAATTCAGGTCCTCGTGTTGGTGCAGTTAACACTCTTACACACACACACACACACACACACACACACACACACACACACACCTTTTCTATGAGGATATAGTCTCTCACTGGCCTGGAGTTCATTAACTATCTGTCTGGCCACCAAACTCCAGGGATCCACCTTCTCAGCATGAGGGTTACAGACACACACCACCACATCTAACTTTTTCCGCATGGGTTCTGGGGTTCTGGGGATCACTCATGCATGCCCGTGTGGAAAGGCAGATATCTTAATGACTGAGCCCTCTCCTCATCCCAAACAAATTTTGATATATGTTATTGGAATATTATACACCTTTGAAAATGATGAAGCGCTGCATACACCAGTATAAATGAGGTCAATCATGTGAGAGAGAAAATAACCAAGGTGCAATTGCATGCAGTACTAGAACATTCCCATAGTTTAAGGCATTCAAAAAGGTATTCAAGGGAGCATGCATATGGAGTGAATATATCACAGTGTACAGCAAGTGTTTTGATAATTCCTAACTCAACTATAGATACTCCAGGAAGGACAGAAGAAGAACACAGAGAAAGGTCACACGTTTCATTTTAATGTTTTGTTTATTTGCTTGCTTGTCTGTTTACAAAGAAACTACTTGTAGAGTTGTTTGGACAAGGTGTTAAGGTTGGAGTCACCAGCGCCTTTTAGATGGTTCTCTATCCAGTTTTGTATCCTGACATAGTTAATGATTTTAGTTAATTAATTGCCCATGTGTGCCACTTAGTACACACATAGCATTCAGACGATAAGTTGTGGTAGTCACTTTTCTTCTCCTACTAAATGGGTCCCAGGGATTGCACTCGCCTTGGCCCCTAACCATTGAGCAATCTTGCATACCCAGTAGCTCATAACTCCCAAAGCTGCATGCTTGCTGCCATGGTGGTCACAGTGTCCAGAAGTGGACATACATTCACACTCTCTTCCCTTCACAGATGATTGTCCGCTTGCAAAAGGAGATTGCAGATCTGAAGGCAGAGCTGGCCATGGCCACGGGGGAGCAGAGGACAGAGGCCCTCACAGAAGCAGAGCTCCTTGAGTAAGCACAGACTGTCTTCTCGTTTCTCCACTCTTGCCTAACTTAACTGTGTTGAGTTCTGTGTCCACCTCGGAGCATGACTTGGTGTCCTGGAAAGGTCAGAATCTGCACCCAGGTGCCAGTGAAGAGAGATGGTTCTCCACAGGAAGAGGTACAAGGCTAGCAGCAACTCTGCTGCCTGGACCCTGAGGAGGTAAAGCCAGAACCCAGTGCAGTCCGGAATGCCCACCTCAGGCCAGCTGCTGAGACCGGGCTTCAGACTGGTCATACCATTTCTCATTATATCAAATGCTCTTGGCTGTGGGTCTAGATCTGAAAGAGGTTTGAGAAACATTCCTTGTCTTAAGCTGTACCATGCTTCAGGCACCAGCATCTGCTGTCTTCCTTTATACATGGTCCATTTATTACAGTTCAACAACTCATGTTGGCACAAAAGCTGGCTCTCAGGGCTTTGTAGGAGCCTGGTGTTTCCACGCCAAGGAGATATGCAGCCATGTGGTACATCGTTGTTCACTCTGTGATCGTGAGCTGGACAGATGGGCTCTGCTTCTGTGCAGTTTATTAAGGGTTTCAGTGATGCAGGTGAACAAGGCTTACGAGGCAGTGGCGGGCTCCATATTCAAATCCATAGGAGAGCTGGGCTGGGGATGTGCCTAAGTCAGTAGAGAGCCTGTCTAGCCTGCATGAAGCCCGGGGTGCCTCCCCTCTGTACAGACTGAGCATGGAGGTGCACGCCTGTAATGTCCACACTGCGATGTGGAGGCAGGAGGATCAGTACGCAGGGTCATCCTTGGCTATCGAGTAAATTCACAGCCAGTCTGGGGATGCACAAGACCATGTCTTTGTTTTATTTTATTTTTTACTAAAAAATTAATTTTATACACTATATTCTGATCACAGTTTCCTCTCTTCTCATCTCTTGCAAGACCCTCCCAATCTCCACACCCACCCAAATCTGCCTCCTTTCTTTCCCTCTCTCATTAAGAAACAGGTTTGTTTTATTTTTTTTAGAGACAATGTCTTTAAACAAACAAAATAGGAGTTCATAAGCTATTTGTAAAGACATAGTGCCATATCACCCAACTCTATCTCAAAACAGAAACAGTGAATAAAAAGAAAAGCTTCTCTTTAAACTGCTGTGTATTGAGTCTGGTGTGACGGCTCAGCAGTTACAGGTGCTTGCTGCAAGTCTTAGGTCCTGAGTTTAAACATGGTCTCAACTGGATGGAAGAGACAATGACTCTTACTAGTTATTCTTTGACTTCCACCTTCTCACTGTGACACACACACACACACACACACATACACACACACACACAGTGTGTTAAAAAATAAATAAGCTATTGATTCCCTGCCTGTGTGGACTGGCTAATGCCTGAAACGCCTCCATCAAGGTTGCTGCTGTAACCAGAGCTTCCCCTCCTCTGGGACCATACTTCCTAAGTCTAGAGCAGAAAGTTTAACAACCCAACAGACTCCTCAGCCTCCCTTACAGTGCTAGTGTATATCATGTGTGAAATTAAAGTTAAGCACATGGTTTAATAATCATTAAGTTATTAATAATTTATTTATTACAGTTATTAAGAGTTTCATGTCAGGGAAGGAGAGTTGGATCAGCGGTTAAGAGGCCCCTAAATTGGTTCCCAGCAGCCACATGTCAGCTCACAACCATCTGTGACTCCAGCTCCAGGGGATCTAGTGCCCTCTTCTGGCCTTTAAGAGCACTGCATATATGAGGTGCACATACATGCACAGAGAGACAAACACACAAATACATAAGGCAAAAAGAAACAAATAAAAATGATTTTACTCGTTAAAATGACTCAATGTGTCCTTGACCTTGAGACTCTCAGTGAGGGTCATGTCACTATGGTGCTTCTTTGTCAAAGAACGAATAGTATTCTCTTGCAAAGTGTTACCAGCATTTCAGTCAGCCAGGAAAATAAAACCCCAGTAGGCCTTGCAACAGAAGGGATCTAACATGGGGAAGAGAGTGTGCAAAGGACTGTACCACCGAGATGCTAGCCCTTAGTGGTGGCATCCTAGAGGTCAATAATGGTTGAAGCTGCATGCGGGGACAGTGTGACAACGTGATTTAGTGGAACTTTCTTAATTACAATAATGCCTGAAAGTAAACATTGGGGTGGAAAGTCTTATTTTTAGATCTTGACTTCAAAAGGTTAGTGTTTCTGGGCCTGAGGTAAGACAGAGCATCATAGTGGAAGATCATCAGAGCTTAGCTGCTTACCTCATGCTGGTGGCCAGCAAGCAACGGTGTGGGTTTAGGGGCCAGGGCAAGGCATAGTCCCCAAGGACCTGGCCCCTATGACCCACATTCTTCTAGCTATGCAGTACTTCCTAATGTCTCCAGCATTTCCCAAGATAGCACCATAAGCTAGCGACAAAGGAGCCTGTGGCGGTACCATATTCAAAACAGCAGTGATATCACTAAAACCAATAGCTAGAGCTTCTCCGTGGTTGCAGCTGTACCTGCAAGGTGCCCTATGCTAAAGAACCACCGGTGCTCTTGGAGACACCACCCAGCAGACAGCCCTGCCTTCCTCTCATCCAGGTTCCTGTCTCCCATCAGTGCCCATATTGGCTGAACTTAGTCAGAAGCCAGTTATTAGGCAAGTCAGGAAGTATGGTTGCCTCTGATTCAGAGTCGGGTAGGAGAAGAGTAGAAATTAGGTCCCAGGGCAACTTATGAAATAAACACCAGTGCTCTCTTGAATTCCTGTGTCTCGGGTGTTGCTTAGGAGTCTCAGTTGAAGGATGAGCTTTTCCTTGTGGTGGTTTTGATATGTCAGACTCAGTATTCCTATGCTGCTCCAGATTTGGAGAATTACAGAACCACTGTACAGAAGCCTATACACCTCTAGCCATACCTAAAATGAAGTGGAGATGCCAAGGGGCTAGCGGCTTGAAGAATCCCAAGACTGCAAAGTTGGGGCTTGGATGGGAAGGGAAGGGGATTGGTGAGACTTGGGGCAGCATGGTGAGGGCTCCAGTTGCATGAGTGCTGCAGCACTACTGTAAGAGCGAGCCTGGAGCAGCCAGCAGCATTCAGGCTTCTGAGATGGACATAGGTTAATCCCTGGAGATGCTATAAGGGTAGGAGGAGAGAACCAGCCCCACAAAGTTGTCATCTGACCTCTACATTCATGCCATGATACACACATGTGCATGCATGTGCACATGCACATACGGGCACAAGCACACACACAGACACATGCATATGTGCACACACACACATACACACACGTACATGGGCACACATACACACTCACACACAAACACACACACATGCACACACATGCTCACACATACACACTCACACATACATATGGACATTCATACAAATGCACACACACGTGCACCAGTAATAATAATACCACATAAGAATAATCGTAGTAGTAATGAATTAAAATAAGCATTGTAAAGGAACAGGTTCCCACAGACTATGACACACAGTCATGGTATAGAAAACAGTTAGAAAGCCTTAAAAATATAGAAAAGAATCTAGAAGTTACCAGGGGGAATCAAAAGCCAAGGTTCTGATTTAGAACAAATTTTCATCAGCAACTCTGGAAATAAGAACTAGTAGTGATTTTGAAAAAAAGAAAAAGGCACTTCCAATATATTTTCTAGATCTAGCAAAATTAATCGTAAGAGTAGAGATGAAATACAGACATGCAACCTGGCTCCTTCCTTCCAGAGCGACCGGGGCCTGTACATCAGTGAAAGGGAGAGTGCACTGACGGGTTAGAAGCAATAAGGACGAGCCAGTGTGTTTGCCGTGCGTTTGTGGCGCCCAGTGTCATATACCATTTATATCGTGCCATTTAGTAGCTCTCCATTTCTCCCACATAGGAATCTGCCAGTTTGAAAATCACCAAAAGGGCTGGATAATGGCTCAGTTAAGAGTTATTCTATTCTACTTAAAAGACTTGGGTTTGGGTCCCAGCACCCACACCGGGGCAGCTCACAAATGACTGTGGCTCCAGCTCCAAGGTGTCTGATGCTCCCTGCTGGCCTCTATGGGGCTTGTACAAAAACATGTGCATACACACACACACACACACACACACACACACACACACACACACACACACACAAAACCATATAAAAAAATTTAAAGCCTGAAAATCACAATCAAATGTCCATTGCCATAAGTTTGGGAGATTGAAATGAAATTTTGACAATAAATTAAAATACTGAAGGACCTTTAGATCCTAGGTTGGTTTCTGCCAAACTATCAATGTCAGATATGCAAATGTCAATCTGGACCGATCCAGCAGAGAGGATCTACAGGGCTGGCAGTCTTTTCTGTCTGTAACTAGTTCTAACATTTGTTATTTGTCTCAGATCACAAAGATGCCACCATAGGCTCCAAAAGCAATACAAAGATAAACAAAGCCCTGAGCTTGCTCTCAAGGGGCCCACAACTCAGGGGCAGTGACAGACATGGGTCCGAGGAATGATGACACAGTGTTTAAGTTCCATGAGAAAACATAAACAGGACACAGTGAGAACATGGAGATAGCAATGGCTGCTCATGAGCTCAGGAGTCTTACAAAACTAGCTCAAGTGCTACTGAGTGTAAACTTGGGCAGTCCCCAGGGGGATGGCCACTGTGCATTAAGCAGAGTGTCTCCTTGGTGCTCTCTGAGCAGAAGCTGGGAACACTACGGCCGCAGCCCCTATCTACCAGCCCTAAGCAAAAGCCCCAAATTATCCAGTGTATCAGGCACTTATCCATACCGGCAGTAAGAATGATTCTGATAGGGGCTTTGTTCTTGTTGTTTTGTGGCATTGTGTTTCCCACAGTTAACAAGAGTGAATATTGCACAGCTTAAATTTTAACCAATTAAGAGTCCTTCCTTGCCTTAAACGTTGATGCATGAATTATAATTTGCCCTGGTATTCAGCACCATCAGCCTGGCTCTTTGGTCTGGATATTTACTAAAAAATAGAAACATGCTTTGGTTCCCTGCCAGCACCCACACTCTCTCAGTGGAGGTGGGGTCAGGGTGCAGGAGGCAAGAAGAGTCCCATGACTTATCAGGGGTACCCCAGCTCTTGTCCAATCTGCCTCTCTGTCCTTCTGCTCCTCAGACACACAGTGACTGGCACGGCTTCCTCTCAGAAGTCTCTGAAAGATGTCAGCAGATACTATCTGGTCATCTCTGCAGTGTCACTGGGCACGTGGGAGAGTCCTGCTCACATCCAGCCCCGACAGTTTTGTACGATTGCCCAGCATTTCCTTAGTTAATGTAAATATTTGTTGCATTGCTTGGACGCTTTGATTGAAGAGGGATTGGCCTCCAGTTATTGGGATATTTTTAGTTTGCATAATGTTTTTTTGGTCCTTGCTAAATTTGAAGAGAGACAGCTGGGTGAAGGCTGTGTTGCCAAGTCACTGTTTAGACAGAGCTTCTTGGGTGAAGATTTGATTGTGACATAGCTGCTAAACACATATCTTTGGTAGAAGACTGAGCTGGAGATCTTTGGCTCTGCTGGGAGTGTCATATCCTGACCCAAATCTGAGTGATTTTGAGCAATATTTTACTCCTGGAATGAAATCAAATTGGATCTGACTTGCTCAAGATTGCCCAAAATGTTTGGGCACCTCCCAATGTCTGGATCTTTCCCTGGCAAAAACGAACAAAGAAAAAAGAAAAAAATGATTTATGCACATCAGTTAATATTTGTGCCTAAATTTATGAGAACATTTTAGATGTTAATCATTTTAATAGGCACATCAAGGAGCTAGTAGTACAAGATACAAAGGATATTTGGGGGAATACAAGTTCACTGGGGAAATGTTACACACAGATGCACACATATGTATGCATACATACACATGGACATAGTATGTTAGTATGTTTACAACAGAAAATAAGCTAATCATAGAAAGAATCAATGCTCACTAAGACTTTTTAAAATTAGTTTTACATGTATTTATTGGGGATGGTACATACCGTGTACATATGATGGCCAGAGGACAATTTGTCAGAGTAATTTCTCTCTTTCTACCAATGGTCATAGTGACTTAGAACTTACCGTTCCTGGGGTCCTGGTATTTGATACCATTTGCCTGTTTTTTTCTTTTTTTCGTTCAGTCCTCTTGATATTTACTCAAAAATGGGAACTCACCTTAATTCTCTGACAGTGCCCTCACCTTAATTCTCTGATAGTGCCCACACTCTCCAATTGGAGGTGGGGATCATGTTGCAGGAGACAAAAGGAGTCTGCAGCTTAGGTAGAATACCGCAGCTCTTGTCCAACCTGCTTTTCTGTCCAAAGATCTACCTTGAACTTCTGATCCTCCTGCCTCTGCTCTGCACATCCTGGGATTATCAACAGACACCACTAGGCTCAGATAACTTTTGTTCCCATTCCTCTTTCTATTTGGCACTTTTAGGTGGGTGCTGGGGATCGAACTCAGGAAAGAGACAAATATATAAAATATCCAATGCGTAGAGATTTCAAATAACAAAGGGGATGGAAAGAGAAAATATGAATGAGAGTTGCCATTTCAGTAGAGTTCCTGAAAATAATTCACATGGTGGGCTTATAGTCTTTTGGGACCACTCTTCCGTAGGAAATGGCGGTTTCAGCTGACACTAGAAACAAGGCTGGCTTGATGAGATTTGGAGAGGTGGAGAGACAGTAGTGACGGCAGTGAGTGGAGAGAGGACCAACCAGAGAGACCTTGAGGAGTCAGGAGAAGCGGCTGCTGAAAGTGACAAATCACAGGGACGCCCAAGGACAGATGGGAAAAGAAGTTGTCTGGGATGGTGGTACCTACTGATAATCCCTTGATGGTTTGGAGCCCTTGCTGCTCTTCCAGAAGACCTGGGCTCGGTTTCTAACACCCACACAGGACAACCTAAGCTCCAGGAGATCCGGCACTCTCTTGTGGCCTCTGCAGGCACCTATACATGTGTAATATATGTACATATGCTCAGGCACATACAAACAAAATAAAAATAGATTTTTATTTTTTCTTTAAAATAAAAATCTTTATATTTAAGATAAAATAAAGATTTTATTGTATTTTTAAAAATAAATATTTTTAAAGATAACAGTAAAATAATATCAACAAGTATACTGGCTAGTTTTATAACTTGATACAAGCTAAGATTTATCAGGGAAGAGGGAGCCTCAGTTGAAAAAATGAGATCCAGCTTTAGGTCATTTTCTTAATTAGTGATTAATTGAAGAGGGCTCAGCCCATTGTGGGTGGGGCCATCCCGGGGAGGGTGGTCCTGGGTTCTATAAGAAAGCAGGCTGAGCAAGCCATGAGGAGCAAGCCAGTAAGCAGCACCCCTCCATGCCTCTGCATTAGCTCCTATCTCTAGGTTCTTTCCCAACTTGAGTTCCTGTTCTGACTTCCTTCATTGATGGACTACAATGTAGAAGTGTAAGCCAAATAAACACTTTCCTCCCCAAGTTGCTTTTTGGTCATGATGTGTCATTACAGCAATAGTAAGCCCTAACTAAGTTAACAAGTCATGCGATATGTTTGCATGGAGAAAACTGACAAAGACACAGATTTCCAAAGTTCACTAGATAGGAATAGAATCCCTCTGTAGTCCCAAGTCCATAGAAGAAGCTGAATTCGTAGTAAAAACCTCTCCAATGAAGAAACTGCAGGCACAAAAGACATCCTGAGAACACTCGAGAACACTTGAGAAGTAAGCAGTGGTGGCCCCCACAAGCTTCCCACACAGCAGTGCAGTAAGACCCCCCAGGCATAGACCGCTCTGAATCTCGAGTAGACACACACAAGGAAAGGAAACTGCAGCCCAGCATCCCTCATGAGTGAGAACCCTTAACACCCAAGCTGCACCCAACAAGATGGTTTGAAAGAGGAGCGTATGGACCTCATGGCAGACATGCAAGATTGCTTAAGGATACACGTGTCAGTGTGTGTGAAATCCACCACGATAGGAAACTAAGACAAAATATTTAATCATTCCAATGGATGGAGACAAAGACTTTGATAAAATTCTCGCTTATTCATGATCAAAACATAGCAAAATGGGCTGGAGAGATGGCTCAGTGGTTAAGAGCACTGACTGTTCTTCCAGAGGTCCTGAGTTCAATTCCCAGCAACCACATGGTGGCTCACAACCATCTGTAATGGGATACGATGCCCACTCTGGTGTGTCTGAAGACATCGACAGTGTACTCACATACATGAAATAAATAAATAAATAAATAAATAAATAAATAAATAAATAAATCTTTTAAAAAAGCAAAATTGGGATAGAAGGAAGCCTCCAAAATTTTATAAACACTATCTACCATCTATGCGTCCATGTGTCTGTCATCTATTCATTATCTATCATCTATGTATGTGTCTATCTTCTACGTGTCTCTCACCTTTGTGCCTCTGTATCTGTCATCTACTTATCTGCCTATCATCTATCCCTGTATCTCTGTGTCTCTCACCTTTGCATGTATGTATGTATGTACATGTTACCTACCTATAGTCTATCCCTCTATCATCTGTGTATTTATGCATCTGTTTACTTTATATATGTAGCTACCTACCTTATAGCTATGTCTTTATGTATATAGCTATCATCTATCTATCGGCCTATCACCCATCCCTCTATCAATAAGGGGATGAGAATAAGGGAAAGAAAGCATTCTTTCTCCTTAAAGCTAGAAACAGAAGATGTTTCTCCTCATTCAGCACTACACTGAAATCTCTAGTCAGCATATTATGCTGAGGAAAATAAATAAAGCACACAAATATTTGGAAAGGGAGTAATAAAACTGTCATTATATACAGATAGCATTATTTCTAAGTAGAAAATATCAGACAACCTGCGAAAAGTTACTAGAAATACTAAAAGGAGTTTATCATGGCCACAGAACACAAGGTTATAGGAAATTAAGACAGCCACCCTTGACAGTAACATTAAAACTTAAAATGATAAAATTAACCACATGTGCCTAACATCTGTATTATTAAAACTATAAAACATTAGAGAGGAGCTTTCTAAGAAGCAGAGAGCTATACCATTTTCATAGATGCGGTAGGTTCATGCTTAGATGTCAGTTCTGCCTAAACTAACCTATAAATGTAGTTTGAAGCTCCTAAGAACTCAGTGTGGGAAAGCTGACAATCAGAACGTAAAATTCACACCATTGCTAACATCCACACAGTACTGACACGCCTGGAAACAGCTTTGCCAAAGAACCCAGGTGGAGGGCAGATACCTGAGTGGGTGAAGGCTCTTGCCGCCAAGTCTGATAACCTGAGACCAATCGCCAGGACCCACAAGGTAGAAGGAGAGAACTGACCACCCCAGCATATAAACACACATGTACACACGTGCGTGCACACATGTGCACACACACACACACACACACACACACTAAAATAAAACAAAAATATTCTTTACAAAGAATGCCTCGAATGTTCCTCACATGCAAGTGTTTCCTTTAACTAGATCATAGGCATAAATGTACAAATTAAAATATAAAACTTCTGAAAAGGAAAGATAAGAAAAGTCTTTGTGACCATCCATTTAGCCAAGATTTCTTAGAACATTAAAAAAAAGTATCAAAGGGGAAAGAAACAATAAACTAGCTTTCATCAAAATTGAAAACATCTGTTCTTTGAAAGATGCTAAGAAAATGTTTTAAATGATATACTTTATTATCTAAACATATTTGCTGTAAAGGACTTTTCCCCAAAATACTTAGAAAATCAGCACAGCTAACTAAGAATAAAACAGGCAATAAATATGTGGACAAAATCCTTAAGCAGCCATGAAGGACAGGAAAGCCCGGTTCTGTCTTCATTAGAGATCTGGAATTGCTGTGGTTGCTAGAACAGCCTCCAAAAAGGCCAGCAGCACCAGTGCTGCTGAACACAGGGGCAACTGTCACTCACATACTTGGGGTAGTGTGCCACGCCCACTATGCAAAGACGGCTGGCCATTTTCTCAAAGCATTAAACAACATGGGCCTCCAAGAGGGCTCCATGGGTAAAGGCACACACCACCAGGCCCGACATTTTCTTCACGTCACACCCACCCACACACTAAATAAGTCAACATAACACTATAAATCTGATCATAGCCACTTTGTAAGGTTACCTTCCATAAGATAAGCAAACGTAAGCCACACAAAGGCCTCTACATGAAAATTTTCACTAATAACAACTTTAGACACTATTCTCCAGAGCTGGAAATGTCTCCCACCTGCTGAGTTGCTAAACAGATGCTAGTGTAGACACATAATGGAATTCTACTCAGTAGTTGACATGGAAGGAGCTACTGAATCTGGCAACAGCTTGAGTGAATGTCAAAAGCATGGTGCTAGCCAACAGCAGCTAGACACAAGCTACACATTGGGGCTCCATTCACACGATATTCTGGAAAAGGGAACAGTGTAGGAATAGAAACAAGATCACTGCCTGCTGAAGATAGTGATGAGCCACAGAGCTGACCCAGTGGGCAAGAGGGAACTGAGCCTACTTAACGGGATGGGGGAAGAAAGCTGGCGACTCTAGGGTTGACCCTGAGGCCTCAAACCACGTACAGACAAAAGCAGTAGTTCTGTTTTCACCCCCAGCCTTTGCTTTCAACCTTTCTGGGGGAATTACTACCTTATAGGAATTTTTTAAGTGTGTGGGTATGTGCAGCCATCAGATCAACCACAGGTATCTTTTTCTCAGGGCTGCCTTGTTTATTGATTCATTAGCCTGGAGCTTATCCACTAGGCTGGGCTGCCTGGTGGACCCCAGGGGTCAGCCTGTCTCCACCGCTGGCTGCTGGGTTATAAGCACCCCTACCCCATCTTGCTTTTTTTTTTTTTTTTTTTTCTATTTTCTTCTTTCTTTTTTACGTGACTCCTGGAGATGGAACTCAGTTCTTCATACTAGCGTGGTATGCATTTTACCAACTCAACTCTCTATCTTCCTAGCCCCTAACGTGATTCTTCACAACATTAAATAAGACTAAGATTAGTTGGAGGGCACAGTATGTTATAAGAACACCCAGAGAGTGTTTGTTTCAGAAGGACTCATTTGTACTAATAAAACTCCACTGATGCCTGAGTTTTTACTTCAGTCCAAATAAATGTACATAAGGTAGAGCCTGAGAGATTATTTTTTATTTTAAATTTTATTATAAAAATTATTGCAAATAACAAAAGCAAACACTAAAATTATCCAGACCCAAAGACTATGCAGCTCAGTGAACTCCACAGCCCAAGAAGCCATTAAAAACTGGAGCTTCACTTTGGATTTTATACTTTTGCTGTTGAATATATTTTTATGCATTTAAATCCACCACCGAAAATGAAACCAGGTTATGAGAAATATAAAGCTAATTGTTTCTCTAGTTCTAACTCTGGTGTATACTTTATTCTGTCAAATAAATCTCTCAAATAAATAAATGTAGGATCTGGAGAGATGGCTTAGTAGTGTTACTGGATCTGAGCTGGTCTCAGTGGGCGTGTTTTCAGAATGGATTGTTGGGCCCTGTCACGCCCTCAGAGCCCTCTGCCCATTCCCATAAGCCATTGCTGCACTTCTCTGGATGTTTGCTCAGAGATGCCCCTATCAGCCGTGGCCTCTGCAGTCAGAAGGCATTTAGATTCCATGTGCTGAGTCCGGTGGATTCCATCCCAGAACATCCTGAACGTTCAGCAGTTCTCTTTTGAACTTTGGCTAAAGTCACCAAGTTCAGACAGAGACAATAAATTAAAATGGCTGACATTTAAGAGAGTTTAGTTCTAATTTTGGCTCTCCTTCCAACCTAGGGAGACAAGCTGTCTTACTGTTCCTCCTCTGTTGGTGTCTGTCTTCTAACCAGACAGGTGGGGGCTATGTCGTCACTGTACTGGATGCTGTGTGCGGGCAGCAATGGTTCCCACGTCACTGTACTGACAGGAGGGTCAGGATGAGCCATGGTACCACACACTGAACAGAGTGCTTGGCCCACGGGCATTCCATGAATCTTAGCTAATATCAGTTCCCTATAATTCTTAGACAGTTTTTTTTTTCCTGAGGAAAGGACTTTGTTTACAGATATTTGTCAAGCCTCTTTATAGGAAATAAGAAAATATGCCTTTCAGTCTGTCTTAGTCACATTTCTGTTGCTGTGATAAATCACCATGACCAAAGGCAACTTGGGTTTATTTTGCTTAGCAATTCTACAGCACAGCCTATTATTGAAGGAAGTCAGGACAGGAATGCAAGGCAGGAACCTGGAGGCAGGGACGGAAGCAGAGACCATAGAGGAGTGCTGCCAACTGGCTTGCTCCTCTAGGCTTGCTCAGCCAGCTTTCTTATACACCCTTGGACCATGAGCCTAGGAGTGGCTTCTCCCACATCAGTTATTAATCAAGAAAGTACACCATAAGCCAGTCTGCTGGGGCATTTTCTTAACTGAGGCTCCCTCTTCCCAAATGGCACTAGCAAACATACCTTCATTATCCCCATCTCTGTTGTATTATTTTTCACATATTTGGGTATGTGATCACATGCATACACACTTGTTGAGGGCAGGGGGAATTTGAAGGAGTTGGTTCTCTCCTTCCATATCTTGGGTCCTGGAGATTGAACTCAGGTCATCAGGTCTGGTGGCAAGGACTCTTACCTACTGTGTTGCCACCAAAACACCCCATTATATATTACCATGATTCTCTTTAGATATACCCATGACCAAACATGTATACAAAAAATCAAGTACTGGATTTTTTTTTTAGAAAAAGAAAATAGTACTGAGACTATGTGGGGGACTCCCCCCTTATTTCTTTTAACTGGAAATATTTCCTAAAGTTTCTACTGAAAATGAAAGATTATCTTTAAACAAATTAATGTGACTTGTTGACTTCACACCTCCAAGTAACACAATAAAATTCCTTTGCTTAATTAGTGAGCAGAAGAAAAAGAAAAAATGTCCTTTCCCCATTAGGTGTACTCTAGATTTTCATAGCGGTATTAAAACCAAATGTTGCCTCTTGGCATATAGAAAAATATTCCAAAACACACAGTTAGCTCTGAGATTGAAATTGCATCTGGTTCTGCAATTTTAACATTAAACCACGCTCATAGTTAATATTTGTGTTTTCATATTAGGCTGTAAGAGCACATGCTCTGTGCTTTCAGGCTGGTGCCTTTCCTTCATAATTGACAGGAGGCAGCATATCCAGGGGCTGGGGAGATGGCTCAGTGGGTATGAGCAGTTTCTGTGCAAGCACGGGAGCTGAGTGCAAATTCCTAGCATTCACATAAAATACCATGCATGCCTATGTGTGCCTGTAACTCCAGCACTAAATGGGGCATAGAGACAGGGGGATGGCTAGCCACCAGCCTAGCTCCAGTTTTACTGAGACCCCTGCTTCAAAGCCAGGAAGGCAAAGGACAACCAAGCAAGACACCTGATCTTCTCTGATCTCGGCGTGCATGCATGCACGGGTGTGAGCACCTACACACATATGCACATACAACACACTACACACACACACACACACACACACACACACATGCATGCATATTGTGTATCTTAAAGACTAAACAAACCAAAATCTAATCACCAGAATGGGATGTCAGTAAAATGCTAAATCCACACTGACTGCATTGTGTCTCACTGTCCACTTCTTTAACCATGGCGGGGTTCCACACATTTCCAGAGGAAGAAAATTTTGCAAAAACCTGTACGATACTTGGAAAATCAAAACTGAGGTAGTGGTGTGTCATGAAGGCAACAGATGCATAAACTTTACATTATTATATAAACTAAAATGAAAATTTATTTAAATCTTTGCAAGTATGTATACATGTATATGCCATAATGTCTATAAGTAAATTAATGGGTTGATTTTTTAAAAAAGATTAGTGTGTGTGTGTGTGTGTGTGTGTGTGTGTGTGTGTGTGTGTGTGTGTGTGTGTTCATGTGGATGCAGTTGCCTGTGGAGGCCAGAAGAGGGCACCAGATCCCCCTCCCTCCACCTGGAATTACAAGCAGGTTAAGAGTCACCAGAAATGAATGCTGGGAATAGAACTTGAGTCTTCTGTAAAAGGAGCACAGACTAACTGATGAGCCATCTCTCCAGCCACGGTATGTGCTGCTTTGTGGAGAACTTAAAAACTGGTAAGAATGCATTTGTGTGTCTGTGCCTGCATGAAAGCAAGTGAGGAGCAAGCAGGAATTTGAAAAGGAGATGTCTCTTACTGGAAGGAAGATGGTGACTTATAAGTGTACTGTCCAACACGGAGAGGTGGAACGCAGCCTCTGTCACCTCGCCCCTCTCCTGTGGGATCTCTGCCAGCTGGAGTTCCCTGCGCCCTTGGCACTGTGGCACGAACCCTTTATTTTCCCAGCACAACGCACTTTCCAAGGATCACCTCCAGTTGTTTTTATTTGGAATTCTCTGTTCTTTCCTTTCAAATGCTGGACATGTCGACAAAAACTTCTGCTCCTCGTTTTTTGATTTTCACATTTCAACATCTGCATAATAGCTGCACTAAAAATACTCAGACATGTTATCAAATCGTTAGGGGACACCATGAAATCTTAGAAAAGGGCGAGATGAGTTGAGTGGAGGTTTGTTGTTGATACAGCGAAGGATCCTGTTTGCTCACTCAGGTTTTGCTGGATGGGGGAAGCTAACTCTGTGCGCATCACGAACCTAGCCTTTCAGTCTATCTTCTAATTTATCTCATTTGCTTACAAATCCACAGGCTAACCAGAGTTCAGAGGGAACAGTTTGTCTTAGCCCCACTCCCTGAGGCTTTTGAGAGGAGGTGTTGAGCTGTGTTCTGTTGGAGGCTATAGACTTGATCCCCATGAGTACTCCCCCTGAGACATGTCACCAGGTCCATTGGGATAAATTCTTTTTAATTTTATAACTAATAAACAAATGTATTTGGGTGGGCTATTTGACTTAAGCACACTGTAACGGAGAATTGTCTCCAAATGGCATGTAGGGGCAGGCAAGTTAGCTCAGTAATCCATGCTTGTGGCCACGAGTGATGAGCTGAGTTTGATCCGCATGACCTAGAAGGTGGAAGGAGAGAATTAGTTGTCTCTGTTGCTAGCTGTCCTCTGACCTCCAGAAGCAGCATGTTGTGGCAAGCACGTGCACTCACAAGGCACACACACACACACACACACACACACACACACACTAAATAGATATAAAAATGAATTAGTGTGTTAAGATGAGTTCAGAGTATATATCTAGCACAGGGTATATACACCAAAATCTGTCCAGTGCCCTAAGGATGCAGCTCTAATTTGTCCTGCATACCGACTCAAGTCTGAGCCACTAAAGCACTTCTCACCCAGCTTTCATACACTCTTGGTCACAGCTACAATTTTCTCCCTCCCAACTCTACACTTTGTAAGAGAAGCATCTCCCAAGACAAGCCAAAACCAAGTGCTCAGCCTGCCCTGTCTGACCAAGTAAACTACCTGTCCTGGTTATCTCAATGTAGCTTAAGATGCTGACCTAAGCCACCACAACCGGAGCCTGGGTATGTCCTCCTCTGTTCCCAGGGTCTCCTCAGACTCCTCTCCTTTCACTTCAGATCTCCCAGCTGTCCCCTCTGTATTTGTCACTAACCCAACCTTCTTTTGCCACCTTCTCAAAAACTTGTCCTCATTCAAGGTAGCCACCACTGCCGGGTGTCACCTTCCTACACATTCTGCAGAAATCAGTTCCTCTTCTCCTACATGAACTCTGAATCTGACTGTCATGTATGTAAACTGCTTTTCTCATTCACATACTTTATAGAGTAGTTGTTTGGTACGAGCTGGGCAGCGGGCAGCGGGCAGCGGGCAGCGGGCAGCACCGTGTGCCTTTCCAGCTAGTCAGAAATTCCTTGTTGACATTCACAGCCACGTGCCTCCTCCTCTCTCTGGATAACCTCTTCTCTTGGCTTCTGGTCTGAGAGACTGGACTCTGTCCTTTTGGAGAAGCTGAGCCTTCCAGATGGCTCAGCAGATAAAGGTGCTTACCACCAAGCCTGTTAGCCTGAGCCTTATCCCTGGAGCCCAAGCAGTAGAGGGAAAGAACCAACTCCTTCAGTTGTCATCTGACCTCCAAACACACTCCCTGGCATGTGTGCGCCTACACCATAAACATCCACCCCTACACCCATAATATAAATGTTTGTAAAGGAAAGAAACAGGAAGTCACTACATATCAGCGAGCCTCCATGGTCCATGTTCTGGGATCATAACCCACCCTGTCTCCTGCACAATCAACCTCTAAGGAACTTCAGTGATATAATGCTAGAATGTTCTAGAGTTGTCATGACATGCCTGTGCTGGTCAGTGTCAGACATTGAGGTTTATCTAGATTTTTTTCCTTTTATGAACAGGCTCCTACTAGGCTATTTACAAGCTAGTTCTTTCTGAGATGTGTGACGAAGGCGGGGAAAGGACTTGGGTTGTTTCCTGGGCAGGGAAAGACAACACTTTTTGTATCTATAAGTGACTTCTGAAGCAGCGTAGTTGGGAATTGCTGACTCTTTAGATGCTGAAGGCTTCTGAAGCAAGACAGAGAACAGGGCTATAAAGGAAATGTCCACACACTGCCCCTGGTCCAGCATTGGTTCCTTAGAATTATATTAATCAGTGCTCAATTTATTATCAGACAGTTTGTCCCAACGTAGCCACAGCTGATAAAACTCAAGGCTCATGCCAACAATGAAATTCTTCCCAGTCAAGTAACCATGGGGCCAGTAACCCATGAGGTATTTGCCAAGCAAAAATATAGATGGATAGTGTTTATTATTATTTTTTAATTGGCCACTCTTTGGATCAAATCCCTGACTTCTACTTCCCTTTTCTCCTTATTGTAAAGCAGGAGAGGCACAGGAGCTTCTGGTTGCTTCACAGAGACACTTCATGTTCTCATGTAGCTTCTGTCATACGTGTCCCACAGCCACATGTGCAGACAGCTGGTGAGATATCCTGGGGTGACCTCAGGCCATCCATTGTAATGTAGGGCATTAAGTTGCTTGGAGCAGCCCCCTAGGCTGCTCTTTCGAGCCTCTGGCCTCCTCAGGTTGTTCTCTAGGTGTGAAGTAGAAATCTCTTCCTTAGCTAGTGACCCTCCAACGTATCATGTTTCTCTCCTGAATTAGGACAGAGGAGATGATGTGAAATTGGTTTCTACAGGTTTTCAGTTTGAGATCATACTTAGCATCTTCGGTGCCCACTCCTTAAGTAACACAGTGTGACTACAATCCTTCGTATAACTGGTCCTAGTAAAGAATACTTTGATTTGCAATATGCTTGTAAAGTACTAGGAAGGGGCTTTTTTATGAATCTAGGTGAGACAGAGTTTCTCTTTTCTTTCTCTTTTCAAAACATCATGTGTATGTGAGTGTGGGTATATGTCAGTGGGGGCTCCCGAGAGTCCAGAAGAGGACACTGAGTCCCTGGAACTATGGTTACTGAGCCAGCCAACACAGGTACTGGGACTGAATGTGGCTCCTCCGCCAGAGCAGTAGGCATGCTCACCTGCTGAGCCATCTAACCAATCCCAGTGATGGATTTTCTGCCTGTCCGCTGACTCAGACAGATGCTGTGTCCTCGCAGGCAGTGGCCATGCTGTCTAGTTTGCTCCTTGCTTTGGCTATAAAGGTAAATTCTCTGCTCAGCCCTTTACAGCACAGAGGCTTGCTACAGTAGCTCTGCCACCAGGGCATATCCATGGTACTGTCACGGCGTTAGCTCCTTCTGTCCCTGTGTGCTGCTCCTCAGATCCATACAAGTCAGAGTCTGATCCAAATGAAAGAAAATGCTCAACCCATGGCTCTGCAAACATGATGCTAAAAAGGCTGCTTCCAAGGGCCACCACATAGCCATCAAATAGTGAAGAGCAGAACGTGTTACAAAAGGGAGTTGCGGTTGGCTTCTGGCCACAGAAGGAGTCAGTCTTGAAAAGAAAATGATCTGTAATATAGAATCAAAGTTGTACCTAACTTTAGGGGGTGGGAAGATGTCTAGTAGGTAAAGATCTTGGCACAGAAGCACAAAAACCTGGGTTAGAACCCATGGGTTTGTGGGGTAGGGGTTGCAGAACAACATAATTGTAAGCCCAGCACTGCAGAAACGGAGACAGAAGGTTTGCTGGGGACCCCTGGCAAGATACTAAGTCAAATCACTGAGCTCCAGGTCAAAGAGAGACCCTGTCTCAAAATATAAAGTGGAAAGCCACTAAGCAAGTTACCAGACATCCATCTTCATCTGCACGCGCGCGCGCACATACACGATGACAAATATGCACACACACTAAAGATTTTTTAAACTATATAAACACATAAATATGATACAATTCTCCCTAAATTCAAAAGCTGGAGTAATTGGAAGGGCAGAAATTGCTTTTGAATGGGGAAAAAGATGGGCAACTTTTAACAGATTGGGTAAATCAAGAAAGATTTAAAACACTGGAATTGGCCCAGAGAACTTTGTAGCTAGAAGGATCAAGTGAGCAAATGTGCACGTCTGGTTTCCTTATTTTAAAGATACATAAACAGCCTCAGAGAAATAATGGGACTTGCATAGATTCCTACCAAGTTGGTTGCTTGCCCAAGAAAGTCAATCTCCACAAATCCCAGCCCCTCAGGGCTCTGAACAGCTTTATAGCTCTCTGAATTATTAGCTTCAGAGTCAATCAAAAACATAGTATATTCTTCATGTGGAAACTTTCCAATGCCAGAGGCGAAGCTTCCAGCACGTTTTATTCTTTCAGAAAAGAACAGTAGCACTGGGCCTTCAGTCAAGTGTATTACTAGGGAATAGGTCACTAATGAGCAACAGTTGTCAGGCTCTCCTGAGTGTGGGTGGGTGAGTGGGGGGGATCCATACACACCCAGTCCTGAGTGCCTGCAGTGGGGATCCACAGGTCCGCTCAGAGCTGGGAGGCCTGCAGGCTTTCTGATGGGGGGGGGGGGATTGAGCATATTAAAATATGGGATGCCCAGCTACGTTTGAATTTTATATAAACCACAAATAATTTTTCAGTGTAAGTATGTCCAGCACAGTCTTTACAAGACTATGTCAGCTTTATTTTGTATGACCAGAGTTGTCATATTTTTATTTGCACCACTTCTATAAATATTTCTTTGCCTTAAAACCATTAAGATTTGTAGTTGTGTGTGGTTTGGATATTTTTAAAATTCATCTTACTTTACAATTACTATTACAATTTTTGTGTATGGGTAGTTAGCCTACGTACATGTCTGTGTACCACAGTATGCCTTGGGTCTGATGAAGGCAGAAAAGGTTGTCAGAGCCTCTGGAACTGGAGTTACAGACAGTCATGAGATGCCATGTGGGTGTTGGGAGTTGAACTCAGGACCACTGGAAGAGCAGCCAGTGCTCTTACCCACAGAGCCATCTCTTTAGCCTCTGATCTTTTTAAGGAACCATTGTGATAGTTAAACTAGGTTGTCAACTTGGCAGAATTGTCTTCAGTCATCATGCAAACAGACCTCTGAGCATATCTTTGGATGAATACCTGCAGTAGGTTAACTGAGATGGAAAGGCCCACCTGACAGCAGGTGCACAGAGGTCCTAGACTGCATAAAAAGGAGAGAGCCAGCTGGACACCAGTGTTCTTGTGTCTATACCTTAGCTGTGGATGCAACAGGACCGATTGTCTCACACTCCTGCAAACACAACTTCATCACGATGGACTGCAGCCCTTCAAACCCGGAGCCACAGTGAACCTGCCTCCGCTGTGTTGCAAGTATTTGTCAGAGCAGTGAGGAAAGAAACTGGTGCAGACCTTGAAAACCACCTCACAGGTCTCAAAGATCAAGATGCAGGGTAGTAGAGTGAACAGACACGGCTGTGAGTCACAGGAACCCAGCGTCTAGATCATGAGGAGAGCACCAGAAGCACTCAGTGAAACACACAGCATGGTTTTAATTGTTATCCCCTGCCTTAGACTCTGTGTCAACGCAATGGCCAACTTACTTCATTTTCTGAAGTCACTTCCTGTCTGAGATGTCTCCGTGATAGAGAACTGAGAAGGCTCTTGCTTAACTACTGTCAGTATTTTATCTAACAGCTAATTCACACTACTTGAGTGGAAAAAAAAAAGTCCAAGTAATCAGGCATTCAGTCAAGGGGGAGGAGGAATGGGTTGTCTGCTGACATGGTCCGGAATTCATGTTTCTCGCATGCTTCTTCCTGGCTTCTGACAAAATGGCTAGCTATATGCAACAACCTGAACTTTGTGGTTTCTACCTCCCAGAGGTCATTAGCGGCTAATGCGTATCTCTCTCACTTTATAAGAAATCAGATCCCTGAAATCGTTCAGGAGACATAATTCACTACAGATGAAGTCTCCACACTCCAGCTCGAAGTGATTTGGGTCCTGACACCGCATTTTGAAGATATTAAAATCTAGACGAAAAATGTGGTCCACAGGTTGTATTAATTATCGTTGGGGAGCCATGGAAGCATTTGAGTGCTAAAGAAATCGCTATCTAATATGATTAAATAGGCCTGTCTCCATGAAGAGGCTGTCTCTCCACTTGGGTGATTCCTTTATCCTCCTAAATTCAACTGTTTGGGGTTCTAATTGGCTGAAGGAATGAGCACGAAAGGCAGTAAAGGGGAAAGGCTGAGGCGTGAGGGGCGATCTCATTTACGGATTACAGTTGACACAATGGGGTCTTTAGGTCTAGACAGCTCTTTCATTGGAAGCCCAAGGCCTCCCTTCTGAGTTAGGAAGCAGGCTGTGAGTACAGGAGTGCACACACACACACACACACACACACACACACACACACACACACACACACGCAGTGCTCCTTGAGCTTGGTAAGCACTAAGACTGTTTTTGTGTTTCTCTTATTAAGGTTCTGTGTTTATTCTTTAATGTATTTCTAACCTAATTTGCTTTCTGTCCTGTGATAAAACACTGACCAAAAACAACTCGAGGAGGAAAAGATTAGCTTGGTTTGCAGGTTATAGTTTATTATTGGGGGAAGTAGAAACAGGAACTGAAGCAGAGACTGTGGAGGGGTGCTGCTCACTTGCTTGCTCCCAAGGATTTCTAAGCCTGCCTTTTTATAGACCCAGCCCAAGGGTGGCACCACCTATAGTGAGCTGGGCCCTCCTGATCAATAATCAAGAAAACATCCCCACAGACTTGCCTACAGGCCAGTCTGGTGAAGGTGATTCCTCAACCAAGGTTTTCTCTTCCCAGGTGATACTCATATGCGTTAAGTTGATGAAAACTGAGCAGCACAGTATCTGTACGTGTGCAGGCACTAATGGCGGGAGATGGGGACTGTGTGAGCATGAGTGTGCGTGCTTGCGTGCGTGACTGTGTGTGTGTGTGTAGGCATGTACATGTGTGTGTAGGTGTGTGGGTCTGTCTATGTGTGGGCATGTGCACTTGAGTACAGGTGCCTGTGGAGGTCATAAGATGTCACTGACTCCATGACATTGGAGCCTGTCTACTGTGGGTGTTGGAACCAAATGCTGGTCCCCTGCAAGAGCAGTATGTGCTTTTAAGGAGTCATCTCTCAAGCCCTAAGAAAAAATTTTTACATTTATTTTATTATTTTATGTGTACAAGAGTTTTACTTGCATATATGTCTATGCACCACATGCTCATCAAGGCCAGAAGAGGGTGTTGGATCCCTTGAAAGCATTACTGAGCAGCTAGGTGGGTCTTGAAAAACCAAATCTGTGTCCTGCAGAAGAGCAACCAGTGTCCTTAACAACTGGGCCAGCCCAGAGAGTCTTTCCTTAAATGTTTATATGTAAGTGTCTGAGTGTGTGCACTTGTACATACACAAGTTTGTACATGCATGTAGAAGTCTGAGGATTACCTACAGGGCCACCCTCAGGTACCTCAGGACCCAGTTTTTTAAATACTTAGTTATTTTATTTCAAGTACATTTAAAAATTTAGTAGCATTATAAAATAGACATATAAAATCAACAGTATAGCTTTGGATATTATAAGTTTTATAGTGTACACAGCAAGTTCCGTGCAATATTGGAGGTTAAGGCAAGAGTCCACCTTTCAAATGACAGATGCCTGTCAGGCTGCTTTGTATTCAGAAGTTCAAATCTTCCACTCTGGTTGCTAAAAACATTTGAACTGTAGGCGCAGCTAATGAGATCATGTAAGTTCCCATATGGAAGTTTCCATAATGAGAAGATTTAGTTAGATAGTTAAGGTGATGAATGGGCACCTTGTTTATATATATATAAACAGAGTGCGGAGTTTCTCTTTGGGATGGAGCTCTCCGGTTAGGCTGGCTAGCTAAGGAGCATCAGAATTTCATGGGTCTGGTGTCCCAGCCCTGGGATTCCAAATGCGTATGACCACCCAACTGGAACCCAGCTCCTCTAAGAAATTCTTTAAAGGAAAAAAGGGGACCCTCCACCCAAGAATTTCTTTCTTACATTTCCTAATAACTATTTTACAGGGATAGTTTGCATGTTCATGAATCTGGCTTTTGTTTTAATATTTTATTTATTTTTAATCATGTCTGTGCGCGCATGGTTTGTACATTTGAGTGTTCTGCTAGTAGAGATCAAGAGAGAACATCAGATGTCCTGGATCTTAAAGGAGGCCTGTGTTGTGTAACAGCAGTTGTGAAATAGCAAATTTCATCTCCAGCTGACACCTGGTTTCACATAGTCTGCACAAAAGGTGATTGAGCAAAGGCAGGATGAGCCATTAGGCACAAAAGTAGAGCCATGAAGTGAGCAATTGGACCATGGGAGCTGAGTTTTGTTGTTCGTTGAACCTCTCATTATGTTGTTATATTCTCTGTTATCATATTGCATCTAAGGATGTCTTTCTTTTGTAAATCTAGATTTAATTCAATAACAAGAACGTAATAACAGATCATTTGACTTAAATAAATTTGTGTCAGATTCAGTACTGTGTGAACATATTTCTAAACAGTTATGGACTGTTTTGCACATGGCAGAAAAAATAATTTGTTATCTAATGGAAAACTAACCATGAGGATTTTATCTTAGTGACCTATTGCTGTGATAAGACACCATAGCAACTTATAGAAGAGTTTATCAGGGGATTACAGTCCCGGAGGGCGAGTCCATGACTATCATGGCAAGGAGCATGGCAGCAGGCAAGCAGTCACGGTGCTCCCACAGTAGCTAAAAGCAACCACAAGGCAGAGAAGGAGAGAGCTAACTGGAATTGGTGTGGGCTTTTAATACCTTAAAGAGCATTCCGGTGACATACCTCCAACAACAAGGCCACACCTCCTAATCCTTCCCAAACTGTTCCAATAACTGGGAACTAAGTATTCAAGCACATGAGACTACAGAGGCCACTCCCATTCGAATGGCTACCAACTCACTCCATATTTTTACATCACACAAATCCTTTCAATCTGTCTCTCAAAAATTTTACAAGCCTTCCTGTCTAATTAAATATAGGTGCATTTTAGAGTGCACTTTAAGAAATATAAAACCAGATGGTGATTTAAAGTTTTCGCTAAAGAAATGAGCTGAGAATTGTATATTTGAAACTTTAATGTTGTTAATAAATTCAATTTTATACAAGACAGGACTATGGAAATTTTTTGAGATATGGAGCAAAGATTAGCTATAACTTCTACTACCTTCTATTAAGGAATAGCTGGGTACCATAGGAACCCTGAGGGGACTTTAGTTGTAGAGACTGAGTAGCTTGTGAGAGCCAGACCTGTCCAATTGGCCTTTTACTCTTTTGATTTTCCCAGCAACCTTCTTCCTGTCTGTGAGCTCAGGCTCCATTCACCTAAGGCCTTTGGCTGTCCTGCAGTCTTCTATCTGCCACTTCTGTTCCTTTCCCACAACCTTGTCTTGGGCCTCTGTCTGTCTCTGCACTGGCCCCAGAGCTCCGGCCTAGTGTAGGGCTCGTCCACATCCCAGTCCTTTCCTTTACCTCAGTGGCTGTCCCTGTTACATTCCTCTGTAAATCGACTGTTCTCTGTTTCAGCCTCTGCTGTACCATCCAGGCCTACCCCACCTCTTCTGTTGTGACTGTCCCTGCCCCTGTGATTTGTCTTTTACATTCTCCTGCCTACAGTCCCGTTCCTATCCATCTTCTTTGCTCCCCAACCCACAGTGCCACCATGCTCTCTCCTCTGAGTTAATTCCTCAGCTGTCATGGATTACATGAATGAGAACCGGTGCTTGCATAGTGTTTGCCTATAGCCAGCAGGAAGTTTGGACGTGGCATGTAGTTTAATGAAGGAATTATCAATACAGATGGCTAATTAATTTATATTATTTTTATCTCTTATTTTGCCCATAGGCATTCTAGTCACTTAGACCCTGTATAAATCTTATAACTTACAATTATTTCCTTTTGGTGCAAAAGCATAAAAATAATCTTCACACAGAAATCTGTCTATTGCTTCAAATCTTTGTAAATATCTGCAAATAGCTGTGGGGCTGAATAAATAAGTTGAAATGAGGGAGAAGTGGGCCAACCCACCCCAGTCCCCAGAAAGGAATCTCTGATCCTTTGTGTGGCCCCCATCAATATCATCTGTAGAAGGATCAGGGCTATAGGCCGGTAGAGGGGTGCACATGAGTGCCTAGGTGGGTCTGAAGCTTTACAGGGAGGGTGGAGAGCAGTGAGGAGCCTGACATAATGCCAGCATCCAACTCTAGTCTATCTTTGTTCCTGATCTGGGCATGGAGCCTGGTAGGCAGCAGCACACAGTAGGGCTGGACAGACTGTCTCAGGGGGATAATGTCAGATCACTCTTCTTTGTCACCAACTGTCAGATATGCTTGGGCTCAAGGATTAGCAAGGAGGACAGAAAAGTTGCCAGGAAAGGAAGGGCAAGCACGTGGGCTCTGCTGTAGGCATGCTGAGGCCCTTCCTTCTGATTCCAACCACAGAACAGGAACTGGGGCCAGCGCTGACGGTGTGCCAGAGTTGTGTTGTAAGGGAAATTATGGAAGGCTGGGGCCCTCCAGATGAGTAGGTATGAAGTGACGGGGATCCCAGACACACCCCAGGTCAGAGTGTGGGTGTCCCAGACACACCCTAGGTCAGAGTGTGGATGTCCCAGACACACAGTAAGAGCTGACATATCAAAGAGATCCACTACACCTTCACGCTGGACCAGGCTTTTGTGATCATGGCCTCCAGGAATATGCAGAAACACAAAAGAGGAAGTCCAAGACCTCCATCAGCAGCTAGGACTGACATCTTGGGGGAATTTCAGAAACCCGTGGGTTCCATCTAAATGGAGGAACTTGACTGAGATACAAGGGCTGGAGCCCAGTGTATTGCTATCATCACGGCTGCTGTCCAGCACAACAGAAAGCTCCAGTGACCAAGTATACAGAGCAGCCAGGACCAGGAGTGGGGCGGCCATCTGGAGCCTAGGGCATGAGGCTTGCTGAGGCAGGATCAGAGCAGGTGCAGGTAAAGGCTGAGGGACAGAAACAGCAGGTAAAGGCAGCTACCTGTAATACTTCTTGTTCATCCTCAGCAGCTCATCGAGCCTGCTGACACTCTTCAGGAAAGTTGGCAGTTCCTCATCCATAGAGATCTTTGAGATGGACACCTGCAGGCTAGTAGTATCCCAACAGAACCTGGGTGGCCAAGAGATCATCTCCAGCCAAGTGTCTTCAGAAGGCATGAGTCAAATAACCTGCTAGTCACAGCTTGGACTGGTCCAGTTCTCCCTCCATACCTGCATGTCCCCAGCAACCATTTAGAGAAGTCTCACCTGAAGCTCAGTCTCCTGGTCCTGAAGCCAGGCTTTCTGCTGGGTGCTAACCTCGGGGTTCTCTCCTGCAGCCTAGCCCACTGATACTGGGATCAATGTGTTCCTTTGTATACACAGCTAGAATATAAACCACCAATTTTAGGTCAGTCACACTGGCATTGGCCTCCTGTCTCTCTCTGTCTGTCTGTCTCTCTGTCTGTCTCTGTCTGTCTGTCTGTCTCTGTCTATCTGTCTCTGTCTCTTTCTCTCTCTCTCTCTCTCTCTCTCTCTCTCTCTCTCTCTCTCTCTCTCTCTCTCTCTCTCTCTCCCCTGCTGTATGTATGTGTAGTGTGATCTGTGAGCTTCCTGGCTGCCAGCCAGCAGCAGGCATCAGATCTTGATCAGATCTTGTTTCCATGCCTTTCCTGCCACAATGGACCGCACCCTCCTGAAACCATGAGTCAAAACAAACATGCCCTCCCCGACTTGCATTTTGTCAGGGTGTCATAGAAACAAAAGAGGAACAGTCATGAGTCATCAGTACAGTTCTCTGTGTATCTGGAAGTTTGTAGGTGTGTTCAACACCAACAAAATTGATAAATAGGGTGATGGTTAGGGTTTCAAACTGACAGACTAATGGTACCAGGGAGAGGGCCCTCTGAGCATGCCTGAGGGGGAATCACCTTGACTACACTGATGTGGGAAGACCCATCTTAGTTGTAGGTAAAACCCTTTCCTGTGCAGGATTCCTTGATAATCTAAAGTGGAGACATGGAGCCGAGCAGCAGCAGACTCATCCCTTTCCAATTCCACAAGATGGGTGCAGTGTGGCTTCACACTCCCACAGCCCTGACTCTGGCCTTCCCTCCATGATGAACTGTGCCTTGAACTGTGAACTAAAGCCCTTTCTCCCTTAAGTTGCTTTTGTCAGAGTATTTTGTCACAACAACAGAAATTATAAGCTAAGATAAAATGTGAAAGTGGGAGCGGCCCTACATCTGAAGAACAGCCTTAAAGGTTGCAAGTTAATGGCAGGTGAGATGGCTCATGCCTGTCCTCTCAGAAGGCTGAGGCAGGAGGATTGGCTCAAGTTTGAGGCCGGTTTGAGCTACCTAGTGCATAGGAAGACATCCTGGGTTATGGTAGAAGAGTCTGTCTCAAGAAAACAATAAAATTGGAAAATAGAATTACGCTACAATCATCTCATACTTGACAGTGTCAGCCGTCTCTGTCAAAGGCTTGCAGGAAGACATGGAAACAAACCCAAAGTCTGCTCTGAAACAAAAATTATCATATGCTGTGTGGGGCTGCTGATAACAATGGTAGGAGAGAAGTGTATTCCATGCCAAAGAAATTGAAAGTATGCAGATGTTTCCAGCGTATTGTGGAAGCGCTGCTGTGGAGTCTGGCAGCTTAGGAACTAACTATCTTCCTTCTGCCTTCTGCTTTCCTTGGTTAGGATCAACACAAGGGAATGGAGTCCATGAAGTGAATCCATTTAGTAACCTATATATTTGCACTGAGCATCTAATGTTGGGGGTGGGACAAAAAGCACCAAGAATTATCTCATCATTCTTTGTCATCTGTGTGTTTGCATATGTTCATGTGTGTGCACATGTGTGGGATTGTGTGTACATACATGCCTGAGTATGAATATGGAGGCCAGAAGTCTGTGTTTGCCATCTTCCTATATCATGTCCCACCTTACACTTTGATACAGGGTCTCTCACTGAACCTGGAGCTTGCCGGGTCAGCTAGACTAACTGGTTAGGGAGGCCCAGAAATCCTTCTTTTTCACTTCCCCTGTGCAGAGAATTTACAGGCAGGCACCCCCATTGCTGACTTTTTGCATGGGTGCTGGAGTTCTGAAAGTAGGCTTCTTGATTTCATGGTAAACACCCTACTGACTGAAACATCTTCCCAGACCTATTATGATTCTTATAAAGTACCGTGAGTTGGAGAGCACTGTAGGTCAGTTACATTCATTCACAGATTCTAGAATGCTACAGAGACAGAGGATACTGCAAATGATGTTGAGAACATGGGATACAGTGGTTGGTTGTTCCTCCCCAGAGGGAGGTCTTTTTTAATATGTGTGTGTGTGTGTGTGTGTGTGTGTGTGTGTGTGTGTATGTGTGTTCAAGAATAAGAAGAATATGAAAAGTATTGAAAGTAGAGAGAAGAGAGTCTGTCGAGAATAGTGATGAAGATATCAAGGGATGCAAGGAAGACAGGATAGCTTTAAGAAGAAGGGAATGTGTTATCAAGTTATGGGTGAAAGTGTGGAGAGAGCCTGGGTGTAAGGCAGGGCCACTGCCAGGATGTACAGAGTGCACAAGTCCATGGCAGCAGCTTGGTTTTCTCAGTCTGGCCCACAGGGGAAGTTCAGACATGAGGGATCATGGGAAGATTGGGACAAGCCACTGTGGCGATCACAAGTCCACCAGGAATGATTAAAGGCGTTGTGGAGCACTGCCGGGGGCCAACTGAGGCTGAGTACCATGCACTTTTAGTGAAGCTAATAAAAGAATTATTTATTTTTATTACTTTCCCCAGTGATGTGGAAGCATGGCACAGAGGCAAAGAGGCTAGTGTGGCTGGGATGGGAGGCCTATAGAGATCAAATGACTTAATTTTTTTAAATTTTTAATTGCTTGTATCTGCATTTGTGCATGTACAAGCATGAATCCGGCCGTGCAAGTAGTGTCCTTGGAGGCCAGGAGAGAGCTCTGGCTCCCCTGAAACTGAGCTACAGTTGTTGTGAGCCACTAAACACTGGCCCTGGGAACCCAACTCAGATCCTCTGTAAGAACAGCGAGTACTCCTAACCACTGAACCATCTCTCCAGTCCCTCAGATACCTTTTACATGGAGACCCGCATGTGAACATTCATTGGAAATTAGCCAAGTAATTAGACAATTACAGATTTTACTTTATCAATATGCTTTCCCCCTTCCCTCTCACAGTCAAACCAAGTAATGAATTCTAAGAAAACATGGGCACAATATTCTATACTCCAAAAGTTCTGCACGCAAGTCAGGACTCAGGCTTCCTAAGGTTTCTAGCTTATTCTTGCTTCTCATGCATTATGTATTTTTTAGGTTGGAAAAACTAATAGCATCCTTTTTGGAGGACCAAGATCCAGAGAGTAGACTGGAAGTTGGCGCTGATATGCGTAAAATCCATCACTGTTTTCATCATTTTAAGGTAAATTTCAATGTTTCCTCCAGTCTTAGCCATGTCCTGCCACGCTCCAACTGCAATAAAAACTCTTCCTGTTGACCAACTCTTGAAACGCCAAGACCAGCTTCACACGTAGAAAACAGCCTGAGCATCCAACCACGCTGTGACTATCACAGAGCAGCTGCAGGAATTAGATCTAACTTTTCCACAAATAAACTCTGGCCATGGACTTCTAATTCCTTTGCCAGAAATCTCTGTCTTGTGCCCAGAATATGTCTATGCTGAAACACACACACACATACACACACACACACACACACACACACACACACACACACACACACACACACACACGAACAACACAAATGTGTGCATACACATTTTCAGACAGTATCAAAATGATCATGCCCAGTTTTTCCCCCAGTATTTTGATTTATCTGAATACTTCATTAGATTTCCTCAGCCTTAGAAACTTTGCTTTTGTGCAGTATACGGGGGTGGGGCCATCATCCGTGTTCACTTGTAGTTTTGCACACTTCATGAAGGTTTCAGCCTTTTATCCTTTTCTGGGGAGATGTGAATAAATTTCTGTTTAACTCAGATAAGACACTATCAGACCAAAGAAATGATTCCAACAAAGTCTATTTGAGTGAATCAATGAATTTGTTGGAGTTGCAGAGCACTGGTGACTCCAAGGCACTTGCATTTTAAAACGTCCCACCCCAGCATGAGTGAGATGGTGACACAGAAAACCTGCCTAGGCAAAGCTCCCTGCACACCTTGTAGGACACACTGCAAGAGTCTCCTCCCATTTAGTGATTGTCTTCTGCTTGTTCACCTTGGGGGAAGGACCTTGTGAACCTTGTAGGTTTCACAAACTTCTTAGGCCTTGGAAGTTTTGTTTGCTACTGGCTTTGCTTCCTGAGTCATAGAGCCCCCTTCTTTACTCTGAGGGAGGGGGATACTTCAATTTTGAGTAAATAGTGTCACAACAAGATGGGGAGGAGTCTAGAGGAGATACTATTTAAGGAGGAATTTACCAGTTTTGAAGGGAGAAAAGCTCAGGGAGAAGGCAATGGGATGGGTGGGAAGAAGGGAAAACATAACCAGCAAACACAGTTACCGCCTGAAAGACAAGGATCAGGGCAGTGCATGCCCAGTGTGTTCTGGGAACGGCAGATCGGCAAAGAAATGGAGAATATGGGCGTGGTCAGTAAGTTCTTACCCCAACTTGCAGAAGCTGTTGAATGACAAGAAGACCCTGGAGAATACTGTCTCCTCTGAAACCACACAGCAAGCATGCCAAGAACCGTTGAAAGATGAAGAATATACAAAGCTCAGAGGTCTTCTCAAGCAGAGGAACAATGAGATCAGTATCCTTTCTGGGGGAGATGAGTGACTCTCACTCTCCTGCCTTGGAAGGGGAGGGAACCTGTAGATCCCCCCCCCCCACGCTACCACACATCTTGGTATCCCAGCCTATCCCATCCTGCTTCCCGTTCACAGTGAAGCAAAGTATAAGCAAACATGTGTGTGTGTGTGTGCGCGCGTATG
>CM052709.1:31722685-31753851 GCA_028551405.1 Uromys caudimaculatus
CTCCCTCACTTGAACCTGGAGATTGCCAATTAGCCACTCACATTGGCCAGAAAGCCCCGGCTGTTGCCCTTGCTCCACCTCCCAGAACTGATGGCAAGCTGCTTCACCCTCCATGGCCAGCCTTTGGCACGGATGCTGAAAAGAAGATAGGGTCTTACCTAGCTCAGGATGTCCTCAAAGTCATTAAGTTGACAAGGATGGTCTTGAATGTCTGGCCCTCCTCCTACCTCTAGAGTATTGGGATTACAGGCATGCACTACACCGTCCGGCTCCATGTGGTGCTGGGATCAACTCTGGGCATCATGTGTGCTGGGTGAGCACTCTCCCAACCCAGATGCATGGCCAGGCTCACATTTCTCCTTTTCCATACCAATATTAGTCAGCATTTTAAAGGTCTTTCAGTTAGATAGCTTTTGTATCATTGTGCCACAATGAACGGCTGATTCCCTCTTAAGCTTCGGACAGCTGCCCATGCAAATTCAAGGAGTCACTGTGTTCCTGTGGCCAGTCTGCACCGAAGGGCACTAGTTATGATTATTTGGTTGGAGGACAGTATTTGCTTTAGGAATTTTTGTCTAATCATGATCATCTCTCAGGACCCACTAAATCCTTAAATCAGATTTTTAGATATCCTGGTCAATATGTTAAAAAAGGAAAAGAAGAAAAATCAGGATGTCCTTCAGTATTCACGCACAGAGAAAAGTGAAAGCAGGCCACCTCAGAACTCACCCTTCGTTGCTGGGAGCCCAGGGGGTCAGAGGACCTCACTCTCCTCTGCCCTGAGCCAGACCCAGGACCTCAGCATCTACAGGCACAGATCCAGCTTGCTCCACAAAAAAACAGGTGGGTTGACGACATTTCCAGTATTCCTCATTGTCTGTGATGGGTTTCCACACCACACCCATAGTCTGAACTGTGCAAAGATGAAGGTTCTGATGATGTGTTTGTTAGATTTTTTTTCAAGTGAAATAGTTGTTTTCCAACTTCAAGAGTGAATGTGGAAGAATCGAGTAGATAGTGGCAGCACTGGATGTGGCATGAGATGAGTCTGGGCACAAATAGAGATGTTACCTTCAGAGGAGGGAAATGAACCCATTTCTGTGACAGGAAAGCAAGATTGAAGACCATGTTGTGGTACCAATGTGAAGATATTTTCAATACCCAAGTAAGCTGTCCATAGCCAAATAACTTTATCACACCAATACAGCCTTTATCAAAGGCTGACAAAAAAAGAAAAAAAGAAAAAAGAAAAACTATGAGGTCATAGGATTCCTTGGGGTTGGGCTCATCCATGGGTGCATTTTCCCTTTCTGACTTTCAATAGAGATGTTGGTATGGCTTCTAAAGAGCTTTAGAAGCCCAGACTCCTTTGTGTGCTTTAACTGTTTGTAGACCAGCATGTTGTAGCGTCACATGACTGACCTTGGCCTGGACCCTGAGGCATATGAAGGATGATGCAGAGGAATGGACAGTGCGCCCTCTTGGCCAGAGAAATGGAGAGTGCCCCCTGTTGGCCATGTAAGATAGCATTTCCTGGGCACAAATTTGCTTAGAATCTTTCTAAGTCTGGGAACAGTTTACAAAAGTCTGGCACCAGGCCTGTTAGTTTTGTCAACTTGCCAAAACCCAGAATGACCTGGGAAGAAGTCCTCCATTAGTCTATCCTCTAGGCCTATACTATATTCCTACAGGCCCTATAGGAAGGGCCTGTAAGGGTTTGTCTTGACTTCTTTGACATGGTTTCTAGGATGTACTCCCTCAGGAATACAGAGATGTGTTTTGAGAGTGAGAACATGGCCCTGAGCATGGGGAGTGTCGTTCCTGGGCTGTGCCCTGGGCTGTGTAAGGGTGAAGAACCCTAGCAGAGTAAGCAAGCAAGCGTCCCAGCTTTTTACCTCTCTCTACTCTTGACTGTGGGTGAGATGCTTAAAGTGCATGCCTTAACTTCCCTGCAGCAATGGGCTAGAATTGTGAAGCAGTAAACTCTGCCTTCCCCTTGGCACTTTCGGTCAGGATATTTTGTCACAACAGAAATGAAAGTAGCATAGGCCTTCACTAAGCAGCCGACTTTGGTTACTGAAGGCAATATCAAGTAACATGGTGTCTTAGTCTGGGTTTTTATTCCTGCACAAATATCATGACCAAGATGCAAGTTGGGGAGGAAAGGGTTTATTTTGCTTACACTTCCATGCTGCTGTTCTTCACCAAAGGAAGTCAGGACTGGAACTCAAGCAGGTCAGGAAGCAGGAGCTGATGCAGAGACCATGGAGGGATGAAACTTACTGACTTGCTTGCTTCTCCTGGCTTGCTCAGCCTGCTTTCTTATAGAACCCAAGACTACCAGCCCACAGATGGTACCATTCACAAGGGGCCCTCCCCCTTGATCACTAATTGAGAAAATGCCTTACTGCTGGATCTCATGGAGGCATTTTCTCAACTGAAACTCCTTTCTCTGTGATAACTCCAGCTTGTGTCAAGTTGACACACAAAACTAGCCAGTACAATTGACCCCTTGTCAACTTGACACACAAACACATCACCAATAAACCTCAACCCTTACTTCCTTATTCATCTCCAAAATCTAAATAACTTTTAAAGTCCCACAGTCTTTGCAAATTCTTACATATTAACATTTCAGTCCCTTTTAAACATCCAATCTCTTAAAATTCAAAGTCTTTTAAAAATTCAAAGTCTCTTAACTGTGGGCTCCACTAAAATACCTTCTTTCTTCAAGAGGGAAAAATATCAGGCCACAGTTACAATCAAAAGCAAAATCAAACTCCAAACATTCAATGTCTGGGATCCACTCACGATCTTCTGGATTCCTCCAAGGGCTTGAGTCACTTCTCCAGCTCTGCCCTTTGTAGCACACACCTTGTCTTCTAGGCTCCAGATGCCTGTACTCCACTGCTGCTGCTGTTCTTGGTGGTCATCTCATGGTACTGGCATCTCTAAAACACTGCTGTCTTCTGCTGCGACTAGGCTTTACCGACAGCTTCTCATAGTCTCTCTTCATGGTGCCAAGCCTCACCTCCTTTGCATGACCCCTTCAGTCCTGGGCTGTCAATTGCAACTGAAGCTGCACCTTCACCAAGGGCCTTCCGAGGCTTCTCACAGTGCCCGAGCCTCAACTCCTTTGCATGACCCCTTCAGTCCTGGAATTGCAACTGAGGCTGCACCTTCGCCAGTGGCCTTCCTCGGCCTCTCACAGTGCTCAGGCTTCAGCTGCTCTTCATGACTCCTTCATGCCTTCAAAACCAGTACCACCAGGGTGACTCTTACATACTACCAAGTCCAGCCATAGCACAAGGTACAACCCTGGTTATCTCTGGAATGCAGCCTCTGTGCTCTCAGAAAACACTTCTCAGAAGATTTCACCCCAATAATGCTGGTCTCTTCTTAATCACCGCTAATATCTTAGCTCCAGCTAAGCAGCATCTATAGTTCCAGTAATGCAAAGTTTTCACTTTAGTAGTTCTGGTATCTTGTTAATCACAGGCGATCCTTCAGCCACAGCTAACGAAAACCACAGAACCTTCACAGTCAAAATAGCAATGGCCCTGATAAGAATCTTAATCTTCCCTCTGAAATTTCACAAGTCAGGCTCCCATCTTCTGCACTGCTCTCAACATTATCTTCCAAGCTTCTACACAATATCCCACAAAGCTCTTAACACTGAACGGATCTTCTAGCCCAAAGTTCCAAAGTCCTTCTACAGTCCTCCCCAAAACATGGTCAGGTTGTCACAGGAATACCCCACTACACTGGTACCAATTTGTCTTAGTCAGGGTTTCTATTCCTGCATAAACATCATGACCAAGATGCAAGTTGGGGAGGAAAGGGTTTATTTTGCTTACACTTCCATGCTGCTGTTCTTCACTAAAGGAAGTCAGGACTGGAACTCAAGCAGGGCAGGAAGCAGGAGCTGAAGCAGAGGCTATGGAGGGATGTTTCTTACTGGCTTGCTTGCTTTTCCTGGCTTGCTCAGCCTGCTTTCTTATAGAACCCAAGACTACCAGCCCACAGATGGTACCACTCACAAGGGGCCCTCCCCCCTTGATCACTAATTGAGAAAATGCCTTATTGCTGGATCTCATGGAGGCATTTTCTCAACTGAAACTCCTTTCTCTGTGATAACTCCAGCTTGTGTCAAGTTGACACACAAAACTAGCCAAAACACACGAAGAAGGATTTTGTGAAATCTCACCCCTGCATCTTTGAATTCCACATCACCTTACCTCAGTTCTTCCATAGCACAGCATCGTGGGATCCATGCCCTAGGGAAACAACAGTGTGTTTGTAAAAGCAAAGCATTTGTACTGTGCATGGTGGGAACAGAAAAGTGAGGATTACTGATTCCTCTCTGGCACTGACTACCACACCGACCTGCTACATTCTAGTACATTCTCTCTGTTGGTTGGAATCAAATGGGGGCAGGACCTGGACTGGTGAATCCTTTAGTTGAGCCATTAATTCTGAATGTATTTGTGGTACATATACTTTAAGAAATCACTACATTTAATATCTTTCTTATGTGTGTACGTGTTTATAGGTGTGGGCATATGTGATAGCCTGTATGTGGCGGTCAGAGAACAAACTTTTGAGAGTCCAGAGTCTCTCCTGGCACCATGCAGCTGCTGTGATTGAACTAGATTGTCTTGCAGGCACCTTCATCCGCTTGGCTGTTTCGCTGGTCCAAGCACACACTGTTATAAGCTCAATGCTATTTACTATTATTATAAGTACAGTTTGCTTCACCCTTGTATATACAAGTCACTAGGCTAAATTCTTGACTTGAATTAACTCATTTAATCCTTATCCTGTGGTAAGTTTTCATTTTGCCCCAAGTTAAAGATGAGGACATGCATAAACAAACACAGTCTTAGAGTAATTACAGACCAACAGAGCAGAGTCACCAAGGGAACAGGTACATCAGAGAAAACCAGAAAGATCCAGAAGAAGTTTCAAGGGTAAGGGGGGGCTCCAATGAGAGGGGCTCCATTGTTTGGTAATTTGCCAGTGCCCCTGTGGGATCTAGAACATGGGAAGGTCAGGTGAGGTTGGCATGTGCAGAACAGACCAACAGAAGGCATTGAGACTCATGGCCAATTCAAAGGCCATATGGTCTAGGCCAGAGCCTGGAGGTCTTAAGAGAGGATGCGCATTCCAAGTGTTAAGGGAGGGGAACAGACAGGATTGGTATCGAGTCGGCTGTGGAATGTCCGGGTGAGATGAACCCCCAGGTCTCTAGGTGGCAGGGACAGTCTCTGCAGTGACTGATGTTTTGACCATCATGAACATGTGTCAGCACCTGAGCTCTTGGAACCCAGAAAACAGTTTCCAGAGTATGGCACTGTAGCTTGCTTGCTGTGTATTTTGAGCCCCAGGAAATTGGGAAGCCACAGAAACACATTCTCTTTCTAACCTTACCCTGTTCTTTTCTTTCTCCTAGTTCCCTCTCTCCTCCAAGGCCTTAGAACGTAGAACCCCTCTCTCCAAATGCCACTCATGGAATTTAAAAATAGCCCCTCAATTACTCATGTAAGAGCCGGCCATAGGGAATTCTCTGGCTTACCATGCCTGGCTGAATCATGAATTATTCTCTGGAAAAGAGGTTCTGTCCTCCACCTGGTGGAAGGAAGGCCACAAAGGGAGGCCAAGATGAGTGTGGGCATGCACTGCTTAGTTTCCTTAGCCAGCCTTTTATATCGGATCGTTTCTTTGGCCCAGTCTGTTAGCCTGCATGTTGGGAGCTTCCTCAGGGATCTCTGGCCTGGCCAAATTCGAGGGTTCCGGCAAAGGGGAGAACTCGGGAAGCTTCCAGTGGTGTTCGGGAGAGCAGATCTCTTCCTGAGCAGCAGTGTTACAGCTCTTATGATAGAAGCTTCAGACAACGGAGTAGTTCTCACACCTTTATTCCTTCTGGATGGAGATCTCTCCTACACAGGTTGGGACGGTCTAATATACTGTTTGGGAGGGGTCAGGGGTTTGACAACGGATACTTCCCAGGAGTCTTCCAGGAGCATTGGCAAAAACGTTTTCCGGTCCCTCGTGGATTATTCCACTGGGTCTCCCAGAGTTTTCAGCCTGTGCTCAACCGGGTGCCAGGTTGCCTGCCACAGACCACTGCCCCACACCAGTCACATTGCTATAGAGCTGTCCTCAGATCTAAACATGAAAGGAATTGATTTTCTCTAGGTCTTTGGGTCTAGGTCTTCTTTCTGAAGGCTCCTTGACCACACAAAGGTTGGCTTAAAAATTCTCCTGCACTTCTCTTTTTCTAGTTTTGTTTTGTTATAGGGGAGTCATTGGTGGCCATATGACAGGTGAGGAAAGGTGTCTCCTACCCCACACCAGTCACAGTAAAGTTGATTTTCAGTACCCATGGGGGAACACTGTGGTTCATAGAGAATAGAACTCTAATTTCTGAACTGTTGTGTATATGAAAAATTGGACTCAGATTCACCAACCCAACCCTAGCTGTGGGCTAGACTTTCTGAATGTCGATTTCTTCTTTCTGCACCACCTCCCTCCTCAGAATGATTCTCCCACGGCATCTCATGCTCCTCCCTCCCTTTATAATTATAGTCAACTCTTCCAAGGCCTCGCCCCTCCCTTGATCTTGCCACTGAGATGGACCACAGTCTTGTTTGGAAAACAAATTAAGTTTACTTGAATTGAAAATGTCTGAAGAAAAAAAAAAAAAGAACAAGAGCAATTGTTTTCAAGCCCCAAGAACAAATGAGGTCAAAGTGTTGGAGAGGGACCTCCCGTCTGAAAGTGCTTTTGAGTTGTCCTAACTGCCATTGGCTGGAGTTCCAGGAGAATTGTAAATGGGAGTCTGCCGACAAATGGCCTGATAATGATCTAACCATTTGGGGAAGGGTTTGAAGGGGAATGGACTTTATTGTCTGGCAAGGACTACAAATAGGAATGAAAATTGTGGAGGAGTTAGAGTCGCAGAGCAAGCACCGTGGAATGGGATCCTTGATTATGTTTCAGATCCTGGGAGCCGATTAGATGTTTAGAACCACAGAGGCTTATATATGAAAAACTTATGTAAACTAAAGCATATTCAAATAAATCAATAAGTTTGCTGTTTTGGATGTTTTTTATGTCTTGGGAAGGTGTTTTTGTCTCTTTTAGCCATGCCAGGGCTGTTTCTAATGCAGATTAGGTCAAACTGACCAGGCTCAGAAAGTATGGTCAAAGTGTGCCCCTTTCTTCCCCTCTCTTCCACTCAGCTCTGATGGATGCTGAGCCTAAACACCTTTGAATTAGAAAGTGGGGCTGGATTTACGGTTCACTGGAGAATCCTGAAGTCATTGTCCAAGCGGCTGGCCAGGTGGAAGAGAGTCAAGGATTTGGGGCTTTGAGTTGTTGATGTGGAGACTAAATGTCTGTTGTGGTTTCTGCGGAAAGACCAGAGGGATTGTTGAGACTCCTGGAGAGTCGTACCGTTCTTTCATGGGCCTGGGGATGTGGCTCGGGTGATGACGTGCTTTGCCTAGCGGACACAAAGCCTAATTTCCATCTGCAGCATCTCATTAAACCAGTTGTTTAGTGTGGGGTGGGGTGGGGGTTAGAGGGTAAAGAGATGTCTCTCGGCACGTAAGGACTTACGGTGCTCTTTCAGAGGACTCAGGTTCAAGTCCTAGCACCCACATGGCAGTTCACAGCTCTGTAATTTTAGCAGAAAGCCAAACAAAGAAGCATGTGCCGGTTATCCCAGCACTGGTAGGGCAGAAGCAGGTGGATCCCAGGAGCTCACTGGCCAGCCAGCCCAGCTGAATGAGTGATCTCTAGGTTCAGAAAAAAATTCCTGTCTCTAATAATAACACTGATGATAATACTGACGATAATAGATGATGTTGGTGGTGGTGGTGGTGGTGGTGGTGATGATGATGATGAAGAAGAAGAAGAAGAAGAAGAAGAAGAAGAAGAAGAAGAAGAAGAAGAAGAAGAAGAAGAAGAAGAAGAAGAAGACGACGTAGTGCTGGAAGGGAGGGGCTAACAAGATGACTTTTAGTTAAGAGCATGTGAGCATGCAGATTTCTTATAGAGGACCCAGCTTTGTTTCACACCATCCATGTTGAATGGCTTGTAACCCCAGCTTCATGTGTTTCAACACCCTCTTCTGGCCTGTGGGGGAACCTACACACACCCACACAAACCAAATTGTTCTCTTAAGACCAAAGTCTACTGTTTATTAGTCTAGCGAATAAATAATTAGTCTAGCTCCACTAAGTTACAAAGAAAAGCTCCAGGAGACACCAAAATGGGGGCAAAACCCACTTTTATGCTTCCCAGAGAAAAGGCATTGTCGCAGAGCTCAGGACTCCTAGTCAGGGATTACTCTGCCAATTCCTGGGGAAATGCATCTTTTAACCTCTTGTTTGAAAGGCGTGTAGATGAGATAATAAAACGAGACCTGGACATGGAAGCCAGGAGGGAGAAAAGGCGACACACGGATGAGCAAGCATGCAGATATCTGCTCTCAGGCCCGAGCACCCCCAGACTTTCATCTCGGAGTCTTTGTGAGCCCAGTGAGGTCTTATGAGGCCTCACCTCAGACTTATGAAATGAACCACGGTTTCTGTGTTAGTTTGGTTTTGAAGCACGATGACCTTCAGTGAGAATGAATTTCTGGAGTTTGGCAGCTGCAGTGGACAGTGTGAGCTCTGACATGCTCTGTCCCAGCCAGCTTCTGTCAGCTTGACACAAACTAGAGTCATCTGGAAGAAGGAGCCTCAGCTGAGAAAATGCCACCATCACAGTGGCCTGTAGGCAAGTCTGTGGTGCATTTTCTTATTTGACGATAAATGTGGGAGGGCCCAGCCCACCATTGTGGGTTCTATAAGAAAGCTGGGCGAGCAAGCCACAGGGAGCAAGCCAATAAACAGCATTCCTCCATGGCCTCTGCTTCAGTTCCTGCCTCCAGGTTCCTGTTCTGTCTGAGTTCCTGTCCTGACTTCTCTCAGTGATGGACTGTGACTGGGACATACAAGTCAAGTAAAATATTTTCTCCTCAAGTTGTTTTTGGTCACAGTCTTTATCATAGCAATATAAAAACAAACTAAGAAAAGCCATGTATGTATGTATGTATGTATGTATGTATGTATGTATGTATGTATCTATCTATCTATCTATCTATCTATCTATCTATCTATCCATCCATCTATCCATCTATCTTAGTCAGGGTTTCTATTCCTGCACAAACATCATGACCAAGAAGCAAGTTGGGGAGGAAAGGGTTTTTCAGCTTACACTTCCATGCTGCTGTTCATCACCAAAGGAAGTCAGGACTGGAACTCAAGCAGGGCAGGAAGCAGGAGCTGATGCAGAGGCCATGGAGGATTGTAACTTACTGGCTTGCTTGCTTCTCCTGGCTTGCTCAGCCTGCTTTCTTATAGAACCCAAGACTACCAGCCCACAGATGGTACCACCCACAAGGGGCCCTCCCCCCTTGATCTCTAATTGAGAAAATGCCTTACTGCTGGATCTCATGGAGGCATTTTCTCAACTGAAACTCCTTTCTCTGTGATAACTCCAGCTTTTGTCAAGTTGACACAAAAAACCAGCCAGTACACCATCCATCCATCCATCCATCCACGCATATGCCTACCTTTGTACCGATTGCTCTGTTTTTGGAATCACCGTCCATGAGTACCTGTAGTATTTTCAGTATAGTTGGAGCGATACATCAGTGGATAGAACTGTCATTCCACGGAGTGAAAGCTCAAGGAAAATGGCTGACATGACTCCTCAAAAAAAGTAGTCCAGGGATAGGGAGATGGCTTTTTTGATAAAGTGAGTGCCTTATGAGCACAAGGATATAGAGAGAATATTTTGTGTATTTTGTGTATTGTATGGATGTATCACCTGTCAATTAAAAAACTTATGGCCCTTGGCTTAGGCAGGAAATTGAAGGTAGGACATCCAGGAGGAGAAAGGATTCTGGGATAGAGCCAGGCATGGGAAGATCTACCCAGGAAGATGTGAGGAGACAGACGCATGGTACTGAGCACAGACAGGTTACCAGCCACATGACAAAGTGTAGATTAAAATAAATGGGTTAGCTTAAGTTATGATTGTAGTCAGAGAAGAGCCTAGTTATACTGCCAAAGTATTTGTAAATATATTTTGAGACTGAGTCTTAGTTCTGGGAACACGGGGCTGAGAGGAAGAACCAGTCGTAACATCCACTCCATGTTGAACACCAATTTGTTGTAGTAATTTTTCCTCTTAGTCAGGGGTTTCTACCCTGTCTTTGATCATTCAGTTCCTAGATAAAAGACACAAAACTTTTATAGTTATAGTAAGCCTTTAATGCACTAGAGCTGGGCAGATACTGTCCTTCTAAGCTATTAGAATCTATTTCCCCATCAGTAACTCCGAGTTATAACTTGCCCTGTTCCATCAGGACAGCTCTTAACTCCGATTGGCCAGCCCTCATGGCCATGTTTTCAGGACTCACCTACTGCATGGCCTCTTCTCTCTCTCTCCCCTCTACTCTTCATGGTCCTGCCTCAGACCCCAAGTCCAGGAACTGAAACCCCATCTATCTCTCTTCTACCCAGCTATAGGCTGCCAGTATCTTTATTCAACCAATAGTTTCAAATTAATGAGAATTTCAAATTATTTCCTCCCTGGGGGCAACCAGGCATTGGGGGCCAGTTTTTATAATTACAATATGTGGCCAAAGACCCAACCTCAGCACAAGGACCTGAGTTCATTCCCCAGAACTCACATTAAAAAAATGTTAAGTACCATAGTGCCCACTTGTAATCTCAGTACTGGGGAGGTAGAGACAGTAGGACCCATCAGCTATCTGATATCCTAACTTAGTTTCCCTGCATAAGACCCAGTGTTTATAAAACATGTCTCAGCTAAGCCAGTCATGTTGGTGCATGCCTTTAATACCAGCACTTGGGAAACAGAGACAGGTGAGTTTCTGAGTTGTGGGCTAGCCTGGTCTACATATCAAGTTCCAGGCCAGCCAAGCTATGTAATGAGACTATCAAAACATAAAACAAAACAAAAACAAAACAAAGCATCCACAAGCAAAACAACAAAAAACCATCTCTCGGATGCTCTGACATCACAAACCAGAATCTCACTCTGTTCCTATGAGAGCTAATTCTCGCTGGCTTTCCCTTGTAGCTGTGCTACAGTTTACCACACAGATGCATGTGTGTGAGTCGGGAATTGTGACTGAAAACATGTCTCCACTCTATGCATGGGGTATGCAGGAAGGTCTGTTTCTCTCACACTTCCTTTGTACTTTTTGCGTCTCCTGATTGTCAACAACTGGAGCCTGATGAAGGAGTCTGGGGCATCCTGAATGGGGATGCCTCACAAGTTTGTAAGATTCATCAAATGAAAATAGAAAACATTCAGTTAAATCCAAACTCCTGATGCAGAAGTATTTTAAATTGCATGGGTCAGATGCAATATTGCAAATATCGAGATACACTTCTGCTAAAAAAAAAAAAAAAAAAAAAAAAAAAAAAAATTCATTGATTATCTTAAATTCTAAATTAACCAGAAGTCTTAACTCCCCCATCCCCCGCCCAAAAAATCCTAATCCTGGCTCTGACCTTTGTAATATTGCTTCATTGCAGGAATTCACAAGTCATCTATAATGGACCACTGTGTGGGGCTCAGGGACAATGTTTGTCTAGCATGCACAATGCTTTGATCCCCTAGAACTAAATAAAAGAACCTGTTCTAGAGGAGAAATGGGGAAGTCTTGCAGTTGGGTTAGCGTGCAAACCATTGCGGGTTTCTTTCTTGTGGATGACTGGAGACGACCCTTGCGGCATGTTAGCACCGAATGCTGCAACCTCTGATCTTCCTTCTTCCCGCACTTCTTCCTGCCCCAGCCCAAGCCTAACTTTCTAAAACAGGAGAAAAACAGGCAGAATCTAGCATAGAACACTTCTCAGTTTCTCTTTAAGTATTTTGGTGACTTCCCGCAGACCACGGGCTACATGTGCTCTGTAGCACACTGGGAAAGTATTCGAGGCACTGTGTGGGGGTCACTGTTAAATAGAAACTTTCCGTGTGCACCTATTTATGCAGATTCGTAATCAGAGGATCAGCACCCAGTCTCTGCTAGGCCCAAAGGAGCCAGCACCCAAACTGTCCACTACTAGTCTGACCACAGTCCTGGATTAATCTAGGTGTTGATGAACTCCGTATCTTGTGAATGTCTTCCCAGAGCTAAGTCTTTTTACTATGCCTATTTTTGGAAGTAAATTTAATAGCTAAGGCTATCCTGATAATGTAGTCCAACGATACTGGGAGTGTTTCAGGTACCTGGAAACACTCCAAAGTTTCCAAGGCTGACACGGGAAATCAAGTATTATTATTTGCATACTATATCCCACGGAAATACATGCTGTGCTAATGACAGCGTGAAAGTGCGATAGGCAAGGGGCACGTAGGAGCATCCTGAGGCAGAGAGGCTGAGGAGCTCCCAGGGCCAAGTTTCTGGGGATGATGTCAGATGCCTCAGAGAAGTTAGCAGATACAATAAAAGCATTGCCATTACACACACACACACACACACACACACACACACACACACACACACACACACACACAGTGTTTTGCCCATTTTCTTTCCTGATAAAAGCCAATGGAAAGCTCTCTTGAGACTTCAGGGCATGAGGTTCCTTTCTGTATTTGCGCCATTGAGACATTTACAGATCTGGTGTTTTAGGGGGTTTCGTAAAAGAATTTTTAAAAATGATGTGGGTTTGTGCGTGCCTGTGTAAGGCTATGCACATGATACAGATGTTTGCAGGGACCTTTGGATCCCCTGTGGCTGGAGCTATCGGCAGTTGTGAGCTACCCAACGTGGGTGCCAGAAATCAAGCTCACTCCCGTACAAGAGCAGTACGTGTTGAGTCATGTCTCTACTTCCAGGTGTTTCATTTACACAAAAACTAAACACCATTCGAACAAGACTTGAATGATATTTGGTGAGACTGGAGCGGCCTCACCCACAAATTCAAACCAAGTGATAGATGGTGGCCATTTGGAGAAAAGCCGTTCACAATGTCTGACACCGTCATGGCCAGTTACCATGCAGCAACATGACAGTTGTCCAGTCTAAGCATGGACGTGTTACCCTTTTGTTCATAGGAATTTGTATCAGTGTTCACAAGGTAACACCTAAGCAGTTCTCTTCATGAAGCTACGCAAATATTTCAAGTCCTGAGTCTGTCACAGTAAAACTCTGGGCGAAATACATCATCCTACAATTTTGATACAACCTGAGAAAGAGTAGGCCTAACCATTAGCCTGCAGTGCTCGAGACAACAGCGCAACGAAATCATTTCAATCACAGCTGGGCAAGCTTACCACAGATGCGTACTCCACCCAGCCCTGCCCAAACTGGCAGGTGATGCGGGGGCTCACCGGCTCTCCAGGTTCACCATGTCTTTTCCCTGCATCCTGTCTTAGTCTGTTCTTCCTGGAGTATAAAAGTATCCTGCTGCATGTGTGATACACAACTATAAATGAAAGATAGATTCCCAAGTGCATGCGTTAAATTCCAATCCATTCAACTCCTTAGCTTCAGCAGCCCTTGGCGGTAAATGCCAATGTCTCTCTGGTGTCCTGTGGTTCCCTGGTGCCTCTGACCCACCGGTCCCACAACATATACAGAACCAGCATGGCAGCCAGACCAGGAGACGATGGGAAAGTTAACACTTTATCTAATGCGGTTCTCTGTGACTTCTTGGCCCAGGCTCAGGATAGCTTTCTGATAACATCGTACAGGGCAGGAGATGTAATTTAGCACTCGACCGCTCTCTCTGAACTCACCAACGGTCTGTTAAACTTACTGTGTCAGCTCCGATAGACAGCAGACAGGCTCCTTTTCAATATTTCTAAGCAGAAGTAAAAACCTCTTTATAGACCACATCCGTCTCCTAACTCCGTCGTTCATTACCTCTCCCTACTTCAATTACACATTCAGCATGAGTTAATCAATTCTTGCCATTAGCAAAGGAACCGCAGGAGCTCATTATCCCCATGCTCATGGCTCCAGTGCTCAATTTGCCCTTTCTGCGGGACAGCTTTGTTTTGCGGAAGATTGACCCCAGGTCTGAGACCCTATTTTCACCAAGCAGAAGCAGGTGATCTTGCTGTTGATACTGTGTGATGTGTTCAAGGGAAGAAATTCCCCTCGGCCTGTGCATCCCACAGGCACCAAAAGTTTAAATGTAAGACAGGTGTGGTTGTTTAAATGAGAAGAGATCCCATAGGCTCAGATATTTGAACACGTGGTTGCTGATTGGTGACACTTTAGGGGAGATTTGGAGCGTGCAGCCCTGCCTAAGGAAGTCTGTCACCAGGGGTGTGTTTTGAGATTCTATAACCCTACCCTGCTTCCAGTTTGCCCTCTCAGCTTTATGTCTGTGGTTGAAGATGCATTTTCTCAGCTTCCTGTTCTGGCCACTGTGCCTGCCTTCCACGGCTCCTCACTAAAACGGAGCCATCTCTCTGAAACCATAAGTCCAAATAAAATAATAATTAAATAGAAAAAGAATAAAAATAATATGAATAATAATATATGTGATTATAATATATTATCAATCATATGATACTATATAATTATCATTAATAATACATTAATATTAATAATTGTAATGCCAATTATTGATGTAGTATTATTATAATATATTGTTATATTGCTAATAATATTATTATGATATATTAATGATAATACTATTTCCTTCTATAAGTTGGAATACCATTGGATTCCCGTTGCAGCCACATCAAATTTTTCAGCAACACTCACTTGTTGCCCTCTCTTTCCCACATTTTCCCATCATCCCCAACCCCCACCATCACTGCCCTCAGCTAAAGCCTGTTGTAAAGGCCAAGACCAAAACGCTCTGACCCAAATAGCCCTCCTCCCTAAGTCTGAAATTGACTCCATGTTGTTTCCTTTTGGATAAATGAGATCAAGACCTTGGAAAGAATTAACAAGACCTGGGCATTGTGCCTCACTTCTGTAATTACAGCTTCTGAGAAGCTGAGGCAGTGGTGTTACTACAAGTTGGAGGTCATCCTGGGCTACAGAGTGAGTTTCAGACCAGCCTGGGCTACATTCCGAGAACCTGTCTCCAAGTTTACAAAAGGAAACAAAAAAGAACTAAAGTGTAGGCAAACCATCATGTACCTCAGGTGTTTCCTCTGGCCCTGATACAGTGTGGGATCCACAGGACAGTGTGTTCTATAGTCACCTGACAAGCAGGAGTGCCATACAATATGAAGACAGGGGCACAGTGGGTGGAAAAAGGGGGAGGAAGAGGAGGAGGAGGAGGGGGAGGAGCAGGAGGAGGAGGAGCAGGAGGAGGAGGAACAGTAGGGGGAAGAGGAGGAAGAGGAGGGGGAGGAGGAGCAGGAGGAGGAGGAGCAGGAGGAGGAGGAGCAGGAGGAGCAGGAGGAGGAGGAGCAGGAGGAGCAGGAGGAGGAGGAGGGGGAGGAGGAGCAGGAGGAGGAGCAGGAGGAGGAGGAGGAGCAGGAGGAGGAGAAGGAGCAGGAGGAGGAGGGGGAGGAGGAGGAGCAGGAGGAGGAATCTTACCCTGGAATGCTGCTTCCCTCCCAGGGGCCTCCACTATGCACAGTCCACATCCAACATTAACTGATGGGGTTCAAGGCACCAGGAAAGATCAGGAAGCAAGCATAGCCAGCTGTCCTCCAGGCAGTGATTCTGAAAGGAGTAAACGTATCAGAAAGCTGGACCCTAGGTTTGCCGTCTGCAGCCAGTTCAGGATTATGAGAGTTTGCTGTCTATGTGGTGACTGCCTATACTTAGCAAAAAGAATGTCAGAGGAAGTGCCATCTTTAATTTTGCAAGTGATGCTTGCAACATTTGCCTTTTTAAAAACAAAAGCATTACAAATAACATTTTCCTGAAATTTTACCTTAATCTTCCAGTGTATTACCTTATTTCTAACTACTATTTTTTAAAATGTATTTTTATGAATTGGTACATAAATGTATAAATACATATATTATTATACATAAATAATCAATATAAATCTAGTTATTAATTTTACATAAGTGTATGTCTATAATTATGTGGTTTCATTCATGTGAATATATAAAATATAAATATAAATATACAAGTGATATTAATATTTATAAGTATGTATTTTATAAGTAATCAACAATTAAGCCTACCAGCTAGTTATATATTACTTGAAAATATGTAAATTTGGTACATGAATGTATCATATATATATATATATATATATATATATATATATATATATATATATATATAAAATTTGGTACATATATTTAGCATCTGTTTATATAAAAACCTATGCTGTAGGCTAGAGATATGGCTCAGCGGTTAAAAGCACTGACTGCTGTTTCAGAGGTCCTTAGTTAAATTCCCAGTAACCACACGGTGGCTCACAGCCATCTGTAATGGGATCCAATGCCCTTTCTGGTGTGTCTGGAGACAGCTACAGTATAATCATTAAAACAAACAAACAAATAAAAAGCCCTCTATGTGTAAGGCTGAGGAGACCACAGCTGTGGCCCTGGATTTCAGTCCTCTCTGTTCCCACTGCCCAGCCTTGTACACTGCTCATCGGCACTGAGCATGTGCAGAAGAATTTACTGAATGCATATGATTGGCTCTACACACACACACACACACACACACACACACACACACACACACACACACACACACGTCCTGTTCTCTGTAGAGATGGGTTACTATCCAGTTTTCTGAGTGCTTAGCAACTCTGTTTTCAAATAATATTTCTTTTCCGCATTTTTCTATGTGTTTTTCCTTCTGTGGGCCCTGAGACTGCCATGGGACTTGAGTGCTTGAGTGTATCACTATCCTTTATATCTAAAGGGGGAAGTCCCACCTTCAGAAAGGGCGCCAGGCGACATCCCTTCAACAACCTGATTAAGACAATTTCTCTTTTACATTGTTAGCACCCAACACCCTCACGTCCCCTCTTCCTCTATAATTTTGTTGAATACATTTGCTAGAATGACTGCAACAGCCACGGGCAAACCACAGCTCACAGCCCACCTGCTGCCAACCCCCTTTACAGACATAGAGTTTTACTGAATGCATTCATTTGCATATTGTCTATGGCTATTTTTGCAACTATAGCAATTGGTGGAGTAGATGCAACAGGCACTATATGGCACACAAGAGAAAACCTTGTGTTCTTCCAGGCTCTTTACAACAATTTTTTTAAAACTGGGTTCTAGAAGAAACTTTAAAGCAGGTGAGCCTTGTCTGGGGCCATCTGGCCTTCTCTTTAGTGTTTCAGGCTCTGGGGTTGGAGGGTGTCTTGTCTTGCCCCTTCCTTGCCCTCTAAATTGTAGGGTTTCCCCCATCTCTCCCTCTATGGCTAAGGGTGAAGAATCTCTGACCTGATAGGGTGCTCTGGAGGGAGGAACTGGAGGTTAACATTAGTGAGCAGAAGGCAAGGCTCAGCTGTGAAAACCTTTGCAGAGGAGTCTGCAAATGGAGGCTGACAGGATCTTGAAATGGGGAGAGAAGGGTCTTCATGATGACTAGCAGGTCTCAAAGTGCCTGATCTCAGCTCTGCCAGGCACTGGTAAACATGGGCTGCACTGCTGGACAATTACCAGACTGGATTCCTATTAACTCCTCACAAGGCTTTTATGTGTCCTTGATAGCATAGGCTTCTTCTCCCTGCCTTCCACATTCTTGGTTTATGGGATAGAAACTGCCTTTAAAGATAACAGTCAGGAATATGCTTGTCGGGAAACTAGGTTGACTTTCTGGTCGTGGAAGGCTTATCAAATGTGTCTTAGATGGTCCCTTACAGAAGTGTGAAAGACATGGGATGAGGGTGGGCTGTGCAGGGAGGGGGAACTGGAGCTGGGATCTATACAAAGAGCATTATGGAAAAGTTAGCAAGCTTCCCTGCCTGGTAGCATGGAGAGGAAGGGGTAAGGACACTGAGAGCCCAGGACTGATCCAAAGTGACTGTCACTAAGGGCGATATATCTCACTTTCAAAGGTCTGAAATGAGCTAGGGTTCCTAGCAGCCTGGGGTTAGTGATTAAGAATCCTGAGCGCTGAGCCAGGATTGACTGATGGTAAATGGACCCAATCACCAGCCCACCCCCTCCTCTTTGCACACAGACCATCCAGCCGGGATGCTGGGAAGTTAAAAATGAGATCTTCAAGTTCAGGCCAGCAGCTGTCAGAAGCCTGCCATTCCTGGGGTAGTCCTCAGCCTCAGCTAACGACAACAGACTTTCACAGCATTGACAGCTAGACCAAACTCGTAGCTGACAGACCTGCTTTTCTTGGAAGTAAAGAGCCTTTGAGTGGAAGGGTGGGAAGGTGGCAGGGTAGCTCTAATTCAGCGTGCTAGCCGGGCAGCACCAGTGTTTATGTTGAACTGGGGCCTGCGGCTGACACTTTGGCAGACTGGTGCCTGTCACTGAGAAACGCACAGAAATTGCAACAGAGAGGCGATACAGAGTGGAAAGTTTTTCAGTTTTAGTACAGCCCCACTGGAGAAGCCAGAAGCAGCCACTGCACAAGGAGCCAAGTCGCCTACCGTTGTAAAAAACACAGTTAGAATCTTGATTCTGTGACCCCAACAATTCATCTATCACAGTGTCTGTCTTGTAAATCTGGTACAAGTGTCAGAGACTTTTTAAGTAGTTTTGATCAAGCTACTTAATCAACACTAGAAATCAAAACAGGATCCATACGCTTGCTAATTTTCTGCAGCATCTCAAAACTTTACAGATAGTTTTTGAAGCAAAACCAAACCAACCCTATACTTACTCAGGCCTTGGCTCATTTGAGGTGTAAAATCAACCTAGTACATGTATAGCTATCATTCTGAATTCAAAATGAAACAGTTAATAATTAAGTGACTACTGTCAACATTAAGCATTGAACACAGTGGAGCAGCTTCTCCATAAAGATTACCCTCCCAAAAATGGATTAATATCTTCTAACATCATTTTCTAACTTGAAAATGGAGAGATTTCTCTCCTTACTCCTCAGGGGTCTAGACCTTGCCATTTCCAGAAAGAATGGGAAATGATTTAGCTCCTCCTGGGGTTTCTGCAAGTCTCAAGTGTGTGTTAATAGAAAGTGCTTTAAAATAGTGGTGGGCCTGTAAGAAAAGGGAATGATGAGATTTCTGGAAACATGGGTAGATTGGAAAGTATTATATTAAGTGAGGTGACCCAGACTCCGGAAGTGAAATGTGTTCTCATGCTGAAGTACAGGTGTTAACTTTTAATGGTTGTGTGTGTGATGAAGGTGTGAGAGCGAGCATTGACTATGAAGCCACACGGGAGACAGTGAAGGGAGAACACGAGGTGTTGAGAAAGGGGAGGAGGCAAAAGGACACCTGACAGGAAGTGGAAAGGCCACCAGGCTGGGGAAGTAAAATGGCAGAAGAGAGATGCCACAAAGAGATTGAATTCTTTACATACTAGTAAAAAAATCAATTAAAAATAGTGACTGAGCAGAGAATGTGGCCAATATATATTACTAATTCTCTCAGAATCCCTGTTCCCATAAGGCCAGCTCAGCTCTCTGAAACCCAAGGTCTAGATGTGGCAAGCTTTCTCTCCCCTGCCGACTTCCATCCATCCTGTGGTCAGTCAGTAAATGAAGTGTGGCTTAACAGGGAAGCCCCCGGGTCCTTAGGTAGATCTCTCTCAGTCAATGGTGGACACCAGGGCCAAAATGTAACTGGATACGGATTATGTGGGATTTGCAGAAACAGAGTAGACTGCTTAGGGGTTTCATAAGAAGGGAAAGAAGAAAAAGGGGCTGACGGCTTGAAAGACAGATAGAATGGAAGAAGTCATTAGGACAGGGAGACAGTTGGCAGATGCTCAGGTTCCGCCAGACCACAGCAGCAAGGGAAGATAGGACCCTTCTGCCTGCATCTGCCAGCTACCTCTTATTCAGGAGTCCCTGGATTCCTGTGTGTGTGTCCCACATTAATTTTTAGCATGTGGTTGTCTGGCCACATCCCCTCCACAGCCATAGCAGACTGGCTGCATTGCTCTTCACAAAGTATAGGGCTACAGAAAATCTATAAGATAGGATTTGAAAGAGGGTAAGTAATAGCCCTTGACCAATTAATTAACCAACGATCTAGAATCCACAAATAGAGGTACTACTTGTTTTATTCCCCGAGTCTTAGACTTGTCTGATTCCCAGCACAGCTCACCTCTTTGCTAGCGAAGCCCTTAAGCTGCCAAAGAAATCCCCCATGCCTTCCAATGTGCTATAAAGGACACTAGAAGAAGACAGAAGGATGGACACTGAGAAAAAGGGGGTAAATAAGGCCATCAGCCCACTTGCCCTCTGGGAACCACCATCTTGGACTGTGGCTGGGCTAGGAGAACAGTCTACAGGGGAGGGGTGGCTAGGTCATAGCCCGCCACTGCTTCCTGGTGGTACCGAGGGTTTTCTTCTCTCAGACACAGTGATCCTTGCTGCCATGTATCCCCAGCCCTGTGTGGCAGCCTTACCCCAGACCTACTTCAGGATTGAGGCCCAGGACAGAGCACACACCAGGGCCTGCTCTTCTGTGCCTCCATAGCCACCTTAAACAAACAAGGACTCTCTAGAAACCACTTTCCAGTTTCAGTCATCCGGCTGCCTTTTGGCTCCTCGGGGAAGGCATCTGCCAAACGTGTTGGGGACTGGTTAATTCTGGAGTGACCACCAACACAGGGTGGGGAGTTTCAGATGCAGGGCTTCCCCCACACACACCTTTATTTCCTTTCCCTGAATAAATGTGGCTGTTCTGCAGTTTCTGGTATCCCCATCTCCACCTCCCTCACCCCACCCCTAGGAACTCCCTTGATGTGAACAGCGTGTTTTGACTCAGACTCAAGAGGAGCCTGCTGAGTGTGGTGCCCACTCAGAAACATCCAGAGGGTTCCCCATGCGCCTCCATCCCCGTCTTATCTTTTTATCTCTAAGGTCAGAAGAAGAACTTGTGCTCTGTTTTCCTCTGAGAATATTTAACACGAATTCATCCTGATTCTTTATTTCCTATAAAGAGGATCAAAGATGGAGAACACGAAAACAACCCAGTGGTTTTTACTTGGCCGTGGAAGGAATAAGGCATTTTCTCCTTTTATGTCTGAGCATTACATTTTCTTTTTAAAGCTCAGAACTCTTAACACATTAGCTTGTTTGTTATAAAATTTAACATGAGCTTTTGTTCAAAGGATGCGTTTCTTCATTCTTCTGTTTAAAACATGCAGTTCAGAGTGACTGCCTCCTCTCCAATACACACAATTGCCCATGAGTACTTAACATTTTTGCTGGGGTTTCAAAGTTAAGTGTCTCCCAAGGGATTGGTTCCCAGGGTGACACTATCAGGAGGTTGTGAGGCCTTAGGACCTGTTTGCCACACCTCTTTGCTTTCTGGCTGCAAGGGGACAGTTTGCTGCACCCTATACTTGCCAGCACTGCCATCCAGTACCTTCACGGGATGCTTAAAGCCACCGCCATTCCCCTGTCAGGCATAATAAACCTTTTCTCTTTATAAGTTATTTTAGATATTTTGTCACAGTATCAGAAAGCTGACTGATGCATTTACAAAACACAGTATTTTCTTACTGAGCATTAACTCCCGTAGACGCATCACTCATTTGACCAGGAAACCTTTCTTTGCCGTAGGAGGAGGCTGCATCTTCTTAATATATAAACAGTCCTGTGACTGGCATTGCTAGGACTTAGGTGACCAAGGGACTGTGCAATCTTATATTCAGAAGATGTGCCTTTGTGAATGTATGTGTGAGTATCCCATAGATACCTATGTTGCAATCTAATCCTCACTGTGAAGTATTAAGAGGTGAGATCAAGGGCAGGCAGCATCAAGTGCTAGCAAGAGGGCTCAATAAATAAGGTGCTTGCCACCAAGCCTGACAATACACATTTGATGCCCTGGGTCCACGTGGTGGAAGGAGAGAACTGGCTGCGGCCATTTGGCCTCTGACCTTGATAAGTGCACGGTGGTATACTCACACATACATACACAAGATAAGTGTAGTTAAAATGTCTAGTCCTTTCTTGAAACAATGTTTTTGTTAAAGAGTAAAGCCAAGAGGAGTGAACTTGTGAGAGGTTCAGCCCTTGTGACTAAATCAATCAATTCCTGACTAGTGGATTGACAATTGACCTTTTACATACAAACCAGCTTAGTTGTATCTCTGACATGTGCTCCTCTCAATACATGATGCCCTGTATTGGCTCGAAAGAAAGCTGCCATCAGGGGCCCTGACCTTGACCCATCCTACCTCCATAACCGTAATCATAATAAAGCTTCATTCTTTACAAATTACCTAGTCAATGGTATTCAGTTTTAACAACAGAAAATAGATTAAGAAACCATGAAAGCAAGGAAATTATTATATTTGGAACAGAGCTAGGTTACTTAGTTCTTGATTGTCTGCGATAAGGTGGTATACCAGTTCTCTGGCCTAAAGACTCTGAACATAGAGACAATACTTAGCCAAAGGCAATAGCTTTAGCATCCCCACTCACTAAAGCATGTCAGCAGCCTAACAGGAAAGCTCAAGTCCTGACTCCATTGGATGTGACGGAGTGAGCATCCAGAGGAAGCAGGGCAGGAGAGAGTCTAACACACGCCATGCAAACAGCAGGCTCACGGGGAAGCTTGCCGAGCGAAGGACTGGGATGACAGGCGGAATGTCTACTCTTGGCTCTGCCGTTAATTATACGAGCTTGGGCAGGTCACACAACCACTTTATCATCATCCCTCTGACCAATAAAACCTCAATGTCCTCATCTGAAAAATAAGAAGGTTGAACTATTGGACCTCTAAGGTCCCTTCCAGCTCCAGCATTCCAGAATCTACGTGATTTATTTTGAGTAAATAGTCTTTGAGTCATTCCAGATTGACACTGTTAGAATTCTGTAGCAAGGAGAAATCATATTCTCTGAGTTTTTGCTGAAGGACGAGGAGAATAGACCCTGAGCTTTCAATCCCACTTTAACTCCATCCAGCATGCATGTCTGCCTGGCAAATGGAAGACCATGGGCTCCATGCTGGGCAAATGGACTCTTCCTTCCTGCTCTGAGCAAGCTCGGTTTTCAGTCATGAAACAGTCAGCTTCATAGAGGAAGTGAGACCTGAGTTAATGGGTTAGATGTCACAGTGAAAAGAAAATCACATTAAATACAATGGCTTCCCTGCTTTGGGCTATAATTTTTCCCCCTCTGTAAAAATCCTGTGTCTGCAGAAAGCATCAGGCTCAAGGCCCAGATTTAAATCAGGTCCAGGCAGGGTTCTTTGGATGCTTCACCTTGAGTACTGTACTTCACTGGAGAGCAGTGAGGACCGGTTTCCGCCCCAACCCCCTCATCAGTGGATAGTCTGAACAGGGTACCAAACTTAGCAGCTACAATAGACACTCACACGCAAGAGAGGTTGAATGGGAAGTATTCAGCAGGCATTTGGGTCAGAGCATCTAGAACAGTCGCCCAGGCCCATGTCTTCAACTCCTCCCGTAGAGCTCAGTTCTGGCTTCTTGGAAGCGTTTCTATGGCTCTTGACTCTTCCCTCTCTCCATCCTCAGATCCACTGTAGGGGACATCGTTCTTGTTCCATAAGAGGCAGCTCTTATTTGCATCTGAGCATTCTTCTCAGCTCATAAGCATCTGTAAAGGGCTAGGATCCCAAAGCCTGTTTCATGTCTCCCCACCTCATTCCCTTCAATTCATGCTAATACAGTATTATTTTTTAAGTGTTGGGCATAGTTACACTCATGTTTAATTTCAGCCTTCAAGAGGCAGAGGCAGACTTATCTTTTGAATTCAAAGCCAGCCTGGACTGTAGAGTTCCCGGGTAGCCATGGCTACACAGTGACAGCCTGACGTCTTTTTCCAAATGTGTTTGGGTGAGCTTAAAAGATCTCTCATTCAATAGACTGTCTCCCAGGCAAATATGAGCTCCCAATTTGAGATTCCCTAGCACCATGTCAAAACCCAGGCACAGCTTGGAGTATATGTAATCCCAGTTCCACAGAAGTGGAGATAGGAGCCCATCAGCCACCCAAGCTGAATTAGTGAGCTCCAGATTTGGTGAGAGACTGTCAAAAAAGGAAAAATTGCTGAAAAGGCATACAACACACACACACACACACACACACACACACACACACACACACACACACACACACACACACTGAAATTCTTGCTCATCCATTTGTAATCTCCATTAGATGAAATCCATATCCACTAATCTTCCTTTCTGACCTTCTTGGCAGCTGTCTTGGGGTATACCCATAACACCTTCAGAAATCCTATTGTCTATGTATCTCCAGGAATGCCCCTCTGATCCTGTGGAGAACTTTTGTCTCTCTGAAATGGTCAAAGAAATACCACTAAAGATCTTCATGAGATCTTAGCATGGCAATTTAAAGTCCTATCCTGGAGGCCATCTTAAAATATGGGTAAGCTATATTTTAAGACTCAAGGGTCTTATCCTGGCTCAGTAAATTGTTCTGGAGAATCTCTTGGATTCTTCCAGTCTCTCCTCAGAGGCTGACTCATTTATTCCTTAAGTCATCTTTCTCCTTTCTGATTTTAGTACAGGCATGGAGAAGAGGCCTGGATAAGCCTGTCTAGCTGGGGAAATTTCCAGAAAGAATGCTGAGAGCTTCCCCAAACCCATTAGCCTGATCTCTGTTCTCTTCAGAATTGCTGAGGCTGGACAGGAGACAGAGGCAGGACTTTAGATTTCCTGGGCAAGGGAACCATGGGAAGAAGAGTTTTTAGGATCTCCATGCCAGGGAAGCAGAAAAATCGGGCCTGACCGTTGGAGAAGTAAGAGAGAGCATACAGCCATGTAAGAGTCTGGGAAGAGTGGCCCCAGGGGCCTCTCCCCTGATTAGGTCTGGGGTAGCAAAGATGAAATATAGATTTTAGTAAATAATAATTCAGGAGTATCAGATGGAAGGCATTAACAATGTGGTAGCTTGGGAGTGGCCCAACCATTGAGCTGCTTAAGACATATTAAAAATAAGGTTTTGTGTGTGTGTGTGTGTGTGTGTGTGTGTGTGTGTGTGTGTTTCATTCGAGAATCCAGAGCATTGAGTCGGTAGCAAAGAACGCATGCTATTGCCACTGGGGAGTAGAGTGGATTCTTATATTACCACAACAGGCTTTCTCCCTACTAAATAACAAGTTTCATTTCCTCAGCTCAGATGACATCACCCCCCCCCCCCCTTAAGCCTTTCCCCAAGAATGTCTCCTCTGGCTCTGCCAATGGTCTCCTCGGAACTCCAAGCTTTCACTAAAGGACTCTGCCAGTCCTTCTGGCCTCTTGCCCCTGCCTGCTCCTAAAGCCAGTGGTGAGATGTTAGAGGTTGTATTTACAAGAACTGCCCTGAGAGCAGGCATCCAGAGCTCCAAACATCTGAATTGTTGTCAATAAGTAACTGATCACCCTCAGGTTTAACAGGTGCTAAAATAACACTCACTTTTCAACCCTCAGGCTCTCTCTGGGTGGAGAGTTTAGGGGTACTCAGCTAAGTGCTTCTGTTTTTTTGTGTGGAGACAGGGATTTCTGCCTCTCCATCTGGTTTCTAAGTGGTTTCCTCGCAGCACGGCTGCCCCAGCACCAGGGCAGACAGGTTGCTTACTGGACAGCTAGCAGGTGTCCCAGGCAATACAGTAGTAACTGGTGTTGCCTTTTAGAGCATGGCCTAAGGAGTCATTTCTGCCACATCGTGATGATGACAGACAATGCACAGATCCTCCTAGTCTCAAAGGGAAGGAAATTCCACTCCACCTCTCAATAGGAATGGGACAGCGTTTGAGAAGGGTCCATGGGACAGCATTTGAGAGGGGCCCATGGGACGAGCGATATTGTGGGGACTGTCTTTGGGAAGTGCGCTTATGGTAGAAGACGGAATGAGTGTGTATGTGAAGTCTCTGCCCCCACCCTGATACATGTAGTGACTGCTGTCGACATTATGCTCAGCACGTGTGATCCCTGTCATCCTGTGGGATGTGTGTGTGTGTGTGTGTGTGTGTGTGTGTGTGTGTGTGTGTGCGTATGTGTTGGTTTTCGGTTTGGGGTTTTGGGGGTTTGGGGTTTTTGTTTCTGTGAGCATGTCAGAGTCTTCTCAGATGAAGTCGTTCTGTCTTTCCCTTGTGTGGGTTAGCATCTCTAATTGCTAGTAGAACACTTTCATAATATTCTGTCTCATATCCCGGCACTCATAAAACTATACCGTTCAGATCCCTTAAACCGACCACTGTGTTCTGCAGATGACACCCCCAAGGCTTGGTGGCGCAAGGTCATGTGGCACCTGCACAACATCACATACTGGATTGGCAAAAACACTGAGCCAAAAATCCCGTGTTTCTGACATGTCTGCTTCCTCAGTAGCTCCTCCCTCCTCTCCTCAGTAGAGATCTGAGAACCGACTCACTTTTCATCTGAAATAAAATCTCTCCTTCCTCTTGAGGGTGTCATGGTACTTTGAACGAGAATGTCCCCCGAAGAATCAAGTATTTGATCTCTTGGCCCCCAGTGAGTGGCACTATTTGGAAAGGCCGAGGAAGGCACAGCCTTCACAGAGGAAGTAAGTTGGTAGGGGCGGGCTTTGATAGCTCCTAGGCTCCTCCTAGTTCAAGTCCACTTTCTCTGTTTCCAGTTTGAAGATGTAGTCTCTTAGCCTCCCGGTCCTTCCGTCACATGGGCTGCCTGCTGCCCTGTACCCCCACTGCCCGACTGAAATGGACTTCCCATCCTACTGGACCCCGTGGAACCACATGTTCAAAAGAACTCTTCCGCCCACAAGGTGCTTTTGCCGGTGGTATTTTATCATAGCAACAGATAAGCAACTAATCCAGAAGTCTCCCATCCATTCTGCCTTCCTTTGTCTTAGAGCCTCTGCCACCAGGCATGTGATACCCTGTGGGGAATATGGCGTAACGATGTAGGCACATTCCAGTGTCAGTAAAAACATCCTGGCTTTAGGAAGCCCCCAAATGGAGTTCTTCAAAAGAGAGCATCATGTGATGTTTGGTTCTATTCTTCCCTGGCACCCTCCTCTCCCCCCCTCCCCCCCCCCCAGCCCTGCCCACTGCTCAACTCTTTGGCTTTCTCATCTGAAGTAAGGGCATTGCTCCCTAACAGTCGTCTTCATTTCTGTCTCTTTGTTGGAATTCTTGGGAAGAGCCTAAGATTTCTTTAGGAATGGATGGACGCACGCACAGATCTGTCCTCTGGGCACATACACTTAATTTGTATTCAGCTTAGCAAGAGCATTATATATGTCCGAGGGTAAAACATGGCCATAGGAAAAGAACTAAAATGTCAAATCCACCGCCAGATGCTCCTGTCTGAATGCATTTTCTGCCGTCTTCTCTCTCTCATCCCCCGACTCTGTGCCGCTCTGAAGAAGACCTTCACTTTTCTGTTGGAAATAACCAATAGCAGCATAAAGTCACTGTGCCTGAAGGTTTGCGGTAAATAGCTTTGTAAGGTTGGGTTACCTCATTTATCAGCCTTTATCCTCCTGTCCTTTCTCCTATGGCTCTCCCTCAAAGCTTTTTTCTTGGTTCGATTGAGCAGCCACTGAGATCTGTGCTGAAGTCAGCTACAATGAGAAGACACTGAGATACTTCGAGTGTGCACCTGCCGCCATCCATGGCTGCCCTTCCTGTGTCTGGCTTTTGCTCAGGTGCCAGGTTCCTTTGTCTTCTGTCCTGGTTAGATTTCTGGAACATTGCTCTTCTCCTTGGGAAGGAACAGCCCAAGGTTATTTACTAGTGCATTGATTACACAGGTCCAGGAAGACTCAAGTCCCAACATGGATGGCTCTCACGTCCATAGTCATGACCATCTCTGAATTTAACTAGTAGATGAGCTCATACACTCATGTGTTTGAAACAAAAAAAAATTAGGAAAATTACTAGTAGCAAAAAAAAAAAAAAGAAAAAGAAAAAGAAAAAAAAGACTGAGCTTTAAAAAAGAGAGAAGTAAGTCTCACAATGGAAATTCAGGTGATTGAAGGCAATTTATAAAAATGGAGTCTTTATATCAAATATTGCAAAAATATGAACTACTTAAAAATCTATTTCTAATCCCAGCACTTGGGAGGCAGAGGCAGGTAGATTTCTGAGTTTGAGGCCAGCCTGGTCTACAGAGTGAGTTCCAGGACAGCCAGGGCTACACAGAGAAACCCTGTCTCGAAACAAACAAACAAAAACAAAATCAAAAACAAAAACAAACCAAAACCTATTTCTATGGCTACTTTAATTCAGATGCTGGTGTAAAGCTCTATTCTAAAGAGCCTTAGGGTTTAAGTAGTGTTCCTATCCTTAGCAAGAGAAGAACATCAGACTCAGACATTGGATGGCTGCTGCGAAGGCTTTAAAAGGTAGGTAACATTAGCTTGCTGAAATTCCTGGTTCTGATATTCTCAAAAATAAATGTGTAGCTGGATGTAGTGGTGCATGCCTTTAATTCCAGCTTCCAAGAGGCAGAGGGCAGGCAGATATCAGTGAGTTCAAGGCCAGCATGGTCTACGTAGTGAGTTCCAGACCTTCCAGGACTGCATAGTGAGACCCTCTCTCTAGATAGAGAGATGATAGATAGATAGATAGATAGATAGATAGATAGATAGATAGATAGATAGATAGATGTAGATAGATATTGAGATTTGTAATTCTACCTGTGCCCCAGTTGATGATGAAATTAATGGGGTCTGGCCCATGTAAACTAAACCCAAAGAGAGATAAATTATAAAATATCAATTGACAACAGTAGATGAAATTGTGGGTTTGATAAACAAGTCAGCATTCTAATATTGGTTGGGGAATGGCTGGCCATGAAACTCTCTCTCACACAGGAATATGTACATGGCTAAACAATTAGTTGCCTATTCAACGACAGTTACTAAGTGGCTACCAAATCATATGCCAGGTCCTAGGGAGGCAAAGATCAGGAAGGTGCAGCCCCTAAGCTACCTGGGATATGGAGAAAGGAAAAAAGCTCATTTGGAATACATGAAGGGAGACCTAGTCTCTCAGAAAACGTCAAAGAAGCTTGTGGAAGAAGGAGGTATTTCTGCACTCTAAAGTGCCAGTCACAGCTGTCAAGAGGCAGTGAAGGAGCAGGGCACCCAGGAAAGTTGATTCTTGAATGGGGATGAGAGCAAGACCATTGGGTGAGACGCCTTTATACTGGCATCAGGAAGCTTGACTCCTGCCTGCCAAGTAAGCTGAGGTTCAGGGCTGGCTGGCTTTGAGACTCATTGCCGGAGATGCTATTCCTCAGAGGACTCTTTTCTCAGCTGTACCGACTCACTGATGGATCAGGAGAAAAATAAGTCATCGTGGGAAATTTAAAATAGAAGAGAATAGGGTAGAATAGAAATTATTAGCATATATGAATACAATGGGAACTACAGTTGTGTATGGTTTTGTTGGAAAGGTTGGGTGCATGCACATACGGATAACAGATGCATGAATGTGAGGATGAATAGACGCATGCTTATCTGGACAGATGGATGGGTAGATAGATAGATAGATGATAGATAAATTCATGCATACATACATACATACATACATACATACGATATATGGATGGATAGATAGACAGACAGACAGGCAGGCAGGCAAGCATATTAGTCAAATGGCCTGTTAGGGGTTAATAGTCATCAAAAGTTGAAGCCGGGGTCTTATAAGCCTCTAACGTTATAAATTCCTGGGACAAAGAATATATCTGAAACCTTATGAAAAGTTAATATTATAATTTTGTTCTTAAAAGTTAGCACTTCTATTTTTTAGAACATTGACATTGTAAGGCAGAGATGTCTCATCTCAGACGGCCAGCTGGGAGACTGCTCGTGTGCTCAGGCATTTAACTGTGTGCTGTGAATCTGTATAAATGCCTGCCCTCAGCGGCGCCTTCAGATGCCTTCCGGATCCCTCTAACTCTTGTTCTATATGATTTGTAGTCCTCCTCATGTCTGGGTCAAAGGTGATTGCTACAGGAAGTACTTAGAGCATCAGCACTGTGTTGTAAAGGAGGTCCCAGGGGGGGGGTCTTACAGGGTACTTAGAAGCTTGGAGTGGGGGTCGGAGCTCTAGGACCATCCTGTGCTCCCTTGGTCAGTCTTTGGGTGCTGGATGCTCTTAGGAAAGCCACCTGCTATTGAGTCTTCTCAAAATGCTGGTGCCCAGAAGGCACTGATCTCTGCAATCTGTGTCCAGCCGCATTGCTAGAGGTTAAGGACTTGCCCTTCCAAAACCCTGGAGCAGGACGCAGGTGATGTCAGGACATAAGTGACAGAGCAGTGCTTGTTAGAGTGGCCTAGTGTGGACCCAAACTTCAGAACCTCTTCCTCAAGAAATTTTGAAGTAACAAATTGATGTTCAGCTTTGAATTCATCCTGGTAAGATGTGAATGAATGTTAGTTACTGTCAGCTTCAGTTGAATTAAGTTGCTATGGGAATAGTCAGTCCTTACAGAGAATTACAGAGTTACCACATTTCTATCATAATTTGTTGGTATTTTAAAACTTGTAAGAATCATTGGCTCAGAAAGGCTCTAATGCTCTTCCTACAGTAACCCAGCACATCACTGCTGCTTATAGTAAATTATTTAACTCTTTCATGGCTTCATATTTTATCCTCACTGTTGCTCCATTGTAGACTTGCAGTAATAAATGGGCCCCTGCAGTTCATCTTCTTGGTAGTAAATACAGACACAAATCATGTAAAGTGATTTTTCTCCCAGGCTTCCTCTTGAACGTCTTGCCTATATCTCAAAGCAAATATTCAGGTATTAAGAAGAGATCCAAATGAAAGTATTTGCCTTCTTATTAATGTTGCAGGGTTGTTATAAAATGCAAATAAAAAATACACACTAAAAATAACTAGACTCAGTCTGTCCGTCTCAAGGACCTGCTATACCGTTGGAGCAGGCACAGAAACGAAGCTGTGTGGCTTCACCTTGGAGTTTTACACTTTCACTCGCCACTCCTTCAGATGGTCCATTCCAATTCCTAATGCCCACACCAGAAGGCTTACAGCCACTTGTAACTCCAGCTCTAGGAAATCTAGTGCCCTCTTCTGGCCTCTAAGAGCAATG
>CM052709.1:31753951-31791801 GCA_028551405.1 Uromys caudimaculatus
CACACACACACACACACACACACACACACACATTCACACTCACGAATATGTGCATACAGCACACTCACACACAGTATGCTACTGCTGACACTTATATATATAATTACACTTACATGTGACTACACCTCAACAAATAAATACTAAAAATACAAAAAAAGAAAGAAAGAAAGAAAGAAAGAAAGAAAGAAAGAAAGAAAGAAAGAAAGAAAGAAAGAAAGAAAGAGTGAGCCAAGGTCATACAATATATAAATTGTGACTTGAAGAAAAACAAAATATAAACTGTGTAATAATATTTTTTGAGACAGGGTCTTACTATATAGACCTGGCTGTCCTAGAACTCACTATGTATACAAATCTAGCCCCAAACACTCAAAGATCTACCTTCCTCTGACACTGGAATGCTAGAATTAAAGGCATTCACCCACCAAGCCAGACCAGGTCCTGCTTCTTAAATGTCCATAGCACGTTTCAACATCAGTGCCCAGGGAACCAAGTCTTTACACAGGAGCTTTGAGGGGGGAAGAGGTCTAGTTTCACATCTCACATCTTAGAAGTTCAGTCATAGCAGGTTGCTGAATTTCTATTTGCCTGCTTCCTTGTCTACAAGATGGAGATAATATATTCAGTTGCACCCATAGGATCATTGTGAAGGATAGAAGATTTGGGCACTGTGCACCCCTGGATCTCGCAGGACCTAAAGGAAATGCTATATGGTGTCCACTCCTTTACCCTCTTTCCAAGGTGTGCTAATAACTCCGCATCTGGCTGGATCTGTGCAGTGGCTGAGGGGCCAGCAAACAGCTTTGATGCCTGTCCCTCTGTGTACCCCGGTTGTCGGTGAGGGAAAGGGGGAATGTTAAGAGAGGAACAGAGAAGAGAACGCACTTGTGTGTGCACACAGAAGACAACCTTGAGTCTTGTTTCTCAGATGCCATCTACCTTTTTATTTGTGAGAAAGGGTGTGTCGCTGGCCAGTGAGCTTTAAGAATCTGCTTCTACCCACCCCTCCCACCTCCTAGTGCCAGGATTGCAAGCATGAACCACGACACACAGCTTTTTATTTTTATTTTCCTTTATGGGATCTGGGGATGGAACTCTGACTTTCTTGCTTGAGAGGCAAGAACTTTAGGGACCGAACTCTTTCCAGCCCCGAGAACCTGTTTAAATCCGTCCATTACTTTCTATTTATCTGGCCCTACGTGCTGGTGCTCACACACCAAGATGTGGATCCCAGCCTTCCAGGAGCTAATATCCAAATGAGGGTATTTATGAGGACTGAAATGGAATCAGAGCATTGGGGAGAAAGGGCCGGAGAGGTTTCTCAGCAGTTAAGAGTGTACTGCTCCTGCAGAGGACCTGAGTTCTGATCCTGCAGCTCACAGCCACCTATAACTCCACCTCCAGAGATCCAACACCTGCTTCTGGCCTCTGAAGAATCTGCATGCACATGGTGCACAGACTAACACATACACACATAACAAAAATAAATCAATAAATAAATCATTTTTAAAGGCATAGGCAGCAAGGAGACACAGAGTGATAAACGTGGACGGACGGTTTTGTGTAGAGAATGCAGGTGAAGTTACAAGATCTCCTGTGGGGGAGGTGCTGAGAAGAGGCCTGGAGGTCATGCTGGGTAGGTTTGGCATGGGCAGCTTCCCTGAAAGAGGAGAGCCCCAGGGTGAGGAGAGGCAGGGGGATGAAAGTCATTGTGCAGGCTAAGTGGCTCCTGTGTTTGAATGTGGCTGTGCATGCAGCCTTCATTGCTATGGAATGCAGCTGAATGGAGAAGCAAGCAGCACCAAGCTGCAGTCCTGGCTGCTCAGTGTGGGACCCACACACACCCGGGAGCCATCAATCCTATCAATCAGTAGACTGTCTAGTTTTCTTTATCTAGACAATGAACCTCAAGGTTCTAATGTGGCACCGGCCTGTCTACATTTCCAGGCTTTCTCTGCCAGCCCACAGCCCCCTACACCTTATACATGGTCCTGCTCCATGCTGTTCTTTTCTCTGCCTCTCCAACGGTCTGCATTGGTCCAAATAGGATGCACAACCTCGCCCTTCATCCTTACAGCTCCAGTGCTTGTGTTGCTTCTTCCATGGTCCTTTATTGATTTATGCTTCCCCTTTGCCTCGCTTGAAGTCGCCATGAACGTGGAGATGGATTTATTCGTGGGGAAACCTCCTCTCCTTTTGGTCTGACACAAAATATCACCTGCTCAACAAATATTTGTGGCTCTTATATCTGCAGAACATCTGCTGTCGTGCAGGCCTTATAAAAGGAGACCAGTTGAAATTGTGGTCCCTGCAGCACAGGCAGGTCCAGGTGCACCTGGGGCAGCAGTGAAGCCCTCTGAACCACTCTGGGTGCCTGGCCTTCAGCTTCGTCGGCATTTGCCTCACTGTAGTGAAATCACCTATTTACAGGAGCGTTTCCCCACCAGCCTGCCCTCTCCCTCCATGAACTGAAGAAGACATATCATGGCTAGTTCAGCATGCTTCTTTTTTAATCCTTGGCTCCTGGAACTCAGAATTTAGCCAGTGTTTGGGGGGGAGGGGTAATGAACGTAGCAACTGTCCCTGAGAGATGTCACATTCAGATACCTTGTCTTATGCCAGGCCCTGTCTCATTTGATTTGCTGATCCTGCAACACCAGTAGGCTTTCTTCTACTTCCCTCCTCTTAGGGCTAATACCCCAGGCCTTACAGTGATGGCCTTCAGCTTCACCTCTGAATCATGGCTGGAGGTCCAAAAGAGCAGTAGGATCCTTAAGTGCCTGCTCCCTCGGGGTTAAGCTCAAGATCTCATTCAGTGTTAGCGATGCAGGTCTCAGATCCTGTTCCCACCAGTGGAAGGCCCATAACTAGCATGAGGGCAGGCGGGGGGAGGCCTCTTGCAGCATCCATTCATAGAAAGAACTTGGCCCATCAGGAAAGGGTCCAGCCCGGCACACTGATATCTAATGTGTCAGGTGGGAAATCTGTAAAATCACTATTTCCTCATAAAACTGCATGCAGAAAGCAGAGGTGGAGCTGTGTGGAGGTTGGGCATCTCTTCTGCCCAGACAGTGAAGGGGTGGGATAGGGGAGCAGTGTCAGGGAAGGAGTGTACATACAAAGGGTATACAGGGAACCAAGAGTCGGGACTATTGCCTCGATTCATGTATCAGCCAAGTGTTTTCTCGATCGTTTCTCTTTGGTGCTGCCATTAGGTCCTCCTTAGTCTCTCCCCTCGAAAGCATCCAGAAAGAGCTAGAGAAAAGAGGGAATACCTCAAATCTGTTCACCACTTTATGAAAATCCCATTTTCTTATGCAAAAAAGGACAGAGTCCAATGGAAGGCAAACACTCTTGACAGGAGTCCAAGCTAGGTGTATAATCTACTTATCTTGTGGCTGTGATGGAATACTTGACCAAGGCACCTTAAGGAACAAAAGGTTTGTTTTGCCTTATAGTTGGAGGGCGTGGTCCATCATGGCAGGGAAGGCTGGCAGCAGGATCTCAAGACAGCCATCATCTCGTGTCAACTGTCAGGAAGCAGTGAGAGACAGATGCTGGAGCTCAGCTGGTTGCCTCTCTTTTGTTCAATCTGGAACCCCAACCCTTGGGAGGGTGCAGCCCACAGTTAGAGTGTATCTTCCCCACCATGGGTAACCTAGTCCCTCAGAGATGAACCTGGAGATTTGTTTCCATGGTAATTCTAAGTCCCATCCAATTGACGGTCAGGATTAACCATATTCTTCTCTAAAACTGAGGCAGGTGCATGGAAGACTTGGGTGGAGAAAGAAGGGGCCTGGGTTCTGGTTCCTGGTTGGCAAGGAGACGATTTGCCACTTCACACCCTAGCCTAGAGTTTGAGCTCCACATCTATCATAGAATGTAAAGACAGCAAAGCTCTAGGAAGTGGCTGTCCTGCTTTAAGCCCACAGGGACATCTGGGATGGACTGTAGCACTCTCTCCTATGAGCTGGACCAGACTCCATAATCTTTCTCAACTGGACTCCAGGCAGCCACCACCGGCAAATGGGAGGGAGTCAGCCTCAGGACAAAACGCTGGCTGTTTCTCACACTTCGCTTTGCAGTTAGGTCTGTGCAATCATTGATGCTGTGCTATCAATGACACCCAGAGCCCCAGAGACACCTGTAACCATCACTAGGCTGAGTTCCCCAGAGCTTCACACCAAGAATCCACAGTCCCCTGGCTCTCACCATTGTCCACCTTCTTCCATCCCCAGCCTCTCATGGAGCCCAACACCCAATGGGTACCCTGGAGGGAGCTGGCTTTTCTTGGGTTTCAATAGTCGCGCTTCCCTGGTTTTCAAGTTTGGGGAGGGCTTCTGATCTGCTTGAGCCCTCCTACTCAGGACTGTGGCTTCTGTGGGCCCTCAAGCTACACCCCTCAAGAACTCTTTAAGGTCACCCTGCATGTTCCTCACTTCTCTTCCATTAGGACAATGCCTTGTTCCACACTGGCTGAGCAGGTGCATCACTCACGAACCCTGGGTTACATGTTGTGGTTCCTGGAGTTCACCATGGGAGTGGGTCCTTTAACCGCAGCCCTCGGGCTCTTTCCTCACAAGGCTCAGGGACTAGAAGGACAGGACAGTCAGTGATAGTGAGTCTTGAACTGGAATCACATAGGAGACCTCTGGGCATGCCTGCGAAGGTTTATCCTGAGGTGTTTAAATGATGTGAGAAGATTCTCGATGAATGTAGGTCACACTATCTGAATGTGGGTCACACTATCTGAATGTGGGTCACACTATCTGAATGTGGGTCACACTATCTGAATGTGGGTCACACTATCTGAATGTGGGTCACACTATTATGTGGGCAAGGGTCCTCATCTGAATAAAGAGGCAATAGCTAGACAAGCAGCAGCATTCCTCTCCCTCCGTGACCTTCCTGTGGACACAACATGACTAGCCACCTTATACTCACACCCTGCTCTCCAGCCACGATGGGTTGAACCTCCTTCAAACCATGAGCCCAAATGAGCCTGTCCTCTCTTAAATTGCTCTTACCAGGTATTTTTCCAAAACAACAAGAAAAAAGTAACTCAAACAAGAATAGCCTTGATGCACTTAGCCAGATGGGAGCCACGGAGGCTTTTTGAAGACCTCCAATGGCTGACATTAAATTGCATCAGGTGGGTGAGACGAATCTGCAGAGAGCCCTAAAAGCCAAACAGAGCTGAATTTGAAGCAGAGACATAAGGAATCGTTTCTGGCAATCTGTCCGGAGTGTCCGAGGGAAGAGTGATCTGGCAGGGGTTTATGGGAGAAACTGGAGAAGGACAAAGCAGTTCATCTCTCCCTCGAGGAGTTTTCAATTTAACTAGAAAACCGAGGGCGCACTGCTCTGTGCAGGCCGTGGGCCGTGGGTATTCCTCCCCACATTAAAACAACATTTTTATATTTTGAAGAGGTGATACATCCACATGGTTCTTAAATCATCATAGCACCAAGTGTTCAAGAAGGGGTCTGGTCCATGTTTTCCCAGGCCAGAGCCATGCCTTGGGCACACTTCCTGAGTTTACCAACACAAACTGTATTAGTCGGGGTTCTGGAGGACCAGGAACAATGGAACGAGCATATAAGGGTATGCATTAAGGAATTCATTAAGTCAGCTTTAACATAGTAACAAGAGCACAATTACACCTGAGCTCGGAGAACCTGGTCGCTACTGGGTCCCACAATGTGTCTCTCACTGGAGAGGCTAGCAGCAAATAGTTGCTCAGTTCACAAGGTGGATGACTCCTGGGGTGCCTCAGCTGTCTCAGTCTGATACCAGAAGCCCCGAATGTTCCTGGAGAGCTGCTGGTGCCTAGTCCACAGTGGGTTTGGAAACTCTGGTTCTGATGTCAGTGAAGGAATCAGCAACACAGTAAGTTAATGAGGGCAAGAGGGCAGCCAAGTGCACGGAAGTCAAGACGACCTTTCTTCCACTACCTCTCTTTTATCTGGGCTGCTACCAGAAGTGTGCCTACAACCCAGTGGGTCTCCTCAAATCTCTCCAGGCAATCAGGGTACTTCTGAGGAGGCTCCCTACCCAGGTGCTTCTACGTTAACAGTTGTCTTTGTTAGGGATTTACTGTTGTGAACAGCACCATGACCAAGGCAACTTGTAAGAACAACATTTATTTGGAACTGACTTACAGGATCAGAGGTTCGGTCTATTATCATCAAGGTGGGAACATGGCAGCATCCAGGCAGGCATGGTGCAGGAGGAGCTGAGGGTTCTACATCTTCATCTGAAGGTCATTAGGAGAAGACTGGCTCCCACATGGTTAGGAGGAGGGTCTCATTGCCCGCCCCCACAGTGACACACTTCCTCCAGCAAGGCCACACCTTCTAATAGTGCCACTCCCTGGGCCAAGCATATTCAAACCACCACAACAGTAAAATCAATCATAATACAAAGTTAAACAAATATTAATGTATATGATTCAAAGTTCTCAGGGCTTAAAAAAAAAAAAAAAAAAAAAAAAAAAAAAAAGCAGAGTTCTTAAAGGGGCCGAGAGATGAAGCTCAGGGGGTCAGAGCACTTGCTGTGAAATCATGAACCTACAGTCTCATCCCAGCATCCATGTAAAATGCCAGGCTTGTCTGTGACCCTAGTGCAGTGGAAGACAGTGGAGACAGGAGATTAGTCAGGCTTGCTGGTCACCAGCCTAGCTCCAGTTTCAGTGAAAGACCCTATTTCAAATAAGGCTGAGAGAGCTAGAACAGAGCATCCGACACCATCTTCTAAATGCTCCACACATGTATGAACAGGCATTTGCACACATATGTGTTTGTATACCACACACATACTCAAAAAATAGGCCTCATGTATTTTTTTACATTCTTTTTTCTTTTAAGATTTATTTAATAGACACTTTTTGTGTGCCAGAGTGTATTTAAGTGTGCCACATGTTTGCATGCAGTACTGCTGGAGGCAGGAAGAGGGCATCAGATTCCCCTGAAACTGGAGTTACAGGCAGTGGTAAGCCAACCCACGTTGGTGCTGGGAACCAAACTCAGACCCTATGGAAGAGCAGCAAAGCAATCTTAACTACTGAGCCATCTCTCCAGCCCAGATTTTTACACATTCATTTGTCAAATGCAAAATATTCTGTTACATGCAAAGCCAACTCCTAAACAAACAAACAAACAAACAAACAAACAATCTTGTCTTTATATTATTCTGTATATACTGAATAGCACTTTGTATTTTGATATATATTCATAGAATAAATGACACTCATTTCGCAGTCTAGATGCATTTATAATCTTATGGAGATTTTGGAATTGTACTCTTTGGGGCTCTTTTGCTGTTTATTTGCATTCCCAATGTCAGAAGCTGGGGTTGCTTGCCTCCCTGTAGCCCCCTGACACATTGGCTTATCGGTGTGATGGGCTTTCTAGTCTATTAGGTAAGCTCTTTATGAGCTCTGATGTGCTTTTCTCTTATTATAAGTGAAGTTGTACATTTTTTCGCATGTTTATGAGCCCGGTGAATTTCAGTCCCCCTGGCCTGGGAACTGACTTCATCATCTCTCCATCTCACGCAGAACCTTCCCAAATGCCTCACCACAAAGCAGATCCGCAGTCCAGATTTGTAAATCCAATAACTGTTTGTGTGAGTAAGTGGATAAATGACCGGGTAAAAGCCCATGTGATTGGAATTGTAAATCTTAGCATGAGCCTTCCCTCAAGGAGTTTGAGAACGGTAAGCCCACAGCCCTTGTAAAATGAGAGTGTATACATGCTCAAAGGGCAGGTACACACAGCGCTCCCAGCATGAATCAATATTTTCCTTAAGCTGAAAGCATGGAAAGTCTTATTGAAATATGTTGATTGCACCCAGCAAAAACAAGGAATGGAGAAATCAGAACCAATGGCTCTTTTCAGTGGGATTTGTCATCGTTTGAGGGAGCTTTGGAGCTGCTATACTTGAGTAGATCTCTTTAGAATAAGCAGAGCAGAAGGAAGTAGACAACACCCGTGCATTCGGATCCTGATTCCTCTGGGCAGTGCTTCTCAGCATCCAATCATTGGAGGACATGGTTGGAGTTTCAACCCTGAGTCTCTTGGCTTCGGAGTTTTGTGTGTGTTGTAATGTGTATTCAGAGTCCACCCATAGACAGGCAAGGACAGGTTTAGACAGGATGAGTGACTTGCCTAAGGTCATGAGGTTCTCAGAGGGCAACTGGGCTTTAACTCACACATGCTGGGTTTCCAGGGTTTGTTTTCTCAACTTATTGTGAACTGAACTGAACTGAAGACGTTTGGCATTAAGTGCAGCAAAAGCCTTGTCCTCATTCTCAAGAGCGTGAAACCATCACAACAGTACATCCACGGTCCTCTGACATGAGCAAGTCTCCTGGATCTATTTCCAGGGGTTGTGGGTAATTAGTGGGCTGGTTGAGTTCCCAGCTGATTCTGTGCCAGCCAACGGGTCACTCCACTATGGAAGGTCAGTGCCGTCAGCCACCATATACAGATCACACCACTTGGTTCTCCCTGAGTTTATTCTCCTGCCGTGTACTGTCTGAAATTAATAGAGACAGCATAAGTCCAGAGCCCCTCCCATGAAAACCTGACAAACATTTCAGCCTGTCTGATTTTATGATCAGCTACCAGAAACAAACTATTCAAGAATCAGCTTTCTGACATGAAATACATGCTTTCTAAAACGCCCTGCAAGTAAACAAGATCTGCTAGGCCTGGAACAGATGTCAAGGCCAACCTGAGCTACATAGTGAGACCCTGTGTCAAAGAAAACAGGTAGTGAGGGTGCTACTCAGAGTGTCTGCCTGGCATGTAGGACCATGGATTTCCTCAGCTGTGTGCCTACAGGGATTCGGTTCTCTGATGCCTATTCTTAGTTGTCAACTTGGAATGAACGACAATCCCATATTGATGGCACATCTGTGATAAGGGTGGAAGACAGGCTTTTGTTCTGGATCTTGACGTGGGATGACACACACTTTTGATCCAGATCTTGAGGCATAGTAACCACAAAAAGCTTTAGGCCCAGGCAAGTTGGTACATACCTTTAATCCCAAGAGACAGAGGCATGCAGATCTCCGAGTTCAAGGCTACCCTCGGACAGAGCAAGTTCCAAGTAAAGAGCAGCTTAGGTCTAGACTTGGTTGTACATCTTTAATCTGGGCCATATCTTCTTCTGGAGGCCTACATAAGAACAATGGAAGAAGGAAGGCTCTGTTTTTCTTCACTGCTTGCACCTACTTGCCAGCACATCTGTTGGAGCCTACTTCTTCAGGATTCCAGCTTATACAGAAGGCCAACTGAAACACCTAGCCTCATGGGACTGAGCAACCTCGAGATTTTTGGACTTCCCATTTACAGCTGTCCATTGTTGGGTTAGTTGGACTGCAGACTGTAAGGCATTCCAATAAATTCCCTTAATATAGAGAGACATCCCATAACTTCTGTGACTCTAGAGAACCCTAACTAATACAGGTTCCATCACTGGGGGTGGAGGGATTGGGGGAGGTAGGAGAAGGGGGGGGAAGAATGAAGGGAGTGATAGAGGGAGAGAAGGGGGGAAGAAGGGAGGGCGGGAGGGAGGGAGCAGAGGGACACAGAGAGAAGGATTTGAGTCCTAATTGTTCTACTTCCCTGGTTACTGGATGCCTCACAGCCAGCTTCACTAAGAAGGAAAATGGCTTTAAGAGTAAACACAATAACCCCAGACACATGATCACTTCTTGTCTCTTCATTGTGTGTGTGTACACATCGTGATCTGTAACCCAAGATCTTGAAATATTTCATAGCCTTAAAGATAACTCTCTCTTTAAACATCCCCTTGTCAAAGACCCACTCCCGGTCCGTCTTTGCCTCCTTTCAGATAATAGCTTTGCTACAAAGTCACATAGAAATAATCAGAAGCCCCTGAAGGACCCCGCAGCTATTTTTTATTTCTAAAGATTGGATTTTCCAGAGACCAAATAAGGAGCAGAAGTGGGAGGCATTGTCACAGTCACAATCACGGCCTCAGATCAAAACTCAAAGGAATTTTCCACAGAGAAAATTATTCATTGAAAACTATGTGGCCCAAGTTTCTACCGTACTCAGAGGACCAAATTAATCAGTGAAGCGCCACACCAGAGGGAAGTAAAGGTAGAAGTCAGGTTGGGAATGAATACACCCAGCATTGGTTTCTCTTTCATGCTGACCCACATATCAAGTAGAGTCATTCATCCCGGACTTGTGGGAAATGAAGTTTACAAGGTAAAGGAAATTCACAGGGAAGGTAAAAAGCCGACATTTATCTCTTTCTTTTCTATTTTAACCAATTTTGATAAACATTGCTCTAAAAATCTATTGCATACCACTCTCACGGTAAGGAGAACATAACATTATATAGTATTTAGTCTCTTCCTGATGAGCCACAAGTAGCAGGGGATTGAGAGAGCTCAGAGAGACTGTACAAACATGGAGTTGTAGAGTCTAGGGAAATAGCTTAGTCTGTAAAATGTCTTCCGGTACACACCCAAAGACCTGAGGCCCCAGCACTCCCATAAAAATCCAGGTATGGCTGTGCACTCTGTAACCCCAACATTGGAAAGAGGGGACAGGTGGGTCCTGACAGCTAGCTGGTCTGTCAGCCTAGCAGGCAAACGTAAGCCCAGTGAAGCACTTGTGCCAGGCAGTAATGCAGAGAGTAATGAAGGAAGAAAGCTGATGTCCACTCTGACCTCCACGTGCGTTTGTCACAAGCACACACATGCTAATTAATTAAATCCACAGTGGCTTCTTAGATGGTCCATTAAATAATAAATGTGTGGAAAAATATGGACCTCTGTGTCTATTCTGCCTGCTCCTCAAAGCTTGCAGACTCCGTGAGTTGATTTTGTGTCGTACATTTACCCAGTACTCTTCTGGGTGTGAATCCCTAGGATATAGAACCACTCTGTGCTTAGTAAGTAGTTAGAAAAGGTCCAGGAGTATCGTGACCAGAAAGGTCACTGATGTTATACCTGCAGGAGAATCAAAACGAGCATGGTACTATCCAGGAGGTCCTGGGACTCTCTGAAGTGGAAACTTAACGGTCCTTTGGAAAGTCAGTTGGATGGTGTTTTGCTGGGGCAAACATGTGAAGAAACGTTTCTTTAAAGTGGACACAGATGTGAAAGGCTAAGGCAGACTCGTGAAAGAATATTTCGCCAAAGCAGACACAGGAGAGAGGATGTTCTGCTAAAGCAAGCACGTGAAAGGACACGTGATGGAGGACTCTCTGCTAACAACACGCATGTATTGATCCACCTTATGTTGCAGAGTTGAGCTGCATTGTCAAAATTCCATAGAGAGAAACAAACCAAAAAGCTTCTGGTGATATACTGCAGGTTTTTGCCGCTTCTCAGGACTGCATGTGCTGAGGTAAGACCTGTGCTGAGGCAAGGCACGTGGAGGACCCGTGGGGTTTAGAGGGTATAAATAGAACCCCACGGAGCGATGGAGACAGAGCTTGACTTGCTGGTCCAGCTAGCTGTGCAATGCTCGTGGGTCTTGAGTCTTCGCTGATCTTCACTTCCTAGAGAGAGGCACAGCCAAGAACTCCTGGTGTTCCTGCTGGTCCCTCCTGCTGACTGGAGCTGAGGCTGAGGCCTGGCTGTCTCTGCTAGGTCATGTCACCACTGTTGCTAACCTGACTCTACCGAACTGGACTGCTGGTGTATCCATGAAATGTTTGTGAGTGGATCGAGCTGCTGCTCCCAGCTAACCTGTGAACTGAACTGCTGATTTCCAGACAACACAGACAGGAGTTACTCCAAAGAACCTTTCTAAACAGGTCCACTTTTCCCGTATCCTTTCTTTTCCACTGCCTCTGGTGGGTGGTGGGCTACAAGGGAGGTTAAAGCATTGAAGAACCACCATTAAAAATAAGGTTTGAAATAATTAAAGTTACAACTCTCACTGGCCTACATGGGCTGGGCTTACCCTTGAGAGCAGAAAACCCGAGTATTGATTTCTCAGCAAAGGTGAGAAGGCTCAGGCTGATTCTTATTTTTAAAAAGTTAGAGTGAAACAGTAAATATATGTATATGTGCATGTGTTTATATATGGGTGTATCTTCGTATTTGTATATGAGTGTATGTGTTTGTGTGCATGTTTGTATATGTGTGTTTGTGTGCTTGTGTATGTGTGTGTATGAATGTATGCGTGTAGAGTACATTATGATTAATAGTTGCTTTGGATTCACTCTTCATGATACAGAAGCTTTACAAATCTGCTTGCTTCCTTCAGTAGTCAGCATGAGTTTTGAGTATTAATTGTGACTTTGTTTAGTCCACCAACAATACATAAGACAAGAGTGCCCCAAAACAATCTTTGAGGGTCATTGGTCATTCTCCATTCAAAGAGCACAATTTGTAACTCACTCGTGTTTCTACCCAGGGACCTGAATGTTCTATCTAGAGAAGGAAGAGCAATGCCAGAAGTTAAGGAGAGGAAGGGCTTGCCGTGGGGACTGCGTGGGACAGACGGGCTCAACAGAGATTGGGTGGTTGCTAGTGTCAGAGAAGGTGAGCTACTGGGTCCTAGGGGAGCTTCAGTGGGAAGCTGAGGAGAGAGACTAAGCTTTAGTCAGTGAGGAAAAGGGGCTGCTAAGGGAGCAGTGCCAAGGGACAGTTTGTGACAAGAAAGAAGAGGGCTGGAGACCTGGACTCTGGGGGCATGGGGAGGGAGGTGCATGAACAGTTCAGGTATCAGGGTCCCCCCACTTTCAGGACACAATCAGAATACTTTGTTTTGTTTGCAGATGGAGGATCCTAGAGCTTCCATTTTACTTTCCTTGGTGTCTGGTAATTCTCTGGAAGGGCCATTTGTGCCCCAACTCGATCTAGACCCTCAGTGAGAAACTCCATTCCTTTCCCTAGCACCAAAGTAGTGCCATGTGGAATACTACAGAGGTTTGGTCACTCAGACCTTCTCTACCTGTGCTTTCCCAGATGCACTAGTTGAGAACGTTAAGTACCGTCTTACCCTCCAATCACACTGAGGGCCTTCGAATAGCCTGCAACTGTCATAGACACACATTTGCTGAACACTTGTAGCTTTATGAAGGGAGGGCCTAGGAGATGACCACGGGTCAGTAAAACCCCAGATGTGGAGTGTCTGGTCCCAGGCATGTGACCAGTGTTCTTGTCCTCAAGAAGGAATTTATCAGATTCATGTGGAGAGGGTCCAGGGAGCATACAGTCAAGGTCAGAGCAGAAGGCCAGGCGTGGCTCACAGAGGTGAAGAGAAGAAAGGTCTGGAATAGAGATGAGCCAGCACAGGTGAGCAGCAAATGTAGCTAGGGCAAGGAGGGAACACGGATGCTGTTAAGACACCAGGGGGAAACAGAGCAGGGAAGGAGGAAATGAAAGCAGAACACAGGGTGTCACGTTGCACTTGGCCTTTAAAACACTTCCAGACTGCACCCTGACCATTCATGCCTGACCCAAGGATCGCAGATTCCCGGCAAAGTGGAGGCCTTTGCCTCCTCATCCTAGCATTGTACCACAGAATCACAGCTCCACGTTAAATTTTATAGCCAGCTTGCATGGAAAGGTCACAGGGAACAAAGAGGGCTCTGTGGCACTCTGTTAAAGGAAAATCGGATCATCTTGAAGCAATATGGTCTTAAGGGAGCCCGTATTAAGAAGAGTGGTGGATAAAGGAAGTACGGGCCCAAGGACACACATTTACATGCCAGAAAAGGTGCTTTCTTTTCTTTATCTATCTCTGTCTCTCTCATGAATGCACACATATGCACATGCACACATATGCACATGCATGCGCACACACACACACACACACACACACACACACACACACACACACACACACACGGACACGGACATGCTCTCTCCTCAGGGGTTACAGGTGTTTATTAGCATACCTAGTGCAGAGTGTTTCACATTCACGCTTGCAAGGGATTGAGTAGCGTTAATGTTTTACCCCCGATGATGATGACTGGCTTTCAGGGAACAGCAGCAGGAAGACCTAGCACTTCCCACTTATGTGAGAAATGATGTAGTCTACCTCTGCCTTCATCCCTAAAACATGTTGTTTCCTAGACCTGGCCTGCGAGTGCTCAAAGTCTTCCTGAGCACATGGAGCTCACCTAGTGGCTCCCTCCTGGGCCCCACAGCTAATGTGAAGGGCAGTCACCTGATCGATCCCACTTGAAGTGACCAGACTGGTTCATGGGGATAAACCATTGGATGCTGTATTAGTTTCTTCTTAAATTGTTGTGACCAAACGCCAGACATGAAGCACCCTAAGGAGGAAGCATTTCTTTGGGGCTCATGCTTTGAGAAGATGCAGTCCCTGGTGATGGCAAAGACATGGCAATGGTGGTATGAAGTAGCTGGTCATACTGTATCCACAGTCAAGAAAGTAGATAGACAGATGCTAGTACTCAATGGCTTTATTCAGTTTAGCCTATGGGATGACGCCACCCACACTGGGGAGGGGGGGGGCATCTTTCATCCACTAAACACGTCTGAAAAGATCATCTAAGAAAAAAACTAAAGGTATACCCCACAAATGCCTTAGGCATGTCTTAATCCAAGGATGCTGGCCAGGAAGACCCACCATCACAGAGGATGTGCCCTAGCTGGTCTACCACACTCCTGCAGAGGAGTCATTGTCTTCTGAGCCCTCAACAGAAAGGTCTAGTAAGGCATTTGGATGAGACAAGCCGGATCCTCAGCACAGTCACCTACACAACCCAGAGCTACCGCCGAGAGCACTGGTGTGACAGGTGTGTTGCTTGGATCTCTGCCCTGTTGGTTCCCAGCCCTGGTGATCCCTCCTCTGTCCCCACTGGCTCCTCACCGGTCCTCCCTCTACTTTGTCCTTCCCTGTGTTCTGCTCCATGACCTGCTATGACCTTGCCTGCTTCCATCTGAGATCAGACACCACACCGTGTCTGACTTTGATCCTCTACATGTGTTAACCCCATTTTATGCTGTAACACACACTCTCTCCTGGGGTGTGTTTCCTGTGAACTTGAGGAAAATGTGTCTCCCGCTCTTGTTGCTAGGTAGATAGCACAGTCTCTAGGTGTCTGGTAATGTAGAAGATTCATAGCACCAAGTGTGTTTCCCTCTGAGATCCCAAGGGTTTCCTCCGTCTTCTTGCTGCTCAGTTTGTCTGCAGTCACTGTGTACTTCAGCAGATTAACCCTGTTATCACTCTGAAATAGCCTCTCTATCTCTAATGGCATTTTTAATATTTATTTCTATTACTTTATGTGTGTGTGTGTGTGTGTGTGTGTGTGTGTGTGTGTGTGTGTGTGTGTGAGCATTTGTGCCTGTATGTGTGCAGGTACACACGTATGTAGCTACATGTGCACATATGTTCAAGGGTGAGTAGAGATTTAAGGTAGGATTAATAGCATGGTATCTGGACATGATATTGTAAACATCTTGGAACTTCAGAAAGTGTTTAAGCACCCAAGAGAAACTCAGATTAATTTTAGGATATCTCTGACGAGCATAGGGTAAGGATTAAACTAAAGTCAAGAAGACAAACAAGAAGGTGTTGCGTTGGTTTAGGCACAGGGTGAAGGTTTAAATGAAGGCATTGGAAAAGAGAAACTGGGTAGGAGAGATTCAGGCAAAGGGGAAATCAGAATGTTTTTACAACCAATTAAATATTAGTATGGGTGCACAAACATGTTCATTTTCTCTGCTAATTGAAGAATTTTTAAAAAGGAAAAGTTTGGGGCTGGAGTGAAGGCTCAGTGGTTAAGAGCACTGACTGCTCTTCCAGAGGTCCTGAGTTCAAATCCCAGCAACCACATGGTGGCTTAAAACCATCTGTAATGGGGATCTAATGTCTCTTCTGGTGTGTCTGAAGACAGTGAGTGTAATCACATATATAACAATAAATACATCTTTTAAAAAAAGGAAAAGTTTGAAAATCAAGCAAAGCCTAAATTTATTCAAAGAGGACAATTTAACTGGAGTTTAAAAGAAAAGAAAACGAGGGTGAATCTTCCAAGTACACAAAACATAAATGATTTGATCCAGTTGGGTAGGGCAGTTGTTGGCCAAGGATGGCTGGCTCACCTCCAGAGATAGGTGGGATAATTATCCCCTTAATGAGATACTGTACTAATCCTTCCCAGAATTACCACTCCCTGATACAGTATCTTACAGAGTACAGCGATCCTGCCCCACAATCTGTGCTTTATTATTTCTCTAGAGCCCACTCTCTGACACATGGCTGCTCATCACCACGTGGTTGCCCATCACCACGTGTCTGTCCATCACCATGTGTCTGTCCATCACCATACCATGGTTCGCATCTTCTACGCTGGCGCGTTTTTGGCAAGAGTCAGTTTCCCAGGAAGTCTGGTTGTTCTCGGAACAGTGTATTCTAAGGTTATGGTTGCAGCTGGGGTGAGATAGTCTTCCATCCATCTATCCAGGTTAAAGATTTCTTTCTCTTAAAGGAAAGGAACTGGTTTTCCCGTAATAAGCCTTCACTGTTTCTGTGTGACGTAATGAAGGAGATGAACTCTGGGGCAAAGTGAAAGTTTCACATCCAGCAACTGCTTCTCTGGTACCTGCATCGCCCTTGAGGGTACCATCATTGCTTTGAGTTTTTTAAGAGAACAGTTTAAGAGTCTTTATTTTCTCTGTCACACTATGTGGTAACTTTTGTCCTTCTTCCTTGACCTCCTCTGACAACTTCATGGCCAGTGACACTAGCCACCAAAAATGGAGGTGTCTTGTTTAAGGCTTATGACACCCATGCCCACCAGCAAAGTGCACCTAGGCCTGGTACTGAAAGATGCACAGCTATCTGGTGATCCATAAATACTTGCAAAAGCAGCTACTACGAAAGCCTGACTTACCTCTGACATAGCTTTCAGTAACCCCTAGTTGTCTATTCACAAAGCTAAAACCATCAGTCCACACAGCAGCTGAGGACAGAGCTTAGAGGCAGAGTGCTTGCCCTGGCATGCACAGGAATGTGTGGTCCATCAAACATCATGCAAATGGGGTTCTTTTTAATTAACTGAAAATGGGAAAAAGCTATTTCCAAAAGACCTCTAATCCATCCCAGGTGTGTATCTGCACTGAACTCAGCAAGTTGCAATGGTCAGGTGACGAGTGGTTCCTGGTGAACTGTTAAGATGAACCCTACTCAACCTAACTGTGCTTGTCAGCATCCCCACCCAGCATACAGGCTGTTTTGAGGTGAACTGGCAAGTACCAGCCCACGTAGGCTGAGAAGAGGAAGCATAGGGCTGTTGTGGACTGTGTTGTCGTATTTAAGCAAGTGCTTATTATTTTCCCAGGCCAAATGAGATAAAGGAACATTTGGTCTGAGATTGGGTACTTCACAGGGATCCCTGAGTTAGCACACAGGTCTTTACCTGGTGCACTGGCTAAGCAAAAGCAGCCACTGGATTTAACTGAGATCTTTCCCCCCACAGGCTTTCTAAGACTATCATATGCACAAGGCTCCTTGGTCCTTCAGATCCTCAGCAGCTTAAATAAATATGTTTTTATTTAGGATGGAAATGCTGATGGTCTCCAAAGGCCCATAGTCTATCTCTTTAACCCAAACGCTCTGCTAAGCAAAGCAGCCCTGCTTCCCTTAAGAGGCAAGTACCTCATAATGCGATGGGGTCAGAGGCTGGCTCTACCCCCTGGCTCTGGGGGCCCTCTAAATGGCACTCACATGTTCTAACATACGATCTGTCTGCTAGAAGCATACAGCTGGCTGCAAGCTGCTGCCAAAGCCATAAATATGAATACAAAATAAACAGGACAGCTGAGACCCAAGGAAGGCTGCCGTGGAAGGTTTCTGAAGTCACCTGAGGTGGATTTTAAGGACATCAGTGATTTAACAGAGACATGGGGATGGAGGAGAAGAGAGATAAATGGTGACTGAGAAGAAGGTCATATGCTGGAAGGAGTGAGCCAATTTATTTGGCTACAACAGGAAACAGTAGCAGAGGCTCAGGGCAGGTGCAGGCTGGAGTGCCTGTCAGAGCCCAACATTGGGAATTTGTATTTATCTCCATAGACAACTGGTAGCCATGTTGTCTATGCGCAGCATAGGAATGTGAAAAAGAAGCACAATAACAGTGTGTGGTGGAAAATTCCAAGAACGGCCGAGGGGTGGGTGCCGGAGTTACCGTTCTAATGACTAAAGGATTTTTAGTTGACAAGAAACGTTTCATGAGGTGACATACAGAAGGGGGGCTGAGCTTGGCCTATGGCTTCAGTTGTTTTTCGTGGGACTCCAATGTCCTGAAGAAACTGCTGAAACATGAAGGCGGATATGTCTCTGTGGCCTGCTGGGGGGTTCTCTCCTTTCTTTTCAAAATTTTAAATAATTATTTATTTGCTGGGCATGGTGGCACACACCTTTAATCCCAGAACTCAGGAAGCAGAGGCAGGCAAATCTCAGTGAGTTCGAGACCAGCCTGATCTACAAAGCCAGTTCCTGGACATCCAGGACTTCGCAAAGAAACCTTGTCTCAAAAATCCAAAACAATCTCTCTCTCTCTCTCTCTCTCTCTCTCTCTCTCTCACACACACACACACACACACACACACACACACACACACACACACACACACACACACACACATATCCACACAGACACACATATTATACACACACACACACACATTACATACACACACCTATACACACACTCATACATACCCACACAGACACACAGACACACACATTACACACACACACATGAGATGATGGTGGTGATAACGATGATGACAGTACTATAATGTTTAAAGAAAGCAAAGACTTTCTAAAAGACACTGTCCCTCACACCTAAACTTCCTTGCACATTGTCTTTGGCCAGAAATGCACAAAGCTCTCTACGGGTCTGAGAAGGATAAAGTCGTGTTCATGAGGAATCTCCAGCCTGTGGTCTACCTGTCTAACATGACGGTCATTCCGCAGGTACTCGGTTAAGTACTTACAGTGTGACCAGTGCAGCTGAGGTTCTGTGCTGGCTAGTTTTGTCAACTTGACACAAGAGTTAATGAAAGGCGGGAGCCCCAACTGAGAAATGTCTCCATGAGATCCTGCTGTAGAGCATTTTCTTAATTAGTGATGGGTGGGGATGACCCAGCCAATTGTGGGTGGGGCTATGCTTTGACTGGTGGTTCTGGATTCTATAAAAAAGGATGAACAAGCCATGAGGAGCAAGCCAGTAGGTAACATCCCCCCTTGGCCTCTGTGTCAGCTCCTGCCTCCAGGTTCCTGCCTTGCTTGAGTTCTTAGCCTGACTTCCTTCAGTGATGGACTGCCATGTAGAAGCGTAAGCCAAATAAACACTTTCTTCCCCAAGCTGCTTTTGGTCATGGTGTGTCATTACCATGATAGTTACCCTAACTAAAACAGGCTTCAAGTTCCTACTGTTACTTAATTTTAATTAAATTGTTTTAAATATAAAAGTGGACCAACTAGATATATTACTATTTTATACAAGACAGCATATCACTTTAAATGTATTATGCCATGTTACTGTTAGATTGTAGCCTATGCAGAACAGGGAAATTTTCCATTTTGCATCTGACCCATGAACGCAAGATTGGCCAGCTTTGTCCATGTGGATACAAATATTTCAGGACGGTAATTTTCATTATTTAAGTTGATCCTTATAAAACATGAACATATATTTACTTTACACAATTGTAGAGTTTATAAAATACAAATAGATATTAAATGTCCCTAATATTAGATTGTATCCAAACTGAGATATGCTGAAAATTTGAACAATGTAAAGGAGTTCAAAAATCTAATATCTAAAAATCAATGTAATATTTAAGTAATTTTATCAATATTGATTATATGTTAACTTGATAGTATGTAATATAAGTTGGGTATGTTGTTGAAACTAATCTTACTTATTGGCTTTTAAGAATGAATCTTTGCCAGGCAGCAGTGGCAGAATCTTTGCCAGGCAGCGGTGGCGCAGGCCTTTAATCCCTGCACTTCGGAGGCAGAGGCAGGTAGATTTCTGAGTTCAAGGCCAGCCTGGTCTACAGAGTGAGTTCCAGGACGACCAGGGCTACACAGAGAAACCCTGTCTCAAAAAAACAAAAAAAGAGAGGGGGGGGGAAATGAATCTTCATTTTTTATTATGTAAGTGGGAGTGTGTACATTGAGTACAGGTTCCTGTGGAGTCCAGAAGAGGCCGCTAGATCTCCTCACACTGGAGTTATAGGCAACTGTAAGCTCTGGGTGCTGGGTGCTGGGAACCATACTCGTGTCCTTCACAAGAGCAGTATGTGTTCTTAACTGCTGAGCCATCTCACCAGCCTCCTCCTATTCATTTTAATACACATACTAGGAAAACCTGGTATTATATGTATAGATTAAGTTCTATTTTTATTGCACAAACTGGTGTAGAGTGAGCAGAAGACAGAGGTGAAGAGAAATGGCAGTACGTTCCAGGCTAGCCAGTCCACTGCTCCTGTCTCACTCTTTGCTTTGCCATCTGCTGACAAAGAGCACACCCTCTCTCTTCACCCATTAACTGTGGCAGAGCAGTGCTCATTAACACCCTACCATGACTTTCTGTTGAGAAGGCGTCTCTTGTTGTTAAACTGGACATCAACCATGGTCTAGCTGGGCTTTAAGCAAATCATAACTTAAGGTTGACCTCTTCCAAAACTCTGCTGAGCACCCGGTTAGCTTGGTCATGCATTCGTGACTACTTGTTTTCTGGTATGGAGCAAGCATCTGTTACATGTTGAAATAAAGGTGAGAGAATGCAAGAGTTAAGTTCACGATTCTATGTAGGAGTCCTGAGATGCTTCCTAGGAGAGGCGGTCTGTGACATAAAGTCGTAAGAATGAAGTGAGCCTGCCCCGGGGAGGAGCTGTTCAGAGCCCAGACGGCAGTGCTCCTGAGGTGTGGAAAGCTGAGGTGTGTTGGCTCCCCAGTCTCTATATCCAAAGCACCTGATCAGATAGTTATGTGCTTTTCAATGATGCTAGTTTAACTAATGCATTCCTTAAAACAAAAAGAAAGCCAGCTTCAAGTTTCATGTTTATTCTTATAACAACAGTGTCTGACTATCTGCTCCCCTGAGTAGCTGAGCCCCATGCTCTGTCAATACCGTCTACTCTACACCGTGCAACCCTTTCCCCATTCCCACTCTCTTCCTCGTTTGTGAGTTGGGTCCCTTAGATGGGCAGGTAGGGTAGAGTCAGTATGTAGGAGACTCACAAAAACATACGTGAGAATACAGGCGGAACTATGCCAGACTGCAGGAACAGAGTGTGCTCATACGCAAGAACAATACAGTTCAATACGACGAAGGATCCAGACAATACAGACAAACAGGCCAAACCCCACAAAAATGTATAAGGCCACTGCGCCTGCCTGTTAGGGGCAATAGTGACTGTTGTATTCTGGCCTTATTTCAATTGCTCATAGTTATTGTTCATCAGCTACCAGGATCAGTAGAAGGCAGAGGAGACTGATGAGTGTATTTTATGTAGGGGATTTAGGAAGTGTACAAAATTAGTTTTCTGATCCCAACACGGTATTGCACTCCTATAAGCCTGGTATGAGAAGGCGAGGCAAGAGAGGGTGTGTGATCTATCCAAAATGGCCAGTTATAGGTTCAGTGAGGGACCTTGTCTAAAAATATAAAATTGGAGAGCAGTTGAGGGAGACCCTTGATGTCTACCTCAGACTTCAACATACACATGTGCATTTGTGCACACACACACACATGTGCACGCGGACATACACACATACACACATGCATAGGCACACTCACACACAAACATAGGCACAGGCCCACTCACTCTCACACACACAGGCACACATGCACAGGCACACTCACACACACACAAGCACACATGCACAGGCACACTCACACACACAGGCACACACACACAGGCACAGGCACACTCACACACACACAGGCACACACGCACAGGCACACTCACACACACAGGCACACTCACATACACATGTGCATAGGCACACTCACACACACAGGCACACACGCACAGGCACACTCACACACAGGCACACTCACACACAGGCACACATGCACAGGCACACCCACATACACACACATACACATGCGTGCACACTCACACACTTTCTGGTAACCATTTTTTCTGTGGAAATGTCCAAAGATCATGACAAGACAAACAGCTTTCAGTGGAAAGCAATTTGAAAGGATATCAAATTTGAAAAGCAGGCCATTTCACGCAGAGCCAAGGTTCTCCGTAGCTTGCGGGGGTCCTCTTCAGTGCTGCAGATAGACAGGCAGGCATTTAAAAGGGTTAATCGGAAACCTCATACTATTCTTTTATAAAAGATCTACTGTGTCGCCTGGTATCTGCTCTGGGTCTGTTTCTCCTTATTGTGGCCCTGGACAGTGTTAATTACACAGGAGGCATCAAAAGACTAAGAATCATCTTTTCAGATAATTCACAACTGACAGGGAGTAATGGCCCCAGCCACTGTTTCCTTAGGCAAAGACTACTGATGTAGCATGTGCCCCCAGGAGCAGGCTGGCTGACAGCAAGCTTTATCATTCTCCTTCCCTGCACAGACCCCTGTCACCAGATCACACTAATTCACATGATTTCTGGGTCTGTCGCTCCATCTGTCTGAGTAATTAGCCCGGGGCAAACTCAGTGGTATCTCCTATCTCTGACTCTTTAACAAAGTTGTGAGTCACACCAACCCAATGAAAGTTATGTCTTGCTGCCTCAATTCCAATGGATCCCAGTGCACAGGATGAGGGCAGGGGAGGGGAGAACATCTGAGAAGCACACATCGCAGTAATCTCCTTCCTGCCTTGGCTGTGGAGAGCGAGCTTCCATCCATCCTGAGATGGATTTTGTTGCTTTGCTGCCACGGGGCTGAGCTTTGACTTTGCTCCACACGTCTGGAAAGCATAGCACAGGCTGCGCTCTTTCTAATCACCCTGCTCTTTTTAATAAAAATGTTCCTTTTTTTTCAACGCCCCCCCCTTAACATGGAATAGTTGATTTGGTAACAGGACAAACACAATTGAGTTAAAATGAGTCACTTTTGCAACCAGGCTAGGAGCCCCATGACTCATAATTATGAGTTCAAAGACTGGTTGTCTGTTAACAGGAGGAAGTCTAGCCAGAGGGGCTTTCGGTCTGCTCCCTCTGAGTCCCTCATACCCTGAGAGCAATAATTGCCCAGTGTTCCCCCAGAGCTCATTAGAGAGCCCAGTGAAGTGAGAGGCAGCTTCCGGACCAGGCACAGGGGGCAATCCTCCTAATGGGCCACACCAGCTCCCAGCTATGCCAGCCCAGCACATTAGCAAGTGAACATTTTCTACTGTAGAAGACGCCGATCTGGCTTAACTCAAGATGCTTCTTCACTGGATCACTTAACTCCTCCCATCCCTTCTTCCTCTTCCTGCCACATGGCACAGAGAGGAGGTGAGGGCCCGTGCACTTGGCAATGTCTTCCACACCCCAGTTCTGCTTCTGGCTTGAAGAAAAGAAGATTTTCCCCCTCTCCCTCCCTCCGTCCCTCCCTTCCTTACTCTTTTTCCTTCCTCCTCTTTTTCTTCAGGCGCGAGTGCTTTATTTTCACTGTATATATCCATGTCACATGGTTTGTGTTCTGTAAGGACATTAGCATACAAGGCTCCTCACGCTCACACCAGGCCTCAACCCTCTCCCTTCTCCCCACCTCTCCTGCCCAGTCACCTCTGTTCTCCTTGGTCCTACTTTCATGATGTATACCAACCTGATTTTATAGACCTATATAAAGCATAGGGACCCTATATGAGCATGGCTGAATTCTCTTCCTGTGATCATCGCTAGTTTCCTGAATTTATTTTCCCACAAATGACACACCTTTGTTTTTCTTTAAGGCTGGAAAAATTCCCTTATGTGTATATAAACCTCACTTTCTTTTTTAAAGATTTGTTTGTTTATTCATTTTATGTACATGAATACACTGTAGCTGTCTTCAGACACACCAGAAGAGGGCTTCGGATCCCATTACAGATGGTTGTGAGCCACCATGTGGTTGTTGGGAATTGAACTCGGGACCTCCGGAAGAGCAGCAGTCAGCCCAGGCCCTTCCTTCTGCCACCCTCCACGTCTTCCCATCATGCACAGGTACATATGTCATTGGCCATCTGTAAACATCAGACACAGGAAGATTCACACCACACCGTCCAGTACCCTTTGAGTTCTGTTCCATGCCCACTGCACCTAATCTTTCAGAGACTTGTGCTCACTCCTGGGCTCCAGTTTTCCATTCCCACAAACACCCCTTTATCCTGCTCCACCATACCAATGCACTCGGGGGCACACACATGCGCGCGCGCGCACACACACACACACACACACACACACACACACATACACATTTCCACAATCCCACAGACACATTTACAGGCTCACCCACTTCCTGTATGCAAGTCAGGACTAGAGGAGTCAAGCTCAAGATCCCGGTTTCTAGGACACCGGTTTCTAGTGGCTCTTCCTGCATAAATGCCTTCAGGGTCACATGGCTTCCTAGAAAGCAAGATGAAATTCAGTGCTGAGCTCCCTCCAGGAAGCTGGCTTACTAAAACATCCCAAATGTTTCTGCAGAGAAGCCACCTTGGAGGAAGAACCCTCTGACCCTGCTCCGTAGCATGGCCTCCCTCCATGTTTTTGTCTTTCTTGCACACCCTCTCCTGCTGTCTGGTGTCTCTCCTTGCTGCAGGAAGGCCCCAGGGGCTGCTGAGATGGACGTCAGAAAGGTAGCGCCATAGTAGGACTGGGGCAGGAAGTGCTTCAGGCAGGTGGGAGGTGGTCAGTTGGGTCAACTGATGCGCATTAGGCTGGAATGCTCAGTCTCTGCAGGAGATCAGCTTTGATTCACCTCCCAATCCTACAAACAGTGGGCACCGCACAGTGGCACTGCACCAATCCCACAAACAGTGGGCACCACGCAGTGGCACTGTACTTGTTGAAACAATTGATTAGCTTTGGAAGAGTGGTCATTAGCAAGAGAACCCTTGCAGTGACACTTATAAACCATGTGTATGAAACACTACAAGGTCTGATGTAAAGGAATAGACTCTAAGAAAGATGTGTTACCTCGCTGTAGAAGGTAATATTCTTGAAGACCTTGATGCGCCCTAGAAAGGGGTGGTTAGATAATGTTAACTGAAATCTGCAGGCTAAGGAGTTGTGTGTGTTATCGTGACTATGCAATAAAACAGTACAGCATGGGCGGGAAAGAAAAATGCAGCCACTAGGTAGTGCTGGGTTTTGCTGGGGGTTTTCCAGCTTCTTTATACCATTCTGTATTTTCCAACTTTTCTACAATGGACCATTTATAGATTAATAATTAAAACCAAATTAATCAATGTCTTGGTCATGGTTTCACCTCAGCAGGAAGTCAAATTCTCTGGGGTCTGACATCTTAGCTCCTGCATGTTGCATAAACTGCACTCCTTTCTGAACTCCGCAGGGCAGTAGAGTGAGAGAAAATCCTCACACACCTTCCAGCGAACTTGTCAGAAATTTGGGGGCGGGTAACTTCTTGCTTTCTATTGAGGAGGTACAAATGGGATTGTCTGTTGAAGGATAGATGTGTCTAGGGAGGAATCCTACAATCTCTGAGCACTCAAAAAAGAAGCCAGGAAGGTGTCAGGGGGTCCTGGGGGGGTGGGCATTGGAAAGGTAGCGCCACAGTAGACTGGAGCAGGAAGTGCTTCAGGCCGGGGGGAGGTGGTCAGTTGGGTCAATTGATACACATGAATCCAGATAAACTAAGTTATTCTCTCACCGTAAATCAAGACCATATCTCAATGACTTATAGCAAGATGCATCTTCATTCACATTGGGTAACAATATGGGTCTGGGCAGGTAGGAGAACTGCCGTGATTCTAGCCACACAGGTTGATGGAGTCTGTACAGGAACCACTACCATCATCTCACCCCATTGGAGTAAGAGGGCATGAGACTCATATGGTATGTTTATGCTTATGCTGCAGTTGTTGTGATCAAATATCCTGACCAAAAGTAACTTAGGGGAGGAAAGGATCACGAATGGTCAGTGCATACACACAGGGAAGTCATTGTGGCAGGAGTTTATGCCAGCTGGTCATGCCACATTCATAGTCAAGAAGCAAAAAGAAACTATTGTACCCATGCTGCCTGACTGGAGTCTCTCAGCTAGCTTTCTTCACTCTTAAACTCTGTTTGAGGCCTAGGGAATTATGCTACCCACAATGGGCTGGGTCCATTAACAATCAAATCAATCAATCCCCTACAGGGCAACCTGATCTAGACAATTCCTCAGCTGAAGCTGTCTTCTGAGGAGATTCTAAGCTGTGGCAAGTTGGTAGTTAAAAGCTAACCATCACAGTGCCTAAGTCAGGAAGTAACACTTGTTCCCACCATTCCGGGCTGACTGAAGAGGGCATCCCACACACTTCCTGACTGCACTCCTCCAGTGTTTAATGAGAGCTTTGCTAAAATAAGAAGAGAAAGCTAACCACTGACTTTGGAATGTTAAGGTCCTTGTGGATCTGGAAAGAGGAATTCCAGTGTGATAGATAAACAGTTTGCAACTGCACTGAAAGAAAGAGATGGAAGGATATTGAGATGGAAAATGCAGAAAAGACCTGTTTTAAGCATTGTTTGTGGTATGTGAAAAGCATCAGAGAGGTAGACAGAGAACTGGATGATAAATAAGGTAAAGTGAGAACACTGTGAGAGTATGTTCCCCTGAAGATAGCAACACCCCACTCTGCCCAGCCCTCTGTATCCAGTGAATAGTCTGATCACCCCACTGTAAGGAGTGATCTTTCCAGTTTATGAAAAAGGATGCTCTAACCTTACGTGTCTGTACCAACCAGTTGATATATATCAACATCTGTCCCTAACTCAATCACCAGGGACTTTTTAAATATGCTGAGGGGAACAATTCAAAAAAGGCAGGGGGTTGTTTAGGCCAGAGAAGAGGAATCGTGGGAGAAGGAAAGCCCAGGGAGGCACCTGACTGAGTACCACAGCCTGGACAAAGGAAGGGTTGGCCTTTGATAAAATGATGAATGCTGCTGGTTCCATCGCTACCAGTAGGAAAGCCCAAGTGATGGATATCATAAGAGCCAACGGCAGCCGCTATGGGGGTGGGGGGGATGAGGAAGCCCCTGCCTGTGAAAGAAGAGTCTCAATGAGAAGAGGTGTCTGCTGAAGAATGAGTGGAGTTGCTCAAGTAGGGAAACCAAGAGCACTGAAGCTACAGAGCTAGCCGGACGTTAAAACCACTCTGTTGGCTTAACTTTTTAAAACCTATTTTTAATAAGGGTTTTTAAACGTTTTAACCTCTTGTTTATCCCATCACCCACCGGGGTAGTGAAAAAGAAAGGTTATTAGGATATGGGGGAAGTGGACCTGTTTAGAAAGAGTTCTTTGGAGCAAATCTAACCTGTTACCAGTAGTCCAGTCCGGTAGTATCAGGACAATAAACATGACCCAGGACAAACAGCCAGGCCTCTGCCAAATCCACGAGTCATTAGGAGAGACCAGGACCAGCAGGGAGGCCAGGAGAAGTTCTCTGTCGTGCCTCTCTCAACAAAGTGGAGATCCTTGAAGACGAAGCTGTGGGACCAGTGAGGCATTGTAAAGCTAGTTGTGTAAGCCTCCGTCACGGTCCGGTGAGTCCTATTTATACTCCCTCCAAGCATCACGTGTTCTTCCACCATCTTGTTTCAGCAAAACACCACATGAGTCTGTATCGGTTGACATCACTCTTTCAATCAGCCCGAGTCCACCGAAGCAGCAAGAAGCTGCCAGAACACCTCCAGAAGGTTTTTGGTGCATTTCTTTTATGAAGTCATGACAAACAATGACCATTAAGAAATGGCAAGGTGTATCAATACCCTCTAGCATTGTCTAGTGTCTGTTGGGTCTTTCTTATATCATGTGTCTTTTTATATGTTTGCTTTAGCAAAACATGTTTTTACCTGTGTCTGCTTCAGCAAAACATCCTTTTACCTGTGTCTGTTTCAGGAAAACACCCCTTCACATGTCTTCCCCACCATCCGACACAACTGACTTTCTAAAGAAACCATACGTTTCTACTTCACCACTCTCTCCCCTGTACAACCCATAATCCCCAGCTCTCTGCAGTATCCTAATGTGTTAAATGGTTCCCATACTCTGAACAGCTCTCAGTGGTGGCCTTTCGGGTGACTCACTGGCACCCACATGATAATTGTAACTCTTCCTTACGCTGTCACTTTTGAAGCCATTCCACATCCATCCCTCCCTCAGACTTTTAAATGAGTGATTCACAGCTGATTGTATATTGTAAAATTTATACGCAGAAAAAGAACACATGAGAGTTACACATACAGTTTAAAAGTGCCATTTATAAGACAAACCACTTTCAACAGAGACGTCTGTCTTTTTGGACAACAGAGTTTGTCTGCAGTGTCTACAGCATTCCAGGAAGCAAGCTTGGAGCTATATGCTTTGGGGACTCTAGAAGTAGCCTAGAGAAGAGGGAGGCTAGGCGGTGAGGGGGTTGTAGAAGGGACCCAGTCATTCCCAGATGGAATTTGCCCTGGAGGGAACTAGGAGAGATTGAGCATAGGACACAAACTTTCAGCCACATGATAAGGAAATCCAGGGTCTCTAATGTACAGTGCTGTGTGCCTATTGTTAAAAACACTAGCAAGTTAATATCCCTGTGGTGTACATGTGGTGTACAGCAGGTACAGCTCAAGATGGACCCATGCATTGGAGCTTGTTACCTCTACTCAGTCTCCCCATCCCACGGCCTAGCCGTGCATCAGCTCATCACCTTGTGCCACCTCAAGCACATGTTCTCCGGTTACCGATGCTTCAGCAAAGGTCTCTTTCTGTAGAGAAATTAAGAAAGAAGCTTGTTAGGTCAAAGCTGGGAGCACAGTATATACTCACCACTCATTCGCAGCTGATTTAGAGACTTTCAGTCTCTTTCGGCTTCTGTTACCTAACCTCAGAAATGGGCCCAATAGTACACAGCTAACAGGGCCACTGGGGGAACTAACTTACAAAGCCAAGGCAATGCTTCCAACACGTTCTCGAAAGCCTAGTTCCCACCAGCAGAGTTGTGAAAGTGCATCAATTCCCTATCATAGGGAATGCACACACACACACACAGACACACACATACACACGTAAGCCCCCTGCCCCCGCCCCCAAATGATGAGCATAGACATATTAAATTTTTAGTTGGTTCACTATGTCTTCTAAGCTAGGGAGGCAACAATTTTGCATTGACTGCATATACATTTAAGGGACAACGCATGGGGGGAGGGGACAGCTGCTTTTGTTTTTTTGAGTTTTGTTTTTGTTTTTGTTTTTCTACCTAGCTACAAGAGCTTTCTTTCTTTTTTTTTCTTTCAAAACATACGTGCAGATAAAGATGGAGATGTACTGCATTCCTGACTTAGGTGACAGGGGAGCTTGCCTCATGTGTCAGATGACAGGCCATGTCTATGACACTGAGGTCCTGCTAACTGTCCTTTAGAAGTAACCCAAGACAGCTCAGACTCCTGTTGGGGTCTGTAGAAACTGAAGAGGAAGGCAGGCTTCCTGTTTAGAAGGTCTGTCAGCTGTCTGCTCCTTCACTTACAGAGCCGGGGCACACAGTTCTGGGCACAGCACTGGACACTCAGGCCTTGCAGACCCTCGCATCAGGGAACTAAAGATGATCAGAAGCATTTGAGAAGTCCAGGCCCAGCCTGGCAGTGGGAGCACCAACAGCCTCCCCCAGATGGCTGAGTTAGCTCCAAATCCCAGAAATGCCAGCAGGACCCAGGCTGCTTTCCAGGCTCAGTGCCCACGCCTGTCCACTGTCGTCTCCAGACGGCACACATGGGTACTTGTCTTGGATGAGAATATTTACAACATAAAAACCATAGAGGGCTCAGCTGAGAAAAAAATGAGTGTTTTCGGTGGTTGGCCTTAAGGACCACCGTATAGGGATCTTCACAATGCCTTCTAGAAGCTTCCCTTCCTGCTAATTGTTTCACATGCTGAGCCTTACTTTACTCACCATGGAGAAAGTGGGAGAGTGTGCTACAGGAGCAGAGAGGATAAATCACACAGGGTTACTAAGGCAGAAGAAGAACACACTGGCCCTGAGCATGTCGACCCCTTAATCTCACCCAGCCCACCAGCTCTGCACCACTGGGCCATGTGGGATGGCACTAGCATGTGGGACTTCTGCCTCTAGGAGTCAGGAACGCATTTGATTTATTTAAATGTGGTGCCACCATTGGGTGGGTCTCCTAAGGTTTATGTGGCTTTCCACCTCACATTTTCCTTTCCCTCTCCTCCCAGGAGCCCTTTGCCAAGCCTGCTATTCCTCAGCCTGGTCCAAGCCAGCACCCGAGGATCTTCTAATTGCAGGCTGTCCTCTATTACCTTTCATGTGGCAGCCCAGGACATCCGGGTCCTCATCCGAGAACCTTCGCCCAGGTGATAGCAACGGTTAGGATGCAGACCTTTGACCTCCAAAGCCTTGGGCCGCTGGCCTATTCCAGAAGTTGTCAGTCAAAAGCAGGAAGTTAGTTAAATGAGCAGCATTCTTGGCCGTGCCAAAGATCCACTCTGTGTTGGTGACATCTGCAGTCACTTTGGCCGTGGCTAAGTGGTTTTTTGTTGTATTTTTTCTTCCCCTCATCCTCAGATTGCATAGCCCACTGGACGCACCCAGCAACCCCTTAAATTGTAGCTGGGCAAGTCATGGCTCTTTCAAGCAAACAGAATCATGGCAAATGATACTGCTTTCTACAGTGACCTCTATCACCCTGGTGGCAGAAAATGTAGAGAAAGGACTTCACGTTTTGCACTCACAATCTTCTCTATGATTGGAGTTCTCTTGAAGGCAAGGATACCACTGCGAGGAGGCAGGGGTGTGGCAGGAATGGTCCGTGTGCCAGCTCCTAAAGTGGCAAAACAAAAGCCACGGAGATGATGAAGGGGGACAAAGGAAACCTACTAAATGCCACTTGTCACTGAATTGGCTTATAATCTGGAAGCTACCTCTTGAAGGACGAGCTTTTGAGGCAGAGATGAGTGCCACAAAGCCTGCCCAAAGCACTTGCCACAAGTGCCAACGCTGTAATTAGTTTCCCTGGCAGAGAACGCTATGAGTGGTTAGCAATGTCTTCCATGGGTGTGAGGAAGGAAAGCAGCAGGCTGGGGCTGAGGATTTGCTCTCCCTCCCTTTCAAGTGCCTCCAAAACTTTCCTCCTTGCTAAATCCTCTCTACAGCAGGGGAGGAAGGGAAGCTGGTCTTCCTCAAAGATGGTTCTCTGGGTGTGTGTGTGTGTGTGTGTGTGTGTGTGTGTGTGTGTGTGTGTGTGTGTGTGTGTTGTACGTACATGTTCACATAGGTTGTGCAACTGTGTGTGCATCTATATACAAGTGTATAAAGACCAGAGGTCAATGTGGAGTGTCTTCCTCAGTCACTCTCCACCTTAGTTTTTGAGGCAGAGTTTCTCATTGATCCTGGAGCTTACTGATTCAACTAGTCTACCTAGCCAGTGGAGTCCAGGGACCCGCCTATCTACCTCAAGGTCTGGGGTAACAATCAGCCCCTACTCCTGTCTTCTATGTAGGGGCTAGGGATCCAAACCTGTGTTCACACCAGCGCTTCACCAACAAGCCCTCTCCTTAGGTCCAGTCCCCGTCTCTTTGAGATCTCAGCCCTCAGTTATCCAGTGCCTTTACTCAGTGTGTCATCTGCAGCTCCTTTACTCACCATGACGGACTGAGCTGTTGGCTTGCCATTTCCCCAGAGTCTCTGGTGGGGGCCCTCTTCTCCTTTTTATGTCCCTGAGGACATCCTTGGCCATGGCACAGTTCTTGAGACTATTGGATGACAAACCGTCTGTTGGATCCTTCCCTCCTCCCCTCCTCATCTCCTAGTCCTCCCCCACCTCCTCTTTCCCATTCCCCTATCTGTTCCTTCTAACTTAGGCACACAGGCAGGAATGGAATGGAATTTTCTTCTAATTGTTTATAGAAAGACATTCATATTCTATTTCATGCAGTTCACAATTGCTGAGAATTTTTCTTGCCTGTAGAAACCTCGCATCAAGGGCTGGAGAGATAGATCATCTGTTAAGAGAACTGCCTGCTCCTTTCGAGGACCTGGGTTTGATTCCCCGCACCTCCATGGCAACTCAAAAGTGCCTGTAACTCTAGTTCCAGAGGATCCAGTGCCCTCTTCTGGCCACTGTGGGTACTGGCCAAGCACACACATTGACATAAAATACAAAGATATATTTAAAACCTTGTGTTGGCTGCCATACAACATATACCTGATGCCTGCTTGTAGCCTGCTCTCCTCACACAGCCATATAGTTTATCAGAGCCATTCTGTCACCTACCATTGCCAAAGTTCCCTAGCTCTGAACTGTACACTCCAAACCCTCTCCCTCTGAAAGCCATCCCCCTTTACCCTATGCTTCTCAGCATTCCTCCTGGTCTTCTTTTCTTCATGTCTCCCAAAGAAAATATATTTTTGGCTCTCAGTGCACGAAATCACTTTGCAGCATGCAGGGCTCTCATCTTCATCCTTTCACTTTGGTCAATTTTGAAAACAGAGCTTAAGCAGTAGTAGGTTGTATGAGAACAGCCAGGAAAATGAGCTGAGGTCCACATGCCCCAGACTAAAGGAAATCAGACAGCAGGCCCAAGGCAGAAGAAGTTCTCCACCGCCCCAGAGGGTGCTTTCCACTCGGTTTCCATGGGACCCTGTGTTGGGGTCGGGAGAGCTTCCAGACACTTGGAATTATATTCTGTAGCAAAATACAGGATTCACTTTTAGGATGATAAAAAATAAAAGAACAATAAAAGAGAGGAAAGGAGGCAGGAAGATGGCTCAGCAGTTACGAGCACTGTTTGCTCTTCCAGAGGGCTTGTCCATTCCCATCACCCACATGGTGGCTCACAACTCTGTGTAATTCCAGTTCCAGGGGATCTGGTGGCTTCTTCTTGGCCTCTGTGGGCACAGACATACACGCAAGCAAATACTCACATCTGTGAAAATAAATAAAGTTTAAATTTTAAAAAAGGAGCAGGGAACCAGTGTCTAAGAATTGAATGCCTTCAAAGTCTGATGCTTTTGAAACCCCAAGACCAGTCTGGAACATCCCTTGTGTGCTGCATTTCTAGCTAAGCACTCTTAATCGCTGTCAAAAATAGACCAGCACTCTGCCTTCTGGACTTGTAAATATCTTCCAGCAAACTACCTAAAAACGTCAGGTTGCATTTTGGGAACACTTCTGTAGGGGTTAAAGGTGGTTCTGTGACTCACCAAGCCAGGAGGCTTCTTGTAGCCATCCACATTTTTTGTGATCTGGTTCTGGGACCTATGACCTACAATTTTCCTATAGGCAAACAAATCACGACAGAACTGCTAAGGCCTCCGGCCTCTGCGAGGAGCTGATTCTAAATTGCTGGGATGGAGACCTGGTCAGTTCTATGCTCTGCAGACCCTGTTAGCTGTCAGCAGACTGCAGGCCTTCTCTTTGCTCCTCCTGAGACAGTGGTACTTCCAAGCTGTATTGTGTAAAAGCTTCTTGGGGCTGGGGTTCAAAGCCAGCAGTGGGTAGCTGTTGGAGGGAGGGCTGATCTGTAGTAGGGGGAGGAGTGTTGAATTTCAGCTCCATACGGTACAGGGTGTGAACCTGCCCAGCGGGATGATGGTAGACCCAAGCATCGCCTCCCTGCAGTGTCACAGTGTGCTCTACCAAGACACAGGCTGGGCATGCTGGAGAACAGCTGTACTCTCTCTCAGCCCTCAGAAGGCCAAAGCAAGATCATAAATTCAAGGCCATCCATATCTATTGATCGCCAGCACAGCATATAACCCAGGCTGGTCTTGAGCTCCTTATGTAAGTGAAGATAACCTTGAACTCCTGATCTTCTGACCTCCACCTCCCAGATATTAGAATTACAGTGCAGATGCAGGACACCACACGTGGCTTATTCAGTGCTGGGGAACAAGCACTGGGCTTCCCAGCCCCTGTGAAGAGTGGAATAATTAACAGACACCGTGTCTACCCTTCTACCCCAGATATGGAACCTCTCTCTCTCCCCATACAGATACCTCACATCCTGAAGGATGCTTCCGCCCTCCTACAGCCCTCCTTACCATTTCCTGCTTCTCTCTCAATGGTACAGCAAGCTGCAATGCAATCATTTGCTCATTTTTCTTTCTCCATGGCCATCATTTAAACGTCGCCATCAAAGCTTCAATCCACCCATCCAGTCTCACATCTCTGTTGCATGGCTAGCACTGTACAATGAAAAATAAACACCTCTGGAAGGAAGAAATAAATAGATGTCTGTGCCCTCAGTAAGGTGAGCCCTCCAGTTCAAAGTCTGCTCTCCTTACCCTTTCTCATGCATTCAACGCCTGTTTAAAGGCAAAGGCTGCTCATAGGAGGATGAGCTTTTTTCCTAAACCCAAAGAGAGAAAGCAAAGCAGAAATGACCCTTCAACAGTGTAAAGTTGTTCTTTACTTTGGGGGATGACCTCGAGTTGAGTGTATCTGTATAATCTGAAAAAAAGATAGATGCTGTCTGTCCCCAGGAACAGGGGCAGCCAGGAGGAAGGCTGAGGTGGAAATGGCTCACATGCATCAGCTGCTTACAGAGTCCATTCCTCAGGCATCTGCATAGACCTCTGGTGGCATGCTCCATGCAGCAGCCTCCCGAAGTCTCTGCAGAAACCAGACCCTGCTTCCCCTTCACATAAGCCACTGAGGTCAGCAACCCTGTTCTCTTCACAGCTAGGAAAGCTAGTTGTCAGGTTTTGACTGTTTACACCCATGTCCACCTAGCCTTGGTCACCACAGTCAAATCAAACCACCCAAATTCTAGAATGCATTCTCCAGCATAGTAGGAGCACCTGTTGCCATCGTCCTGGTGGTAAGAACGTGCATGTTCTTGTCTTTTCAATTATCCAGTCTTCGAAAATCAGCGGCTCATAGTCACCGTGTCACACTGTTGGCTCCAAGTTTCGTAGCAGAACCATCTAGATTCTCTAAGGACATGTCCTTCCTGTTCCCACAACCCCTCTCAGGGACAACCCAGAGACTGTCTAGCTGATTACAAGTTCTCCCCCAGACTTACTTCCTCAAGAATGTTATGGCACTATTCTCATAATAAAGAAGGCAGGGGCTGGAGAAGAAACAGTCAGGCCACGGAGCTTCTCCTTCAGTCCCAGTCCTGCTAGAATCTGAGGAGTGAAAGTCTCCTCTGGGGAAGGCAGCCTTAAGGTCCCACAGGAAGCCCTAGTGTGTTCTCTGTGGAGCTAACTGTACAGCACAAAGCATACTGTGGTGCAATTGGGCATAACCTGGAGACAGAGGAGATGTCTCCTAGGACAAGCATTCCTTGGCTCTCCTTGGGCTCCACTGAGAAGCACTTGGGCACACCCTGTGAGTATCTCTTGTGCAACAGAGCTGATCTCAGTGAGTCTCAAGTACATTCAGGAGTGTGTGGGACGGACAGAGGTAAAAATGAGCTCTGACCAAAGAGGGTGGGGTGCCGTGCACATCACCGCATCACCACAGCGCCATTCAGACATTCCTTGTGGTGCTATTTTTACCACAGTAGTCATGAAATTGGTGTCAGATGGGCTGGGCCAGTTCCTCAAGCTGAGGATAGGAGCTAGCGGGATTCTTTCCAGGAAAATGGGGGGTTGCTGCCTGAAGGCCCTTAAGAATGTGTTCCCCAAAGCGCTGGGCTATGTTCCTCCAACAGTCAGAACAGGCTCATGGCCCCATCCACTTCAGTCCTGCCCCCTTGAACTTAGACTAACAGACATAGGTTGAGAATCTTCTGAATCCAAACTTGAGCAAAACACTGGGGAGTCAGATAAAATTGCGATCTGTGACTCTGGAGGAATCTGCGTTTCCCTGGAAAGGAGGGTCATGCACAGAGACAGTGTCTGCTGGGCTGACTGTCCCAGATGCAAGCCTGGTGGAGGGACAATCTGTTCCGTGTGGGTTCAGGGAGGTGACATCTGGCTAGGGCTAACTTTTTCAAAGATCAGCAGAGGTATCAGATAATAGAAGAGAAAAAGTCTCCGGGAGGATAGGACAGATTTTTTTTTTTAAACACAAGAGTGTTGGCCTAGCACACACCAAGTCCTGAGTTCCTTTCCCTAAACCAAGTGTGGTGGCACACACGACCCAGAACTTAGGATGTAAAGCCAGGAGGATCAGGAGTTCGTGGTCATCTTTGGCCATGTAGAGTGATTGAGGTCAGTCTGAGCTACAAGAGATCCTCTCTCAAAAGACAAAAGTCTGGAGCCGGGCAGTGGTGGCTCATGCCTTTAATCCCAGCACTTGGGAGGCAGAAGCAGGTGGATTTCTGAGTTCGAGGCCAGCGTGATCTACAGAGTGAGTTCCAGGACAGCCAGGGCTACACAGAGAAACCCTGTCTCCAAAAACCAAAAAAAAAAAAAAAAGACAAAAGTCTGTAGATTTATCCAGAACTTAGTTGTGACCTAGGTTCTTCTGAGGACCCGCATACACACCTGCACTGACCATGTCGCCTGGAGACTGCTTACTAGGGAAGCTGGTGCAAGAAGCTACCTGTTTCCTCTAAAGGACCTACTTTCTGAGGCTGGGCTCCAGAATTTGTGCTGAGAGCAGAGCCAAGCCATGAGGGTTGGCCTGCAAGTGGCAGTGGCAAATTAGGGTGTTAAAGTTGGACATAAACTGGGGACCTCCCACTACGGGCTTTGGAATGGAGCCTATAACTAACTCCTGGTTGAGGACCAAGACCTTCCTCACCAGCTACAGGACGTAAGTCTGGATTGTTAACAGAAGCTAGACACTAAGAGCAGAACTTTGTAGATTCTGTAGTTTTCAATCTGGGCTCTAATTTGTATTCCTAAATGCCTGGAAATTCAGGGAGAAGTTTAACAACTTAAAATGGGGCATAAGGGGAAAACAGGAAGAACTGTGCCACCAAGGGGTGGCAGGAAGTAGATTCACAGATGTGCTCAGCATCTGGGGCTTGGAGGCCTGCTTCTCATTTCCTCTGCCCAGGCACTCCCAGCCCTATCCCCACCCAAGTCATGTGGATTCACAGGCAAAGCCTTTGGTCAGGCACCACCTGTCTGGCCACAGTCTCAATAAAGTGGCAATGAAATTAATGGCATCCTAAAATGTTGTGACTGAAGCCATCCCCCTGTGTTTCTAAATAGGGATGAGAGAGGAGATGTCACTGGGACGCCAGGAGGCTTTTGAGATTTTCAAGAGGGACCACGCTGACAACGTCACCATTGAGGATAACAAACAGATTCTGAAGCAGAGGTAAGATGGAGTCAGAGAGTTGCTGGTCGCCCTCAGCTCAGGTAGGCCAGTCCAGAGACTCTGTTCTTCTGCCTGGTCAGCCTAATGTCTACAAGAAAGGTCTAAAGTCTCTATGGTTTCACATTTTGCCGTGTGTACCCTGGTACAATCTCTCTCATATGTGAGCTTTACCATCCCAGTACTACTGTAAGCCACTCGTAGCTCAGCAGCCTGCTACGGACTGCATTAGCTCTATGGGCAATGCTCACCTGGGATCTAATTCTCAGCAACCTGGGACTCTTACAAATGCTTTCATAAATCTCCAGGGGAGAATAAGTCAGGCTGGGGAGGGGTGTGGCTCAGTGGGTCATATGCTTGCTGTGCAGGTATAAGGCCCAGAGTTCTAGTCACCAGCACCATACGCCTATAGTCCCAACACTGGAAAGGCGGGGAGAGGGGGGGGGAGGGAGGGAGGAAGGGAGGGAGGGAAGAGGAGGAGGAGGAGGAGG
>CM052709.1:31791901-31804401 GCA_028551405.1 Uromys caudimaculatus
AGAGAGAGAGAGAGAGAGAGAGAGAGAGAGAGAGAGAGAGAGAGAGAGATATTGAGATTTTTAAATATATAGATCAAATTACATTCTTAGGCCCTCCATATTTGGTTAAAATCAAGACTTGGCGTGGATGAAAGGCCTGACGAGAGAGATGAAGTCTTAATACAGCTGCTGCAAAGGAGCAATGAAAAAGTTGGCTGGAAGCTGTTTCCCAGGAACAGGGGCAGATTTCAGAGTTCATCAGGAGCCCAGTAACATGGCGCAAGTCCAGCGCTCTGGAGAGTGGACTAGACCCTCCTAGTCCCAAGAAGTGTGTGCACCTTGTGACCTGCCAATTTTACTTGGGGGTGAATATCCCACCTGGGCTCCTAACAGGGCATATAGGAGAGCTTTCATGGCTGCACTGGCTATAGCTGGGGATAGTTAAACATACTCTGCGTCCCCACGTTAAGCAGTTGACAGGTAATATAACAGAAAATCTGAGGATTAGGATGCAGTGTGGGGGGTGATGGATTAGATGCTTGCACATCGACAAGCATAGATCCTAAAGGTAAAACTAGGAAGAAACACAGTTCCAAAAAATTACAAATGTATTTACCCAAAACCAGAGACTTCAGTACAAAAAGATCCATGTGAGTCTACCCTAGGAATAGAGGTAGACAGATGGCTCACTGGTAACAGTGATTCCTACTTAAGCATGAGGCCTGAGTTCATATCCCAGCACCCATGTAAAACTCTAGACTTGGTCACTCAAAGGTCTTTCACTCCAGTGCTGCAGGGATGGAGCCAGAGAGACCTTACCTCAAAAAAACAAGGGGGCGATGCTAAAGGAATGACACCTGAAGTTGACTTCTGGGCACATTTGCACACACGCACACACACAAACACAAAAGCACTGTAACACACACACAATCACACACACACACTCACCAACTGTTGATGCTTTGTGTGGCCAAGTTTTAAAACCACCAACATGGCTGGCATACTTCATTTTTTTGTTCTCTGAAATTGGGATGGCTCCTGGTTACTTTGGGCTTATATCTGAGTCTGGTTCTGTGTCTGCTGGAGAAGCAGGTCATGGGCTGTGAGGGTGAGCATGTGTGGCTCTCTCAAAGACTTCTCCATAAAAAGCTGCTCTGACTCCAGTCCAGGAGAGTTCTGAAAACCTAAGCAGCTACTGGTATTTTACTGGAAAGTGTTCTTGTTTGCTCAGGGTGGGCAGTGCACCCATCTTCCTCTTAGCCATTGTGCAAAGGAATGAACAAGACTCACTCCTCTGGGGGAAAAAAATGTCTTCCAGACAATAAGTCAGTCTTTAAAGCAAATGGAAAGGCAGGAGACCAGTCCATCCTAAAAAGAAAATTCTACATCTGTTTAATGTTAATATAATGGTAGTCATTAAGGAACTGCTTCATGCCAAGAGGCAGTGGGGTACCACCAAGAGCCTCGCCTTCTCTCTGGACTTCTGCTCTTATTCTCATCCACAGCCATTATTCAGTTGTTAGAAATTACTGACTATGTCAGGCAAGTTCTCTAGAGGAACACAACCAATGGAATGAATACTTATCACAAAGGGGAATTATTAGATTGGCTTACTGGATACAGTCTGGGGAGTCCAACAGGGGGCATCTGTACACCAAAGAGTCTGAGGACCCAACAACTGCCAGTCAACAAATCAAGAAGACTCAGTAGTCTCAGGCCAACTCTGACAGCCTGGAAATCCAAGAGTCATTGGTATTGTGTCCATGTTGGAAGGCAGAAGAAGCTGGAGTCTAGTGTCAGTGAACAATCGGAGGTGATGGTCACACATGCTGCTTTTTCCTGGGCATCTCCAAACCCACCCAGGCCACCTGCTGGAAGAGGTGTGTGTGTGTGTGTGTGTGTGTGTGTGTGTGTGTGTGTGTGTGTGTGTGTGTGTGTGTGTGTGAGAGAGAGAGAGAGAGAGAGAGAGAGAGAGAGAGAGATACTAAAGCAAACAAACAAAAAACTGTATTCCAACAGCAAGCATAAAAATAAATCCCCAGAAGCACAGACCTCCCTGTGGCTCTGACATAGGAAAACATAATCTTCAAGAAATCCTGGTGCCTTCCAAATATTTGCTCTAGTGCTCCCTAGTGGCAGGGAGGACCAGCGCAAACATCTGTCAGTGGTCTGGGGCTTGAGCTGGCCATCAGTTTCCCACCCTAATGTAGCTCTCACCTTTCTACCATCCCTCAGCACCCAGGACCCACTGGCCTGGCCCTCCCATCTTACTCCCCTTGTCTCACATCTAGGATCTCTATGGTCTGATGCTACTGGTATGTCATCCTGTTGAGACTGGATCTACCTGACCAAATACAAATCTCTAGATCACAATAAGAGACTAATCTCTAGTGGAGGTATTGTTGGTATCCCAGAATCCTCCATGATTCTCTCGCCTTAGGGTTTCAGGAGGGCACATGGGTGACGTGTATACCCCATGCTCTACAACAGGAGGCAATCTATTCTCTGTACATTCAGTGCATGGACTTCCAGTGTGCCTGAATGCTGGCCCCTGGTCTTGGGACGGTTCAGCTGTCAGTATGTAACAAGAGAAATAAGATGTCACATTAGCAGGGCATTTGCTCTTTGTTGGCCTACAGTGTTTGAACCAATTCTTCAGCGGAGTGTTTTCCCCCAGTGGAAAGTAATTGTTATTCATAATCACAACATTTTGTAGGCATGATTCGTCATCTAATATATAATAGTAAGAGGGGCTGGTGACCCTGTGTTCTGTAAATATCAGTGTCCAGGCAAAGTACGGGGAGCTTTTCTTTTGCGTCAAAGCCCTCTTACACACTGAAACTATCAGACACAAAGCCCCCATTAAGTAACAAAAGAGGAAATGAACAGAGAGAAGAACCGTGATTGGAAATCAAGGATTAATAATGTGAGCTAAACCAAGAAAATCATCCCCTCATTTAGTTGGATCCTAGTAGCCTAGAAGTGAACAGCAGCAGTCTGTGGGCAATAGGGGAGTGGGCTGGAGACGTCACAGGCACCATCTGGAAATGCCACCCATGACAAAAAGGAGCTCCCTGGTTCCTGTTAGACTTTAATTTTAACCTTTATCATTTTTCCACTTGATTTTTATATTTATATTTATACTTTGTCTAATAGACTAGAATTATAAACTCTGAGAGCAGAGACTAGATTTGAATCTTCTCAGCATCCTCTTGGTTCTTAAATGGATACTGGACACATGGGACTGTATGTGTGCACTCAAACACACACACACACACACACACACACACACACACACACACACACACACACACACACACCACTCAGAAAACAATTTTGCCAGAGAAGACCTATTTGAAATTGACTCTGAGGACTCAGCAACCAAGGCAACTGCTTAAGGTTTATTGTAGTAGATGGTGACAGACCTCCTGAGAATCAGGGAAGGAATTCTCAGCAGCCAGAGAGGAAGGTGTAAGAGCCTTAATATGTAAACAAAATGCAAGGGAAAGGCATGTTAGATCTTCCTCATAGGCCTAGAGAGAAAAGTGTTTGCTGCACAAGCCCGGGAAACTGAGTTCATGTCTTCAGCACTTACATAAGAGAGCCTAGCATGGCAGCTTGCTTCTGTAACCCTGGCACAGGCAGACCCCTAGAGCTCACCAGGCAGCCAACCTAGCCAAATCTGTGAGCCTCCGGTTCGGTCTAATAAGGTGGAGAGAGACTGAGGAAGACAGTTGACTTCTGTCCTCCTGGCGCATGCCTGAATTCCTGAAAAGAAGCTGTCTACACAGGCTAACTCGCTGATTAAAACCTCAGTGACATGGAGAGGCTGGAGTGTTGCAGTAAGAGCAATCGTTAGCCTAACAAGAGCCATTCCTCACACGACTCTGAGTCAGAGGTGTCATCCTAATAAGAAAGATAAAAACCTATGGAATGCATTAACTAAGAACAAAAAGTATTCTCCACAAAGGAAGGGTTAAGACTGTCGTGAGAGAGCATCTACCTAACTTAACCCACCTCTCTGGTGTTTCCACCAAGGTGTTTTTTTAAATGCCTTGATTTATAGATTTTTGTTTTGTAGTCCAGTAACCATTAAAAAAAAGAAATAGTCCATAAAACTGCCTCAATGTTGGAACATAAAACTGGAGGTAACTTAAGTCAGTGTTCCCAAGGCAGGCTCACTCAAATTTGACTCCAGAATAAACCATCTCTGGCCCTGAGTCCGAGCAGCCCCTGCCTGAGTTCTCCAGTGAGTTGTGTGTGGGGTAGCCAGGTGTGCGTTTACTCGCTGCTTCCTGCTGAGTGGGTCATATCTTTAGCTGTCACACACCAAGGATGAAATAGCATTCTCCAAGTCACATCGGACTCCATTTCAGTTCCCTGTGACAATGAGAAAGTTGGCCGCATTGCTGATGCCCCTAATATGTATCTGCAGGGACCACTTCTAAGACCTCGGTTGCTGCGAGGATGTAGTTACTACTTCCAGAGCATAACCCCAGCTCCTAGCTCCCCGGGTCTCTGTGCTGCCTGGCAGCAGTCAGTCACCAGCATGTGGAGTCCAGCGTTTCAGTTCACACTTCCTGTGAATATCTGCTGAGCTGACAGAGCCTGTGTTTTTACCAGATGCCTCTGCACTGGGTCCCTGAATGGTGACAGGCCCTCACTGAGAAGACATGAACGGCCTATGAGAAGCCTTCATTTGGAAGCCAAGGGTGGAGTCCTTAGCCACCCAGCCTTGTAGGAAAGTTCAGTCCTCTTCCCTGGACCTCCTGTCTGTAGTCCCAGGCCAAGCAGATGGGTACAGAAAGCAGCAAGGACAGAACTGTCACCACTTTCCCAGCAGTCACAGAGCACTGGTGGTCCCCTGGCCCTTGCTTCATCTACTGCAGCTCCAAACAGAGGAAGGAGCCACGGACCAAATACTAAGATAGCTGGGCTTCTCTGGAACCCTGAGGGATTTGGGGAGGTTGGAAGAAGAGGAGGGAGAAGAGAGATAAGATGGACATAGAAAAATGGGGCAGTAAGATGGAAGGGTTTAGCCTGACATGCTCTCTGTTTTATGTGTTTTGGAAACTTCTAGAAGAAAATGTTTCTAAAATTCTGTGAACCTTTAAAATCCCAGTCACTCCCAATTTACACAAGAAGTTCTCTTGACCACACCCCACAAATCATAGGCCCCTTCCTAGACCAACTCAAACACTGTAGCTATTGTTACCCAACATAGAATGTGTCCTGATTTGTCTCCTGACTAGTCATCAATGGCTGACCTCTGCAGCTACAGTACTGTAGGTCAGGAAGTCAATGATATTTAAGAATGTTTTCTTTGACTATGACGTTGGCATCATGCCTATAAGTCACAGTAGAGAAAACTTACCCACCATGTTTCATTCTGGTATCTTTGCACCATAAAACATCAGAAATTGAATTAATTCATTAACAAATATAAGAACAAAATCTATTTGTGTGTGTGTGTGTGTGTGTGTGTGTGTGTGTGTGTGTGTGTGTGTGTGTAGGTGTTTTGCCTGCATGTTTATGTGTGCAGTACATGCATGCAGTGCCCCTAAAAACCAGAGGAGGGTATTGGATCCCCTAAGACTGGAATTACAGATGGTTGTGACCCACCATTCTGCTGCTGGGGATTGAACCCAGGTTCTCTGAAAGTGCAGCCAGTGCTCTTACCCACCAACCATTGTTCTGTAGATGTAAACCATACAAATTTCAGTCTTTCTTTGTGAGCCTACCATGGTAAGCTTTTTTGAGTTTTCTTTTGTATTCATCTCTCCCTAGCAACCTCTCAGACATCTGTTATTTTTTCAAACATAATATAGGATGGATAGCAGCAAGTTAAAATTGCCTTTATTCTTGTATTTTTCCTCCAGATTTTCTGAAGCAAAAGCTCTGGGAGAAAGTATAAATGAAGCAAGAAGTAAAATTGGTAAGCAGATGATATTCTGGAAGCTTCTTTTACAGAGAATTCCCAGTGGACATTGGATGGTGGTCTACCTTCCCCATATAGCCACAAAGTCTAGCTTGCATCCCGCCCAGGAAGCCAGGACACACACCCTCTTTAAGAAAGGCACCTTTGTGTGTGTCAGGCCTGAGCTTGTCAGGGTACTCACTGGGTTGGCCTACCCTGTGAGAAAGATTTACTTCTCCCTGTGTGTTTTCAGCAATAGCTCAATCTGTCATAGCCATGAAATCATGGCAACATTGTTTCATATGGGCTGTGAAGCACTGTTACAGGGCCCAAAGCTGATGCTGAGTATTTTTTTGCACACATGTGCAATTTCAGCACCATCCATAAAGCCAGTGGGAAGATGGGAAGCCAAAATTAGCTAGTGCATGCTCCCAGCCACCGAGCTCCCCTATTTAGGTAAACTGCCTGGGCAAGAGAGATTAAGGCAACGGAAAAACTTGAAAACATATGCACTTCAAATCTGTCAAAGCAAGAGGACAATGTCTCTTATCCTAAGCTATAAAACACAACCAAGTTCCATCTCCCAGATAGAACTGCTTTACAGAGGGAATCCTTCTTCTGTCTTAATGCTCCAGAAAGAACTGCTGCCTGTTTGCAACTGGTCCTTTGGTTCTTTCTTGACCCCACCTCCCCCTCAAAAGCCACTTCTAGTGGCCCCTCTGACTTATTATATACAGCATAGAAAATCAGGATAGGCTCAGTCTATCTAAGTCAAGGAAACAGTTACCTTCTGTGACTGGACATGAAAAAACTAAGGCATCTAGGCCCTAAGCCACACCTACACTGAGAATCCCTGTCTCATGTTGGGGCTCAGGAGCTAGGATGGTGTGATGGTTGGTTTTAAGTATAAGGGTGACACAATCTAAAAACACCTAGGAAAGAGTCTCAATGAGAAATGGTCTAGATCATGTAGGTCTGTGGATGTGTCTGGGGGTGGGGAGAGTTGTCTTGATCACATCAATGGATGTGGAAAGACCCAGTCCATCGTGGGTGGCACCATTCCCTAGTTTTAGTCTTGGACTAAATAAGAATGGAGAAAGTGAGCTAAGCAGTAAGCATGCTCACATTTATCTCTCTCTGCTCTTGACTGTGGACGTGATGTGACTTGGTATTTTAAGTTCTGGCCACAATGGCCCTCTTCTATGATGAACTATGACCTGGACTTATTACCCTTTCCCCTCTTCGTTGCTTTTGGTCAGGGAATTTTTATCACAGTAACAGAAATGAAATATGATAGAGGAGGAAACTAACTCAGCTGAAATGTGGCATCACCTTAGGTGGTGGAGGCAAGCAGTAGTGTGGAACCCAGAGCACCTGCAGGGTGAAATGGAGCTCACCACATGGCAACCTTTGTAGAGTATCTTTGATGCTTCTTGAACATCACAGTAGCGATTAGACTCACCGTTAGATCTTATTATTGGATGTATGTATGTAACAGTATGTCAATATTTCTATGTCAAAAGGTTTCAGACCTTTGGTAACTATTTCATTGTAATTATCAAGTGTGTGTACACACTAGGCCACCAATAACATGCACAGACCAGATTCCTTTCTACAGTATGGTGTGCAAATGTGTATTCATAATGTAGAATTGCTGGGCAATGGTGGTGCATGCCTTTAATCCCAGCACTTGGGAGGCAGAGGCAGGCAGATTTCTGAGTTCAAGGCCAGCCTGGTCTACAGAGTGAGTTCCAGGACAGCCACGGCTATACAGAGAAACTCTGTCTCGAAAAAAAAAAAAAAAACCCATAATGTAGAATATAGCAATGGTCCTACACATCCCCCTTGTTGCTTATCAGATCCAGTTAACCCCTTCTAAGAGGTTAAGGGGTGAGTGCTACACTTAACCTGCCCACACTAGAGTTATATTTATGATTGATACACAGAGGATCCAGGCATGCTATTAAAAGCCTAGGACAAGTCAACATCAGGGTTCTATTTCCCCAGAAAACAGCGAGCAGAATTGACATCAATGCTGAGAAACAAGCCTCCAGTGATAGCAGAAAGCAGCTAGGTTAGTGGTATAAGCACAGGCAATGCCCCCTTTCACAGCCACCACTGCCTTTCAGACTGTCTTCTTGATCCAAGAGAACCAGGTAAGTGGACTGTGGAGAGCCAGCCTGACCACTGAACAACACTCTTACAGTGTCTAGCCACAGGGAAGAGCTCACATCACAGCATCATTCAGATGACAGGTTAAAATTAAAGAAGCAGAAGGAAAAAATCTGAGCACATATTTAACATTTCTAAGAGGCAGGAGCAGAGCACAGATGGACCTGGCCATGGCTGGGGTACTAACTCGGCTTGGCTCCCGGCTCTGCCACATCCCAGGTCTGGGCAGTGTTGGATGCCATGGAGTGTTCTTGTAATTGGCCCGCAGAGAGGAAGCTACAGATCAACAAAGCCATCTGCCCAAAGTTCAAGTGGTAGCCACTGTCTCCTCGGTCAGTTTGTTTTTCTCTGACATTGTGACCTACAGCTGTGTCTTGAGTTTCATCCTTCGAGATCCCTGAACACTTCCTATTTCACTAGCAGCCAAATAACATCCGTTTTTATATAGTAAAACTCTCCTATTATTTCCTTTCATCAAGGAAGCAACTAACAAGGTGGCTAACTACTGCCAGCACTAGGGAGACAGCTTAGTGGTCAAGAGCACTTGCTGCAAATGCAAGAAGACCAAAGTTCAAATCCACAGCATCCATATAAAAGCCAGGCATGGCCATGGGACAGGAGGACTCTGGGAGTCTGCTGGCCAGCCAGCCTAGCCAAAGATAGGTGAACCTCAAAAATGGATCTCCTTCAGGTTTAGTAAAAGACTGTCTCGAAAAATAAGGTGGAACACTTTGAAGGAAGTCACCTGATGTGCAACACACTACCACAAATGCACACACGCTCACACACATGCATGAATAACACACACATGCACACACGTGTGCACAGACGTGCACACACACTCTTTTTACACACTTCTTTTGCTCTTCTCAGTAATTCGCTCACATCTATCTTGATCTCGTAACAAGTTGAATTCCAAATTGGAAGAAATAACCAATTTAGAATCTCTCTGAAAATTAATAGGTCTCTGTTTCTGTAGGGGAGCAACTGTACTTCGGTGTCTGCCCCACACATTGGAGTACTCAGAAGCTTTTGGTCACATGAATTGTGTTTTAAACACTTTTGTGTCCCCTCTATTGCCATCCAGCCTGTCTCTAAAACTGACATTGAGTCTGAAATCCGGGGACAGAGGACTACCTTAGAGGCATCTATCTGTCAGTTTTCACTTCTTAGAGTCCTGGCATCTGTCTTTCTACATCAGTGTGCCACCATTAGCGACATCCTCTTTGGCAACAAAGGACAGTAAATGGCTACACCCTGGCAAGGTCCATCCTGTGCCATGCCAGGAACCAGCTGCCTTAGTAGGTAGGCAAATCAGTTTGATTGTAAATCCTGACACCTGTTCCCCCACCCAGGTTCCTTTAAGCCTGGAAACTCAGTGGAAGCTGACCTCACAGGAGCTGATCACCCACAAAGCTGAGATGAACTCAAATATTGTAGGAAGGTCTTGGGCTGTAACTCAGTAGCCCAGAGCTTTCCTGGTGTGTAATAGGCCCTGGGTTCTCTCCCCAGTACTGAAAATAAACGTTAACAGAGAATGTAGCAGAAAGAGCAATGAGAAAAGAGTAAAAAAAATAAATATGTAAATAGTCAAGAAGCTAGTGAAATGATCTGGACGGTTGCTCTCCCTTACTTCAGATTCCTTTGAAACTCTTTGGCTTTGTGCATTTGGGATCTGGGAAATTATTGCTCAGAGTTACGTCTCCCGAGGTAATCAGGGGAGATGTCATCTCCTGTCCTCCAGCTCTGGTGTATTCTGTGTGTGAGCAGCCTCTTGAGCTTCAGCCTTGGACCTACCTCCTTGTGGTTCTCGCTGCCCTGGTGGATCATCAGCCAATACAGTCCTCAAGGGCAAAGAGAACAGAGACTCCGAGTGCAGGGGCTCATGTAGAAGCCCTGTGAGTACTCACAGTGAATGACCACACCAGGACCAGCTATCAAGAGGAAGATCAACTTTACTTGGGGTGGTTCAAGGCTTATAACGTGTTGGAGGACTGAGGGTAGGAACATCCTAAACTGAGGGCTTAGGGCACCAACATGCCTCATTAGATCTTAGGTGCTAGCTGAACAGGTTCTTATCAGGAGAAAGAAAATTGATCCTGTAATCTAACTAAGGCCATGTGATACTCCTCAGGTAGAGGCATGTATGATGGCTTAGAATTCCCCAGACAAGATCAGGGAAAGAGAAGTCCTGCCAATGAAGGGGATTTTCCCTATTGTACCAAGCTTAAAGGTTATCTAACCATGGCGGACTTTGACCTTAATTAGCAGAGTTTTACGTCTACTGAGTGCTGGTTTCTACTGTTGTGCCCGAGAAGAACAAAATAACAACACCCAGCTCATTTTACTGAATTGTAATGGCATGAGCAGAGTATGCCCTTTAAAACATTTTTTATGTGTTTATTTTATGTGTGAACATGCTGTGGCACACATGGAGATGTGAGAGAAGAACCTGTGGGACCCAGTTCTCCTGTGGGATCCGGTTCTCTCCTCCACCATGTGGGTCCTGGGAGTGGGTCATCTGACTTGGCAGCAGGCATCTTTAACCATAAAGCCATCTCCCTGGGCCAACATCAGCTTCTTGGTCTCTTGGTTCTCAAAGAAGAGAAGGGCCTCAGCACACTGTCCCTTTGTTTTGCCAGCGGTATCAATCAGTCTTTATGGGGAGCATTGTAGGTTGTTACTTTACACAGCCACATCTGCTGATTATTTTCTTTTATGATTTCTTCCATGTTTTTACACCTAGGAAGGCCATTTGGACAAATAACAAAGCAGCTTCACTGCTAAGTATCTATTTAATACTTCCCTAAATATTCTTACAGATTTTCTTTATTGTTAACATTTTCGCATTGAGTTCACTTGGGATTTATAGTGGAAGATGGCATAAGCTGAGGCTCAAAGCAGGATATCTTTCAAGTAACCAGTTTCCCAGACACCTCTTCCGATAATGAAATGCCTTAAAATAAAATGTCTCTTCCTCTCCCAGGAAAACACTTTCAGGTCATTCAGGAGAAGGCAGATGCGTTTTAATCTCATCGTAACAGCCTCGACTGATAATTTCCATTCTTGTATCTCAAAAATAACTTTGCCAGCAAACACCATCATCTAGATATCAGAAAAAAGCCCGAAGTAAAGTGTCAACTCCATGTCAACCAGGCAGCTAGCGGATGCCATGGGGACAGCGGCTTACCTGAGTGGGTGGTCCCTCTGGGCTCAGCACTCTTCTAAGGGAAATGAACTATTTTTAAATGCCTTCACACAGCCTGGCTCAGCTCTCTGATTTGCCCAGGAAGAGTTAGTGAAATGCCATCTCTATGGATGGCGGGGGGTATTCTACTGTCTTCTGTTGACTGGAGGGGGAGTGACAGGCAGAAATGGAAAAGGGCCATTATGATGCTCATTTACTCCATGCAGCAAAGGACTTGCTGGGTCCCTTCTCGACCACCCTGAAAACTAATGAGTGGTCTGCTGGAGGTCACCCAATAGCATCCGAAAGAGAAAACACACAGGGATGCTATACTGCTCTCCTCACAAGGCAGCCAATCCACTCATGGTGGAAACAGCCCCAGCTCGAGACCTGCCTCCCTTAGTCACATGACCCTCTAGGCTAGATCCATTCTCTAACCTAGTGTCTACACCACAGTTTACTGAAACCTGCTCAAAATACCACAAGTCACTTGACACTCCCCTCCCAAGTAGATGCCTGCTGTTGGACTTCATTTAAAAAGCATAGATGCTGTCACACATGCCTACAAGCAGCTAGCATCACTAATCAGACATCCAGGGACAAAGCCCAGCCCGGTCCATGTGTGTAGGGAAAATAGTAAAAGCCCCAGGCAGCTGGCTGTGTGAGGCTTACAGGGTAGCCAGAGGCAAGAGAGCTCAGGAGTACTGTAGTGAAGACATCCTGAGACCTGGGACTGTCTAAAAGTCTGTTGGGTAAAAGGAGACTGCCACCACATGCCTTAGGACAGACTCTGGGCTAGAGTCAGAGTGACCGCGTCAACTACAGTCCTGATGGCTGACTTCAGGAGAGCTCCATGCTCCTCTGGGTGCAGGCGAAAAAGGTAACTGAGGGAAATAGCTTACCCTGCCTGGTAGTCTGCAGCCACAAAGGAGAGGAGACAGCACCTTGAGCCCCTTTTCTGTGGGCTCCAAGATTAAAGTTCAGTCAGAAAGCAGGAAAACTCTCAACCCAACTGAGAAGCAAGCACGAATTCACCACCGGCACACTGCCATGTGGGGTCAGGGGCCAAGTGTCTTCTCCAAGTTCAAGTTGGTAAGGAAAGGAAAGGAGCCCGTGAGAATGAAGAGCCTTCCTCAGCTTTCCTAGCTGGAGGATGATAAAGAAAGGTAGCAAGGCGGAGCCACCACTGGGAAGGTCTTCTGTGCTAGATGCTCTCCCCTCTGCCCTAGGGTTCAGATGTTATGC
>CM052709.1:31806112-31848563 GCA_028551405.1 Uromys caudimaculatus
CACACACACACACACACACACACACACACACACACACGCGCGCGCGCGCGCATGCGCGCGCACATATACACACACATATACCCGCACACTACAATACTATATGATAGTGTATCTGATATGAAGATTGTTGTTCACGACTAATGGATGTACTGTACCGAGGATGGCTTGCATCCTGGATTGGCCAGAGCACTATACTATTAAATTTCATCAGACTAGTGAGAGGAGCCTCTCAGTTTGAAACTTAGATGCTGCTTATTTCTAGGGTTTCCGTTTTAACATTTTCACATTATAGTTAACTGAAGACGACTGAAACCTCAAAAAAGAAAATAAATGACCGCAGCAGGGGGAGGTTACCGTCCTGTATCCAAGTGTAAATTCCTGCTTTACTCCCTGTCCTGCACACCAGCCATGTTGCCTCTCCAGAGGGATGTCCCGCTCGCAGCATTCCATGTCTCTTTCCATCTTCCGCTATGCATTCGTAGCCAGGGACAGATCGGTAGGTGATAGATCAATAATGTGACAGAGAAATAATGAAGCTACATAGATAGATGATAGGGTGAAGTCTGACTGATCAATAATAAAGACGGGCAGGCAGGCAGACAGACAAACAGACAATTTATAGACATGGCCATCCACATGTTATTCCTTACCCTGCTTTCTCACTGACCCCTTATATATGGCTGTGCTATTTGTTTTTGGTGGTGAATAAACTGTTCCCTCAGACCGTTTATAACAAATGTTTCACCCTTACCCCCATTTTTTCCATAAAAACAATGCATGCACTTGCGCATAGAGATGTGAGTGTCTCGGGAGAGATACTGAGATGTAGCAAGAGAGGGAGGAATGGCGGGCCATGCTTCGTTTCCTCAGCTCCCTGCTCATGAAGCCAAGGAGCTTCATTGGCGCATACTCCCTCTGTCCACAGCAGCACCCACGTTCCCGCACGTTTACTTGGCTGTGACATCAGCTCTCGCCAGTTGGAGAGCAAAGCTGTGGTGCATCATTGCTTTCGTTTTCATTTTCCTGAACAGCCGGATAACTAACGGGGCCTTTCTCATGTGTCCCATCCTCTTTGCTGACTAGCTGGTTGGGGCTTTCCCTTTGATGCACAGCAGTTCTCTGGAAGTTGGGCCTTTGTCTGTGGGATAGGTAGCAGATGTTCTCCTCCAGCCTGTAACTTATTTTAATTTTACTCTTAAGATTTTCAAAAGAAACTTAAGACAGTTGCTTTTCTCTGTTTACAAAAATAATGACAGGGGTGTGGGTGGGGGTGACCTGCTTTGTTTGTTTGTTCCTAAGTTATTGTGAATCAAGAAGTTATTTACTCTTCCTCACTGCGACACTGACCCCAGGATGTCACTGCAAAGATTGTTGGTGAAACATAAAGGGGTGCAGTAGATTTCCGTCACTTACATTAACGCCAACAGCTAACTGCAAGAAAAAAATAACTGCATTATACAGATGGTTAGAGTCTTTGCCAGACCAGAGTTCAACGACTTCACTAGGAAAATGGAATTTTTATCACCAAGTATATTGATTTGATTGATTTAATCTATACCATGACCAAGGCAATTCTTATAAAAGACAACATTTAATTGGGGCTGGCTTACAGTTCCAGAGGTTCAGTCCATTATCATCATGGCAGGAAGCATGGCAGCGTGAAGGCAGACATGATGCTGGAGAAGGAGCTGAGAGTTCTGCATCTTGATCTGCAGGCAGTCAAGAGAAGACTGACTCTTCCACACTGGGCAGAGCTTGTGCTATAGCAAAACCTGCCTACGCAGTGACACACTTCCTCCAACAGGACCACGCCTCCTAATATAGTAGCCCTTCCTGTGGGCCAAGCATATTGAAACCACCACAGTGGATATGATCAAGGTACATTGTTTATGTGTATGAAATTGTCGAAGAATAAATGAAAGATATTCAATTTTTAAAAAGATTTAGTCAGTAAGTGCAGAATTTGGAGCTGCCCACTGCCAAGCTGAAAGCAAACCAGACTCCTAACGCACCAGTCAGGCCTCTAAGAAATCAGGCAAGACTGTCTAAAGTGTTTGATTTCCTCTGCTTCTCTCTTCACTAACTTCAAACCCAAAGAGTTACCTTTTTTGTAGGAGACTAAGCCTACAAAGCCATCCAACCCCCTTTAGTAGAATAGGTACCTTCCCTGGCATGGCTTCATCTGCCAGTGACTCCCATGCTCTCAGAGCATACGCTGGCCTTCCCAAGAGCAGCACACAGAGCAGGCTGATGCTGGTTCCTCAACCAGTGATGGTCAGAAGTTGGTGTACAGCATTCCAGTTCTCCCCTTATGGGTGACAGCTGTGAAGTCTGCCCCCATGGGACGAAGCTTTAGTTGTCCATGGCTGGCTTGCTGCTGCCCTCTTGGCTGCCTATCTACCCTGCTTCACAAGCCCACACTCTTTGTGTCTCCTGGGACTGTGTTCCAGATGAATCACCCACATCTGTTTCTGGAAGAAAGCACACTAAGATTAATTCAATAGCTGTTCTCCGCACCCATCACAACTTAGATATGCAAATAAGAAGGAAGGACCGGAAGCAAGCAGAGGGGTGGCAGCCTGAACCTGAACTAAAGTGGGTCAAGAAGTCACAAACAGGCCCCTAGCCCCTGTGAGAGCATCCTTCTCATAGCATTGTTAGGAATGAGGGTTCTGCTTGCTACCCAGATACTGTCATCTGAGCTGCTGTAGCTCACACATCATCTACCCCTTACATCAGCATAGTTGGTGGTTTCCTGAGAGCCAGGTGGCAAATAACAATTCCACAAGACACCCCTCCCCCCACATGGTTAAAATAACACCCCACATAGGACCATTGGCATTAATTTGATGACCCATAGAAAACAGATTCCAGTAATTTCTGTGGTACAGAGAGCCATTACATCAAGCATATTCTATTCAACAAGCAATATCCTAGGGCCCAACACAACATTCTCACTAGAAATTGGTCATCATGTTCCTCACTGAGGCCCAAAGGTATGAAGAGAAGGGTTCTGAATATTCATGAAGAAGGCAGACAAGCCTGCTCCAGGGACACTCATCTAGAAACTCCATAGAGGAGGCTGGGGTGACCATGGGCTTTTCTCTTCTCTCGTCTCTAATCTCTCTCTGTCTCTCTCTGTGTCTGTGTTTCTGTCTCTCTGTGTCTGTCTCTCTATCTCTATCTATCTATCTATCTATCTATCTATCTATCTATCTATCTATCTATCTATCTATCTATCTATCTATCTGGCTGTAGCTCTCATCAGCACAACCCACTCCCCGTCCCTCACCACACACAACTCCTAATCAAGAGCAAATTCAGGTTGAAGCCCTTGACGCCCTTGGGATAAAGAACAATCCTGAGATTCCTCTATTAATTCTTTGGCCACTTCTCTGGCCTCCTGACGCTGTGGCCCAAATCTGGATCCGGTGTGTTGGTTTTGGACCCCATGAGGCCTGGCCAGCATAGCCAGGAGAGAGCCGTCTGCAAAACATTAGCTCTTGATATTTTTAAGAAGGGTGAAAAGAACACATTTTGATCGGATCCCATTTCTTCAGCATTTGGTGAGTTGGGGTTGGCGTGGGTGGGAATATAATCATCTCAACTGTGTTTGAAAGAATGTCGTGCCCTTCCCAGTTTGCAGGGTCTTCTTGCCCCAACAGGCCATCCTGTTCTTGTTCCTGGAGAGGTGACAGCTCTGAAGGAAATTTCTCCCAATGACTCCCACATGTCTCCGACTGCGCCAGCTCACAGCAGCCAGAACTGGCCTTCCTTTTTAGTCCCAAAAGATTATGGCCAAAGTCCTACTGGCTTTGCCCCTGGAAATTAGTTCACTCATCTCAAAATAAGTCCCCAGCTGGTCCCTGAAAGGACTGTCCTCTAAAATATCCTGGGGTTTGTGCCTGGAGTCTTTCCCTGCTGGCTTCCTGTATCTACTTCCCTGCAGCATGGGCTGCCACCTGCTGGGTACACTGGCTTCTGGTGATGGCATTGTTCATGGCCATTACAAAGATTAAAAATCTAATGTCCCTGGCCACATCTGATGAGACCCAGCAGATTTCTCAAAAACTTGGTATAGTGAGAAGGCTCCCAGAGAGTGACATGGGGCTCCCCGAGAGCTGTGACAGAGTGCCGTCATTGCTGTCCTTGGGGTACTAACTGATCCCAGATGGATGTGACTCACACAGGAGTGAGGGCTCACACACCTATTAACATATGCACTCTCTCCTTGATACTGGACTGCTAACCTGGCAAGAAGGTGCATAAGTCATTTTCCAAAACTATGGACTCAGCCAGGCAGAGTGGCGTGTACCTTAAATCCCAGCACTCAGGAGGCAGAAGCAGGTGGATCCCTGTGCCTTAAAGCTAGTCTGGTCTTTGTAGAAAATTCCAGGGCAGCCAAGGTCTGCTTTTAAAGAAAAAGAAAAAAAAAAAAAAAAAAAAGAAAAACCAATGGCCTATGCAGAAAGTCCATTAACAGAGTGAGGTTGCCATGTGTCCCCGTTTCCAGTGGCATCTCATTAAGTTTTCCTATTGTTCCGACTGCCTTCACTCTGGTGCCAAGTGAGACCAAGATCGGGCTGTATGTCCCACCCGTCATCCCAGCATCCTTCCCCAAGATGCTGAAGCAACTACACTGACAGGAGCAGGCCTCTGCGTTAAAATGCTCTCTGAATTCTGTAAGGTTTCTTGTGGTGTCCTTGAGCCCTGTGGCTCTCACATTCCTTCCTCCTCTCTTCCCCAGGATTCCCTGAGCTCCCCCTAAGGTTTGGCTGTAGGTCTCTGCATCTGTTTCCATCGGTTGCTGAATGAAGCCTCCCTGATGACCATTGGATTAGATACCAATCTAAGAGTATAGCAGAATATCAGTAGGCATCATTTCATTGACTATTTTTTGCCAGTCATATTTGGTTCTATCCTAGGTCTCTGGGCATCCAGCCTCTGAGTCCTGGCCCTCCAGGCAGTGTCAGGGATGGGTTCCCTCTCATGGCATGGGTCTCATAAAGGCTTACAGAGAGACTGAACCAACAACCAGGAAGCCTGCCTGAACTAACCTAGGCCCTCAGTGTATATGATACTGTTGTGTTGCTTCGTCTCCTTGGACCCCTAACAAAGGGAGTGGGGGCTGTCTCTGGCTCTTTTGAAAGATTTTGGGACCCTTGTTCCTCCTACTCAGTTGTCTTGCCCAGTCTTAATATAGGGGGAGGTGCCTAGTCTTACAGCAACTTGATATGCCATGTTTGGTTGATATCCATGAGAGGCCTGACCTAGGATGGGGGTTTGGGAGGAGAGGAGGGAGAGAAACTGGGGTCAGGATTTAAAAATGATAATAACAATAATAAAATGCTCTCCAGATAAACAAGAGGAAAGAGGATGTCTAGGCAGAAAAGGAGGGTTAAGAGAGAAGATTGCAAGATCGTAGGGGCTGCAAAATTCACTTCTGTAGGGCAGGCCTGCAAGCCAGAGGGCCAGAAAGGTTAGAGTTGAGTTCCTGTCCAGAGGCAGCACAGAGGCAGAAGTTCTTCTACTTTGGGGCACTTCAGTCTATTTTTCATTCTTCTTCTTAATGTCCTCATCTGATCAGGTAAGGACCACTGCCAGTTATGGAAAGTAAATAGCTTTATTCCAAGTCTGGTGTGTGTGTGTGTGTGTGTGTGTGTGTGTGTGTGTGTGTGTGTGTGTGTGTGTGTGTTATGGTGTGTGTAAATGTTTGTCTGGCTGTCTGTGTGTGTCTGTCTACCTATCTGTGTGTTATGATATGTGTACATATTTGTGTGTGTGTGTGTGTGTGTTATGGTGTGTGTACATGTTTGTTTGGCTGGCTGTGTGTGTCTATCTGTGTGTTATGATACGTGTACATGTTTGTGTGTATGTTTGTGTGTTATGAGATGTGTACATGTTTAGTGTATGTCTGTGTCTGTCTATTTGTGTGTTAGGATATGTGTACATATTTGTGTGTGTGTGTGTGTGTGTGTTATGGTGTGTGTACATGTTTGTTTGGCTGGCTGTGTGTGTCTATCTGTGTGTTATGATACGTGTACATGTTTGTGTGTATGTTTGTGTGTTATGAGATGTGTACATGTTTAGTGTATGTCTGTGTCTGTCTGTGTGTTAGGATATGTGTACATATTTGTGTGTGTGTGTGTGTGTGTGTGTGTGTGTATGCATGCATGCACACACGCACATGGATGAATGTTCATGCAGAGACCAGAGGTCTATGTTGGGTGTCTTTCTTGATTTTTTTTTTTGACATGGTCTTACACTGTATCTAGAACTCATGGATTTAGCCAGGCTGGCTGACCAGTAAGCTCTGGGGACTCTTCTGTCTCCACACACCCCTTTAACACTGGGCTTACACACACTGCCACATCTAGCTTTTTACACACATTCTGGAGCTCCAAATTCAAGTCCTCATGTTTCCACAGCAGGTGTTATCCCTGCCAAGCCATCTCTCCAGCCCCACAGTCGGTTGATTTCAATAGAAAATAGAGAACTTGGGTGAAGCAGTTTGGTACCAAACTCCAGCCAAATTGACACATCAAATTCACCATCAACCTTGAGTGCAGACATAGCTATTTAGGGTTAGGGTTGGAGTGGGGAGAACCTCTAACTTGCCCAGCTAGAGTCTGTGTTTCAGAATTCGGAATTCAGAACCAAACACCTAAGTCTTGCCACAAAGCACCTGTGTCTGAGACAATTCCTTCTTAGACTCCTCCCCAGGAAGCATGGTGGATATTTACTGTATGTGTGCAGACTTCAATAGGGTCACTATCGTGGTTATCTCAAACAAGGCTGTGTTTGAAGCAGAGATAATATCCAGATTCCCCTGAAGAAAGCTGAAGCTAGAGATTACAGTCCTCCCAAGATCAGTGATCCTGGTCTCCTGGAGAGCCTGCTAGACCCCTGCAACAGGCCTCCTCCCAGAATGCCTGCCTCCCGGCAGCTGGGGATGAGTGGAGAGCATGAGCAAAACCAGCTTCTGCTACTGTGAGAATTGCAAACAGGAGCTGGGCCCTCAGAATGATGCCCAGGTCTCCTAGTTCTCTCAGTAGTTCATTCATTCATTCATTCATTCATTCATTCATTCATTCATTCAGAGATGGGGGTCTCACTGTATGGCCAGAGTGTGAAGTCTGAAATACCGAGACTTTCATAGTCCTAGCTCAGCTTCCCTGAGTACGGGGATGCAGGCAGGTGTCACGATGCCTGGCTGCACATCTTAAGTACAGTAGTCTACCTATCCTGTGTCATGAAGGACCAGTGCCTCCCTGTGTTATAAAAATTCATTATTGAGGAAAAATTGTGTATAGGAGAGACAAGATTGGGTCTGCAAGTAAGTCTAAGAAAATGCCCACGATGTTTGCAGATACATGGAGAGAACACTGTGAAGCCAGTAAACCAAATAGCTGTAATAACAAGGCTGAGAGTGTGGCTCCATGGGAACTGCCTAGCATGCCTGAGGCCCTAGGGTCTATCCCCCGAATAGACAAGCACGCACACACACATACACACACACACGCACACACACACACACACACACACACACACACACACACACACACACACACACACACACACACAGACACTGGGGGGGGGAGGGGAGGGAGGCTTGAACAGCATTTTTAAGTACCACCAGTTTGTCCTAACTGCTTCTGTCATGTGACCCACGCTTTCATCATTTCCTGGGTGTGGTAAGGTTTTCAGGCTCCCCCTCCCCTGAAGTCTCAACACAAGCTCATAAATCTGCACTGTCTTTGTGTGCTGAGGAGGTTTCTCCACTGCTTCTGTTTTTCTTCCTGGAACAGCAGGCACTGCCCTCCCAGTGTCAGCCCTCGGAGATGCAGGACCCAAGCCTGAGTGGTGTCCCTCCCTCTTACACATTCCTGTACCTTTGAGGTGAGGATGCAGAAACGCTGGGCTGTGTACTACAAGCTTCCCCCTCTTCTCACAGCCCACTACAGACACCTCATCCCAACCCCTCCTCCGCCACTGCCACCCTCCCTGGTTATGTGTCTGCATTGCCTCTTAGTTCCACTTCCTGTTTCTTTATTGTCCCACAAGTGGGCAGGTAGGACTCCCTGGGGCTGAACTCTGAGAGAAAAGATTGGGTTAGAATTGCACACTAGCAGAATTCGTGTTGAGAGACAGAGACCACCACTTCCTGGAAGCCTGGCTCCTGCAATAAGGCAGCCAGGCCCATCTCCTCCTCCCCTCCCTTCCTCTCCCCTTTGAAAACCTTTAGACAAAAGCAGCTAAGTCTGTTTTCTGAAAGAAAGTAACGGGATGAGGGTCAGAATCATGACAAGCTCCAGAAATGGGACCATTAACCACCAGCATTTCAAGCAAGCTTATTAAAAAGCCATTTGCTTCCAATTATAGAAATCAATCACATCTGACTATAAAGGACTGTGAAAAGACCCCATTACTAATGAAAGTGACAGGGAGCTGTAGGATAAGTCATCAGAAGGCAGAGAGGATGGGGAATGGGAGCTGAATGGGTACCCCTGATTTGGACCACTGCAAGGCTATAATTGTGTCCTCCCCAGGGGATGGAGGCATTTCAGGGAAGCCTGTGGGGCTCAAGACATCCTGTTCATGAAGGCCTGAGAGCTGTCTCCATCAACAAGAACAGGGGGAGACACAAAGGTCACACCTTATTGTAACAGAATCAAGGCCTCAGACAACTGGACCTCTCCCCCTTTCTATGGCTGCCATTACCATGACTGCCTCTTACGACACACATAAAAACATTCCAGACAGTATGGGATACTCTGTTTACTTTTTCTAATTCAACCTTGAAACATTGGTGGCAGGGGGCAGGGGGCATGCACCTGCATGCACTCAAGTGAACCTGTGTGCACCAGCACATGTGTGTGGACAGTGGGCAGTCTCAGCTATCATAGGCCAGGCGCCATATACCTATTTTTTTTAAAAGACAGCATGTTACTGGCATAAGACTCATTGGCATAAGTCCCAGCAAGTCAGCTAGGTTGGCTGCCCAGGGATACGCAGGGATCCCACTGTCTGCACCTTCCTCAAACTGGGGGTATCAGCATGCACCATGATTGATTTGTTTGTTTGTTTACATGGGTTCTGGAGATAATACTAAGGTCCTCATGCTTGAAAGTAATATACTTTAAATTTACCAAAATTGGTGTTAAAGCCAGTATACTAAAGAATGGTAGTAACAGGCCTTGAGGGTGTGGCTCAGTGGTAGAGCACTGGCCCTCATGTGCATAGCCCAGGTTCCATCCTCAGCATCTTATACTCACACAAAAGCACCTAACAGTGTTTTACTCATTGTCTCCCCAGCCTCTTAGCACCTTGTCTTAATGAAGACTCAAAGGGATTAAGTAACCCAAGGATGCAGGTATCAAGTGTCTGTGACCAGCACTAATCAACTGTCCCCAAAGCCCATGTTCTTCCATCATCCGTTCTAGGCTCAGCACTACCTCTGTAGTTCTCCAGGTGTCTTAGTCAGGGTTTCTGTTCCTGCACAAACATCATGACCAAGATGCAAGTTGAGGAGGAAAGGGTTTATTCAGCTTACACTTCCATGCTGCTGTTCATCACCAAAGGAAGTCAGGACTGGAACTCAAGCAAGTCAGGAGCAGGAGCTGATGCAGAGGCCATGGGGGGGATGTAATTTACTGGCTTGCTTGCTTCTCCTGGCTTGCTCAGCCTGCTTTCTTATAGAACCCAAGACTACCAGCCCACAGATGGTACCACCCACAAGGGGCCCTCCCCCCTGATCACTAATTGAGAAAATGCCTTACCGCTGGATCTCATGGAGGCATTTTCTCAACTGAAACTCCTTTCTCTGTGATAACTTCAGCTTGTGTCAAGTTGACACACAAAACTAGCTAGTACACCGGGTCTTCACCACTGCCCAGCTGTCTCTGAAAACCTGCTCTCCTTCTCTGTGCTTTGTACCTCCACCATCATTCCCCAGTTTCCACTAGCTCCTCCTACCCTTGCGCTCAGTCCTCTTTGGCTCCCAGGAATTATTGCACTCACAGATCTGAACCCCATGATAAGCAACTGCAGACCCAGAGCCAAGGCCTCTAAGAGTGTAGACTATAGCTTCAGAAAGAAGCAACTGATCCATGCACCAAGAGGCAGGCGACTCATTTATGTTTCCTGCTACTGGAGATTGAACTCCGAAGGACTTTATAGACTGCTCCAGCACTCTAACACTGAGCTACATTAAAAAAAAAAAAAAAAAACATTATCTGTTTCTCCATCCATCCATCCATCCATCCATCCATCCATCCATCCATCCATCCATCCATCCATCTTAGTGTTTAGCTTGCATGTGTATGTGTGCATTGAATGCATGCAGTGCCCACAGGCCAGAAGAGAGCATCAGATGCCCTGAAACTGAAATTGCAGACAATTGTGAGCCCTCATGTGCATCCTGAGAACTGAACACAGGTCCTCAGCAAGACCAAGTGCTCGTAACTGCTGAGCCATCTCTATAGCTCAGAGAGAATTTCAGACCTGGAAATTGATCCCATTTCTATTTTGTCTTGTGGTTCCAAGTGTATCATGCTGTCTAGCTTCTACATAGGGAGAAAAATTCCTACAGGCACGTGCTTCTGGTGAGCCAGTTGGTTCACAGAGCCCCGCTGACCTGAACCAGGGTGGGTTTCTTCTGGCTTTTTGTAAGCACCAGTTAATATAAAATGAATAGAATCAAGTCTTAATTTATAGTGGAAGAGTGTGGTGTGTATATAAAAAAAAAACAATTTCAAACTGACAATTTTCATGTCTTAATCTAAGTTTTTTAAAACTATATACATTTGCAAAACTCTCATGTGAGTGCTTAGGGCTGATTTTAGACCCCTCTGTTGAAATGAGCTCTGCCTCCTGCCTCCAGTTAGCAAGGAACTTCTAAATGTTGCTTCCAGTGTGAACAGAGGGACACTAGAAACAAGTAGCTGCCCCACTTATGCTCGAGTTGATGAACTGTGGATGTCCCCAGACACCCCAGTGAGTGTGCCCAGTCTACCCTCAAGGATGTTCGGCAGGCCGTCAGATGGCACTACCAGGCCTTGCCCTTGACAGCACCCTGACATCCACAGGAAGACTAGAGTAAATTCTATATGTGCCCCTACTAGGGTAGGCCCAAGAAGGGCTGTGCCCTTCCTTAGCTGAGGTGGGACCTTCCCAGTATCTAAAGTGACAGTTTTTAGTGGGTGAGGGACCCAAACACAATCCAAGGGCTGTGCCTCGCAGCCTTATGGTATTGACCAGTTCATGCTGAGTAGAGAATCCGTGCTTCCTTCTGTGTCCACTCTATGTCTGTTCAAGCTTTTAACAAATGTACCTATTTACTTAATCCTCTGTGTGTATGGAATATTCACACAGAATGCAATAGTGACACCAGGAAGCAGCTTAGCTTGTAGAGCGTATACCAAAGCCAAATGCACATGAATGTGCCAATCTTGTATGATTTTGGTGATGTGGGTCGCCCCCAAAGAATACCCCATAGAAAGATCCCGAGTCTCCCGGTCACAGTATTTACTGGGTCTCTTTTTAAAACTAAATGCGAACATTCCCCAAAATGTGTTCATTGTGCAGCATTCAGATGTAAGAAAGAAGATGTCTCAGGAGCCGGGGTGTTGTCTGGTGACTTCATCCGAGGCTGAGGACCTCATCAATTACAGGAAGACCCTGCCCTTTGCAACAGGGCCAAGGTGTTGGACATCTTTTGGGGAATCCCTTGGGGAGGACGGAGAGAGGGATTCAGCTTGCTCCAGTGGTTTTTTCCGGAAATCCTTTCAGAGTGAGCTGTGAATGCATTACTCGATCAGAGACGATATTTAGTATACTAAATGGAAGAAGAGAGCAATCAAGCTGTGGAGAATGGAAATGTCATTGGAATGAACAGGCTTCAAAGCGTTTGCCTTGAGGTTGGAGAGAAGACTACTGACGTTCTTGTAGAAGCCAGAGTTCAGTTCCCAGCACTCACCTTAGGCGGTTCACAACCACCTCCAATTCCAGCTCCAAGAGATCTGAAACTTCTGACCTCACAGATGCCAACACACACACACACACACACACACACAAATGGTTTTGGCTATCATTTAACAAACCAGAAGACTCTGTATATATATTCATTTCTTTAAAAATAAAAATTTAGTTTATGTGTGTAGGGTAAAAGGTCTGAGCCCTCTTCGGAGTTTGTAAACTCACCAAAATCCACCAATCCCTGGACTTACTTTGAAATCCCATCAATGTCCACCCTGGAAAACTCCACCCACCAGAAACCCTGTATAAAGCTTGCCTCTGGCTCAGTTCCTGAGCAGAAGCAGCCACCCTGCCATATCTCTGCCAACAAATCTCTTGTGTGAGGTGTTGCGCAGTGTGACTTTGAGGTATTCCTTGGCTCTCGATTACCAGGATACCTTTTCCCCTCTGAGCTGCAGCACTTGCAATGTGCATGAGTATTTTCTTGTACGTGCACCACCACACGCATGCCCAGTGTCCTCTGAGGCTAGAAGAGAGCATTAGTCAAATCCCCTGGAACTGGAGTTACAGATGCCTGTGAGTCGCCTTGTGGGTTCTGGGAACCAAACCCAGGTCCTCTGAAAGAGCAGCACATGCTCTTAACCACTGAGCCAGCTCCCCAGCCCCTCCACCCATTTCTTCACTTCCTTTTTCTCCTTCATGCCCTCTGTTGAACTCTGACCCCCTCTCCCTACGACACCAACCCCGCCTTTCTTCTCATCTTGTACTGCCTTGGCTGCCTCTTTCTGCACCTTTATTCTTCCTGGTTAAAAAGAGCAAAAGCAATATCAATAGTTATTACAACTGTACCCTCCCAGCTAAACCTAGTGTTATGGCTCTGTTATTGTTTTTCTTTCCTTTTTTATATGTGTGTGCATATGCATGTGTGCACATTTGCATGTGGGGGAAATACTCATATACAAGTGTGCGTGCGTGTGTGTGAAGGTGCAAGGTTGGTGCCAGCAGTTGCCCTAGATTGTTTTTCTACCCTATTCATTGAGCCAGGGTCTCCCAGTCAAGCCCAGAGCTCTCCAGTATGGCTACTCTCACCAGCCAGCTTGCTCTGGGGACCCCCATCTTGGCTGTCAGAAGCTGGGATGACAGGAAGCCAGCCACTCTCACCTGTCATTTTTAGGGGTTCTGAGGACTGGAGCTCGGGTCTTCACAGATGTGCAGCAAATGCTTTAACCACTGAACCATCTCCCCCATAGCACCCAACCATCCTGTCTCCATCTTGCTTAGATTTAGTCCCCACCCCCTCTCTGTCTCACACACACACACACACACACACACACACACACACACACACACACACACACACACGGGCACTTAGACATACACAATCTTTCAGGGTCAGACACTAAATCCTCAGTCTTGTCTGCCAACACTGTCTCTTCCACCCGCACCTTTCCTCCTTGCTAGCCATCTCAGCTTGGATGCTCACACAGTTCTTAGCATGCCGGGCTCTAGTCCCTTATTTAAAGCATCTTACTCACGGGCCCCCATGTAAGATTCAATCCTCACATACATTCTGTTGCCCCCGTTCTTCTGGTGAGGAAACCAAGGTTCACTGACCCTGCCCCAGGTTGCAGTTAGTGACCTGCCTGGTGTCCAAGCCAATGAGGCTGGTCCCGGGGTCACCTGACTGCTGGGGTGGCCTCAGCATGCCATCCCTTTCGAAAAGAAAGAAGCGTGCTAACATATGGTCCTCTTATGACAGTCTGTGCTGGACCTTCACCACAAGTAACGGTGATAATTACTCTTATCCTCTGGCAGCATGCATAGCCCCTTCCAGCCCTGTGAGCACTAGTCAGTAGGGGTGAGGCACTGAGCATCAGCTTGGTTTCTCCATGTTCTATGACATAGGTATGTAGTGGCCTCCGCAATAAGGTCTTGAAGTCAAGTTGTGGAGCACAACCAATAGTGCTGTCAACAATCTATAATGTTTGGGAGTTTATGGGGCCTCTCTGGCCAACAACTCAAAATGATGTAACCTATTCCTGACACTGGGGGTTTTATTTGGTGATATACGGTGTCTGCTTGGGAGCATTGTTTCCACATTAAATGGTGACTTCACTGAAACTCCTTAAATGTGTGTATATATTATAGGAAGCTTCTGCAGGAGTAGTTTCTAGATGGCTTTTCAAAAGGTCTGTGATATTAGTCACCCTCCCCATGTTCCCTCCTCTGTCCTGCCGTCTTCTGCTGCTGATAATCCTCTCACTCGAACGTCTGTTTTATTTTTTATTTCCCCTTCCTTGGGAGATTTCCCTGGGTAACTGACAAGCTGCCTAACCACTATGAATATCCTAAACAAAACACAGATATCTAATGCACAAATGCTAACATCTACATAGGAGATAAAACATGTAAGTGTTTTTCTTTCTGAGCTGGGCTACAGCACACAGGGTAATTACTTCTAGTTCTGTCTACTGACTTGCAAAGTTCTTACTTTCATATTTCTTAACAGCTGGATAATATTCCATTGTGTAAGCATAGCACATTTTTACCATTCATTCTTCAGTCGTTAGACACCTAGGCTGTTTCCAGTTTCTGGCTATGACCATCAGTGTAAGTGCACACCATTGTCAGTGTCCTTGAGGCGCCTCAACACACCTTAAAGGCTCTGTCTTGGGCGTGTAGACAGTGTGGCAGCACCCACACTAAACACAGGCCAAGGCTGAGCAGAAACCCTCGTCACGTATTCCGCTTACCGCGTAGGGTCTCCAGAGGTCTGATCATGTTAGTGAAGTGGGGACATGGGGACAACCCAGTTGTTTAAACTTAAGGACACAGGGTACAATGCTGAGCAATGCACCGTGGCTGTTTATAGCAGCAAGAAACTGAGAATTAGGTGCACAGAGAGGCGTATGGACAAATGTCAAAAGCATAGCTTGCAACAGAATGTTTCATTAGCCTAACAGTAGTGTGTGAGTGTGTGTGTGTGTGTGTGTGTGTGTGCGCGCGCCCACACGTGTGCACGCCCTTCTGTCTGTCCATCCGTCCATCCATCTGTCGACCTGGCTGTCTGTGTTATGGGGAAGAAGGAATGCTGGGGACAGAACCCAGCCATCTTTGTTTCCAATGTAACTTTTTATCTTGAGACATGGTCTCACTAACTTGCCCAAGCTCACCTTGACCTTGCTAGCCTCATTCCTCAGTCTTCCAAGTAGCTAAGCTTAACAGACATTATTACTTCCATAGCTTGAAAATTACACAGAGAACTTTGAAACAAATTGTAAGGATACATACGATAAGAGGATATACATCAAGCCTGTTAGAAAGGTCAGCTACTGGGAGAAGAGAGTAAGAAAAGAAGGAGACACAAAGCATGGAGATAAAAATACTGTGTACAAAGCTGACCCTGATGGCACATGCCTTTAATCCCAGCACTCCGGAGACACAAACAGGTGAATTTCTGCAGGTTCAAGGTCAGGTGGGTCTATATAGTAAGTTCCAGGCCAGCTAGAGCTAAGTGGGACTCTCTCAAAATACATACATACATACATACATACATACATACATACATACTACATACATACTACATACATACGCACATGCTTACAGATTGTCTTAGTCATTGTTCTATTGCTGTGAAGAGACACCATGAACAAGACAGCTATTATAAGAGAAAGCATTTAATTGGGGGTTTGTTTACAACTTCAGGGCTTTAGTCCATTTCCATCCTGGCAGGGAGCATGGTGGCGTGCAGGCTGACACTGGGGCAGTAGCTGAGAGCTACATCCTGATGTGTGGGCAGAAAGAGAGGGAGGGAGGGAGAGAGGGAGGGAAAAGGGAGTGGGGAGAGACACTCTGGTCTTGGCATGGGCTTAGTCAAACATTATTTGAGGATAAATTGTCTGATTTTAAGCCTTCAAAGGAGAGAGAGAATAAAAACCCATGTGTATGTACACACGTGAATGCCTATATGTATGACTGCACACTGAACACATTTGTATACATGTGTATACACCTATAGGTATGTATAGTAAGATTAACCCAGCTCTCTGGACTTCTATCTCTATAAAATCCTACTTGCCTGTCAAAGAAACATCTCTCTTTTGTAACCCACTTATGATTCAACTATTGACTTAGCTCTCTTTTCTAACATTATGTGTGTAGATTATATCAGCCTTTCTGTACCTTTTCCTGAAACACACCTGACTCACTGCCCTGGCTCTTTCTCTTTATGGCCACTCCTCCTTGCTGACGAGCCTCTAGCCCCTCTCTCAACCAGAGCCAATCAGATAGAGACAATCAGCCAGACTGCCTCACCACCACGCTACCTGACGCGGCAGCTCCTGCTGTAGAGATGCCTAGCAGCTGGGTCAGGCAACATGAGGGAGGCTGGACTGGAATGCCTTGCTTCCTCCCTTCCTCCACCCTCTTTCTCCAGCCTTGGGCTTGCAGTGGGGCAGGAGCCAAAGCCCTGCACAAAGCTTCAGGCATGTTGTGTTCCTCCCACGCCCAGGCCCCTTCACTCCAAGCTGGTGGCAGGAGCCTCACCTCAACCCACAGTCTAGCCCATGAGCCTCACTGCTGGTTTGCACAGTGCACCTTCCTGTTACCTTCCTCCTGGAGCCAAGAAGCCTAGCGGGCTCCAGGCTCAGGCTCAGTTCACCCTTGTAGATTTCTGCTCTGCTTCCAGACTTCAGAAGCATGACTTCAGGAGCCTAAGCCAGCAAAGCCTTCTTGCTGTTCTTTTTTGTGTTTCCTGGACCACGGCTGTACTGAGCAGAAATGGGGTCCCTACCTCAACAGACTTTACAATTACGCTAACAAGCCCTATGAGCTATACATTAGCTGCGTTAGTTAGTGAAAGGATGCATTGTCTGATTGTAAGCCTTGGGAGGATTTACATACTTCTGTTTGTTGGAAATCCATCTAAGGATTACACATTTAATTTATTCCAGGCCCATTATTTTTACAAACAGCTCGGAGGGATCTAATGTACTAGTTATCTCAGATCTTCATTGTTATTACAGAGAAACTGGCCTCCTCAGCGTTATGGATTCAGAACCTCAACCATGACCTCCTGTCGCAGAGCAAGCAGGGGGCATAGTTGCTATATTCTCCCCATGCCCCAGTTCTAAGGCTTGTGAGACTCACCTCTGAATACCCAGACAGAAGGCTACATTTTACCTGGCTCCTGAGCCCCTGGATGATCTGGGACCCCATGCTCCAGTAGGAATTTAATGCATTCCCCCTCTCCCTTTTTGCCTCCTCCCACCACCGTCTGGATGGCTGAATCTAATGTCTGCCTGCAGGATCAGCAGGATCCTGCCAGCCCCTCCTCCTCTGCCCTGCTGTGTGCACCATACCTGTCTCTGTAGCACATATCTCTTGGATATCCCCACTCTTTTCTGCATCTACTTCAGTTATCCCCTTTCTTAAATTGCCCCTCCCACTCCAGAGCTTCTACCTTTGACTCAGCATTCACAGCTTGGCCTTTGGGGATCCATCATGGAAATTGTGTGGTCTCCATTTAGCCAGATTCACTAGGCTCCCTGTTACTTTCAGGAACTTTCTGATGCTAAATATTAAAGATCCTTGGTATCTAAAATTAGGTGATACATTACATATACCTATCTGTATACCCCCAACATACACACACACACCAGGCATCTTCAGATATGGTCAAACATATGTCTCGTCAGTAATACCCACTCCATTTTTCAGATGATGAAATTAAGACCCACCTACAAATGTAAAGCACCTATTGATAACTTGAGATTTGAACTGTTGCATGACAAAACGTTTCTTGAAGAGACTGAACACACACACACACACACACACACACACTACACACACACACATGCATGCATGAACAGATGCAAATGCACACACACTACGTGTGTCTACTCACCCCAGATATGAAGCCCACAACAGACGGAAGCACAGATACCACCAAACTTCAATATGATTAAACAATGGATTTGGGGGGATTACTTATAGGAGTAGAAGTGACTCAAAGACCTATATCAGAGTCTTCTTTGCAGATTTGCCTGTCTGTGAATCTTCTTGGCAGCTCAGCTTCCTTTACTCGGCCAGGGAGGAACCTAGTGAATCTGGTCAGTTTCAGGAACTTCCTGAAGCTATTTTGAGTATCTTCCTATTGGAGGAGCTTCCTGCATGAAGGAATGTTTAAGTTGTGGAGGAAGCTGTTACACTACATAACTCATGTCCAGCTACCTACAAAATGACACAGAGCTTTGCTTCATCCAACCACCCCATGTGCTGTATTAGAAAAACCACTACTGAAGGGGATGAGATATGAGGTTCCTGTGGAACCTTCTTTTTTGGGAAATATGTTTGTGTATGAGTGTATGTGAAGGCCTGAAATGGGAGTTGACTGTTTTTCCTTGATCACTGCGCTATCTGCCTCTTTTGTTTTCTTGACCCAGAGTCTTTCACCAATGGATCACCAATGAGTTTCAGAGACCTCCAAGGCTGGGGGTTGTAGGCATATCCGACCATGCCTGAATTTTTAAGTGGACTCTGGGGATCCAAACCTTTGTCAGGTGTTTACCTGCTGAGCTGTGTCTGCAGCCAGAGGAACTAGAGGTCACCGGGAAGTCTCCAGATGCTTGGGGGCTTGTTATCAAGAAGGAACTGTAGCAGCCCAACATCTTTCTGGCTTCCTGTTTGGCAGTGTGACTTTCTCCACTCTCTTCCACCACTGCCAGCTGTCATGAGATGATGTCACCAAGGAGGGACCCTCATCAGAACCTTCATGGCTCTGTTTGGATCCTCAGCTATGGAACAATGAGCTAAAACCTTTGACTTATAAAGTTAGCCTGCCCCTGGTACTTCATTATAGTGATGAAAGAGGATTAAGAGAGAGTTGCCATGGTGAACAAAGTCAGGCACGTTTGGCATCTTAGAAAGGGCATGTAGGCCAGCAGTTCCCTGACTCCTGTAGTGTGCTGGCTTCCTTAGGCTACAATGGCATGTCCTACTACCCTGTCACCTGGTGCTTTGGGCATAGCATTAAATGACAAGTGATGAATATGTATAGCTTGATAGCAATGCAAGTGTCTTCGTTGTGGCATAGCATCACAAAATCCCTGGAGGAACAGGGCTCACTGGCTCACACCTTTAGTCCTAGTACTCATGAGGCAGAGTCAGGCAGGTCTCAGTGATTTCAAGGCCAACCTGATCTACTACATAGAGAGTTCCAGAACAGCCAGCCAAGACTATGTGGTGAGAAACTATTTCTAAAAAACAAGGAAGGAAAAGAAGAAAGGAGGCATGAAGGGAGGGAGGAAGAAGGGAGGGAAGGAAGGAGAGAGGGAGAAAGGGAGAGAGGGAGGGAAGGGTAAAGGGAGGGAATCAGAGAGGCAGGGAGGGGAGGGAGCCCTTCCCAAGAGCAGCCTGCAATTCTTGAGTGAACTGCTGTCCTCAGGCCGAGCTTCCACTTAGTGAGTGATCTCAAGCTAGCTCACATGTGACACCAAGCCTGAGGCCTAAGGAAACTCTTGCCTCCTAAACAGCAAGTGTCACGATGCAGAATCAATCTTGCTTCTCCATGATGCTAACACTTCTTCCAGAGACTGCTCGGAGTCCAGAGAATCCATCCACACCACCTACAACTCACCCTCCATGTGCTCCTATCAGATTATGAGTGTCCCAAGGCCACCCATCTCTAGAGCATTCTGTGAGTGGGTACAGGCTTAGAGTACCCCATCTGCCCCCACTGCCACCCACCCCAGAAAGGGAGAGCGGCATTTCTTGCACATAGCATTGTCAGTCAGCAGAGAAAAACCTGCTAATTGCCTAAGTGGCCCCTAGAAGAAGGCTCCATACCCTTTCTTCCCTCCATAACCTGCTCCTGGGTCTTACCCCAATCTGGGTTCAGTGCTTCCATCTCAGGCTGTCTCCTGCCTAGGCGGAGACTCCTCTGTTTCTGTCTCATCTCTTCCCTACCTCTACTCAGGGAATATATCCAGGAATCCTGGCCAAAACCCACAAATTTATCACTGTAGTAATGACAGCAAGCCTCATGCTGAGCGAATTCTGCAATCCCCCTCAGCTCCTCCTTTGCCAAAAGCCATGGAGCTGCAAGATCCTGCCGATTAGAGAGACCGTTATCTTTGCCTGAAGAATGCCTCTGCTGGCAAGTGTAATTAGGTGTCAGCCATAAGGCTATTTTTGGAAGCTTGTTTGGGGCTCTGGCTCTCCCACCCTGAATGCCATATGGTGGGGGATGTCAGTCAACTCTGCAAAATTGAGCATCAGGAATTACATTTTACAACTGCCTTTATCGTATCATTATGTGACATTATAAAGGCCTGCTCCTTTTTGTCCCTTAGGGGTGCCTTATTCTGAAAGTACATTTGCATGTGTGTGGATTTTAGAGAATTCACAGTCCTGGTACAATCTTCCCTTTTTATTTACAGGAGCAAGCCAGGGCCTATAGGAGATCCTTACCTTCTCTTCCTCTGCTAAACCTGCTCCCCTCGGAACTGGGAAGCCCATTATTGCAATAGGGAGCGGAGACTGTGATAGACTGGGTCAGACACTTGCTGCTACGGTGAAGAAGGGCAGGGCTGAGAGGAGGCATGGGGGGAGGGGAGCGTCGTCAGGCACTCTGGAGAGATTCTTTCTTCACAACATTGGGAGGGAGTTTTCCTGGGAGGGATGCAGAGCTTCAAAGCAGGGTTCCTCCCCCATTTAATTTCCACCTTAATTGTTTATTCTTTAAAATTAATATAATAACATCATTTCTCCCTTCCCATTCTTCCCTCAAAATTATCCCATATGTCCCCCATCTTTCAGACTCATGCCCCCTGTTATTTAAATGCGCACGTGCACACACACACACACACACACACACACACACACACACACACACACACACACAGGTGCGTGCATCCTGGGGCTCACTGGCCTGGCCAGCCAGAGCAGTGAGTGAGCTTCAGGGTTAGTGAGAGACCCTGTCTCTTATGATGTCAGAGAATGGCTGAACAAGACACTCAAAGTTTACCTCTGGCTTCCACATGCCTCCCACATGTGTATATGTACCCCCCTCAAACACACACAAACATACACAGACACACGAATATATTTTAGATCAATTGTGGTATACATGTAATTTTACCATCTATAAAAGACAAAAGCAAATTTGTGTGCTAATGAGACAGATGCGATTGTTTACGTAGGGAAGTTAGTCTCACTGGGTATTTTACACTGCAGGATAAAGAGAGCATCTTCAGCATTTTCCATAGTGATCAACATTTTGATTTATAATTATCCATGTTGAGAATGTGGCTTCCCATAAGTACATAGTACAAAACAGCAGAAGTATGTTTAAGGCCATTCCAGAAACTGCTGGAAGGTCTGTCCTAATACCAAGCTAAATATTATTTAATGGTTTTTTAATGAAACTTAAGTCAGCAGCCCCATCGTCTACCTTTAAAACTTAACGACCTAATACAATACAACTTAAAGAAATGCTACTTTGATGGTTACACCTTAGGAATAACATGAGAAACCACTCTTTAAAATCTTCATTTTCTGTAATTAAACCACTATGTTTCTTTAAGAGAAGAAAACATTGTATGCACATGAAAAATGCAATCATTCAAAGCCAGGTTTGCTCCCAGGCCCCCCTCCTCAACAAATGCCCAGTGTTTCACCCTTCCCTGCCTAGAACTGGGGAGCAGTTATTGCTCAGACCTGCCCTCAGCTCCCTCAGTATAAAACCTTCTCCAGTGTAGAAAGTCAGCAGTTCTCAACCTGTGGGTCTCCACCCCTTTGGAGGTTAAACAGCCCTTTCAAAGGGATCACAGACCAGTTATCCCTCATACCAGATTTCATTTTACACTTATGATTTGTGGATACAATTTACATTACAATATATAACAGTAGCAAAATTACGGTTATGCAGTAGCAACAAAAATAATTTTATGGTTGGGGGTCACCAAAGCATGAAGAACTGTATTAAAGGGTCGAAGCATTAGGAAGGTTGAGGACCACTGCCCTAGGTGATCTCATACCTGGAAGCAGTGCTCCGCCCCCTGCGGGATCACTGCAGAACTGTTGATGCTTAGCCTGGAGAGGCAGTCAAGCTGGTGAAAGTGTGGCACCCTCTGGTGTGAAGGTTTCTCTCTGCAACCAGAAATAATCCTTTCTGATGCTGACCCCAGTGCTGAAAGGGGACGTGAAGCAAGTGTGGACTCCACATGAATAATTTATTCTCTATGGCTTTCTCTGTGAAACTGGTTGGGGAAAGGGGTCTAGCTCCTTCTTTAAGGTGGATTCTTAGGTTGGAATTAAGCTGAACGAGCTCTGCCATCCTCGACAGTCTTAGCATCACCTAGATCTCTCCTGAATGAACAGGTCTCCCGTGAGCACATTGTCTACTCATCATCACCATGGAGCTGTAGACAAAGAATCAATGAGTCTCACTGGCTCCCCCCAGCGTCCAGAATGCAGTTCCCACTTGGGACACGCTCTAAACAGCACTGAGATAGAACAAGTGTGTTCTATCTCACACTAACCCCAGAACTGCCCAGGTCTCAAGCCTCAAACCTTTGGATTTTCAAGATGGAGGAAGCCCAGAGTCACTGAGTTCCAAATCCTCTAAAGATGGAAATTTTCATCCTAACAACCCACGAAATGCTCTTGCCTGGTCTTTTGAGAGGTTCTTGTTGCTTTCCTGGAAGAGCAGGGCTGCCTGAGAACACCCAATCCATTTGCAGGAAGTGTGTCTTGTGACCTGTTTCCTCCTGCTACGGAGCCCCCAAGTTGACCTTCCTATGACTTGACTTCCACATGCACCCACTCCCAAGTTAAACAGAATAAGAGCATCCGCATATCACTGCTTTATCTAGGAAGTTATCATCCCAGCTCCGCCTCATCTTTTCTTCTCCATCGAAATATCTCAGGTAACCTCAAAAATCCTCTCAGAGCATGACCTCTGACCTATCACCACCAGGTCACGATCATATCTCTCTCTCTCTCTCTCTCTCTCTCTCTCTCTCTCTCTCTCTCTGTAGGTCAGAGGTTGGTGTTAAGAGTTTTCTCAGTCACTTTCCCCCTTATATTTTTGAGACAAGCTCTCTCACTGAACCTGGAGCTTACTGATTCAGCTAAACTGGCTGCCCAGAAAGCTCCAGGGACCTCGGATCTCTGACTCCCCAGTGCTGGTATTGTAGACATGGGCGGGGTGCAATGCCCAGCTTTTCATGTGGGTTCTGAGTATGCTATTTGTTCAGTGAGCACTTTACCTACTGAGCCATCTCCTTGCCTCTCTATTGAACATTTTCCATTTTGCAAACATCTCCTGTGAAAGAAACACCCAGAATAAATGTCACACTGTGATCCCAGTTCCACAGAACTCTGTGACACGCTCGCCCTCGATCTATATACAGTGTAACTTCACTAACATGACCCAGAATTATATATGCCTCATACCCTGCAATCAACTTTTCATACAGCTTTTTAGAAAGACTGGATTGAAGAGAGGTTCTTATAAGTTATTAAAGGACCATATCCTCCCAACTCCCTCATTAATAATAGAATTATTTAAGAGACCAGGGCCTCAGCAAAGATTATGAATGACAGGCTTACATGATTAAACCATAAGATGATTGACCCCCAAGGTGAGAGTCTTGTTGAGACGCTAACGACCATCTTCACATTCTCCTTTCGAATACAGCCCGGAATGCAGAAGGGTTCTCACATGAAACTGTGCCTGCCAGAGTCTCCCCAACTCTGGACTTTTTTTTTTCTGTCTCAGTTTGCCAGATTCTCCTAAGGTGAAGTCTTCTTGCAGCCTGTTGGAAACTCTCTGGTGGTTTTCTTTTGTGTCTCTGACAGGTCAGCTGAAAGATGCCATCAGCCAGCGGCACCTACAGCAAGTAGCTCTTGGTGAGTATGCAGCACAGCCCTTGGGATGAAGGCATTATGCGCTGCACAGTCCTTGGGGTGAGGGGGGGTGCACTGCAGAGCCTTTGGGATGAAGGTAGGAGTGGCCCAAGCCAATCCAGCTAAACAACGAGCCCTCAGCACCCTGAAAGTTGAAGGAAGCCAAGGGTTGGGGTCTGTGTACCTTCTCTGAGCAAACCAGTGCCCCAGCCTGTGTGCTTGCACCCGGATGTTGGCAACAACCCTTCCAGCTACTTCCTTATCTCCCCCTCCCCCAGCTTTCCTGTCCCATTGCAACCTGAACTCTGCTCCCCAGAAGTGATATTCTGAGCCTTCTGGGGCAGGACTGATCTATCCTACACAGCAACCTGTGGTTTAAAAAAAAAAAAAAAAAAAATCAGTGGCCCACCCATCAGTGTCTCTGGTCTTATGAACACTGGCTCTTTTCTTCATCACCACATTTGCAAGAGGTCAAAGCATCATCCAGTTGGAGGAGATTCAGTGGCTTGCCTGTGGTCATGGGGCTAGTGCTTGCTGGAACGAGACAATGACCCCAGGTCTCTCTGAACATTCCTCTGATTCCCAGCCTACAACAATGGTTGACTCACTTCAGTGCATTGATAATGTCAACACTAAACCCACATGGTCATATCCCAAGGGACCCCCTGCACCTTCAGTGGCATACAGATGCCGGAAGTGTCTGTTTTGATTTGGGACTCAATGAAATTGCCTGGAGAAGAGTGACATTCTCCAGAAGGCTGGTGAAACAGATCTCTGGAAAAGCCACCTCTCTTTCCAGCTGGCAAGGACTCAACCACTTATATTACAAACAAGGGGCTCCCCCTGTGATAGCCTGGGTCCTGTAGTGCCTCACAATTAAAGAAACCCATGACCCCAGTACCCTGTGCTCACCCTGGGCATGTCACTAGACTGGAGCCATTCCGCCTGTCCCTCACACGGGGGTCTTCTCTAGCCTTCATAGTGTTGACTCATTAGAGATGACACCAAAGTAGAAATGCCACTCATTCAAGAGGTGGTTTTTACCCTGGCCCCGGAAAAGCATGCCCAAACTTTTTGGGCATGGTCTGGCAGACAAGAGCTGCTCTGTCCTCTGTGCTCCCCAGCCCATAACCTCCCTGGTCTGGTCCTCCCTACTAGGACAAGCACCTTCTGGGCCTTCCTGAATGTTCTCAGAAATCCTGTGCCTTAATTCCTCTGCCTGCCTCCCTGGGCTTTCCACACTACACAGGTGTCAAGGTCAGCAGGGCCAGCTGTGCCTGAAGCGACCATCAAACTTCAGATGAAAAGCACTCAGGCTAGAAGTCTAATTAAGAGCTTCAGAAAGACCTGTTTACTTTAAAACCATCTTAGCCTAATTAGAGACAAGGTGTTAGTAGTTCCCAGCTTTAGGGACCTGACTCCTGGTTGCTGGTCAGGTGCTTTAGGAGACTGTCTAAATCTGTGACCCCAGTACAGGAAGGTAAAAAGTGTTCCCGGTACGTCAGCATGGTCTGCCATCTGCTGTCACATCCTGTCATTTGGGCTTCTAGTATTAGAGTTAGAGGTGACCGGATGGCTGATGCTTGCTTCTCCGTCTGTAGTTTGTCCTCCCTCCATCTCTTCTCTTTGCCTCACCCCTCACTTTTAGGCACGTAGCATCAGTAGTTCTGTATGTTCATAGGTTTCCGTGGAGCACGGTTGTGTGACTGGTTGGGAGCACCCTGGGAACTAAGCAGGAAAGGTTGGCCCAGACATCCTACATAAGAACACATCTCTATATGGAAAAGCAGATGAGTGTCCAAGGAAATTCATACAAAAAACAACCCCATGTCCCAAAGAAAATCGATGTAGTGGCGATATAAGAGGTGATGTTTGAAAGATACCATTGCCTTGGTGAAGGAAAGCCATACCCGGGGGTGTCCTGGAGCTGGCTCACTCCATGTCACAAGAACTGACTGGGGACACGTCAAGAAGATAGAATGCGGTTCCTCAATGCAGCTGATGTTGAGAACCAAATAATGTAAATTGAGAGTTGTGTTAGATTTTAAAGCGAAAGCAACAAACACATTTCACTCTTCGCGAATTATTAGCTGTGCTTTTGAAGTTATCTGCAGCTACGGTGCCTCTATGGGGGTGGATGGGGTCTGCACAGTGCATGTTGCTCTGTGTCTCCTCAAGTCCAAGTTTATTGGCACCACGCAATAGCTCAGAGTCAGCTATGATGCAAGAATTACATCAAAGGGATAGGTAAATCTTCTAACCATGGGCTTTGGGGCCTTTTGCTAGCCCAGCACTGACATATTGACAGTACATATTGACACTCCATGAGGCCGGCTTCATGTGTAGGTGTGTTCACACGTGCATGCTCACGGTTTTCTCTTCCATCTTCTGGCTCTCTTTTTCTACCACATGCCCAGAGTATATCCAGGAACTCAAACTTCCTCACAGCCTTGGTCCTTTAGAAAATCAGTGGACAAGGAAACTCGTGAAGACTTTGGCATGAGGCACAAACAGCACCCAGCCCCGTGAGCTCCCTGGATGTGGCAGCCCGAGAAATCCACGGTGGTCTTAAAGAGTCATGTCAATGGCCACTAGAAAGAACACCTACAACAGATATGACAGATGGGCTTAGAGGAGTACTAGGGCCTACACACTGGCTTGGGACTCAACACCATGGTGTTACATTAGCACAGGCATTACGTGGAGAGTTGAGAGGGTGGGTACAACTGATTGTCCTTGCTACCTGGAATGATACAGTGGTCAATAGATCAGTTGAGGCAACCATCCAGTGTCTTTGAGGAGTTTCACAGCATGTTTCTCTGTATTTTCTTATTTAATACCCACAAATCCCCCAAGAGGTAACTATTTCTTCTCTAGCCTTCATATCACCAGCTCATCAGAAGCAATGAGGTGGGACAACCAGCCAACCCAGGGTCAATTTTTACCTGGGGCCTGGGAAACAATGCCCTATGTTCAGGCAAGGCTGCTCTGTCCTCTCTGTTCCCCAGCCCTGAACCTCACAGAGCTGGTCTGCCCTGCTGATCCTCACATTACAGCTAAGACCCAAAGTGGTTATAGATGCAAAAACCAGATAGCCTGGTTGATTCAGGCTGGGCCAGCTGCCATTTTGTACTATCCTGACATCCTGGTGTCCGTTTAGGGGCACAGAGCTATAAGGCCTGCCCTCCGAGAGTCTCTAGTCTAACCAGCAAGAAAGGACCAATACTAAGAAGAGGTCAGCTTTGAATTTTCAGGACCAGTGTCCTTTTCCCTTCCATACACAAAGCTAGCTCAGCCTCGACCCCTTCAGGAAGATTCCCCTGGCCTCTTCTCCCAGGTCTCGTTTTTCCTCAGTCTTGTGTGTCTCTAAGCTCACCAGCCTCATTTTATAATGACTAATAATTTCCAAGCTATTTCCGCTTGAAAACGTGCGCTTCTTGAAAACTGGGTGCACAGGAATTCAGGTTCATGTCCCCAGCAGCTGACATAAGCAGAAAACAGGCCAAATCAGTGGGCCAACGAATGTTTCCCCAGACAGCTTCCAGACCCACACATCTCGAAAAAGTACAATGAGACATTTGAAACATAAAATAAAATAAGTCCATTTAAAAGAAGTGGACGGGGTAAGTGCTTGCGGACCCCACAGCTGAGCAAATTACATACATAGGCAATAAATTCGGCTCTCTCTTGTCTAGCTACAGAAGAAAAAGAAGCACCCAGAATTCCTGAGTTTCCATTTTCTGACAGCAGGGAGCATACTAACTAATTTATCTGCAGAAATAGCATTTCTCTCTGAAACTAAACACAAGGTAAAATTTATCGTGTGGATCCTCATGTAAAGGACACCAAGTGACACTGAGTGATGTCTTCAGCTGCAGTTTTACAAAAGACATCCCAGTGTTGTTCAACCAGATGATTCCTGTATCGACCCTCCATAAAAGCGAGAGGTCTGACATTAAAGCATAACTCACAGGAAGTGTTTATGTGAGCAGCCAGGGTAATAGGATCCAGGGACCCTGCTTTCTGACAGCCACAGGGAGGGGGCGATAGTAGGAGAGTCTTCCACCGGTAATGTGCCCGCCGAGGCCCCACCTCTCCTCTGGAGCATGTGTCTCTCCCAGCAGTATTCTATCAAGGTCTAGGTCACATTCCGATCACGATCGAAATTCTAACAAGAGCTACAATTAGAACTTTAAAAACGCCAGAGCCCAGTGAGTCTCTTAGGGAGGGAGGGAGGCAGCCAATCAGAGGGGATCACTAGCCCTGGCATGTTCCCTTGACCCAACCCTGTGAAGGCAACTGTCTGCCGATGCTGTGGAGTTGATTTATCCACTGTTTATTTTGTATTTATTGGTGAGGAGTAGACCCAAAGACACCACTGGCAGGTTCTAAAGACATCTGGGATCCCCCAAAACCTACTCCTCCAGGTCCTTTCCCCTCTGCCCCACCCCTATCTTGCCAGCCTCAGTAACATGAGGAGCTCTTGGTGGGCTCTTGAAAGTGACTTCCCAGCACCTTCAGAGGGCCTTAGGACATCAAAAGGCCTCACTGGCCTGGGCCCTACCTTACTGCCTTCCCTCAGCTCATCCTTCAAGAGCTCTGCTCCCTTAAGAAACTCCCACAGCGACCTCTTGTGGTTCCTGTTCTTCCGTAGACAGCAGATGCTTTTGCTTGCCCCATTTGATTAAAATCATCAGGGTACCACAGATTTGAAAAGAAGCTCAGAGACAAACCAAGCCCAGATACTCCCCAGGTTTCACTGGGTGCTCAGTGTGGTTGAGGGTGTGAGACCAGTAGCTCATAGACATGGAGAAAACCCACTGCTAGAGATGAAGATGAAGGCCTTCCCAGCAGTGAACTCTGAGAGACCAAGGTAGTAAGTGTTTCCCCAGGACCACTAGTGGCAGTGGGTAGGTTCAGCATGCAAGCAACAGGGTCCCATGATGGGCCCCAAGACCAGTTGAGACAGAACAACTGGCCTACTTGCTGTTAAGTTTGTGTCTGTGGGAAGTTCCACAGATTTTACACAACTTCTGCCCGTGGCTTTATTGAAAACTCTCAAGTTAGACAGTTCACACTGCCCTTTCCTGAGTTGTCTCTACTCTGCGCATACCTCTATGAAGTGACCGCCTCTCCCCTACCATTACACAGAGCATCTTTGTGCTAATTTTGCTGATACTGTGATATTCAGTGCATCTTGGGAAGAGGAGGGTTTATCTCACCTTATAGATCACAGTCCACAATCAAGGGAAGCCAAGACAGGAGCTCAAACTAGGAACCTAAAGGTAGAAACTGAAGCAGACACCATGAAGGAACTTTGCCTCCTGGCTTGCTCCTTATGACGTGTTCAACCTGCTTCTTAAACAACCCCAAACCACCTGGCACCTTCCATGTGTGCTGAATGTCCCTACCTCAATCAACAATCAAGAAAGTGTCCCACAGATTTGCTCACAGAAAAATCTAAAAGGCCCTTCTTCTCAGATGGTTCTAGCTTGTGTTAAGATGAGAAAAAAATATTTCTTCAACAGCACTGGGTCCCCATAGCATCTGCTGATCCACCAGTGAGATCTATAGCATTACGGTTTTGCCTTACAAATGTGCCAGGCAGCTAAGGGGCTCTGGGCCTGGATTCCAATATCTGTAAATGAGATGTTTGTACAAATTAATAGCCCAGTACCCAGCACAGCCCCTGAGACTTAGCTGCATTTACTGATGGCTCATGGCATGAACTAATGATCTCTCGCTCTTTCCAGCCCTCGAGCAACAGAGCATAGCCTCTATGACTGCGTTGGCTTTGGGATGCATGCCACTATAGTGTGGACACACGTGAGGGCTTAGATCAATTACAGAACATCTGTCCTCTCAGAAACAAGTGGTAGAGGTGTCAATTCCTTGGAATTTCAAAGAATCTAAAAAAAAAAAAAAAAAAAAGATATGATATCAGATAATATGGCATCTCAGAGGTACCAAAAGTAGTTAGGGAATTCTCTGAGAGCAGCTGCATAGTCTCACCACTTGTGTGGATTCAAACCCACCATTTTGTGTGAGAATAAATGGTGCAGTGCAGTGAGTGAGTGGGATTCCACAGTTGAATTTCCAGGCTCAAGATAAAAGCTGGGAGCACGAAGGCCACAGCTCACTTTCCTACCCACTGTGAAGGCTGTGGCTTCAGTCGCCTGCATTCATCCTTCTCAGGACTGTGGAGAATGAAGACTGTCTGGCCCAACACCAGTCTTGAGCTGCAGTGTCTCTCAAGGGAAAGGGTACTCACGTGCGTGCTGGCCGGGGTCCTCAGGAGAGCAGAGCAAGAGGGTAGAGGCTGATGCGCAGGAACAGGTTAATTATGACAGACTGATTATAAAGGCAGAAGAGTCATGTGATCTGCAGCCCCTCTGCAAGCAGGGGGCTCAGGAAGGCAGGGTGGGATGGTGCCAGTCCAAACCCAAATGCTGAAAGCCAGGGACATCAGTGGTGTGAGTTGTGGCCTAAGTTTTAACATCTGAGAACCAGAAACTCTCATGACTATGGGAAGATGGCAGACGCCCATGTCAAAGCCCAGAGTCCATCTTAGCCTAAAACTAGATGTCTCTACAGCACATCCTCAATGGACTCAGTGATGGCCCGCACTGATGAGGGTGGCTCTTCCTTTCTTAGTCCACTTGGGAACACCTTCACAGAGTCACAAGGAAATGATATTTTACAAACTGTCTGGACATTGCTTAGCCCAATCAAGTCGACACATAAAGCTGACCATGTCACCTCAGGAGCTGAAGGACAAAAAGCATGGCAGACACCTCTGATCTATTAGTCCTGTAACCTTGATCTGTCAGCCGTCCTGAGCATCCCTTTCCTTGTCCTCAGGAAACAGAAAAGTTTGTACCCCATGAGCTGGTCTCCCTTTCAAGTGATGTGTGTGTGTCTGTGATAGGCGTGGACACAGCAGGTGCTCAGCAAATCGCAAAGAACTCTGACAACGGTGGCAGGGGACAAAAGGAACCAAATGTCCAGGCAGCAGGCACAGCCCACTCACCACTGTAGCTCTGAGCCATCAGCACCACTGGCAAGGCTGGAGGCGTTCCCCTCATCTGATGACTGACAGTTATGTTTTCTTGCAGAAACACTAGCGAGCCTCAGGATGGAGTTGCTAGTTGTCAATGCCATCTTTTCTGCTAATCCAGCCCTCATATATGCTCATTTTGATCAATAAGACATTTAATCAAGCATCTAGAAGACAAAACATAAGCCTCTTTACTTCATCTTCTAGCCTAGAACATCTTCTAGCACACCACCACCACCACCACCACCATTTGTGATGGATAAATCCAGGGCTGAGAAAGCCCCGCTGCTGTGTCATGGAGCTGGGAACGCCTTTCTCAACTCCCTCAAAGAGCTGGTGATAAGTTGGGTGCCTGTCCACAGAAAACCAGTATTCTCTGTGCTCATGTGAAGCACAGAGCAAGTTCCAGGCCAGCCAAGGCTACATAGCAGGACCCTGCCTCAAAACCTTTCCTTTAGCTGGTGTTTGGAAAATACTAATGTCTACTCAGGGAGCTATGAGGAAGCTGTTGTGAAAAGCCTGGTCCAGGGAGACACTCAACCCAACACTGTTCTCACAGTGACAGACAAACAAGCCAACCAACTAAACAGACAGTCCTGAGGTCCCCAGTCGGGCAGCAGAGCGACAAGCTCAGACTGGTAGATCCGGCTTAGTGACGTGAGAACTCAGACATGCAGTAGTGACTGGAAGAGAGGGAAGCACCGAGGTGTGTAGACTGTGGAGCAATGGCGTTCCTTTGTGTAACTCTCTGTGTCTCGGTGCTATTTATTGGTGAAGCATAGGGGGTGTTTACATTTCATTGCACGCTTGAAACATGTGTCCGGGTCCATGGTTCCTCAAACATTGATGAAGGACTGTGCAGACTCTTTCCAGGTCAAGAAGTTGCTTTGCGATTCTTTTTAGTTTTGTCTATTTCGTTTGTATGTGCATGCCTGCATGTGTGAATAGGCACACGTATGCTACAGTACATGCCACAGTGCATGTGTAAAGGACAGAAGACAACCTCGGGTGGTGGTCCTCATCCTCCACCTTGTCTGAGAGGAGGTCTCTTGTTTGCTTCTGCACTCACTGGGCTAGCTCATCCCCAAGCTGTCAGGGATTCTCATCTCACCACAGGAGTGTTGGGTTTAAAGATGTGTGCAACCACATCCGGTTTTATGTGGTTCTGGGGACTTGAACTCAGGTCTTCACACTTGCATAACACATGCTTTACCCACTGGAGCAATCCCCTCAGCCCTGCTCCAGCTTGTTTTGTTTGGGGGTTGTTTGTTTGTTGTTGTTGTTGTTGCTTTAGTTAGACCTTTGAGAATTTTGCATGAGGAGTGACAGTAGCACCCTCATCTTCCACTCCTCCAAGATGGGCCCTGCTTCCCTACTCGCCAAGCTCCACATCTTCTTCTGTTTCCCAACCACTCTGGGCTGCCCATAATGCTGTAGTGCGGCCTGTGATGTTTAAGGGGCATCAGACGTTCACAGTGAGAAGCTGAACCTGGAGAGACGGCTGATGGCACGCTTTAGAAGTATGCCGTTGCAGGAGATGTGGAGGAGGGCAGATGGTGGAAGCCACAGAGCCTCCCACCAACTCTGTAATGGGTTATTATGAAATGCGAATGGAAACGACCACATTAAGTGATTTGGAGTTTTGTTTTGTTTTCAAAATAAAGAGGTGGCACAGGGGGTTATTTATGCCTTATTTTGAGCTTTGTTGAAATGGTTTCTGGTAATCCCCCAAGCTCAATGAAAGATTAGACTCCAAGGGTTTAGAAATTACTTTTTTTTTGAATCACCATGATGGCTGCCTTGATAATAAAGTGGGAATCCCAGGCCTATTCAAATTCATCTTAAGTCTCCTCACTATGACTATGTTAGGATCACTTTACTTAAAGGGAAAAGCATAAATGTACCAGATCTCATTTTTGTCTCCTAGCATGTGGTCATTTCTAGTGGGCTTCACGGCTGCCGATAGCATGCCCCGAATGCAGAGGAGTACGAATACCACTATCTTGGTGTTCTCTCTCTCTCTCTCTCTCTGTCTCTCTGTCTCTCTCTCTCTCTCTCTCTCTCTCTCTCTCTCTGTGTGTATGTGTGTGTGTGTGTGTTTCTCTGTGTGTGTATCTGTCTGTCTGTCTCTGGAATGCTTACAGGATGTTTGGCTTCTCCATCTCAAACAGAAACTGAGTGACCACACAATTCAACTGATTATTCATTGTTCATCACAAACACAACCAATTAAATGGTTGGTGGGGCATGCCTTTAATTCCAGCACATAGTAGGCAGAGGTAGGCAGATCTCTGTAAGTTTAAAGCCAGCCTGGTCTACAGAGTGAGTTTTAGGACAGCCAGAGTTTTACAGAGAAACCCAATAAAAAAAAAATAAAAAAAAAACCAAAAAAACAAAAAACAAACAAACAAACAAACAAAAAAACAAATGACAAAAGCAGAAAGAAACAAACAAAATGAATGTTTTATTGCAGTTCTCCAAAGATAAGACTTCACTGTCTTAACCCCAGCCAAGGCCACCGTGCCTGTGGTCACCTTCTCTCACTCTGATTCCCTTCCTTGCTCCACCCATTAAGGCTCCACTGCCACAAGAAGAGGCGTCAGTAGGGAGGCCAATTGACATAGATGTCCCCTGTCTGGCACTGTTGTGACATGTCTGTGACTGGACTCTTCCTCATTTGGGGTCTCTGGAAGTCATCCACCTCAAGTCAAGGACTTGAGGGTATGCTCTTATTTGGACAGCTGTGTACTTCATGTGACCAGGGGTCTAGACAAGAAGTTTATGGTCGTATTCATATTAGGTATTGTGAAGTGAAGTGAATAAAGGTCTATTCATAAAAGTGTAGGTGAGTGTAGAAAAGCCAAAAGGGACGACCCAGCATCCCAGGGGTACAATCAAAGGAGAAAGTATTGTCACCTATAGGACCAGGGCATATGTGAGCAGTGACTGGAACATGGAGACAGGGAAAGATGTGCTTTGGCCATCTGACACCACTGAAGCTTGAGTGTGGCAGTCAAGTGGAGTCCCTGCAGAGACAGCTTCTCAGCTGTCTTGCCTTCTGTCTTCTCCCTCCCCTCTGGTGCCTGCTAATGATCTCCACTGACTGATCCCCAGGCAGGATACCAGGCTAAAGAAGCCCACACCAACCAGTTCCCTGGGGTGAAGGGAGGGGGCAGAAAGAATCAGGCTTGAAAAGCAAGGGAAGAACAGCCATCTCCACAAACCCCGGGAGCTGGGGCTCGCTCCTGGTCCACTTTTCTTGGAGACCTGTTCCATCCAAGGGACCTTATTCAAAATGTTCCCAGTCTTCCGAGTGTGCTAGAGGATCTAGGGGTATACTGAAACTAGTTCACACAGGCTCATTAGAGCCAAATCTATATACATCTAGATTCAGAAACAACACACTGATGACTTGATCCCAGGGCTCACTTCTCGTTTGGGCCCACGTGGACCATGGGGTATATACCAAGCTTCCTGTTGGTCTCTTTCAAGCCCCGCTTGCTGGCTCTGATGGACGAGAACACATCTCCATACACACATCCCCTCCCCCAAGCCCCAATTAAGAAAAAGATGTGGGCTGGAGGAAAATGGACAGTTTTTTGTTTTGTTTTGTTTTGTTTTAATTTTCAACGTGTCTCCCAGGGCTCTGGTCCTTGCCTGAGGTTACATGAGAGTCAAGGGAGCTCAGCCAGTTCTCACCCTCTTGATGATGTGCCAGTTCGGCACTGTGGTCCACCTTGGGGCCCATTTGTGGCTCCTGTGTGTGATAAATGATCACCAAATAAACCAAAGTAACCTTCCTGACTAAGCCAGTCAAGGGATTGGCCCACACTACTTGGCAGTGCCGTTCAGATCTCCATAGAGAGAAGATCTGAGTCACTCTCTCTGGCATAGGGAAGCCACGCTGCCCAAAGACCCGCATGTCCTGACAACAGAGCAGCCATGCTGGCTGGGTCCAGTTAGAAAAGAGGAAACTGGTCTCAAGATATCCAGTTCATACTTATTCCCTTCTGGGAAGCCACTATGACAGCCATGTGGTCACAATAGAGCCATGAAGCTGAGAGGGCAGAGAAGAAGAATTTAAGATTTATTTTTATTGTTTTTAATTATTTGCACGTATGTGTGTCTACGTGAGCTTATGTGTACATGAGTGTAATGTCCAAGGAGGCCAGCAGAGGGCGTCTGGAGACCATTGTGAGGCCAGGACCAAACTCAGGTCATCTGGGAGAGCAGTGTGCTCCAAGCCACAGAACCATCTCTCCTGTGCCTGGAGGAAGGGTTACAAGAGACGCATTGCTTTGAGAGACGGAGCTTAGAGCTGAGGAGTGTGGAGAGAGGATAATGGGTAGATTAGAGAACATGGAAAGATAAGAGTACAGAAAGGTGGACAGATGGGGGTGGGAGAGAGACAGAGGTGACCACAGCACTAAGTGCAAGCAAGTGTGAGGAATGTCGTTCCTGAGTATGGAGTATTCCAAGGACCTCCACCATGTTGTTGATTGACCCTGTGCACACTGTCCCTCTCTGCGGCCCAGCTCCTCCTCTGGGCATAGAAAGAACCCCATGCAAGGCATGTGATTTGGGGCGGCAGCAGCCCAGGGTAGAAGGGGGGCTGTCTTGATTGTGATTTTCCATGAGTTAGGCATGTGTGGTTGTATTAAAGTGTCTCCTTCCTCCGCTCAAGGATCATCTGCTCTCCCTGAGGGGATGACAGACAGTGTGTGCGGGGAATGTGGGCAGGAATGAGTATGTCCCAGGCTTGTGTTCCAGGCTTTCTCACCACAGCAGAAGTCCAGGCATGCTGTGTATTCCACAAAGCCAACACCAAGATAGATAGTGGCGCTGAGGACCCGTCAGTATGATAACTTCAGTTGACAATAAATGTGAGCCATCACACAGGAAATGGTCTAATTGGGAAGCTAGAAGCTTGCTGACCATTGTGGTGATTGAGCCACTGACACCATTAATCTCCATGAGAGAAGATGCTTTGACTCCTCAAACAAGCCGAGGCTCAGTGATCTATGTCTCTACAAGGCAGTTTAGTCCACAGAGACCCAGAGTGGGTGTTGAAAGAATTCACTGGGTAGCTAAGGAAATGCCTAATTGCGCTGATAGCCTGTCTGGTATGGGAGAGCAACTGAGCCTACTGCTTCTCCCATGTTGGGCCCTGGCCAAATGACAGCTAGGTTAGGCCCCACAGTCTATATATACTCTACAGAAGCCCAGAAGGCTCTTCTCAGCCTCTCATCATGGTTGGAACTGTCACTGTTGCCCGCCTGCGTGCTTCTAGTATGATCAAGATAATGTGATAGATTGCTCCCCGGAGTCCTATGGGATGACCTAGATTTTGGCATACTCCTGCTCATAACAGAGGTTAAGTTGTACGTGCCCAGTGGGAGCTCGGCACAGGTTGTTGTATTTTGGTTAGTAAATGGCAGTCCTTACAAGCCAGTACCTGCGTTTTGACCATGCTGCAGATCTGAAAGTCATTCCAGTGAAACACCATCACCTTGACCCACTTAGGGTAAGTCAATACGGACTTCAGTGAGCTGCCTGTGTCTCCCTTCACCGCTGGATCCCTTGCAGAGGAAGAGACCCTGGCTCTGATAAGGTCAAGTCCCCTGTGTGTGTGAACAGGCGGTGTGAAGATTTCCCCTGGGAGATGACACCTGGGAGGTCTAGTTACAGCCATGTGGTGCAAATCATTACACAGATTCTGCCCGGCACCTAATGAAGGCCAACTGCAGGCAGCTCTGGCCTCACAGAGTGTGTTCTTTCCTGCAAAACCCTGAGCTCATTCCCCCTTCGTCACAGTGGCCCTCAAATGCCTGCAGGGCAAGCCGGAGCTGTGAGGACACACTACGTCCCACAAGCAGTCTCCTGTGCAGGTCCTGTAGTCTCTGGAACTTTTGCACAGGCCTTTACAGTGAAGGGTTCAAAGCCTTAGCTGGTTCCTTAACAAGGGGTGGCATCAGGATCTCTGGGGGACATGCTAACAAATCTGAACTCAGCAGGTCTGGACCTGGGCCCAGCTGCTGCTGTGCTTTGACAAGCTCCATAAGTGATTTCAATGAGCGCCTCAGTCAAGAGCCACCGAACCAGAGAAATGAGATTTCGTACAGTTCAGGCATCAGATAACTGTGTAGAGTGTGGAGCGGAGGATCTCAGAGAAGCAGAAGTGGGGGCTGGAGACCTCCCCAGTAGAACAAGCTCAGGCAGAAAGGCCCCCTTCTTGCTGGCCTCCCCAGCAATGAGGGGACTGAGTGCCCTACCCTCCAGCTTCCTGATTTGAAGAATGCTACTCAGCTGACCGGAGCTTCCTTCTTGTTTGACACCCAGATAGACATCCTCCAGGGTGAAACTAAAGTCTTTCTTCTTGCTTTTCTGTGTTCCTTTGGAGCCTGCTGTTCAGCGTAGTGGCCTCACAGGTCACTCAGGACCAGCGCCTCCTGTACTCTGTTCCACATAGAATCTCATCATTGAAAGGATGGCTCCCCCTGTGCCTCCTGTCAGGTGACTGCCCATTCTGCCTATGGCCAGGGTCCCAGTGGAAACAAAGGCCTGCAAACCCAAGCTCCCTTTCTCTTCCCCCTCTGTCCTTGCTGTCTGTTTTCACTTGTCTCCTCTTCACAGGGGCTGGCTCCTGTCTCCTGGTGGGTCACAATGCAGTCTACAAAACAAACATCACCTTTGGCCTCCAGTAGCTTGTGTCTCAAGGATGCTGTGCCTTTATCCCAGCTGCTGGAGGTCCCTTGCCCCAGCCCTCTTTCCCAGACCCTTTCAACAAGCTTAGAGAATCCTGGCACCACCACCCCACATCAGAGGCTCTTCACTGCAGTCTCAGATCGGCTACAAAAGACTAGATCAGGGGACTCCCCATCCCCACCCCCACCCCTGCTATCCCCTCAGCTTCTCACAGCCTCAATACCAGAGTCCTTACCATGGCCTACAGAGGTCAAACACACTCTGCCTCGGTTTCCTCACAGACCTCAACTCCTAATTTCTTTGCCAACTCCTGCAGAGGCACAGGCCTTCTCTTCACAGGCTCCCCATAGGCACCAAGCAGGCTCGCGGCCTGAGACCTTCACATGCTTCTCTGTCGCCTAATTTCTGCAAGTCTCTGCCCTATTGCCCCTCCTCCAAAAGGCCACTCACGACACTCTCAGCTTTTGTCCAGCTTGGTTTTCCAGCTATTGTACTATAGTGCAGACCTAACTTTTTTGTTGTTGACTGAGGTTCATCTTTGTCTCTAGAATTAATCCTTCTGGAATAGGGTGGGCCAACAGTCACCACTAAATACACATCTCTTAAGGGGCTAGGAGAGGGCTTCACAGGTAACATTTTCTGGGCAAGTCTGACAACCTGAGAGAACCAATTCTACGTAGTTGTCCTCTGATCTCTGCATGCACACTGACATAGGTGTGAGCATGCGCGCGCGCGCGCGCACACACACACACACACACACACACAGCGTTGCACACCACCCGTAGCTCTGTTGATCTTTAGCTCACACAGCAGAACAGCAGAGCCCACTGTGGTGGTAGGGATGGATGAGGCACACACATTGACATGGACCACAACTACACCAGCCGTAGCCGACCTAACCTTCTATTCTTGTGCCAGACACATTGAGAGTGATCCCTCTGCCCATGGCTTCTGGGCATTCCCCACTTCTGCAGCGTGTCCACAGAAACCAGCACACTGCATAACATAAGGCAGGAGCCTCCCTCCTGCCAAAGGGCCATGAATATATGTTGGGACTCAGTCCCCTTCAGCTTTCCCTCTCAGTCCTTGATGCTGCCTCCAAACTAAGAACGAAGCCGGAACCCTTCCTCTGCCCTCCTCCTGCAGTCTCTTTGCTGGTCCGTACCCCAGCCATCACCCAGGCAGTCACTGAATCCCTTGTGTGCCCTTGCTGCAGGGTCAACGGTGTTGAACCAGGGAGGATGAGACAGAGTTCTGTGTCCGCAGACTGCAAGGCAGATGGGGTGTCTCTGGAGCTCGAGGGAACGAAGTGTCCTGAGCATTTAAAAGGCCCGCTGTCACTTGGCATGAAATGCCTCTTTCTGCGGCTCACATCTGCTGTTTTTCAGAGAGAGGGACATCAAATAAACATGGAATCCAGTGTGTCCTGTCCTCAGCCTCTAAACAAAGCTCCAGGGAAAGAAGCAGAAAACAAGGGCCGCATGTGCCACCTCTGAGGCTCCCTGTGCCTGTGACTTGGAGGTCATGGAGAATTGTGGGTAATGAGGACTGGAACATGAAATGTTCCCACAGGATGCCACTGTCATCTTCAGCTGAGATGATATACCTGCCTGCTCACCTAGCGCAAGAGGGGGAAATTGGTTCTACAGAGATAAAAGGCGGACTGGTGACCACTTAGCACACGTGTCCATGCGTCACTGAGCAGTAAGGAGGGAGAGAAGAGAGGGATGACCTGGCAGATGGAGGAGTCTCTGCAGGCCAGACACCAGACGCCCGATAAGCCAGAAGTGCTGTGGCTGGGATCAAGGGACAACCTGCTGAAACAGGTTACACGGGGGCAGCCACTTGTAAAAAACATGAAAGGCTTTCGACCAATCACAAGCTGAACAGAGGGCTGTGTGTACCAGGATGGTGAGCTGGTATAAACACGTGGCCAGCCAGATGCACACTTCAGCCTTGCCCCTTCCCAGCCATGTGACCTGCATTATTTATGGACAGGAAGTCCGTGATGGGGAGGTGGTAGTGCAGCCCTTGCATGGCTAGTCTGAGGTCTTCATGGTGCATAGAGGACCTCATATGTGCCTAATGGACTGGGCCAAACATGCCGTACTGAGAGAGGGCATTCGATAAACGGTCAGCATTTGTAACTCGCTTGCTACAGGAACATAGACTGGGAATTATCTGGGGTTTCTGAAGGGTGGTTTTGTTTGAACCAGGGTCTCCTTCTATATCCCCGGCCGGACTGAGCTTCAATACGTAGCCCAAGATGGTGTCAGACTTTTAATCCTTCTGCCTCAGCCTCCAAGTGATGGCATTACAAGGGTGTGACACTATGCCCAACTGAATACACATACACACTGTGTGGCTTGTGTGGGTATGAATGTGGGCAGGTGAATGCCATGACACACACATGGACACGGACGTTGGTAGCAAACTTGTGTGAGACAAGGTCCCTCTGTTTGTTGTTTGCCACTCTGGATGCCCAGCTAGCTGGACGCTGAGTCTCAGGCGCTCTCCTGTCCTTACCGCCCCCTAGACACTGGGTCTGCAGATGCACGCCACTGCGCCCAGCTTTCCTCGGGTTCAGGGGATTCAAACACGGGTCCTCATGCTTTCATGGCACGTGCTTTACCCACCGAGCTATTTCCCCGGCCTGAAATTACATATTTAAAAGCTGGAAAGAGCCCTTTTGCACCCCAAGCCTCTCACCCCAGATACAGTATGATACCAGGTATCGATCTGCCTTTTATATGAGATTAGACAATAACAAGGTCGCTGAACCCCACACGCAAGGAACTGGGCAAGTCAACCTTCAAATGAGACTCCAGACATTTGTCGTGTGGTGGTGTTGAATATTTAAAGGACCCTCAAAATAGAAAAAGACATTCTGTGCTGCTCCAAAGAGCCTATGTGGCAATGAAAGGGGGTATTAGTGGGGACAGTCTCTGCTCAAAGTTGGTGGAAATAGCTGTGACCCATGAAGCGTGTTCTCTACAGCACTGAGCTGCGGCCACAGCAAGTCTGTGAACAGAAAGCAAATGATCATCCCTCAGAAATACTGGAGTTGGTGGGGTGGCTCAGTGGGTGAAGCATTTGATCCCTGGAACCCCGGGTGAAAGGAGAGACTAGACCCTGTAAAGTTGTTCCCCACCTCTATATGCATGTCGTGACACATATGTACTTCCCACACACATGATAATGAATAAAAACCAAAATGTTCTACCAGGAGTTTTGAATCCAGCACCCTGGCCACCAAATAATGGGGATTTGCACCCAGGATCTGGAAGTTAGTCAAGGGCTTGGCAAATTAACCTCCTTAAGTCTCATCAGGAATGCAGGAGTGCCACCTACCTCAAATACTTATAATCAGGGTTAGGTCTGTTCTAGTTCAGAAAGCGCGTGGGCTGGGGGAGGTGGTAGGGAAGCCTTCATTCTGGGGGGAGGGTGGCCGAGTGCGGGTATGTGCTGGGGGGTGGGAGGGGTGGGGAGCAGGAGAGGATATGGGGCATGGGGTCATGAGGTTGGGAAATTAGCAGAAGAGCAAGAAGAGAGCTCTGGGCCCCTCCCCCCAGCCTACAGCCGGGTACCCACACAGAGGGCTCAGCATCCAGGCCAGGTCACAGCCACCAGCCAGTCACACTGAAGCGCTCAGGCCTCCCTCAGGCATCGTTACCATTAGGTCTGCCTCCAGTGACAGATAACAGCGCTGGAAGGAACACAGGAGGAGGATGGTTCTGAAGCCAAGCCAAGGACGCCACCCAGAGGCCCACAAAAGAACCCCCAGGACCCTTTTTGTCTTTGGATGCCCTTGACCTCTGCCATCGGCCCCTTCCCATTTTATCTTTCTAAGTTTCTTTGTTGCTATAACTTCCTGGAATCTTACTCCTCCAGGAATCTCGGAGAACATGGTCCCACCTTCCACATCTGACCCCCAGGAGGAGAAACTGCGAGCACAGCTGGAGGAGGAAAAGAGCAAGTGAGTCACCAGCTGTTTGTTTGTTTGTTTGTTTGTTTGTTGCCACCTGAATTCTGAAGCCAGCCTCCTTGGGCTTCAGGACTGCAGCTTCTCCTTAGGAAAGGTGTCCGGCCTGCAACCTTAAACTGCAGTTGAGGGTAGGAATAGCCTTAAGCAAGGCCTACGCCTGGAAGGGAGGATGCAGGATGAGGACAATGCCCTCTTGAGCAGTGGTTCTCAACCTGGCAGTCGAGACCCCCACAAGAGTCGCCTATCAAATTTCCTGTATATCAGACATTTACCTTTCATATTAGATATTTATGACCCACAACAGCAGCAATGAAACCTGTTCTCCTGAACAGCACCGAGCTGCAGCCACAGCAAGTCTGTGAACAGAAAGCAAACGTTCATCTGCCAGAAATGCCGGAGTTGGTGGGGCGCTGCAGTGGGGGAAGCGTTTGATACACAGGCCTCAGTTTGAAGTAGCATGAAGTAATTTTATAGTTTGGGGTTATCACAACGTGAGGAACTGTATTAAAGGGGCCCAGGGTTAGGAACCAAGAAGCATGCCTATGGTGGGCTTCACGCCACAGCTTTTCCAAAGTTTAACCTGGGTCTTAAAAACCTCAGATCTTCACCCAGCTCTCAAGAGGCCCAAAGTGATTTTACCTGCGGGGTGAGGAGACATAGGCTTCCCGGATCAGGCAGCATGGCTCATTCATTCCTTCATCCTCCGTGCCAAGGCTGGGATCCGGAGGTCTAACCAAGTCACTTTCCTGCCTCACGTTACTGGTGGCATCACTGCAACATCCCCAACACACACACACACACACACACACACACACACA
>CM052709.1:31848663-31930378 GCA_028551405.1 Uromys caudimaculatus
ACACACACACACACAGACATTCACTCATAGACACACACAGACACACACACACACACACACACACACACACACACACACACACACTAGCACCCAGCGCCCACTCCCTCACAGCTTCACAGCAAACGCCTTGCCTACACCCGTGTGCTGTCTGCCGGCGCCACTGGCGGCTTCCTTAGTTGTCCATCTGCCCTCGCTGTATCAGTTCCTTCCCTCATGGCTGTGAAAAGCAACCGCAAACACAGCTCAAGGAAAGAGTTTATTTCTGCTCTCGGTCTAAGGGTGCCGTTCATCGGGGCGTGGCAGGCCTGGCAGGAGCACCAGGCCACACACTCTAGTCAGAGAGCAAAGATGGATGCTCTGCTTGTCCAGTCTTTTAGTCTGTTCAGAGTTCAAACCCTTGAGCTGGTGCTGCCCAGTTCAGGGTCCATCAGCTGTGCTCAGTTTACGCTCTCTGAAAACAGCCTCCTGGGAACGTGCAGAGGTGCGTCTCCTAGGTGACTCAGAATATAGCCATGCTGGCACTGAAGGTCAACTGTCATGCTGCTCCTTAGTACATGTTCAATGAAAATGAGTTCTTATTCTTGGAGAAGTTCCCCCTCTGTGCCTAGTGAGCAAAAAATGATCCTCTCTGATCTCTCTGGTGGGCTTAACACCTAGTGCCATGTTCTAGCCTTGGCAGACCCCTCTTGTGTCCCCCTTCCTAGCACCAGGGCAGCTCTGCCAGGCTGCTGAGGATCCTCTTCACTTACAGCCTCCCCCACCCCCGCTGTCCAGGTGACTTCTAGGCATCAGCTCACTGCTGCTTCTCATGCCACCGCAGGTACAAGACTACATTTATGCGCCTGAAAGCCCTCAAGGTGGAGATTGAGCACCTGCAGCTGCTCATGGACAAAGCCAAGGTCAAGCTACAGAAAGAGTTCGAAGCCTGGTGGGCAGAGGAGGCCACCAACCTGCAGGTGTGCTGTGGGGAACAGAGACGGTTCATGTGTGGGCTGACCTATACAAGCCTGGGTTTCTTGGGAGACAATGGGGTGGCGGGGTGAGGGTTTCAAGCTTCGGACCTGTTGGCACTGGCCCCAGCTCATGAAGCAAGTGCTCCCCTGAGCGATTGGAACACAAGGAGGTCAGTGTCTTCCCAGCTCCAGGGCCTCTGATAGCCTGATCAATGAGAGATGACTCAAAAAAACCAAAAAAGATTGTATCTCTGTTGCTTAACCTAAGATACTTGGGAGACTTCATTTGACATCCCCCCTCTCTCACCCTTCCTTTGCCGTTCCTCCCTCTGCTTCTCTTCCTACCTTCCTTTCTTATTTTCTTTCTTTCTTTGAGGCAAGGTCTCTCCATGTAGACCTGGCCGGCCTCGAACTCAGAGATCCGCCTGCCTCTGCCTTCTGAGTCCTTGGATTATGGCAGGTGCCACCAGACCTGGTTGTTCTTTCTCTCATTAGATACACACACACATACACACACACACACACACACACACACACACACACACACACACACGCACACACACACACACACACACAATTTCTAGAAGTTTTAGAAAATATGAAGAAGAAAGTAGAAATCCCGAACAAAGTCGGCTTGTGCTATCTCTGCATGCTTTTTCTGCATACATACCACCATGGGGTTTTTAACATTTTGATGAAGTATGCATGTGTATTGTGAGGGAAGAGGTATTGGTTGGTTTATGGCTTGTATAATACCAGGACTCAAGCCTAGAATCTCAAGCATACTAGGTGAGCGTCCTACCACAGAGCTACATCTTGTTGGTCTTCAAGTACTGTGGTTGGACTTGTGTTTTTGAAGTTTTTAGAATCATATCACAATTCTATAATGTCATTTCCAACTGTCACAGTTCCATCCTGTAAATATACTTTAGACAATTTAGTCGATCTGTTCTTGAATATTTAGATAGCTTCTGGTTCTTCACAGTAGACGTATCTGTAGATGGTTTTTGCATATTTCCCAGACAAATCTCTACAAAGTCTCTCTGATGCTGCGAAGGCTAAAATAACCTGCTAAGAAGCAGCAGTAAAAACCCTAGCTTTCTGTTTGCCCCCATACAACCCCTTGGGTACGGTAAGATGGAAGTGGGGAGGTCACAGGGTCACATTACCCTTGGAGAGCCCCCCCCAGCTCACCCTTCACTTTAAGGACAATGAAACTTTGAGACAGAAAGGGTATACCCCCAAGGACACCCAGCCAAGCACTGACGGTGCATTATTTCCGGCCATGGTGTCACACGCCTGCAGACACAGCACTTAGGAGGCAAAGGTAAGAAGATTATGAGTTCAAGACCAGCCTGGGCCACACAAAGACAAGACCTCATCTCAAAAAGAATTTTTTATGTATTACGGAAATCAGTATTATGGTTCCTAAAGAGACAGAAGTTAGAACAACAATATTACCCAGCTATGCCGCTCCTGGATCGGTAGGTGACTGAAAGAATCTAAGCACAGCAGAGAAACAAGGGCACATGCGTTCTCAATAGCCAGTGTAGGTATCCATCCCCAGATGAGAGGCTAAGTGTGGTGTTCCAGTCAGCCAGGAAGAAGAATGAAACCATTGCCTTTGTAGGGAGATGGGTACAGTGGAGACAATTGCATTAGGCTCAATACACTACACTTGGGAAGATAAATACCACGTGTCTCTCATATGTACAACCTGGATTTAAGTCTGTCTGTGGTGCATGTACGTGGCATGCAAGAGGGAGGGGGTGATGTGGAGGAGGACCTTTGATGCCTGGAACCTACATAGTTTGAGGAGAAAGCCAACTCCCTTAAGGTGCACTCTAACACACACACAATAAATTGACATCTCAATTAAAAATCAAATAAATAGTAAGTTCACATACATCACCAGTGCCCATATGATATCTCAATAAAAAAAATCAGTTCATTAAAATTAAATACATGGGAAAATAAAGAAAATTAAATAGACTGAAATACAGCTATCAAAATAATTTTAAAATAAAGCTATGTAATAAAATATGTATATCCTTCTTTGGGAATATTAATTAATAAGATTTGGGTATATGGTTATCAGTGAAGTATTAGAGGCATTTACCATGATTTCAGAGTCATAATGAAGACAGTATTTCAATATTTCTGCGCCAGCTATGATGATAAAATAATATGTTCTGTGGTTGGTAGCTAATTCACAGGGACTGTTGATATCTCTAGGTAGTTGATGTCATCTCTTAATCTCAGGTAGAAGCTAGGGAAAATGAAGATGTAATTGATTTTCATGTATGTCCACAGTGACCCTGGCTTCTGTTGGGACTCTGAATCCAAGACTGTTCCTAGTGGGTTCATCTGGGAGGGAGGCTGCCAGCAGGTGCCCAGCACTGGACAGTAGACGACCCTCTCAAAATACCCAGAGAAGTGCTCAGCCGAGGCTCGCAGAGTCCCATGACTTGTTAGTTATATGGACAGTGGAAGCCAAAGCAGCCAAGCTGGTCAGATCCATGTGTCTCCTGCCATCCAGGATGTTGTCACCGAAACAAAAGAGCCCAGATGGCGAAAACAGAGACGACAGATACCCTGCCTTGGGGGAAGCCAATGCCACACAGCTGTGGGTAGTTTCTTAGCCCATCCTGTAAAAGTCTTTTAGGTGGACTGAGACAGAACTAGGGAGGTGATAGGTGTTCTGTGATGGCTTTCCAGAGAGGCAGGAAGCCAATGGAAACACCTGGCAGCAGCTCCTCGCGGGCTCATTGTGCTTGTGGGTTCTGGGAGGCCCGCGGGGTGTCCTGGGAGGCTGACAGGGTGTTCTGGGAGGGCTGCAGGGTATTCTGGGAGGCTTGCAGGGTGTTCTGTGAGGGTTGCAGGGTATTCTGGGAGACTCCGAATTACCGTAACAGCAGCATTGGTCTCCTGGGCCATTGCAGACATGCAGACATTCCAGAGCCACCATGGCAGAGGTGAACACTCTGGGACCTGCTCCACTACTCCATAAGAGGATCTTAGGAACAAGAGAAGCACACACTCAGGAAGGATCTCTTGAGAGTGGTCAGATGATATTGTACTCACCTCTTTTTTACCTGAAAAAAGTAAATAATATATGCTCCATTTGGAAAACTGGAGGGCACAGAGAATAATCCAGACTTTATTAACAATGTCCCCGTCCACAGACAGTATTTTGATGAAACAAAACTTTGCTCATAATTATGTCTAGATTTAATTTTTTGTCATATACATTGTATATACTTACTTCTATAATGGGTTTTTCCCAATTAAGAATAACAGCAAAGGGCTGGAGAGATGGCTTAGTGGTTAAGAGAACTTCCTACTCTACCAAAGGACCAGAGTTAGGTTCCCAGCACCCAAACTGGGTGACTCACAATTGTGTGTGATTTCCAGCTCCAGGGTGATCCAACATCCTCTCCTGGCCCCCAAATTCACATACATAGAAATAAGAATTTTAAAAAGAAATGAAAATGTGTTTTAAAGAATTACATCAAGGGTTGAGGACTGAGCTCAGTGTTAGAGCCCTTGCCTAACCAGCCTGAAGTCTCCAGTTTCAGCCCAATGCTGGGGGACAGAGGACAAGGTTTACAACGAGAATCATGCCATGGCATTGGACTTAAACTTACAAAATCCCTTCTTGGGCCAACAGGTAAACTCCCCGGCCACGAACCTCCAGGATGCTGTGAAGCTGTTTCCCCAGCAGGACCAGACACAGCTTCTTTCCAAGAAAAGGTCAGGACACAGTCATTGGCCTGTGTCGGGGCACCCAGGAAAGGTCAGGACAGCCTCCTCCTTGAGACTGCAAGGTCTGGGACACTGTATTGCCTTCGCTGTTTAATCAGTTGTAACCCCTCCAGCATGTGTCTTTTAAGCTCTCTTGAATGCTACTCCTTCAGACCCTCACTCTGAAAGCCAAGTCGGTACACCTGCCACCATGGTAACAGGAGAAAAGTTGTCCAGCAGTGTGAGCTCTGGTCCTGCCACCTGAGGAGTAGGAAGGAGCTGGCTAAGCAGGAGGGAGCAGAGCCTGGGAGGGGTATTTGGGCCACCAGGACTCGGGGAGTTGTGACAAGGTTATTAATATCCCTTGTTCTAAAGGAGATTGAGGAGATAAATGGACAAGTTCTGGAGAGCCTCCCACAGGGCTGAACAAGTTACAAACGCCTAGAACATCAGCTCCAGTGGATCTGGTGCCCTCTGGTTCTCTAAATGGTGTAGAGATCCAGTGGGGACTTCGTGTCTCTGCACACCATGGTCTGGTCTCTTACGAATGGTTTAATACAGGTGGCAGAATCTCTCTGCTCTACACCCAGCAGCCATCTACCTCAGACTCAGCCCTTCCAGGCCAGAGCCTGGGACAGTGTGAGTGGCACCTATCTCTGCCATCAAGGGGCCATCACACCTTTGGGTTGAAGATACCAAGATCCCATGTGCAAAGTCTGAAATGAAGCTCTTTTAAAAAGATACCAGAAAGCAGGGAGATGTCCCAGAGGTTAGGAGTAGTTGTGCTTATAGAGGACCCAGGTTCAGTTCCCAGCAAGCACACGGCCGTTCACAACTCTCTATAACTTCAGTTGAGGGAATCTGATGCCCTCTTCTGATCTCCAAGGGCAATGCGCATGCATGCAGTGCACTTACACACATTTGGACAAAGCACTCCTACACAAAATAAAAGTAAATAAATAAATAGTTCTAAAAATTAAAAGAATAAATAAAATGCCAGAGGCAGGCAACAAGGCTCAGTGGATAAGGGCACTGCCACAAACCCTCGTGACAGCCTCAATTTAATCCCCATGACCCACATGGTGGAAGGAGATAATCACCTGCTGTGGGTTGTCCTCTGACCTTCACATGCATGCTGTGGTACACGCGCACACGCATGCGTGCGCACACACACACACACACACACACACACACATCTTTTAGAGGTGTCAGACGGTGCCTGTAGAAGCCTAAGGGAAATGTCACACAAATCCCAGCAAGGGACATTCTACAAAATACCTGGTCAGTACAGCTCAAAAGTGACAAGAATCTGAGAGTCTCGAAGCCCAGCGGAGACAAAGACCAAAGGCAACTTGACAGCTCCTGATAATGTGGAGCCCTGGGTGGTGTGCTGCGGCTGGCCCACAGAAGTAAAACCTCAGAGCTGCCACATGCAGTGTGCGGGCTTGGGTTCAGGGCTGGCTGGGTAAGAGCAGCAACTGGATCAGCTGCTGTGAAAATGGATGGGGGGGGGTACACAGGGACTGTCTGTGCTGCCTTTGCAAGTCTTCTGAAACTGCCATTACAAATCCAGACTCTTGGGGCTGAAGAGATGGCTCAGCCATTAAGAGCACTTGCTGGCCTTGCAGAGGACGTGAGCTTGGTTCCAAGGCCGGACTCAGGCCTTTCACAAATCCACTGATAACTCCAGTTCCAGGGGAAAGGGGGATCCCACACTTCTGGCTTCTGTGGGCACACACGCACATACACATAATTAAAAATTAATATTTTTAATTTAAAAAAATCGTATGTAGAAAAAAAAACCCTTCTGGTTGGCATTCCCCTAGGCCTCCCCAATCATGCCAGGCCTTAGTGCCCACACTTCCCTGACGACGCTTCGGCGAACGGTGCCCACCCTCTCACCACAGAGCTGCTGCTGGGCTGTGTTTTGTTGGGATGCCTGAATGTTTTAAAAATCAGTAAATTCAGAAAAGAAAAACAGCCCATTGAACTTTATTAAAATTTTAAGAGATGCTACTAGGCTGGCGAGATGGCTAGGCAGTTAAAAGTCTTCCTGCTCTGAGCTGCAGACTAAAGCTCAGATCCCAGCGCCCGCCCACTTTGGGCTGCCACAAATACCTGGGACTCTAGTTCCAAAGGATCCAATGCCATCTCCTGACCTCCACAGGCATCCTTAAACAAACGTGCACACACTCATACAAACACACACTCACAAATAAATGAATAATTAATAAAATAGAAGGACTCTTAAGAAGAAGTATGCACAAACCAGAGGAAATTTGCAAAGCATACATCTTACAAGAGACTTCTACCAAAATATACACAGGACACTTTTATGCACAGTGGTAAGAAAAATAGATGACCCAGCCAGTTTTAAAGACAAAACAACAAACTCCAGGGCCACACATCAAGGTCCTGTCTCATTAATTAATTAATTAGTAGGACTGGGCTTGATGGTGCACACCTTTAATCCTAGCACTTGGGAAACAGAGGCAGGAAGATCTGAACTGTGGTATCCCAGAGCGGGGAGCAGCTTAGGAACTGCACACTTCACAGGGTGCCATCCTCCTGCCTGAGTCCCAAGAGGGGATAGACCAGGCAGCTGGCCTCTACAGGAGCCCCTGGTCGCCTCTGTCTCCCTGGTGGTCACATCCCACTGCCCTGCTGCCTGACTCATCTCTCACACTCTGCTATTCGCTCCTGGCCCTCAGCAACGTGGCACCCTGAACATTCCCTGGCGGCTAAAAAAGCTAAACTGGGAGAGCATCACGTGAAAGGGCCGTTGGACAGCCAGTGGTTTATTCCCACAGGTCCACTACTGCTTCTAAACTGCCCTTGACCTGCTGTGAAGGTAGCTCCTGTGGGAGGAAGCCCCTCCTCCCTTCTCCAAGCTTTCCCTTGAAGTCCTGAAATATGGCAGCCATTCTCTCAAGAAGAATGTGCAGAGTCTGCCATCTTGTGGCCGTCTTTGGTCCTGCAGCACCTCACACCAGACCCAGCACAGAGGAGCTCCTGTCTCCTGTTCTCCCTCTAGGGTGCCACAGAGAAACTTTAGACAGCTAGAGAATGAGCATTGGGGGTGTGAGTAGGGGGTTGGGAGCTACCCACTCTGGCTTCCCTTCCTGTCTGTTTGATTCACAGTCCTGAGCCTGTGGAGATGGCCCCAGGGTAAGAGGCCTTGTCATCCTGTCAGGTGGGAGAGCAGACAGTTGGCATCAGGCAACTAGCCAAACTTATATGTGGGAAAGCAAGCCGTGGGCCTAATATCAGGGGCTTGGATAGATGACAGCGGACTTGCTACGCTATCTCACGTGTCTGTCACCCTGGCTCACCTCCCTACCTGAGTGTGGCCAGCTGTAAAATGAAGGTTCTGACCATGTTAAGCCCCTTTCGCTGCTGACACCGATCTTCAGGGGAGCTTCCCAGCATAGAGCAGAGCTCCCATGACCATATGGCAGAGCATATTGCAGGATAGCCTAGAGGAGCAGGGGGAACAAATGACCTTCCTTGCTCCTCCACAAGAGGAATGTGGAAATCCTGCAGCCAGGAATCCTGGGCAAGGAGCACACATGAGGCAGCAATACTGTGGGCTACCGGATGTGAATCCTCCATCCATGAGGTCATCAGATACCATGCAGGGGAGCAGGACAGGCAAGGGATGGCGTGCCTCCTGGACCAGCAGCCAGGAGCCAGTCAGTGGGACAGGAAGGCTGGGAGCACAGTGGAGGCCTCCCGGGAGTGATAGCATCGGGCTCTGCTATTTAGCCCGTCTCTACCTCTGCTCACATCTCTTAAGATGGGGATGATGGCGTTCTCCTCCTCTTTACCACAGAAGGGCTTATGTCTAGATTTTCCCTGCTGTGACAAAACAACTTGATGGAAGAAAGGTTTATCCTGTCCCAAGTTTTCAGAGGTTTCAAACTGAGGTCAGCCAGATCCATTGCTTTGAACTGAGGGAGGCCTCGCATCATAAAGGAGACAGTGTGGGCTCATCTCATGGAAGCACTGGGAAAGCAGAGACAGACAGACAGACAGACAGACAGACAGACAGGGCCTGGAAGCCAAAGCCATGCTCTTCCCATCTCTGCTGGTAACCTACTTCCTCCAACCTGGATCTACCTCCTGATCTTTACCATCTATCAAATGCCATCAAATGCGGAATCCGCCAGAGGATGAGGGCAGATCCCTCAGGATCCAGTCTCTTCCCCAAAGATGGCAGCCACGAACACCAGCACCTCTGGGAGGGGGAGGGGACACTTCCTGTCCAGATCACAACGGGGACTAAATTGAAACAAGATTGAAACATGGAAAAATTTAGGGACACGACAGAGAAGTTCTCACCCCCGAATCTGTTTGATGTGGGCTTGCCTTTCAGCAGAAAGGCAAGGACTCCAGAACAGTTCGCAACCCCTTACTGCCCCTCTCCCCTCCCAACTGTAAGTCTCCTGATGCCTAGGACTCTCATAGAAACAGGGAGAGGACATGTCCTAAATCCCTTGTGCAGCCATAGTGGCTCTGGTATCGCTTTACCAGACTATCATTTCACCCAAGGAATCTCTGGAGCCATCCCATAATCCCATTTCTCAGAGGAGAAAGGAAGGGCAAGGCTAGAGTGATTTCCAAGCAATCTTTTGAGGTATAACTGGAGAGCCACAGCAAGGTTTAAATGGCTACGGCAGTCAGCTGTGCTCCTCCCTTGAGGACCTGGCTCCCACATGTGACACGTCTCACTTTCTGAGGCTCTTCTTTGAGTAGTCCACACCTCTGCTTCTGAGTGCATACTTACTCTCCAGTCATGTGCCTTTCTTGAATGCATCTATGAACCCCCATCTCTGCTTCATAAACTGACTAGTCCTGAAATTCTTTCCTGAGCCGATGCCCGAAAGATCTAACGGAATGCCTCAGACTGCTGAGGGTGAGTCTGGATGTCTGCCCCTGCACTAATGGCCAAGGGGCGTGGCGTCTGCAGAGCCCCGCCAGAGGGCCTGGTTGTAGACCCATAAAGGACAGCTGTCATCTTCATAGTCACCACCTGCTTGTTCATCTTCTTCAGGAGGGCAACGCTTTGCTCCAACAGTGAAAATCACCATGGAGCCACCCAAGTCTTCTCGGGTTGCTGTTACAAAATGTCAGAGTCTGGGTAGCTCCGTGGCCAGTTGGTGGTTGGTTTTTCTGGTACTGGGGAACACCCCAGGATCTTGTGTGTGTCCCATAAGCTTTCCATCACTGTGGTACGTGCCACACACTCATCTGCTTTTCTGTAATTTTTTGGTCACAGTTCTCAAGACTTGGAAGTCAAAAATGGAGCTGGCAGGCTGGATGTCTGGTAAGCGCCCTGCCCCTCCCACAGTGGCAGGGTCAGGAAGCACTCCCGTTTCTTTTGTAAAATTACCAACCCCTATCTTGAGGGTCTTGCATCATCACCTCATCCTGTCCCAAAGACTTTCTCCATCACTTTAGGGGCAGAGTTCAACCTATGGATTCTACAAGGGATGTACTCTTGCTGTGGGCTCCCTTCCGGATGGATAGACACCTCCTTCTTGCTGTGACCTACTCTCCTTCCTCTCACAGGGCACTCTCCCATTATGAGGGCTGCACCCACAAGCTCTCATCTATCTAGTCATTATCTGGTCATCTGTCCACCAAGGCATACCTCCAAATGTCATCACTCTGGCAACTAGGGCTTTCACATAGGAATTTGGAGAGAGCACCCTCAGTTCAGCAAAGCCACTAAATATTAACCCGGCATTTCTCTTCTAACTCCCCATGACTTCTGTTTGGTTTTGGTTTTGTTTTTTCAGTGATAGGAATGCCAGAAGAATCCTCCCCTCCCCTTGCCCCAGTCAGCACAGCCAAGAGCCCAGTGGCTCCAGGGTCCAGCTGCAAGATGGGTATGTATGTGCCTCTCCCCTAACACTGTGACAGCCCTGTAGTGGGCAGAGGAGCCCTTCCTTGTCCATCCATAGCTGTAGGCAGAACCTGGAGCTAACTCTGCCCTGGTATCTGGGAAACTTCCTCCCACCTCCACCCACATTCTTCTCTTGGATCTAACTCTCAAAACAAGAGGATTTCCCCCCACACACACACCTCTGAGGCCTGGTCACAGTAGCTCCCATCTCCTGGTGAATATATAATAAGCCAGTGTAGTGGTGCACACCTTTTAATCCCAGCACTTGGGGGACAGAGGCAGGTAGATCTCTGCAAGTTCAAAGCCAGGCAGGTGGAACTCTGTAGGTTCAAAGCCAACCAGGTCTACATAGTAGAAATGTGTCATCCCCTCACCCCCCCAAAAAAAGCCAGTCAGTGAAGATCTGCCAAAGCCCTCTGCCCACTACTAAAGCAAGCTGAGTAGCCTCCCCAGAAAACTGGAGCCCTGATTAGGCTAACAGCAAGGGCTGTTGGAACCATGAGACTAGAACCCTAGTCACCTATCTGAGCCCTTCTCTCAGAGCTGCCTCAGACTGAGTGCACCCTCTACTGGTGGAACTCACCATCTCCCACTGCTGTTCCTGAACCCCCACCCCCTAACCCTAACCCCCATGAAGCTCCTAAGCAGAATTCTCCAGATAGGGTGCCCACCAAAACTGACAGTGACCAAGAACAAGCTCATCATCTGGTTGTCCAAGAATGCCACTCACTTCGTGGAGTCCTAGGCATGAGATTGGCAAAGTCAGGGGGCCTCTGTAAGCCAGATGAAGAAAGAGAGGGAGAGGAGCCAATATCCTCCCTTTTTCAGAAGAATTTTTGGATTCCACACAGCTCTTCTGCTTCCAAATTTGGCCACATGGCTACAAAGGGTGCTGGGAAATGTAGTTTTTTAACAGTGGCACTTTAGCTAAATATGGTTGTGATTTGAAAGAGATAGAGAATAGCAGCCTCTGCCTTGGGGACAAATAGCTACACCTTGTCAACAGTGTGTGGGTACAAGGGAGACATCATCAAGATGTCAAACCTATGTTGACTGTCAGAGAAGTGGGTAGGGTGTGGTTGGCTTGAGTAAGTCTGGGGTGAGAGACTAAGAAGGGTAGAGATGATGGGATGGAGCAAGCGTCAGTCACCTGTGTAACAGTGCATCTGGGGCAGCCTCAGGGAGAGGGAGCAGGGAGCAGCTGGAGCAAGGGCCCCAAGACTGCACAGATCCATTTATTGAAGTAAAAGAGAGAGAGAGAGAGAGAGAGAGAGAGAGAGAGAGAGAGAGAGAGAGAGAGAGAGAAAGTTCAGGAGTGACCAGGGTCAGGGCTCTTAGGACCCAGGAAGTCAAGGGTCAGGGTTTGAAATCCATTCCAAGAGTCATTAGAAGGGAGATGCACCATGAGCTTTTCACAAGGAGTGGAAAGCTGAGAGCTCAGAGGAAAACCAAGTGCCCCAAAACAGAGAACAGGCTCAGTGGGTAAAAGCAGTCACTACACAAGCCTGATGATCTGAGTTTAATCCCTAGAACCCTCTGGAGGAGAGAATCATCTGCCACAAGTTATTTTCTGACCACATGCGCGCGCGCGCACACACACACACACACACACACACACACACACGCGCGCGCGCGCGCGCACACACACGCACACGCACGCGCACGTACACACACACACTCACACACGCACACGCACACACACACGCACACGCACGCACACACACACTCACACACATGCACACACACACACACACACACACACACACACACACACACACACACGCACACAACATCCGGGTATAAGGTGCAGTGACTTGTAACATTGTGATGCGTGGTTGTCCTCCATCTCGGAAAGGTCCATGTCATCCATCCCGCTCACTGGAGACAGCCAGACAGACTCCGACATCCTGGCATTCATCAAGGCCAGACAGAACATTCTACAGAAGAAGTGTGAGTATACATCCTCCGGGACCCCTGCAGGGTCCAGCTGTCCCCACTCTTCTGTCCCACACTTGGGAGAAAGCCGAAGCAAGCAGGAAGCTGCAAAGGAAATCTCCCGAGCCCAGGGCCAGGTGTGTAGACGGGTGGCCTGGGTACCCATGCTGCCCCTGGCCAGACTCCCTCTCCCTGCTCCTGACCTTGGCTTTGTTCACTGTCCCTTGAAGGCATTTCTATCTCCTGCCAGCCTTCTCCAAACAGGAAGGAGCTGAGGGAGGTTTGGTAATTCATTGAAATCCTGGCTAGAAACCTCATTCTCCTCTTGGAGCTATGGATTATCACTTGAAGGTCCAGGGTTGGGGACACTGTGTCAGAATTGAAGGAAATACCTGTCCCACAGCAGGAAGAGAAGGCCCCTCCTGGCCTTCCTCACTGGTCTGTTCTCTTGTCAGCTAACTATCTTCCTCTACTGTGGACAAGCCTCTCCCATTCCCAGACACCCACAGGAACAAGGCCAGGCCCTCCTAGCCTGCATTTAATCTTAGCCTTACCCCAATATTCCAGTGGCCTAACATTGTCTTGGCTTGTCAAAAGCTGCCCTCCTTAATGGTGTACCTGTCTGCCCATTTTCCATTGCTATAATAAACCATCTAAGGCTGGGCAACTCAGTAAAGGAAAGTGGTCCATTTAATCCAGTTCTAGTTCACTCTAGGGCACTCACAACAGTTGCAACAGCTCTGCTTTGCTTAGAACTTCATGGCAGCTGGGGTGAGAGGGAGGGGTCACATGGTGAGACAGGAACCAGAGTCATTCAGGGCTCAGGCTTCCACAGTGACCCAAGGACCTCCCAATAGACCCTACCCCCTAAAGGTCCCACCTCCCAGCCTCACCACACAGACAACCAAGCCTTTTACAAGACTAGGAAGTCTAGGGTCATGTGCTGACACCTTGCCCAGGTAGATATCATGCTCAGATTCTCTATTACCCGGTTGTGGCTTACACGGGAGCAGTTTGACATGGACAGGACATTGGAATTGAAGGAGGACTATTATCATCACAGCACACAACTAGAGTGTCACTGGATGGCCACCGTTTGAGCACCAGGATCAGCAGCATGGGCCCTACCACACAGTAGTGGTGGACAAGCACCGTTTTATGTAGGGTCAGGCCTATGTAGGGAGGGTGAAGATGATTTTGTGTATGGACAGGAATGTTGCAGCATGCCGAGGAAGCTCATGGTGTGATAAGTGTCTGTCACCTTCCCATTGATGTGTCAAGACACCTGAGCAGACAACTCTAAGGGAATAAAGTTCCATCTGGGCTCATGGTGTCAGAAAGTCCATCTGTGGGGTCAGGAAGGACAGAGAAGAACAGCTCACAGGATGGAGCCAGGATGCAGGCAGAAGGATGAAAAGGCTCTCTCCTTCCCCCCCTCCATTATATCCTATCTGGACCCCTAGCCTACTGGAAGGAGCCCCCACATTCAGGGTGGCTCCTTCCTGCTTTGTTAATCCTCTCTGCAAACGCCACCTACCCAGAAATGTGATTTACTGACTTCTTAGGCACTTTTCAGCTCTTGTTGACCTTCAAGATTAATCATCACAAGGGGACCAGAAACCTCCCCAAGGAAGTAAGAAGAGATGATGTGGGGACCTAAGAGAGGAGAGGAAGGGCCCTAACAGCCTCCCCATGAGGAATTGCAGAAGGCAACCTTCATTCCTCCCCCCCCCCGAACCTATAAGGGAATAGTGTTGAGGCATATACTGCCCAACTCTCTTAGAAGAGATGCAAACCCAAAATTGGTATCAGAACGGTGTGTTCTTGCTGACACTGTCCCTGTCCCTAACAGTAGAGAGCCACAGAGCAATGCCTGGGCACTTTACTTTTTGTTTTGGTTTGTTTTTCTGAGATGAGTTTTTTTTCTGTGTAGCCTTGGCTAGAACTTGTTTTGTAGGCCAAGCTGTCCTTGAACTCAGAGATTTGCCTACCTCTGCCTCCCTAGTGTTGGGGTTAAAGGCCTATGCCATCAGTGCCTGGTGTGAGTACTTTTCTTAGAATGTGTATCAGGGTTGGGGAAATGGTCCTGTCAGTAATGTTGGCTACATAGACACAAGGCCCAAGTTTCATCCCCAGAACCAGTGTGAAAAGCTGAGCACAGACACACACTGATAAGCCTAATGCCATGGACACACACTGAATCCTAGTGCCGGACACACACTGAATCCTAGTGCCGGGAAAGCGGAGACAGTGACTCAGGCTTTCTGGCCATCCAGTCTAGGCTAACAGGTGAGTGTCCAGTCCCAGCGAGAAACCCTGTCTCAGAAAGCAAGGTGGAGCCAGCTCTGTGGCTCAGAATGTGAAAGTGCTCATTGCCATGTCTGATGACCTCGGTCCCCAGTACCCCTTGATGGAAGGGGACAACCAACCCCACAAGTTGCCCTCTGAGCTCCAAATGTGTGAGCTTCATAGCACACGCTCTAAGATCATTAATTAATGCAAAAATAATGTAAATAATAATACCCAAGGTTGAACTCTGGCCTTCACATGTATACATGTGCACACAGGCATGCAACTCACTTACACATGCACACACACACACACACACACACACACACACACACACACACTCTATTGGCTAGTCAGCAAAGATTTTCATTTATATCACTGAATGCTATGCTCCTGACACACTATAAGGCAAACAGAGGCAAGATCCTGAGCCCTGTTCTGACAAATGAGGGATCTGAGCTTGCTACGGTTGAAGAAGTTGCCCGAGCTTGTCCAGTTATAGAGAAGCAGAGTCAAGGAAGCCCACATGTTCTGCTGCTCTCTCCACTAAGCCACACTATCTCAGGAGCCACAAGGAGAGAGAGTGGCCCTCTCTGCTGTGCCTCTTGGCCTCTGGGGGAAAGGACCGGGATGGATTGCAAAGGAGGACTACAGCCTCCTGTGACCTGCAGCCAGGAGTGTTGTTCGCAGAACAGCCGCCTGGAAGCAATTCATCAAAACACACAGAAGTCCCACAATCCGGTTGTTATTCTCAAAGGAACTGCCCCTGCCCCTCTGGTTTCTTACTGACCATGTAGACTCTGAGGAAGCCCTGGAGAAGGGGTTAAAGGGGCCATGTCCCACACAGCCAGTAGGCTTAACCTGTCCAGATACACAGCAGGTAGCCCGGGGCCCACTAGGTAGCATTTTGCATGAAGCCCACTTATCAGGCTCGGCTGTCTGGCAAACAGCAGCCAGGCGGGCACCACCCCAGCCAAAGCAAACACCCTGCTCTGCCTGGGATTCTCTGCCCTTAATTTAGCACCCATCCTGTCGTGACTCCTTCCCAGCACTCATTACTGGGAATTTGTGACGATAGCAGAAGAGGGGTCCCAGAGAGGGCAATTTAACATAAGGCTCCCTGTTCTGAGAAAGCACCAAGAGCCAGCATGAATCGGCTTGATTTAGGACCCAGAGAAATGCCGGCAAAATATTTAAATCCCTGCCAGAGGCACCTGCAGACAGGTCTATGTCCCCCACAGGGGCATTCATCATCCGTGGGGCCAAGTCTGCCCTTCTGCTGCCAAGCGTTGGTTGACATCTGAGGAAATAAGGTTGGCCTGTTTCTGCAGACTCCTTTTACAATCTCCCTTAATTCTCAAATTGTGGATGTTTTTCCATCTAGAAAAGTCCCTTGGAGTGACTCCATAACCACAAGTTCTCTTTCTTCAGGAGGTGCCAGGAAAAGGCCATAGCGACATACCTCAAACTCCTGCTTGAATTCTGGAGCCCTTCCACGGGTCCGAGGCAGGGGGTGGGGAGAAAGAGAGAGAGGGGATTAGGAAGCACAAGACCTCAAGTCAAGCCATCTCTGCCATATGTGGCCTTGGGCAGGTCATGCTGTGATTTCTGTGTCAGAGATAGCATCCACCCTCACCCTTCAGTGAGTCTCCTCAGAGGTAGTCTCTCGTAATGTACTGCACACCATAGTTGGCAGCAGGGAAGGTGGCTTGGTAATGAGATATGACCTCATTTTGTGGTAGGTTGATGGTGGTACCCTCCGTTTCAGGTATGCCCTCACGTCTATGCTACTGCAGCTCTGTTGCCTAACTGGAACTCAGTGTGTACAACAAAAACGGCTCCCAAAAGGCTGTGTGGTGGGCCCTTCGCATGAGGAGGTGTACTCTCCACTCTCCTGGGTAGCAGCAGAAAGGCAGCACCTTCTTCAGCCTTCCTGGGCCCTGCTGCATGCTGGTATCTGGGAGAGTTAGGACTGTAGAGGTGGGGGCTCATCCAGACTCCCTCCCATCTCCCAACAGCAGCGTTAGCTAATTCTGACCCAGCTTCTCATCAACAATGTAGGGGAAACATCAGCTCTGAGGCCGGGGGTGACCTCATTCTCACCCCACCTGCCCTTGGACTGGAGAGACCAAACAGCTGCTTCCCCTGGCTGTGCACTAGAATTCCTCGGGACCCGCAGGATTTCAATCCCATGGGTCTGTGCTGTGGCCTGCGGTGTCGAAAGGGCCCTAGAGCTGAGTATAACTTTTGTAAATGAGGACATACCCTGACTTCCTTCCTGTCCTGGTGTTGGGTTAGGACAGGACAGAGTATGTGGAAAGGGAACCATTGAGATGGCTCAGCTGGTAAGGGGGCGGGGCCTGATGACCTGAGTCCCATTTCCATCACCTAAGTGGTTAAGGAAAACAAACAAACAAAAACCAAACAAACAATAAGCAATTCCCACAAATTGTCCTTGTCCTCTACACACAGGCTGTGGCATATAGGCACACAGGCACGCACACACACACACACACACACACACACACACACACACACACACACACTATAAATACATACATAAATATTTTGAAAGAATATTTTAAAATGGGGGGGCCATCTCTGTTAAATTCCATGGTGGGGCCTCATGCATAGCACTGTCCTGCAGGTCTGCAGACAAGAGCCATGTTGTTTTGCCCTCTTACCCCTCACGTTCAGTGGGATATTGTAATCATCATTCTGCCTCAATAGTTCTGTAGGAATAGAGCCCATGGTCCTCACTCCCAGCTGGGCTCCACGTCCACTTGCGGCTGGCTGCCTGACTTTTCCAGCTGACTTCACTGCTCACCCACTCCCCCCTCAGCCTCCCTGTCTACTGAAACTTCAAAATGTGGTCATCACTTCACCCAAAAGATCTGTGCAGCACCCTCGTGCACCTAGCATGCTATCCAAACTTTGGGCAGATGAACTATGAACTCAGACCTTGTTTGAACTTTCATGGTCATGGGTGTAAGGGTTCTGTTCAAACACAGACTTAAATCTGTGTGTCTAGGGTGGAACCCAAGACTGCTTCTTCTCAAAGGCTTATTTTAAAGTGTGTGTGTGTGTGTGTGTGTGTGTGTGTGTGTGTGTGTGTGTGTAGTAGAGGCACCTGTGGGTCCATGGGATTGGAATGAGTGTGAGTCTGCTCAGGAATGATACCTTAACAAAGAAAGTATTTGCTGCACAGCCTGGAAGGCAGGGTTCAGAGAGAAAGAGTATGGCCAGCCTCTCCTTAGTGTGTATCAGCCCTGGGAAAAGCCCCAGCCCCAAGCTAACCAGCACCCTGTCTCATTTCAGGCCTGGGAAGCAACTGACTTTCTGATGGGAGTCCAGCCCTGTCCTGCGGATGGAATGGCTTATGAGTAGATGAAGAGCCTGCCCTCACTAGTGACCTCAGATGCAATGGAAAGACACCCTAGGGAGCAGCTGGCAAATTTGAGGCCAGAGGAGAACTGCTTCTTAGAGGACAGTGTCTGGGAGAGCACCAGAGAGGGCGTACAGGGATGACGGGAGGTCCTGACAGAGTTGCTGACAGTGTAGGCTCTACCAAGAAGCTGGAGGCAAGCCAGGGCTGCTGCTCACTGACATGTTTAGGAGAGCCCTGGAGATGGTGCAGTACACCATCATAATGCACAGGCAGGGGACATTCCAGGAGGATGATACTCCATTATTTATTTATTTATAACTATTTACCAGCCATCACCCAAGTCCACCCATGGCTTACAAGCCCAGGGTTGGCTGTGGCAAGCCAGGCAGGCCTTCAAAGACCAGACCAGAATGTAGGGCACCTTCAGTGCCACCATACCAGCCTGTCTCCGGGGAGCTGTGTACCCTGCAGTCTGAGGACCTCACGGTATCCAACAGTGGGAAGCTACTCAGGGCTCAGCAGCTACCAGTTCCTTGAGCTATCACCCCTCCAAGTCACACGGGGCTCTATAAAATTAAGGCCTAAACTCCCTGCCTCGCAGGGGAACATAGCTGCCTCAGTGACCCTCTCAGCATCCCACAACCTGGCCCTGTGACTTGGACTAAGTGGACACAAAAGGGAGGGGAGCACAGTCAGCAAATGCCTGTGTTGGGGTCCCAACCCAACTACAGTTGGGGAGCAATGGAGGGGCAGAAATAAGTGCCCAGAAATAATTGCAGCTGAATAAAAATATCTTCCAAATGCTTGTGGTGTGTCTGCTCAGTTATATAAGAACTTGTGACCCTGGGGAGTGGACAAGGAGATGACACAAACATGGACTGGGTGGTGGTGTTCTTCATCCATTTGTGGGCATCTGAAGCTAGGGAGGCCTGTAGCATTCCTCTTAGCCACAGCCTGGCTTCTGTCATTAGGAACCAGAAGGATGGAGCAAGCCAGGCTTGTTCCTCCACAGCTGGTCTCTTGGTCTGCCAAAGACTTTAAGGTGGAAAGTGACATGACAGCCAGAGCTTGTTGTCTAGCTCCTCCCTGTGACCTTAGCACAGAGCCAGTTCTTAATAAACGGTCCCTCCGTTTATGAGTGGCAGATCGGGAATCCAAACCTGCTTCTCAGACTGCACTCTTTCTGCATGCCTGAGGCTCAGTGATTTATTCCCGTCGGGTGGGGGTCACTCCTGCCCACCCTAGCCCAACCTCTGGTAAAGTATGTAGTACAAGGTAAGGTCAAACAGGAGGCTCTTCACGAGTCCACAGCAAATAAATACACTCTCACAAATGCACACTTGGGGTCCTGGAGATAACATGGACCTGGCCAGAGCCCCTCGTGATTGAGATCAGTGATCCTGGAGTCCCATATTCTAGATCTTTCCAAGGCCTGTGGACTATCACTCTCCTGCAGACGTGTTAACTCCTGCATCTAAAGGCTTTGTTGACTGAGATGTATGACACAGCCCCACACAGGGTATGAAACGGTCATCCAGGCTGGAGTAAAGAAATGGAGCCAGGGAACCCAGGGCTATGGGCCATTGGCAATCAACCTTCAGGGAGCTTCCTCAGTGAGCATTCTCTCAGTGGATGCTAGGACTTTGGTGCAGACCCACACTGGACCACAATGTACCTTCCCCCGAAGGGTCTCTGCAAATGGGAGGACGGGCTGAATGCTTTGGAAGGATGCTCCAGCATCCATGTGGGCTCAGTAGGACAGGGGCAACAGGACTGTCTGCGTGCAAATGGGAAAAGCAAGTGGTTTCTGAAGAGCAACCCGGCCATGACCCTGGTCCAATCCTGGATTGAATTCATCTGTCTCTCATTCCCTCCACAGGGGGAGGGTGGGGTGGGAAGATGCTTCCCCACATCTTGCAAAAGGGGATTTCAGATTGCTCAGCAAGTTAAAAGCATTTGTCACCAACCCTGATGGCCTGCGTTTGATCCACAGGACCTACATGGAAGGAAGAGAATTGACTCTCAAAGTTGTCCTTTGACTTCCACATGCACCCTGTGACATGCATGTCTCCCACCACACATGCCATAAGCAGACACACACACACACACACACACACACACACACACACACACACACACACACCCGGTAACAATTAATATGTAAAAAAATTTTAAATGGGAATCCTAGAAATCAGATGGAGACACTGGGACACTGAATAACTGGTGTCAATTCTCCACCTTTAATAGAATTTACATCCTAAGTTTTGCCGTAGACTCATGGGGTGAGGCATTCTGCACTTTAAATGTGAGCTTAGCTCTGTGGTCTGCTGTGGAGATACAGAGGCTGGGCATGGCCAGGTTTGATTTTCACTCCTGTGACATCTTGAGACGTACTTGATAGCTCTTATCCTTGTATCCCATGTCCTGGAACATACAGAGAGCAAAATCAAGGCAGTCTGGAGACTAACACAGAGCTTCCCAGGCAAGCTCAGCCACAGCTGACTCCGAGACCTTGTGACATGGACTAAATAAACATTTCTTGTCATAACCCACTGAGATGAGCCTGGCGGTGGTGGCGCACGCCTTTAATCCCAGCTCTTGGGAGGCAGAGGCAGGCGGATTTCTGAGTTCGAGGCCAGCCTGGTCTACAGAGTGAGTTCTAGGACAGCCAGAGCTACACAAAGAAACCCTGTTTCGAAAAAAACAAACAAACAAAAAAAAAAAACAAACAAAAAAACAAAAAAAACAAAAAACCCATAGCATTACTCATGTCAATAGCTGGATCATACATTAAACTTCCAGAACTTTCCAGTGCAGTGTTCACTCTGCCCTTCACTTTACTGTCGAAAAACATTTCAGCGTCCATTGTCTGCTGCTTACAGCCATGAAGCACACAAGACCTAATTTACTCTACTTTATATGGCTAATATTAGGCAACATACACAAATCAATGGCTTTAGATCCCAGATAATGGACACTAATTGGCCAAAGGTGCCCCATGAAATCCCCCAAACATCACAGGTTATTTTCAAGGCTGTACATATGTATTACTCTGCACCCTGATGGTAAGGCCCTGTTACAGATGACAGCACTTGAACGTGGAGATGTCAGGCTGGTGCCTAACTAGAAGCTCCAAACCTACTGACTAGTGTGCATGGTGCTGGATAGTAGTCTGCATGCTACCAGAGGTTACCATGAGTACCCACCAACATCACACCGCCACTAGCACCATGAGTACAGTACATGCCTGCTAGCTGTATTAACGCAATAGTGGCACAAATGTTTTGACTGGATTTAAGGCCCACCCCATGAGATGGAGTCTGTACCTGACACTGCTAAATTAGTCAAGAACCTGATCTAGATAGGTCATAGTAGGAGAAAATATACTGCTGTTACTCTGCTAAAGGAACTTAGCTATAAAATAACTCCTAAGGTCACCATGCTGGATCAGTACCTTGCTTAGCCCGCGTCAGGAAAGTTTCTTCTTGCAATAGATGAGAATTAACATAGAGACCCCAAATTAGGCAGTGCGCAGTGAGTAGGAGACTTTGGAGCACTCAGGTCTAAATGTGATGTTTTCATTAAATCCCTCCCCTCAAGGCTCAGGGAATCTGTGTGGGAAAGGAGACAGAAAGATCATAAAATCCAGAAGTGTTGGATGGTTCCAAAGGAATGGTGTCTTCCTCACGTAACAGGATTCAAACCCGCTCTAGGGAAGGCCCCGCCCGTGCCAGTAGTCCGTAGCCAGCACAAATGAGCTCAGTAGTATCTTTGTTTCATTTTCCTGTGTTTAAGCATTTTTTGTCTTATTGGCTTTTTGCTTGTTTGTTTTGATTTTCATTTCTGTAGGATTTAGGGTTTTTTTTTCATTTTTATTGTTTTTTGTTGTTTCTTGGTTTTCTTAGGTTTTTGTTTGTTTTGAGGAGGTTGGGGAATGGGCATGGGAGGGGCATGTACACTGAATGAGGGACTTTGGAGCACTCCGTTCCAAATGGAATCTCTTTTCATCAAATCTCTCCCCTCAAGACTCAGAGGTCTATGTGGAAGAGGAGGCAGAAAGACTGTAAGAGCCACAAGTTATGGACGGTCCAAGGGAATAGTTGGGTAGGGAGGGAGGTAGGGAGGACCTGGGAGGAATTGAAGGAGGAAAAAGATATTGTATGAATTTGTTTCAATAAAAAAGAATGAGAAGATTAGCTATCAAACCAACTAATAAAAAGTATACATGTCAGCATCCTCACATGCCTGAGTGATCTATACCACCCTTCATATACAGGATGGCTCATGGCATCCCAGGCCTCAGACTATGACGACCCATGGTCCCAGACCTCAGACTATGATGACCCATGGCATTCCAGGCCACAGACTACAATGACCCATGGCTTCCCAGGCCTCAGACTATGACGACCCATGGTCCCAGACCTCAGACTACAATGACCCATGGCATCCCAGGCCTCAGACTAAAATGACCCATGACATTTCAGGCCTTGGACTATGATGACTCATGGTATCTCAGGCTTCAGACTACTTTGACTCCAGTGTTTCTCAGAGTTCTGTATTCTACCCATGGTCTGAAGAAGTGACGTGGTACCTGAAGATTCTTTCACACAAGGCATCCAGGGATCCCTTAACCATCTCCTACCAAGAGGAATAGGCATCAGGAGAGAAGGCATGGTCCTCCTAATCTTACCAATCTTCCAAGGTATTTTCCTGGTGGATCAAGACAGACTACCTACAAATTGATCCATCAGAAGATGAGATTCCTGCAGAAGTTACACCATAATGACCAGAAAGGAGATGAGAACCAGTCGTCTGTAGCAGACTCTCTCAGAACTCTGCTCACATCCCCCAGCCCCCAACGGCTGGTTCAGTTTTAGTGGACAGTGGGCATCCTTCCATCATGACCACATGTCCTTCTATCAGAAGGGTCTTCTCCTAAGGTTCTCCACAGTCACGTGCAGCAAAGGGTTGGTGCCATGGTTAATCGTCACTGTCATCTTGACACACTTGGGAAGAATGAACTTCAACTGAGAAATTGTCTTCCTCAAGTTGGTCAAAGGGTGTGTCTCTAGGGGGCATGTTCTTGATTTCTAATTGATGTCAGAAGGCCTAGCCCACTGCGGGTGACACCAAGCCCAAGAAAGTACTCCTGGAATGAAAATATAAGAAATATGACTAAAGGTGAGTTAAGTCTGTGAGCAAGCCAGTAAGAAGCATTCTTCCACTGTCTCTGCTTCAGTTTCTGTCTCCAGGTTCCTGCCTCGAGTTCTATCTCAGTTTTCCTTCATGATGGACAGTAACCTGTGAGCTGAAATAAACCCTTTCCTCTCCTAAGTTGTTGTTTTGTTGTTGTTGTTGTTGTTGTTGTTGTTGTTGAGGTGTTTACACAGCAACAGAAAGCAAACTAAAACAGTTGGCTTCTCTCATGCAAACCTTATCTGGTGAGGCATCCAGGAAGTAGGTATTCACTGCATGTAATTTTAAAAACACACTAGCTCTTTCTTGAGAGCTCTACCTGGAAAACACCAGACAGCCTTAATATTTTAAAACTAGCCAGATAACTCAATGGCTGGGCAAAGAATATCCTGCCCCTTCCTCCTTGGCCTCCTCCACGGTGGAGGCTACAAACTGCGGGTGCCCCGAGACCTACATGTCTGCCACTTCCTCCGCTCCAGCACTTGCTCTCACTCGTCCCTCTTGAACCCTTCTCTCCCTCCTGGGACCCAGAAGTCTCACCTTTTTCCTTTGCCCAATGATTGGTTTCCACCTCCTTTATTGACACAATCAAGAACTAATTAGGGAATCAATACCTCCCCCTACATGAACACCTGGCTTTCTTACCTTTTGTGGACAGTCTAAGGTGTTCTCTGCAGTCTCCCAGGTGTCCCAGTAGGGCCAAGCCCCAAGGTCCACAGGAGATCCCTGCTTACAGACATTCTTCCCTGCCTCCCTCCTAAATCCTCTGCCATGACTTCTGGGATCACTTCCCCAGGGAACCATATTACACAGCCTCAGATCTACTGAGGAAGCCCAATGTTGGTCAAGGCCTCTGTTTCAGAACTGTGGGTGTTGGGGTATTCAAATTAACTTCTTGGTCTAGGAAAAAGGAGAGTCCGTCCCAGTTCCATCAGACTCCCGATCCTTAACATTGTTTCCGGTTAAGGTTCATACTCTGTGCAAAAGAAAACAAAAAACAAAAAAACACTCCATTCTTTCCAAAAGAAACAACAACGATTGGGGAAGATCAATATCAGGGCTGGCAGGATGACTCAGCAGTGAAGAGCGCCTGATGCTCTCCCAGGGACCTGGGCTTAATTCACAGCACGACACAGTTGCTCACAACATCTGTAACTCCAGTCCTGGGGTATCTACCCCCCTCTTCAGGCTCCATGCATGTGATGCACACACATATATTCAGGCAAAACACTCAGACACATTAAAATAATACAATAAGTAAAACTTTTAAAAGATCAATACCAGGTGTGGCTGCTTATTTGAGTGGAGGCCCCTGAAAACCACCCCTCAGCTCCCCACATCCTCACTGCTGATCACAGCAGGCTGGACTTCCTCTGAGATCACCAACTCAGACAAACGAAGATCCATACAGACCTGTACCACCTGCCTCACGCTGTGCACACTGTAAGGAGACCTCCAGGAGCACCTAGCATCCTTGCCTACAACTCGGCCCTCCAGCACTTGGTTCTATTGGGGGGACACGGGATGGCGCCTCTCCGTCTCACCCTTTCTCCTACAGGGCACATACCTAGGGCATGTGGGCCTCCTTGTCTCCCCGGAAAGTGCTCATTCACCTCTGTGTGGACTTTTCTGTTGAGTGAGTCCATAAGTAAATACCTATGTTGGATGGTCAACTGACTTGCCCTTTATTTCGGAGTCAGTCAGATGCAAGGAGGCCCGAGCCTAGCTACTGTTTACTCTGGATTCTCTGCCCATTGTATATGAGATTGTTCTTTCTCTCTCCTATCTTCCTATTAGTTCAGCTTCAGAAAATTCCTTATCGTCTCCTAATGTTAGGCCACGCTCTGCCATCAGGCCTGCCTGGGCATTTTACATTCATCATTAATTGATTTTGCCTGCCCCACCGGGGAAGCACAAATTGGCTCTGCCTGTTACCGACTATAATTCCCTGCAAGAGGTTATGAATTATGTCTCTCCCTCACAGAGGAGCAGTGTCCACATAGGGAGATGCTGGGCTAGGAAGTGGGATGTGTGTGAGGATTCTAAAGTCCAACAAGACCTCTTTCAAACACACCCAAAGGCTGACAGGTCCCAATGCATACAGGGCACCTAGTTTGTACGTATAGGAATGGCTAGAAGTGGGGGCGGGGAGGAAGAAGGGTAGAGGGTGTGACTTTTTCTGAGGAGATGTGAACAAATGATCTGTTTATTCCAGAAAGGGTGTGGACTGGGAACCTCAAAATGACCCCCACCAAGGTCCAGCCAGTGCACCAATAAGCTGACTGGCGTTACTTAAAGGAGCGTGGGTGACTCAGAGGCAGCTGCCTCACTGAGAAACTCATCCCAGCACAGGTGAAAATCTTCAAAAGATGCATCACTGTGGCTGTCTGCACAACCTGAAGGCAGTTCCACGGAAGAGTCTGCTATCTCGAGCAAGCATTTAACGCCTATGTAATCTCCAGAAGGCCTGTGACTCTCGAAGCTTTCTGAGTTTCCTGCGTCTTGTGAAGTCTCTCCTCCCTTCAGGAAGAGAAGAGGTCTCTTCAACCCTACAGGATGCACCAAGGATCCCATGAGTTGTCTTTTCTCACATTCCATCTTTGAATTTCAGTTCTAAGGATTTTGTGGCCTAATAGTTTTCAGAAGTCAGCTGGGCATGGTAGCACATGCTGTTAATCCTAGGGAGCCAGAGGCAAGTGGAACCATGTGAGTTCAAGGCCAGTCTGATCTACATGATAAGGCTACAGGCCAATCAGGGTTATGTAAAACCCTATCTTAGAAAAACAAAAACACACCCCACCAAAACTTTCAAAAGTCCTCCAATGTCCTAGTTAGGGTTTTACTGCTGTGAAGAGACACCATGTCCACGGCAACTCTTATAAGGACAACATTTAATTGGGTCTGGCTTACAGATTCAGATGTTCAGTCCATTATCACCAAGGTGGGAGCATGGAAGAGTTCACACAGGCATGGTACAGGAGGAGCTGAGCGTTCTGCCTCTTTATCTGAAGGCTGCTAGTGGAAGATTGGCTCCCATGTAGTTAGGAGGAGGGTCTCAAAGCCCATACCACAGTGACACACATCCTGCTACAACACCCACTCCACCAAGGCCACACCCACTCCACCAAGGCCACACCTCCTAATAGTGCCGCTTCCTGGGCCAAGTGTATTCAAACCACCACACCCACTAAACTGAGTGTGCTCTTGAGAGAGTCTCCATTCTAACCCCACTCCAGTTGAGCTTCCAGGGGATTTTGGGTAGTGAATAAACCCTTAAGCATAAGAGGAAGGAGGGGAAGGGAAGGGAAGAGAAGAGAGGCTGTCAGGAAAGAAAGCTGGAGGCCACTGCCCTAGAAGACTTGGCCACCACTCAGTAGATCCTTTGTAGGTGGTCCCTAAATAAGTTCAGTTTTCCATCTGGTGAAGCTGACATGAAGGAAAAGGGCACCTCCATCTCCTCCTATGCCAGGCTATCTCAGACTTCCTTCACTCTTCTGTCTCATGTGGACCCTCTTTCCTTCATTTCCTACTATCTGAGAAGTGTTTCACTCCCTGTGCGCAGTCCAGACTGAGGACAGTTGTCTAGTCCAGTCTGACCAGAGTCCTCTTGTTGTCAATGGATGAGTTTTTGGACCCTGAACACACCGAACTTCCCCAGTGTAATGGAAAAGACTTAGGAGCTCCCTGGCCTCTCAGGAAAGTTCAGTCCTTGCTTAAAGACTGGACTCAGTAATTCAGAAAGCTGGTTGACCACCAGAACTCTGTTGGCCCCACATCCCCAAAAATATGAGAAAAAAATGTCAAGGGTTAAGTGTAGTGACGTCAAAAATCCCTTAATGCCTCAGGAAACCAGGAACAGAACAGAGGGTTTCAGGAAAGATGGCTGCTTGGCTCTCTTCACACTGCCTAATAAGAACCGTTATATGTTCTTGCTATAATGCCAAGCCTCATCTCACTCCAGGGATGTCTCGCTTTCTTTGTTGGGCCTTGGGAGCAGAGGATTACAGCTCGCTCCTTTACTCTCTCATTCACTTGTTCATATATTTAAAATTATAAAAATTCTGCCCTGGCTTTGTTTTCTGTAAGGCTCATCACCACCAATGTGTACCAACAGACCATTCTCTCCTTATTACAGGACTGGTGGTTGTTTGTCCTGCATGGTTCCAAGTGCCTAGCATGCTCCTGATGCTCCTACCCATGAAGCAATGATGGTGGTGCTGTGCATGCGAACCCCATGTCTGTGAAGCCAATGCCTGCGATGCCTGTGTCTGCAATGCCCATGCCTGTGATGTCTGTGCCTGTGATACCCGTGATTGAAATGCCTGTGCCTGAGATACCCATGCCTGTAATGCCTGTGCCTGTGATGTCTGTGCCTGTGTGTAGGACCGTGAAAGGCAGCCCGGTTTCTGGTTGAGCTAAGGTTTAAAACCCCAGCCACCCAGTAGGGAGTCCCCAGTAGGAGCTCCCCAGCAGGGGATAACCATGCAAGAGACAGTAGACATTTTGCCATGCTCCTGGGGCCCAGGATCCCGACACAAGATCGCAGCTCTCCATAGGTCTGTGACCATCATTCACTAACGTAAGAGCAACACTCCAAGCCCCTCCACAGGTAGAGGTATGGTCACGTAGCCCAAGGCATCTCCATTTTAATGAGGTACCTAGAAGCTTAGCCAATAAACTCTGCTTCCCAGACAATCTCCTCTGCAAAAGGTGTTTAACCTCAGGCCCACCCTGAGGTTGTGGGGTGCTGTTTTACTCATCACCATGACAATAAACACCCTAAAACCATGGACTGTCTCTTTTCATTGGGATCCGCTGTGGGGAACGATGGCACAGGCTTTCATCTAAAGAGCTGTGTCTAGTCTCCCGCAGATGGCCTCTCAAGGCTCCCAGCCTCGAGCCAGCCAGCTGCCGACAACCTAAAGACTCAGTCCCTGGCGGGACCCAGCCTGGCTCCTCCCTACCTTTTCCCCTTGCCCCCCCCCCCCAACTAGATATAGCCCATGGGCCCCCCACTCCGTTCTCAGCTCTTCCAAGGCATCTAGTGGCACCTAGGATGCCCAAGAGCCTGAGAACCAGACAGAGCTGGCGCCATGAAGTCCTCAGGACCTCAGGCCGTACTTCCCCACCCCCCGGGTGGTGTCCCATGGCTTCTCACAGCCTGGCACCTGCCTGGTGGTGCCATGGGGTGAGCTCAATCAAACTTCCTGCGTCCCACCTTCCCAGTGGCCCTAACCCTGGGGCAGATGCGGGAGCCCCACTATAACCCAACACCGTGATACCCAAGTCTGTGATGCCCGTTTATGTGATGCCCATGTCATAATTCCTGAGACTGTGATGCCCGGGTCTGTGATGCCCATGTCTGTGATGTCTGTGTCTTTGATGCCCATTTCTGTGATGCCCATGTCTGTGATGTCCATATCCACACCCTCTTTATAGGGAAAATTCAGTTTCAGAATCCTGTTGATTTGGACTATGAACACAAGCCTGGTACCCAGTTGAGATAAAGCTAGAAACCCTGGAAACCCTGAAGGGATGGTAGGAGCTTCACCTGCTCTAGGCACCAGGCCCTTGTCACTAGCCACAGCCCCCCATTGATTTGTGGTCATCAGTCACATAAGGGTAATGCTCAAGACAGATTTGTATCTAATGAGATGCCTAGAGTCCTGGAGGGCTTAGCCAATAAGCTTCTCTTCCCATTCATTCCTCTCTGCAAAAGATATTTAATCTCAGGCCCACCCTGAGAAGTGGGCTATGGTTTTACACATCCACTTTCACCATGACAATAAATGATTTTGAACCATAGACTGTCTCTTTTCATTGGGATCCACCATGGAGAGCCATGGAGAAGGCCTTTGCCTACAGAGCTGCTTTCTAATCACCTGTGGAAGGCCTCTCTACACTCCCAGCCACAACTGCCACCAAGCCCAAGCTGCCACCCACCAAACCAAGGACAAACACCCTGGGACCAGCCGGAGCTTCTGCCTTTTCCCCCAGCCCCGGGCTAGATCAAGCCTGCTGGCCCAGATTCCATTCTCAGTTCTTCTGAGACTTCCAGTGGCACCTGAATGCCCAAGAGCCTGGGAATCCCAAGACCTCAGCCTCTTCTCAGGCCCAAGGACCCCTGAGCCAGCTCAGGCTATCCCACACCTCAGACTATGCTTTCTCACCACCGGGGTGTCCCAGGGCTTCCCTATGGCCCAACACCCACCCGGCTACAGCATGGGGAAGGGCAGTTAAATTTCCCAAGTCCCTTGTCCAGCCTCCCCAAGGGACCATGCCCTGTGGTGGACAGGACCCACGACCCTACATGCCTACTTAATTACTTAGCCCAAATATGGAGCCATCTAGTGCCAGACACATGTGAAGTGGCCACCATGCAAATGTTCTCACTGACACTTTGCCTTTCCATGTGGCTAGAGCCAGGAAACACGGAGAAAGAAGCAGGGGGTGGTGGGAGCTGGTGGCACCCAGATCCAAGAGATGGACCTGGATCTCAACTCTGTTCCTCTATTAGTCAGGGTTCTCTAGATTAACAGAACTTATAGAATGAATCACTCTACACATAGAGAAAAGGGATTTATTAGAATGACTTCCAGGCTGTGGCCCAGCTAATCCAACAGGGGCTCCTATGAATGGATGGTCCAAGAATCCAGTTGTTCGGTCCACAAAGATGGATTTCACAGCTGCTGGTATCTCAAAGAAGTAGACTTTAGTGCTAGAGAAGAAATAGACTTGCTAGTGAGAGGAAGCTGAAGCTAAAGCTTCCTTGTTCTTAGTCTTATATAGACTTCCAGGAGACGGTGTGGCCCCAGACTAGAGGTGTGTCTTCCCACCTCAAAGATCCAGATTTCCTTGCATCAAATTAAGCAAAAAATCCCTCACACGTGTGCCTCATGTGGGGGGTTTATTAATATTAATTCCAGATGTAGGCAAGTTGACAAGCAGGAATAGCCACAACAATCCCAACTCTTTTATGTGAAATGTAAAAATAGGGGAGTCCATTAGAGACAGAAAGTGGATGCCATGGGCTGAGGGCAACACTTGGGTGAAGGCAGAAATGGTTGGTGAGTGACAGGTCCTCTTTGAAGCAATAATTGATGGTGGTGGTTGTCTCAAAGCTCTAGGATATGTTACAAACCACAGTCAAGGTTGGCAGGGTGTAAAGTCACCTGGAAGACAAGCCTCTGGGTATGTGCAAGAGGGAGTGTCTAGATTGAGTTTGCTGAAGTGGGGAGACTCCCAGTAGATGTGAGCAGCAGCACCCCATGGAGTCCCAGACTGAATTAAAAAGGGACGGCAAGCTGAACATCAACATTCATCTCTCTGTGCTTCCTGACTGTAAATCCCATGTGACCAGCCACCTCACACTCCTGATGCCATGGTAGGCTGTTCTGGTATCTTGTTAATCACAGGTGATCCTTCAGCCCCAGCTAACCAAAACCACAGAACCTTCACAGTCAAAATAGCAACTGCCCTGATGAGAGTCTTTAATCTTCCCTCTGAAATTTCACAAGCCAGGCCTTCATCTTCTGCACTGCTCTCAACATTATCTTCCAAGCTCCTACACAACATCCCACAAAGCTCTTAACATCCCAATGACTCTTCTAGCTCAAAGTTCCTAAGTCCTTCCACAGTCCTCCCCAAAACATGGTCAGATTGTCACAGGAATACCCCACTATGCTGGTACCAATTTGTCTTAGTCAGAGTTTCTATTCCTGCACAAACATCATGACCAAGATGCAAGTTGGGGAGAAAAGAGTTTATTCTGATTACTCTTCCATATTGCTGTCATCACTAAAGGAAGTCAGGACTGGAACTCAAGTGGGTCAGGAAGCAGAAGCTGATGCAGAGGCCATGGAAGGATATTCCTTACTGGCTTGCTTCCCCTGGCTTGCTCAGCCTGCTTTCTTATAGAGCCCAAGGCTACCAGCCCACAGATGGTACCACTCACTAGGGGCCCTCCCCCCTTGATCACTAATCGAGAAAATGCCTTACCGCTGGATCTCATGGAGGCATTTTCTCAACTGAAGCTCCTTTCTCTGTGATAACTCCAGCTTGTGTCAAGTTGACACAAAACCAGCCAGTACAGAGATTATCCTATTAACTGAAATAAATTAGAATCAAAATGCAAATGTTTCATATTTCCTCTATAAGCATAATCCATATTTAACTGTGTGTATATGTGTGTGAGAGAGACAGAGGGAGGAGAGATGAAAGGTGTCACCGTGTAGGGGGGAAGGTAACACGCAGAAGGAGATGATGTGCTGATTATTTTGTATCAGCATCACTGCGGGGTTCAGGTCACATGCAGAAGGAGATGATATTGGGATGCTGGTTATTTATATCAATATCAAACAACCTAGAATCGATTGGGGAAATGTCTTAATGAGGAATTTTCTAGATAAGCTTGGCTAGTGGACATGTAGCTGGGGGATTGCCTTGACTGTTAATTGGTCCAGGAAGACCCAGCCTATAGCGGGTGGCACCACTGCCTAGGCAGAGTGTCCTGAACAGTTTGAGTGGAGACAATGAGCTGAACAAGTGAGCAAGCAAGGCCCCTATATTGATTTCCTTCTGCTCTTGACTGTTCCTGACTTAACTTTCCCCAGTGATGGTCTGTAACCTGGAATTGTAAGCCAAATAAATTCCTTTGCCCTTAAGTTTCCTTTCATTAGAATATTTGACCACAGAGACAGAAATGAAAGTAGAACAGTAGGGGAAGGCAGTGAGGGAAAGAGATGTATAAAAATAAAATATAGTGACATCTACAGATAAAATTGCTATAACAAACCCCATTACTTCATAAGCCAAGTTTAAAAATTAATGAAAATAAATAATTTCATCAAATAATAATAATATAATATACCCATCAAACTAAACCTACCACTGAGGAGACAGACCAGTACACAGACCTGTGGTGATGTGAGAGGTTTTTTTTTTTTAAGACTTTTGCCTTTTACAATAAAATGTACCTAGCTCTAAGTATAAATAAAAATATCTAAGGAGATGACTCAGCAGTTAAGAGCACTCCCTGCTCTACTAGAGGACTTGAGTTTAGTTCCCAGCACCCAAGGCCAGGTGGCTCACAATGAAAGCAAGACAGCTCTACACAAGCAGAAGGCACAAGTGCTGGCATTATGCTAAGTGCCACGGGCACCAAAAGACACACATATAACTTAGTTGGCAGAGTGCTTGCCCTACATACACAGAGCCCTAGGTTAGATACCCAGCATTCCAGAAACCAAGCACAATAATACACACCTGTGATCCCATCCCAAGAGAGGCTGAGACCAAGAGGATCAGTCCCAAGCTACATGCCAAGTGTGGGGCCAACCTGGGCTACACAAGACCTTGTCTCAAAATAAAAAATTAGAGGGGGTGCTGGAGAGATGACTCAGTGGTTAAAAAGCTAGCACCCAGCTTGGGCAGCTTACAACTGCCAGTAACTCTAGTTTCAGGAGATCTGACACTGTCTCCTGGCTTCTGTGGGCCGCTAAATATGGGTAGTGTACATCCATCAAACACACACACATGCACATAAATAAAAATAAATATTAAAGATAAGTAAGCAAATAAATAAGTGCATGCATGAGCAGTATGCCTGGTGAATATAATCTCTATAATGCTGGCACATCTACCACAAACATGTATTGAAGTCTCATAACTCCACTTATGAGTGAATGAGCCACCTACAGCACCGTAAGGGGAGATTCCTTCTGGTTTCTGTCTTCTCCCTGCTCTTGTCTCCCCAGCTCAGCATCCTCCATATAACCTGCTCAAGTTTCTTCAAAACCAACCATTGGCAGATGTGATGCCACCAGGCCCTTCCATGTATCAGCAACACCGACTGATACTGCTTCTGAGCAAAGATGTCATCTGCTGTTTTCTTTGCTCTGATTTGTCAGCCTGTTTACTCATCCTCAGGTTCCCGTAATAGACAGGTCAGCCCATTCTGTAAGCAAGGCTAATAATCCACATGATACCTCCCAGGGTCCCGAGTTTGAGGCTGGCATTTTTCCCAAGAGAGGAATCTGAAGTCGGGATCCCCTTCAGACCTAACAGAGTGGCCACCCCATCATATTTGTTCCATAGAAATTCACAGCCACTTGGAAGCAGAGGATGAGACCAGATGAGCTCAAGAGAGGCCGGTAGGTGTTTCTGAGGAGCTGGTAGACTTGCTGCCTTTGCTGCTGCGTGTAGAAAAGTAAGGCCCAGTAGGGGATAGCAGGCCAGTTTGCACACCATACTGTTCAAACACACACCCCTGCTGCAGACACCTGTGCGGTGGAGGACAGGGCAGGCAGTAGCAGAGGCTCCCACCTCTTCACCCCTCTCTTCACAGCCACCCTGAAAGCTGCCGTAGGGTCCTGGCGGCACCATGCCCAATGCTGGTCTCTGCAGCTGTTGGGGTGGCCTTGTACTGCCCCTGCTTATGGCCTGTCTGCTACCTGCTGCTCAGGGCTGTCATTTTCCAGCTGCTGGAGAAACAAGCAGAGGAGCAACCAGGGGACCAGTTCTAGCCAGAAAAACTGTGCTTCCTAGAGCTATACCTGCCTGGACCAGTAGGCCCTGGAGAAGCTCGTTCTGGTGAGGGTGTAAGAAAAGATGGGACAGGAAGCATGGGGAGGTGGGTGGAGGAGCCCGTGGCAGATTCAGAACCACCACCGAGTTGTTGGTTCCTGTTTGGAGACAGAGTGTGGTGGGAACCAGAGCCTGAGGAAATCTAGTCCAGAGCCTGTCTCTAGTCTACAGCTAGACCTGTGTGGCCTTAACCGAGTCACTTAACTTAAATGTCCTCAACAATACTGTGAGAAGAAAGAGTACATGTGGGGCTGAGGATGCGACTCAGTCAGCTAAGATCTTGTCCTACAAATATGAGGACCCGGCTTTAATGCCCAGAACCCACATTAAACTTCCCGGTGTGGGGCAAGCAAGATGGCTCAGCAGACAGGAATTTCCCATCAAGCTGATGAACTGAGTTCAAACCCTGGAGGCCACATAGTGAAAAGAGAGAACCAATTCCCCCCAAAAAAGTCCTTTGATTTCCATACACACACACCATGGCACATTGTATAAACACACACGCGCGCACGCACACGCATGTTCTACTAGCAGCAGCAGCAGTAGCAGCACCTGAGAGCTTTAGAGAATCAAGTTGCAGACCTGCTGACTCAGGAACTGAGTGAGGCCACCAGGAGATGCTGAGGCCCTGGGTCAACTCTTGGGACCAAGAGCAACTAGTCTACAAGAAAAGCCTTCATCAGAGAGTCCTGTCCCTGCTCTTCCAGGACACGCTCCATGCATACAGAGTTACTCAGGGATGATAGTCACCTTCAGGTCCCCTAACATCCCAGGAGTGAGCCAGAGACAGGGACACCTCAACCCTTTGCCTGCCTCTGCCCTGGCATGGAGGTGGGACCAGCTGAGCAGTAGACAGATAGGTGGACAGGCTCAAACCGGTTCTGCAATCAAGGACAAAGGGATAGGTCTGACTAATGTAGCACCAGGCACTCACTAGGAAAGATGGGGGCATACATGGCCCCTCGAAGTCCTCAGTCTCAGGACAGGGCAGATGGAGCCCGGAGGCAGAGAAATGCTAGTGTAACATTTGAGGGAAACCCAGTGTCTGGGAAACTCACACACTGGGCCATAAATGGCACTAAGTGTAGTGTTCAAACATGACTCCTGTGGAAGCTTCTGTGCCTGCCTCTCTCCTCCCTCACCGCTGGACTGTCAGAGACAAAGATGCCACAGCCACGGAGGCCACTCACTCACACTCAGAGCTTTAGGGAGGCTAGCGACTCTTCTTTACAGGGCCTGGAGTTGCAGGAGGGCTAGCCAAGGACTTGGGCAAATGCTGTCCCCAAGAGAGAGGGTCTCCAGGGAGGGGACAGTGCTCCAGGATGTCTGGTTGAGCTCTCCGCATATGTGGGAAAGAGGAAGCCAAAGTCCACATCCTAAGAAGCTAGTTCCTGTCCAAGTGAGGGCCATGAGGCCTCCAGCCAGCAGGTGAAAATCAGTTCCCACAGGAAAGGGTGTAGGGGAAGCTGCTGTACTTCCCAATGGCTCCCTGCCTCTGGAGCACCGCAGGTAACAAAACTGATCTGGTGTTGCCCTAGGGCAAGTTCCCAGCTAAAGCAGAAGAGGGCTAGAGTTGGGGGGAAGGAGCCCTGCCCATTCCCCATGAGGTGCTGAGGGACTGGACTTGAACCTACCAAGGTTTCTGCCCTAGAAAACACAAAACCCGGACGCACAGAGAGTACATGCCAATACAACACACAGCACAGACACACCGCAGAGCACACACCACCTCTCCTGGGCCCCTGATGGAATCTCTTCTGCAGGCATGGGCTACGCTCACTGAAGAGTGCCAGAGAGCAAAGCAGCAGCTCTCTAGGTGCCCAGGAAAACTCTCAGGGCTTCCCACCGCATGGCCCATGGGAGGGAACCCCAAGAATCTACCTTCCCCAGCAGATCTCTTCCAGAAGTATCCAACCCTAACCTCACCACCTCACCATGTCCTAACTAGTGTGTGTGTGTGTGTGTGTGTGTGTGTGTGTGTGTGTGTGTGTGTGTGTGTGATATTTCTAGTCACCAAAAACATCTCCACGCCACCTCCTTAGGCCCTGGCTCTCTGCCCATTAGAGCACACACCTCGGTCCACCCTTGGCCACTTAGCAAGTGTCATAGCCACCCAGCTTTCATGTTCTCTTTTGTGAGGCTTACTAAACTTAAGCACACAAAAGCATCCTCCTGAGAGCTTGGCGGGAGCTGGTACTCAGTAACTGCTAACCCCCTCCCTCCTGACCATGCCACTCCTACAGGTCCTCCTGGAAGCCTGGGTGAACGGTGTGAACTCCAAAGGCTTCTCCACCAACCCCAGCAACTGGGACTTTGGAAGCAGTTTCTTCTTTGCAGGCATAGTGGTCACCACCATAGTAAAGGGGCTAGGAGGGAGGGCCTCCCTAGGCCATGCTCAGCTTGAGATCATTCCCACTGCTGGGACAAGGATGCTGTTTATCCAGATGGTGACACAGGAAGCACCGATGGGGACATGGTAGGACAGAAACAGAGAAAAGCAGTGAAGCATGCATACTCTGCTGCAGTGAGGGGCTAGGTTCACCTCCCTGAGTCTCTCTGAAGGGCTGGGACAAGCCCTTCCTCAGTACTGATGTATGAGGGCAAGCATGGGACCCTCTATCGTCTTCAGTCCTGTCTGGCTGAGAGCTGGTCCTGATGTGTTAATTGCTCTGATACTGTGAGCGTGGCCACAGACCAGAAAGTTCTCACCAGGAGAAATATAGTAGAGGTACTTGAAGAGGAAGGTCATTTGTACAGAGGGACTTAAAGCTGCAGGTGACATTCCAGTATCCTGAGGAGATGTGGTGACAGCAGAATGCCCCTCCATCCCCCCCCCCAGTCTCAAACAGGCCTCCCTTCCGTTCAGCCCCCATTTGATACCTAACATCTTACTTGTCAATCCAAACAGACTTAGAATATGACCCAGGCTTGGCCTCCCAATTCACAAAAGAGGAATTAAATCACATGACTATATAAGGCAAATAGGGATCATTTGAAGGACATGAAACATCTCGGGGAAGCATGCCTGGCAGGCGGCAGAGGGTGGCAGTCAGGAGAGCTTCATGGAAGCAGCAGCATTGGAGAAGAGCCTTCTATAAGTGGAGATTGTTCTAGTAGCGGATACAGGGAACTTCTCCTCCCCGAGAGGACAGGGAAGGGGAGCTGGCAGGAGGCATTTCTGGACTCTCTCTCCCCCTGATATGCAGGCTCCCAGCACAGAGGCAGGGCAAATCTTCTGTGTCCTCTATGCCCTGGTGGGCATCTCTCTCAACATGGTCTTCCTCAACCACCTGGGCATAGAGCTGCATGCCCACCTGGCCAAGCCAGACAGGTGGGAGGACCACCCCAGGTGTTTCCAGGTAGGATGGTGTGTGTCATCTGGGGCCCTCTGGGACAGACAGCTGCCAATGTGGAGATGGGCTTGAGTGTATAGGGTTAAGGACAGAGACCTGAGAATTGACAGCTGTGAGGCAGAACAGAGAGACAAGTCTAAGAGTGACTCGGGCTGCAAGTCCTCTGCAGCACCTGAGACCATGGAGTCTACCTGCAAAGAGACAGGGGCCAGACCCTGACTAAGACTTCTCTAGGAGGATTATGTCTTCATCATAGAATTCCAACATCCTTTTGCATGGTCCAAAACAGACTCCAAGCCACCCAGCATGCCCCCAGAGCTCACTGCCACAGAGGAACCTGGGACATTGCAGTGACAGTACCCTTACCCCAGATCTGAGTTCCCCCAAGGAGCCAATGCAAGTGGGATCCTTAAGTTCACATCTAAGTTGACCATCCAACACATTCTCCCCCAGGGGAGCGTCACACAGGCTTATCACATGCTCATGGGTACAGTCCCTCCCACACAAAGGTTCGCAGGTATTGCCCGGGGTATATACCCAACTCTTCCAAACCTATTGCATATATTCCTGGAGCCTTCCAAGTGGTTTTAACACACACACACACACACACACACACACACACACACACACACACACACACACACACCCTTTCCAGCTCCTGCAGGTCCTGGGCCTGGCTCTGTTTCTGGGAACCCTGGTCATTCTCATCTTCCCACTCATGTTATTCAGCCACGTGGAGGGCTGGAGCTTTGGTGAGGGTTTCTACTTTGCCTTCAGCACCCTCAGCACCATTGGCTTCAGGAACTATGTTGTCGGTGAGGATGAGAAAATCAGGTATCATGGTGGGTATTCAATAGGACTTGGGATTCATGGCATGGAGGTACCAGCTGAGGTTAGTTATTTCTGGGGCCACTGTGGATTCTTGGTGGCATCTTCAGAAATTCTGCTTTTCCCACAACTGGTGGGAGAGAGCACCCCTATGAAAACTGAGGGGCTGTGCCCTCACACACAAGCTGTCATCTTCCCTGACAGGCACAGATTCCAGCAAGCATTACATCACCATGGACCAGAGCTTGGCAGCTGTGTGGATCCTCCTGAGCTTGGCGTGGCTGGTGGTGGTCCTCACCCTGGGATCCCTGCTTCTGCACAGGTGCTCCAGTCTCTGGCTGCTCCTCAGAGGCCTAGACCCCAAGGATGGAGCAGCCCCTGACCCTGGCGCCAGCCCTCAGAAGATCTCCATCTCTACATGATGCCCAAGTGTTCCAGCCACCCATCCTGCCCCACCCCCCAAACCCTGTCCTTCCTTCCGGACCCATATACTTATCAGACAGGCGGTCAGCAATTCTCCAGAAAAAGGAGACAGGTGTACCTACAGAGTAATTTAGGGAAGGTGCAGAGGCAAAAATCAAAGACTTAGTGGGTGGAGGTTTGCACACTGGCCCCAGGGCCCTCTTCCCCGGTCCCTCAAAGAGGACCTGGAAAAGCCAACATGGATCACGATGGCCAAACTGCATTGCCACCTTCATGTGCCAGCAGGAAGCCTTGGGCTGAAAGCAAAGGCGGAGTTGGTTTTTGTGTTCATTGCTACACACTAAGCACTCAGCAAGCCACCACTGTGTGCCAGGCCTGTACTCTTGCTGTATCTTCACTCTCAAAGGACTGAGGCAACCCCAGTGCAGTGCCCCCAGAGCCTTGACAGGAATAAATCTGGAGAGAATGAGTGTTCCGGGCAGGAACTGGAGAAGGGGACCTGGACACACACCTAGGGACAATTTAGGTGCACACAAGAAGATGTCCTTAGTAGGCTCTCAGAACTCTGAACACAAAGGCTACCTGCCAGCACTCTCCATCGCTCCTTGGCCACAAGTGAAGGGGTATTCTCCCAAGGAGCCTCGGGATGTCTTCTGGGTGTCCCACTACCTCCTGAACATGACCTCCCTTGATCCTCAGGGCATCCCTGGTCCTCATTACTCCCTCTGAGAAGCTGGAGGGGCAGCAGATTCCAGGAGCCTTACAGAATATGAGTTCCCTGGGGTCCAGGCCCCCATGGGAACATCCACACCTGGTCCTTCTGTCAGATTCCAGCTGCAAGTTGAAGGGAGGACAGACCAGTCTGAAGAGGATTAGGAACTAATTCATCCTTGGACTTCCTTTCTCCCCCGTGGCAAGGTTTCTAAGGATCTGTGTCTTTGCAGAATTTGGGATGAGAGTCCAAGAGGATGAGGAAAGTCCCTGGGAAGGAGCCACATTCATGGAGGGATTTTTCACCCCCAGGACTTACTGCCACTCAGTAAAGGACTGAAATCTGAACCCTTCCATCAGTTCTACGCATGCTGGCCCCTGCCTTGGCTCTGGGTGAATGGGGACTCAGAGACCTCTTCCAGAGCATCAAGGATAAATCTGGGCCCACATGTTCCTGCCTCCCACATACTGACTTACCTTAGCCTGCTACGCTCTTAACTTTGAGTACTCTAGGGGAACCTAGGGTGATACTGAGCACAACAAGCACTTGCAGTAAGCCCTTGTGAGTAGACAACTTAGACAGGAGCCCTGTGACTATAAACCTGGCTGTCTCTCTTCTGCACTGTAGATTCCAAGAGTCTTTCTCACTGAGGGGAAGTGCTTGGGGCAGGGGTCTGGGTCCTTCCCTCCCCTGGCCTGTGGCTACCTGGCAGCTCTCTCCTTTCCCCTGGTGCTAGGATGAGCACTCTGACTCTCCAGTGAGCTATCTTTTTGTCCCTGGGATTGGATCTTTGAGGATGGACAGGACTATTGCACCCTGAAGCACTCCTCAGCGAGGGAAACAAGTCACCGACCAGCACTTACTTAAAGAAGTAAGTGGTCTCTCCTGCCCTAACACACCTGGGCTCCACGATCTCCAGAGATACCCTTCTGGGCCCAGGACTGGCGACTGGCAAGTGCCAGGCTCAAGGCTCCCGCTGCTCTCCTATTTGGCTTACTTACTGGCACCAGACACCAGTGTGTTCTGGGCACTGAAAGATTGTGCCATCCGGAACTCCAGTCTTAGCTTCCAGTGCGACAAGTAGGAGCTCCTACAGAATGTCAGGAGTCTGGATGGCTCAGTGCTGGACCTACTGATCCAGGTAAGGGGACTAGCAGAACCAGCCAAGGAAAGAAACCATGGGTGGGGTGGGGGGATTGACGCTCACTGCAGGGATGAAGAGGGCTCTGGGCCCTGATTGTGAAATGCTGAGAGAGGTGGAGTAGACAGGATTGGGAAGAACCGGCTGTGTGGTTGGGGTAACCTCCGGGAGGGGCTGGACCCAGTGGGAAGGGCCTCACCATCAAGGAGCAAGGGGGGGGGGGCTGCATTGTTAAGGAGGTGAAAGGGCAATACTATCACTGTGGGAAGACTCATCCAGAACACAGCCATAAAGAATACAAAGGAGATAGGGTTGAGTTTTGTCTGATCAGCCCCCTGTGGTGGGGCTTGCTGAGACAAGGGGCAAAGGATGAAAGGCCACACCTAAACTCTTTCAAAGGATAGGGGAGGTGCAATACCTTGGGGGCGTGGCCAGACTCAAAGGAGGAAAGTATGTTTGTCTAGGCTAGGCCCAGGGTAAAGGTAAAGGGGGGGGCTGAGAGTTAGCAGACTTGGGCTGGACCAGGGCTGGCACTTTACCTGAAGTATTTAGATATTAAGAGCAGAGACCCACCCACCTGCAGCGTGGGCAGGGATGGAGCAGGGGAAAGTGCAGAGGTCACTGAGCCAGAGGCTTCTCAGGGGTGAGGATGCTGGGGGAGGGGAGTGGGGGGGAGGTCTGGAGGGGAGGCAGGAGGTGGCTCACCCTGGCAGGGCTTCCCATGGACAGCTCTTCCTGGCCTGTGTGGGCCATGGGCTGGCAGCTGAGCAAATCACTGATCCATTGCTATTCTGTTCCACATCCTTCTGCCAAGAGCACAGGGACTTAATTAACCCAAACGCCTCAGTGAAGAACCTTTACACTCCTGCAATGGTTCCATTACAGAGAGGGGCAGGACCCGTGTCCCCAAGTCTCTAAATGGAAGCTAAATCCCCTTCAGGAAGAAAAATTTGTTGAGGTAGGACAGGAGGGGCAATGAATGGAGCTCCATTTTCAAACCGCTGGACAGGGTAGTTGGGCTGCATCTGGAGCTAGGCGGAGCAGACTGGCCACCATCAGTAACTGCCTCCCTTACAGCTCTTCCCTTGCCCAGCCCCCATTCCTTACTAGCCTCAGCACACCCATAAGAGATGAACCAAGGCTCAGCGAGGTTTAGTATAAATGCGCAGCCAAGAGCTGAGGCCATTTAACCACCTGAAGGTTGCTTTTGTGTAGACCTGTGTACCTATGTGGAGGTTTCTTAGAATCCCACAATTTTATGTCCAAGGCACCGTATGACCTCCCTGCCTCTGCTCCTGTTGTCCTGTCCTCCTAAATGTCTTCTCAGTGGGAAGACCCTCCAAGGAAACCCAGTTAAAGCAAAACTCCACCCACAAAGCCTTCTGCCCCTGCCCCAGCATCTCTGCGTTTCCACAGTGTGGTATCCCTAACAAGACAGCAACCGTATTCCACTGTTAGTATTCTGCTTTACAGATAAGAAAACTGAGACATGTAAATGCTGAAGACTTCCCACCCAGCCTCCTTCGTTCCTGAAACAGTCCTGATGGTCCCATAGCAGAGGTCATTCAGTTCTCCTGTGTTCCACTGAAGACTGAGGTCATAGCTCTGCCATCCTCTGGCAACATCAGCCTATGAGATACCACAGAACCCAACCTGACCTGATTCTAGGATAAGCGGGAGATGGACTTAGCCCCATGATCTCTGCCTCTGGGAAGCCCTTGATTAGTAGGAAAAGTAGAGACTTGGAATAAAAGGTGAGATGTTGGGTACGTTTTCCTGGGGTCACGTGAAAAGGCTTGATAGGGCACCAGGAATTAATTGACCAAAGAAACAATCCCGCCCTCTTCTAGAAGGATGAATCAGGGAGTTTATCGGAGTTATTAAGAGGAACATGGATGATTCAAAGGCAGCTGCATCACTGAAAAGTCCACCCCATTTCGGATGATACCTCACATCCCCAGGGCTCACAACACAACTTGTAGGCAGCCCTATTGAAGACTCTCCCTGGCAGTTGTTACTGTGAGATTTAACTCAGGGGACAGGGCTTGTGAATCCTGCAGCTTCCTGAGCTTCCTGAGCCTGTTGGTCATGGGAGCCTTTCTCCTCCCTTCAGGAGAAAGTTTATCCTTTGGAGAAACTGTCTATACAACATGAAGGCTTTACAGGAGTGTGGGTGTAGGTGTGGGCACAGACACGGGAGAGGGGTGTCTTGGGAGTGTAGGGTCCCATTCCCCTTTCCCAAGATCCTGTCAGTCACTGCAGTATCTCCCCCAGGACAGCATCCAAGCTTATAAAGATGGGGCCTACCTCCTGGGAAGTACACCAGCATGGAGCGCTGGAAGCTTGTAGGCTCTTTCTTCTTTTCCGCGTCTACCATCATTACCGTTGGTAAGAGCAGCACGGGGACAAGCTGGCAGAACTTTGGAGGTGGCCTTACCTTGAGGGGCAATGGAGCCAGTGATAGCATCCCAGAGGGTATCACAGGATATGACACCTGAAAACAGTGATATCTGTAGGACACCCCAAGCCTCTTACAAGCCACATCTCATGCCCCAGGATCCACAGACTTGGTTTCTGCACTTCATCAGGGGGTCTGTGTGCATATTCAACTTCGGAGGCTGATGCATTTGGGGGCCTTTGGTCATCCCACCTGGCCCTACAGACCCTCCCAGCGCATAAGCACCCCTCGGTCCCTAATACTGTCCTCCAGATCCCTTTCCCCTCCAGAGTCAGGATGAGGTGCAACCTGTCTTAAAAGCACCTGGGGCTGTTGGGGGTGGGGGGGATGGTGTGGACAGAAAGCCCAGAGTCCCTGAAACCCTGGATTCCAGGAAACAACCCTGATCAGCTGCCCAAACGCCCTTGCCCTCAGTATCGCCTGCATGACCTAGGACTCACCACCAGGTGGCAGGCTCACACCGCTGATGACTTCGGCTCCCCCTCACACCCTTCTGGGACCAGCATCCTAATTTAGATCCCTGCCTTGTCTTTCCAGCACTCCCCCACAAGGCTCGCTCGCTTGCACACATATTACCAGCATCCCACTTATTCAGGCCATCACTTTGTGATCTCAGCGCTTGAGAGTGGAGGCAGGAGGATCAGGAGTTCAAGGTTACATACAAAGTTTGAGGCCAGCCTAAGCAACATAAAAGCCTGTTTTAAGACAAACAAAACATGAATAGAAAGGGAAATGGAGGAGGAGAGGGAGAGAGAGAGAGAGACAGAGACAGAGACAGAGACAGACAGAGACAGACAGAGACAGACAGAGACAGAGAGCACTCTGAGGTTTGCAGGCACCCACTGAATGTCTGGAGCCCATTTTAAGGTCAAGCAAACCATCTCAGAAAGATCAAGGCCTTTGCCCAAGTTCGCGCAGCCTTGTAGGGGTCAGAGTCCAAGAAGTGGACCAGAAGGGACAAGAACTCCACAGCCCGACAACAACCTAATGTACCAGCCTTGCTCTGTCTAGTCATCAGAGCTGGTGAGGCGGCAGCTGCCATCTCCAGCATGGGAGTAGAATGACGGGCTACAGTGGGTAACCATGCCCAGAGCTGGAGGAGGGGTCCTCTTAAATACCCCTCCCTCCTGCAACTGGCAAAGGTAACCTGAGCCTGGCTGTCTCTTCTGTGTATTTCTTGATCTTGAGGGGACACCTATTGCTCAGCCTGGTGGTACTCAATCAGCTGGGCCATCCTATGTAGTATGGGGTATGTAGTATGCGTCCACCAGCTGGGGGACAGCCAGCAGGTGAGGCAGTGGCCACAAACCTGGGTAAGTCGCTTCCAGCTGGGAGACTGTGGTGGAAATGGAGTTTGGGAGCAGAAGGGGTGGGGAAAGGAATAGGATGCTGGTGGTGAGGTTGGGGGAGCAAAGCCCAGAAGGGGGTCTGTGACCGTGTCCATGGTGAGGATAAGGATGGGAGAAGTCAAAGCCACCCCAAACTTTTGTTAGGAAATGTGAAGGGACACCGGCTAGAGAGGTGGGCACGGGGGCATCTCACTGAACTGAACAGAGCCACAGGCCGATGCTGTGTGCTCCAGGACCCTGCAGGCATGGAGGCTGGCAGGTTCTGGGCTGCTCTCTGGCCTGCTGCTCTTTGTGCTGCTGCCTCCACTTCTCTTCTCCCACATGGAAGGCTGGAGTTGTGAGGAGAGCTTCTACTTCATCTCTGTCACACTCAGCACTGTGGGCTTCGGCGATGACGTGATCGGTGAGTGGCGGGAATCCAGCTGCCCGAGAACGCACCCGAGGGTGACTGACTGGTGTTTCATGTGGGTGGCTTGGTGGGCCTGGGACACAGCTTGTAGCCTAAGTAGGTTCTGGCCTTTGCAAGCCAGGTGGGTTATGATCTCCCGAGAGATCTTTCCTGCCTGTGTAGAGCTGTCCTCTAAAGCGATGGCTTCAATTGGTCCCCTAGAGGAACACAAAGTCTTTGAGCCTCTCTCATGTCTCCACGCATCCTATTACCCTGCTCTAAACAAGGAGCCGGATGCTTAAAACACCCTGTCTCCCTTGGGCCTCAGGGAGAAACAACAGCCAAACTGTAAGCCTTCCAAGAAGGCCTCAAATGGGGTCCATAGCGCTATGACCTAGAGCCATTGAAGGCACCCAGAGATAGCTGATGTTTACAAGAGACAGTGTAAGTAAGTTTCAGAGGATGGTACTGAAGGCACAGTAGCCCCATGCTACTCAGCATCCCTCTCTGTGTCTCTGTGTCTCTGTGTATCTCGGACTTGGTCTTGGTCTCTGTGTCTCTCTGTGTGTCTCTCTTTCTGTGTCTCTCTGTATGTCTCTGTCTATGTCTATGTCTCTCTCTGTCTCTGTCTCTCTTTCTGTCTCTCTCTCTCTTCTGTGTGTGTGTGTCTGTCTGTCTGACTGTCTCCTGCTAACCCTGAAAAGATCTAAGAGTGAAGGCCACAGGTTCCTTCTCTACCAGGAGGGAGGGCAGCCTTGGGGACACCACACCCTCCATTAGACCATGGCCCTGGGCTGAGGAGGAGGCCTGTCATGAGAATTTTTCTTGGGGTGGGAGCTGGGAACTAGACAGCTCTCCCTACTCTTTCTAAGGTCCCAAATGGCAAACCAAGAAGTTTGCTTCCACCAAAGTGGAATACATCCATGAATGTATTGAGTTTACTTACAAAGCCTAGGTGAGGGGTCGCAGGCAGGAGCATGGGTGACCATAAGGTATCTGCACTGGAAGGTTTTCAGCAGGCATGGGTGGTGACTTCCCCATGGCGACATAGATGGAGCCCCCTCCCCTAGTCCTTCCCAGCCTGTATACCCTCACCCTCCTCAAGACCCTGGACCACGTGCAGGGCAGGGCTGCATACATCTGCCTGGGAGGAATGGCTGGATACTCCCCCTACCTCCTCCTTCTGAGAGGGAGGGTCAACAGAGCAGTCCATAAGTCCAGCTGTGACCAACTTTGCATGTGGGTCCAGCTGATCTGATAAAGATGGAGGCAGTTTGGCTCAGAGGATAGCCCTATACAACAGGGCTCTTCCCAAATTCCTTCAGTGGACTGTGGAGACAGGGCTCTGACAATATGACAAGCCACTCACAAGACACCCAGAAAAGTATCACTCCCATTTTATCAAAAAGGAAGCTGAAATTCAGAGAGGCCAAGCCATTTGCCTGAGACAGCTCAGTGAGATACAACTTCTAAAATGTTTGTTCCCACAATTCATGCTAGTTCTAGAACTTTCTCCAGGCTTCTGTATCCCTAATTGTAAAGGATCCAGCTGGGGGCTTGCTGGAAGTCGTATTTCTTGCTGTCTTCTAGCCTCTGGGTTCAAGGTCCTCTGTCTTAGGCTTCTCCTTCCCTGAGAGGAGGGTCTCATATTGGGGACCCTGCTATCACAACCTGTTTTTTTACAACTCAGGAAGAAGGGACTTGGAAGAATTCTTCCAACTGGTTCAGATGCTTACCTCTGCCTTCATGGTAGGAGTCTGTGCTGAGGAGAGCCACAGCCAGCAGATTGGAGAACCAGGCTCGCCCCTCCCACTTCAGGAGAAAGACCTGGAGACTTCTTTCTCTGCTCTTTTCCCACTGCTACTTCCGCTGCCAGGCTGGGACTGTTGCATAAGGCTGCACAGGTTAAGTACTGCACAGCCCCGAACGGTTCCTATCCACACAGCAAAAGAGGCTTAGCATTCAGGGAGTCATCACCTTCTGTTCTTGTTCCCTCTGGTGCTTAAGATCAAATACCATGGCTAGTTTCTTTGAAAACCTTCAGGGTTTTTCCATAGTCTGAGGATGGACCTCAGATTGTACAACTGCACAAGGGTGTGTGGTTTACCCCTGCCATCTTGGCGTGAGGTCTGTGAGTTCCAAGACAGGTCTATATCAGATGCTCTCTCAAAAACAAGAAAGTTACTCAACACAGCATTCTCTAGATATGAGCAAAGGATTCAATCTGCCTCCAAGGAAGACATGGCATAGCCTGTGACCATAGGAGTGAGGTTGTCACAGGGTCTCTGCCCAGGAGGCTGCTCTGTGAAATAGCAGAGCAGCCTGCTCAACCCCTTGCTTCAAAACTCCCCGCCCTGAGCCCAGGCCAACGTCCTGGACGCTAGAAGGGCAGCTGGGAGAGCAGAACTGACACTGTGGTCCTCGAAGCTGCAAAGGACCACATAGAGAGCCCCTGGTTCCTTTATCTGCAAAACCTCTGGCTTATGTACGTGGGGGAAACTGAGGCCAAGAGAAGGGCAGGGAAGTGCCTAAGGCCAACTACATAAGTTCTGCAAACTTCTATACTTCTTCTCCCAACCACACTGCAGCTCTCCTGGTCCTTTAGGGATGGCCTAACTCCTTGCTTGGGTAGGAATGTTGATCCCTTAAACACACACACACACACACACACACACACACACACACACACGCACGCACGCACGCACGCACGCACACACGCACGCACGCACGCACGTTCCTGTGGATTCTCTTCAGGATGGCCTAGCTGGCCCTGATTATCAAAATGATTCTGTCCTTGCTTGAGATGACAGGGGACAGGTGTGCCTGCTCCAAGGGGGACATCAAGGCCTGAAGCTGAAGGATGGTCAAGAAAAGGAACACAGGCTATAATTCCCAGTCATCACATCTAGAAACTTCTACTCAGGTTATGCAATATGACAGTGATAGCTAGCTTTGTTCCAGGATTCCTGGGTCTTCCTTCTCAGACCCTCTGATTTGAAGCATGATTTTCTGTCCTTTCCAGCTAAGTACAGCGAGATGATTCAAGTTCATCCAATTGGCTATACAGAGGGCGTCCCATGAAGTGTATGGGGTGTGACTTTGGTGATGGAGTGTGCCCCTTTTCCCTACTTCTTTAGTCTTACCTACTGTAATGCTGGCATGGTGGTGAAAGCTCCAGCAGTCATATTGCACACAAAGTAGAGAGCATGATTAAGACTCATAGCACATTAGAAGAGGTAGCCTGGGGTCCTGGTCATCCCAGAGTCATCGTAACAAACCATGACTGAACACTGACTTGATTCACACAAGATCAATACATGCCATATTTGAAGCTATTGCTTGGGTATTTGTAACACAATGAAACCTAAATTCTAATAATTTAAATATGTATCCATACATACAGCAACTGAAGCTAGAACTCACAGAGAGAAACAATGCCAGCCCTCAGTGAGCATGCCAGGGTCTCGGGGAGGGATGGACAGAGGGGAGGGGAGGCTCATGGCCCTTCTCCCCTCTGACCTCCCGGAGGAATTCACAAAGGTTTGAGGGTGAGTCTCAGGACTGACCCTGCCATCAGTGTAACAGGAACCTAGCCAGCTACTGGATGTTTCCTTGCTTTCTCAAAGTGAGATAAACAACAGCCTTTGTGCCTCACTGCTTCCTGACTGCATACACAGTGTGACCAGCCACCTCCCGTTACTATGTCTTCTCACATTCCCCCTAGATCTGTGCCCCAAGCAAATGCTTCCTCCAGTCACCAGGACTTGTCATCCATGGAGGACTGCATTTCCCTAGAACTGTACCCCAAGCAAATTCTTCCTCCAGTCACCAGGACTTGTCATCCATGGAGGACTGCATTTCCCTAGAACTGTACCCCAAGCAAATGCTTCCTCCAGTCACCAGGACTTGTCATCCATGGAGGACTGCATTTCCCTAGAACTGTACAATCATGTAACGAAATGCTGCAAAATTGAGTGGCACAAAATACCACTTATTTTAACCAAGGTTTGAACTTCCAGTAAGACTTCAGTGGGGACACCTGCCTTATCTCAGTGCCACCAACTGGGGTCTGAACATGCCTGTTCACACACTTGCCATGGTTCCGTGCTGCTATCTTCAGGCCTGGGGATGCCTGTTTACATACTTGCCATGTGCCGTTGCTGCTACAGTGCAGCAAGATGTGCATTTTCACACATGTGCCATGTCCCAGTGCTGCTATCTGGTGCCCTAGTACTCCTTCTCACACATGCTTTGTCCCGAGGCAGCCACATGCTCCCTGAGCACACCCGTTTACACACTTGCTGTGTTTCAGTGCTTCTGCTTGGTGGCCTAGGAATGCTCCTTTGCATGTTTGCAGTGTCTCTGACCCACCAACTGGTGGCCAGCACATGCCTCTTCACTCCAGAAATACAGTGGGGTCGGCATGCCCATAAAACCTTCATATTATGCTACTCAGAAATGGCATGGGTATGCTGGGCAGTGGTGGTGCACACCCTTGGGAGGCAGAGGCAGGTAGATTTCTGAGTTCGAGGCCAGCATGCAATCTCTATTTCCTTCTGAGTCTATGAAAGTGTTGAAGCTGGCCAGGCAGTGGTGGCGCATGCCTTTAATCCCAGCATGAAGCACGCGCACATTGGTTGTTTAGCTTGCTTGGGGTGTTTGTGGGACTCCTAACACTGGGGAAGGGAGTGTCTCTGACTCTTTTTCCTGCTCTTGGGAACCTTTTCCTTACTGGGTTGCCTTGGCCAGCCTTGATATGAGGGTTTGTGCCTAGTCTTACTGCATCTTGTTGTGGCGGTTGATATCACTGGGAGGCCTGCTCTTTTCTGAAGGGAAATGGAGGAGTAGGGAAGAGGGAAAATGGGGAGGAGAAGGAATGGAGGGAGGGGAGGCTCCATGAGAGAAGAGTAAATAAAAAGATAAAAGAAAAATGTCAGGAGGCTAAGATGCTCATACACATCCACATATAACTGGTCTCAGAAAAGGCATAGAGTCCGAATGCCAACTATACTACCCCAGGCTCAGAAATGGAACTGGGTATGACATGCCCATCCATCCCCTCATGACCGGGTGTGGTAAAGGCATAGGGCCAACATGCCCATGTAAATCTCTGTATGAATGGGCTCAGAAGTGGCCTGAGGATATCATGATGCCCATATACTGCAGACTTTAATGAAGCTTAGAAGTCTTACGGGACCAGAATGCCTGTGCATCCTTCCACTTAACCAAGCTCATGCCCTCATAATGCAATATTGCCATGGCCACCATTGAGACAGGCTACACTGACTCCATAACAGGCCTCAAATTGGCAGTTCAAGAGACTAGGCCTAAATCTCTGTCGCCAAGTGCTGGGCAAGTTCAAGCAAGTCCAGGCCTCAGAAGCTGCCCTGCCACCTGGCCTGAGGCAAGGACAATGGGTCAGCAGCAGTTTCCAGACTTCCTCAGCAACAATTTCCAGACTTCCCCAGCAAGAGTTTCCAGGCCCCCATATACCAGCAATGGTTCTGGAATGTCCCCAGAGACAGAGTCAACAGATTAAGATAGAGGTCACCTACTCCTCCCTGGAATTCCCCTAATGTGCTTTATTTAAATCAGGCCTGCGAGCTCACTGGGGCACCTCAAATCTTGGAAAATGGTATGCCCCAGCATGCTGGACTTCTGCAGAATAAAATGCTCTTTGCTTTTGCCTACTATTTGAGTCCAGGGGTATCTTCGGCGGCTCATGGACCCTTACAGTATAGGGTTAAAGGCAATGGTCTACCACAACTGCCTCATGGAGTCCAACTCCACAGATGCCAAATGGGCCTGGGATTGCAGCCAGTGTAGGAGCAGGAACCACATCTTTGGAGTGTTGTTGAGGTTTGGTCTGTTGCTTTGCATTGTAATGCTAAATGCTGGCTCTGGTTGTTCTCAGGATTAGGAGATTCTCACCTAGACCCAAGTGATGCTTTACAATCTTGCCCCCCCAAGTTATCCCTGATTGGTGTATAAAGATGCCTACAGCCTATAGTTGAGCAGAAGAGAGATAGGTAGAGGCTTGGAGTCTGTGGAGAGACCATGAGATTGAGGAGGAGGAGGAGGAAGGGGGAGGGGGAGGAAGAGGGGGAAGAGGAGGAGGAGGAGGAGGAGGAGGAGGGAGGAGGAGGAGGGAGGAGAAGACACCATGGGGTAGATAAGCCATGAAAACGTGGCCATGGGGCTAGCCAATTGGAGTTAAGAGCTACCCAGATGGAACATGGCAAGTTGTGACTTGGGGTTATTGATGAGGAAGTAGATTTTAATAACTTAGAGGGTAGATATCTACACAGCTCTAGTGCATTAAAGGCTTGTAATATAAACATAAAAGTTGTCTTTTATCGGGGAACTGAATGACAAAGGTGGGGTAGAAACTACCGATTGATATTATATATTTTCAACTACTGAGTGTAGGTGATGATGTAGCCCCAGGAGTACAGAGGAGGTCAAATAGGTGACAGAGCCAGGTAGCCAGTCTCTAGGAGAGAGCTGAGCCAGGGCTGGGGTGGCTGGAAAGATTGTGAATCTTGCTCAGTGAGCACTGTCATGCAGCATTCTGTCCTGCACAGCTGGGAACAATAACACATGGGGGTGGCTCATGTGTTATACTGGGAGGACCGGGGCAGGGGATTCAGACCTGGCCTATAAATAAGGCACTAGGGCCAGTAGGGCTCTTGCCTCAAGTTGCTAAATGTAGAATCCTCTAAAAGCCAGTAGGGGGCTGTGACCCTCATCTGAGGGGTGAACCTAGTCACCAAGGCTCTGGCTGCAGCAGGAACCTCTCTCGGTATCTTCTCCGTTTCACTCTAGGAAAGTCTTCAACACTCTTGGAGTTGAGCTCCATGAAGAAATATGAGCCTTGGTGGGGGGTGGGGTGGGTGACTTCTGTTAGTGTCTATCTGAAGCTATGCCTCTGTCTAACCCCGGGGACCTGCAAGCGCCCTGCAAGTGCAGAAGATTAAGACCTCAAGGCAGGACTGAGTTCTAGAGCCTTTTACCATCATCACTACATACAATTATGCAGTCTCAGAAATAACATCACTTTTTTACCTTGGTGTTTGCACGGGTAACCTATGGAAGTCTAATTCTGCTGTTAACCCTATGGGCTTAAAATTACAATTTATTCAGTATTAACAAGTACAGAGAGTGTGGCTATCTTATCCAGGATCACATTCCTAGAGAGTAAGGAAGAGCCTGTGACCAAAGCCCAAGAACCAACAAACTCTAGTTCTTTGGAAAAACAATGCAGTGTGTGGCAATACTGTCAGCAGGAGGCCGATACCTCGAAGCTGGATGCAAATGCAAAGGAAACAGGTTTTGTCTCCAGGCAAAGCTAGTCCTGTTCGGTTGCAACCTAATGGAGTGTGTGTATTGCTGGTGAGGTGGTAGAACAGGTCTCACTCCTGTCCTTCCTCTTGTAGGACCACTGGGCTGGAGATGATTGTCCCTTCGAAATCAAACACTCTTTAGCTTGAAAAGTTACTCTGTCCAGCAAGCGTATGTAACTTGCACAGTGTGCATTTACACAGCATATTGCACACAATGAGATGACAGCTGACCTTGTTTTAAGTTTGAAAGCTTTAGTAGTAATGTCTCTGAGAGGAAACAGTAACTGTTTACAGAGTTGGTTCAGAAGGCTCACAAACATTATTTGTGCATAACTGGAGATCTCCACAGCAATTAGGAAACAGCTTTATCCTTCGAGGGTTAATTCTGGCCCCTTGGAGCAAAGAAGCCATCTCATTAAAGCCCACAGAGCTCGTATGTTCCTTACAGCTTTGTAGACATATTCTTCCCAGGTAGCCTCTGGGACACGGAGGAATGAGGCTTTTCAGCATCTGCCTTTAGTTGCTATGTCAGTTATTCTTGAATGTACAGAAATGTGTGCAGTACACCAGGGAGAATCAGTCAATGGGGAGGAGGCACACATGATGGAGCTATGACAGTGTGGAGGCAGGGGTCCTTGAAGCTCAATGGCCAGCCAGTCATTGAGCTCTGGATTCTGCGAGAGAGCTTGTCTCAGAAATTAAGATATGCACAATTCCAGTGGACTTCCCCACTCAAGTGCAGGCCACACTAGTCAGAAGAACAGGATGTTCTGGGACCAGAGCCCGACAGAATCATCATTAGAGAGACCAGAGAGGCTTCCTACAGTAACTGATGGGAGCAGACGCAGACTCCCACAGCCAAATATTAGGGGGAGCTTGAGAAGTCCTGTGGAGGAGGGGAAGGACACCAGAAGAACAGGGCCTGCAGAATCAACTGACTGTGACTCATGGGGGTTCACAGACGTAGGGGAGCCTGGAGAGCTGACCTAGGTCCTCTGCATATACGTTATGGCTGAGTAACTTGGTGATCTTGTAGGACCCTTTTCCTCCGGCTGGATTACCTTGTCCAACCTTGATGTGATGGTATGTGCCTGGCCTTATTATAGCTATCTATATGGTGTTTGGTTGATGTCCCTGAGAGGCCTGCTCTTTTCTGAGGGGAGGCAGAGGGAGGTTGGATTTGGGGGAGAGAGGAGGTGGGAGGAAAAGCTGGGAGAGGGGCTGGAGGGGTAACTGCAGTCAGGATGTAATATATGAGAGAAGTTTTTTAAAAATTTAGATGCAGAGGAACTAAGGGAGACATCCAACATCAACCTCTGAATCCTGCCAGACATGTACACATACATATACCACACACATACACATATGTACACTACACACATGCACTTACATATACTAAGCACATATACAAATGGATTATTCCTCTATGTCTGGTAGTAAGTATAAATTATTAATATTTTTATTTAAAAAAAAAAAACTTGCTGGGCAGTGGTGGCACACGCCTTTAATCCCAGCACTTGGGAGACAGAGGCAGGTGGATTTCTGAGTTCGAGGCCAGCCTGATCTACAGAGTGAGTTCCAGGACAGCCAGGGCTACACAGAGAAACCCTGTCTCAAAAAAAAAAAAAAAAAAAAAGAAAAGAAAACTTTATTTTTTTAATTATTGGTACTGGGAATTAAATCTCAGACCTCATCTTGCTAGGCACATGGTCTCCCAGCTAAGCTACACCCACAGTCAGACTGGCCTTTTAGAAAACAATTTACTCAGACCCTTCAAAAACAATTTCCTGGGAGCATCATAAATCATGAAGCTAATAAGAAAGTTACAAGGGAGCCATGTGGCTTTTCTGTGAAATATTCCAATTTTTCTCTGAACATATATTACCTAAAATAGAAAAAGAACAACTAATGAGCCATTTATTAATGATAAATGCCCAATGTTGTACAAATCGTTCATGTGTATTATGTGATTAGAGCAGTCCGATGAGTGACATCTTTAGCACTAGGAAACTTGAGGCTTAGGAACAAGCTAAGGCAAAGCAGCTAAGTCGCAGAAAGCCACGGTGCCCACTCCGGTCTACCTGACCCTAGAATCCAGGCTCTCAGTCATGTGTGATCTGGAGCTTCAGGCAGTGGGAGGAAGCAAGCACATGCTTTCCACGCAGCACAGTTCCCCAGAGACTAGGTTTTCACATTCTCAGGCTTCCCATGCTGTCTCCGTCTGACCACCTTATGGCTTTCCCCTCGTCTCGATTCCTCTGGTTCTGCCTACCAGTGTGCTTGCTGCTCAGTGAAACCAGAGAGCATAGGCTGTCGGTTTTAAACTCCACTCAGCACTTTTAAAGGAGACATTAAAGTGACTCTTAAACTTTCGATTTATTCCTTAAAAGGAATGGGAGCATTTTGGCTCCTGAGAGCGTAACAAATGAGATTTACTAGCAGTTAGAGACGTTTAAAGTCGCGTTTATTTTTTCCATAAATGCTACCACTTCATTTGGAAAGTAACAGCAACCAAAGATCCTAACATAAGAGCAGATTTAGAACTAGGTCATAACTGTGTGATAGGAATGAGATTTGATACAGCCTCTTGTATGTCAGGCCAGGGAGGTTTTATTGGGGCTATCAAGCCTTCTAGGTGATTTGGAAAGGAGAGACTTCACTCTCGCTGGCCAGGTTCTTCCATGGGCAGTTCATTTATTCCCCTCAGCTGTCCAGTGAGGCTGTGTGTTTATGTATGTTGTGTGTATGTATATGTGTGTGGTATGTGCTTATGTGTGTTGTGTGTCTGTGTGGTGTGTATGTTGTATGTTGTATGCACGTATGTGTTGTGTGTGTGTGGTGTGTATATGATGTGTTGTGGTGTATATATGTGAGTATTGTGTTTATGTGTGTGTATTGTGTGTTACATGTATGTGTGTGTGTATGTTGTATTGTGTGTGGTATATGTGTGTTTGTGTTGTATGTATGTGTGTGTGTCTGTGTGTTGTATGTGTATGTATGTGTGTTTATATGTGTGCTGTGTATATGTGTGTTTTGTATGTGTGTGGTGTGTACATGGTGTGTGTGGTGTACATGAGTGTATGTTGTGTGTATGTGTGCATATGTGTGTGTTATATGTGTGCTGTGTGTGTATATTGTGTGTGCATGTTGTATGTATGTGTATGTGTGTGTGTTGTGGTTATGTGTGCATTGTGTGTGTTGTGTGTTGTTTGTGTGTTGTGTGTATGTGTGTTTTGTGTGTACACTGTATGTGTGTGTATTGTGTGTGTGGTGTGGAGTGGTATGTGTATGTGTGTGGTGTGTATATATGTTGTGTATGTGTGTGTGTGCAAGAATGTGTATATGTGTTAGTTGTGTGTGTTGTGTGTTGTGTTTGGGGTGTGTATGTTTGTGTGCGTTGTGTGTGTATATGTGTTGTGTGTGAAATAGTGAAAGGTAACTTACCCAAGATTAAACAACAGAATAATATATCATACGTGAGCCATTTCACTGATTCCAGATCAAAAGCTGTTTGTGGCGCTCTGCACTCCTGAGACTTTCTCACCAGGCAGAGTGGTGTTGCCTCCCTGACAGGCGCCATGACTGTTCTGCAGTTCCGCATTACCCCAGGACTTGCCTGCTCTTTGGGGCATGGATCTTTTCCTTCTCCCCCCGGTGGCTCAGGCCCTATCTTACTGTAGGCAAGCAGTAGGGCTCTGACTCCCAGGGGTATCCTGTGCTACCTGCTTCTGCCGTCTGCCTCTGCAGCTGCTGCTCTACCAGAGTCTTAGACTACAGCTTCCTAAACAGACTCCCTGCTTCAACATGGGCAGTCTTTTTAAAATGTACACATGGCACTGGAGAGATGGCTCAGTGGTTAAGAATACTTACTGCTCTTGTATAAGATCTAAGTCCAGTGTCTAGTACCTGTGTTGAGTGGCTCACAACTGCCCACGACTCTAGCTCCAGGGGATCCAATGTCCCCTTCCAGCCTTTGAGGGTGGAAGTCTACACAAATACACACATACACAATTAAAAATAAAAGAAGAACCTGTTTTTAAAAAAATACATTATCTGTAGCCCTTGATCATACAAAAGCTAGTAGTAATATTTTATTTAAAATTGTCATCATTACATTTATGCATTTACTGGGGGAGAGGGTGTCACATGACACACATATCAAGTTAAGAGGACAATTTGTGGGAGTCAGGTCTCTGCTTCCACCATGTGGATTCTAGGGACTGAACTTGGGTTCTGTGGCTTATCAACAAGCGCTATTAGTAGCTGAGCCATCTTGCCAGTCTATGTCACTGTTTCTTTAGTTCTTTAGTTCTACTTTGGTTCAAAGACTGGCCCTGTGACTTGAAAGACAGCACGAAGAGTTTTGGTTTTTAAAAGCCTTTTACCAGTAGGTGGAGCTCTTGCTCATGATTACCGTTAACACAATTAGGTCTTAGAATTAGAAAAAAGAGCAGCTTTTGAGAATTGACTTTTCTTTGTTTTCTAGTTGAGTTGAGAAACAGGCCATTTACACAGCACGGTCTCTAAAGACTTATTTTACCGTAAAAACGTTTACTTTAGCAGTAGGTGTCTAAAACGTTAAGCGAACAAGGTCCACCCACCACTATTCACAGGCTGAATTTAACAGGGTTCAGGTCCCAAGTCACATAATTGTATCATTCTAGCCTTTGGCTGCGAAGTTACTGTCTCCAGCACAAACTGGGCAGAACCATAAGGTGAATTACCGTGGTCAGACAGCAAGGGGCCATGGGTGGCAGAATGCAAATATGGAGGGCGTTTCATGAGGTAGCAGTCAAGGAGGAGGAGGAGGAGGAGGAGGAGGAGGAGGAGGAGGAGGAGGAGGAGGAGGAGGAGGAGGAGGAGTCGTCAAGAAGGAAATGCCCACGTGTGGGGGAAGGATTGGTGGGGAGGAGTAACTGAAAGTGGACTTGCTTCGAGGACTGATTTTAAGGAGACTCCCTTCAGTGTGGCGCTGGGGCTCAAATCGAGGGCTCTGTGCGCCCTCATGGTTGCGCGCCTGCTGGAGAACAAACGTTCATTCAGAGCAGCAAGCTATCAATTCCAAATGAGCCTTATCTTTTGCAAGTGAGCCTTGGTTGGCCTTTTCGGCTTCCTGTCATTGTCCTCACCCATTGTCTCTGCCTTCGCAGGAACTTGGTGAGAATTTCAGTACATGGAAAAACTCTCCCTAATCCAGCTGGTGTGTATCCAGAGGTCTTGTGTACTACTGGGAACAAAATATTGTATTAGACAGCTGTATGCTGAAGAACGCCCAGAATAAATAAGTTCTCTCCCACCCACCCCCGTCTCTTTCTGATTAACATGCTATTTTCGGTTAAGTGCATTTAATAGAGAAAAACGGAGTAGTCTTGCATGAGGTTGCAGGAGGCCTTCCTTACTGGAGAGGAAACAGCCAGTAATGTGTTCATTCTCAGTGTTGCCACAACCTTTCAGTAAGAAATGCGTCTTTTATCTAAAGACTACTTGGGAAGCTGTGGGCTTTTTGGTCAGTTCTTACTTGTCTCACCACCTTATTGATAGGCTTATTGTTTGTCTTCTGCCTATTAGAATGTAAGTTACCCGAAGCTTTCTTCATACACGCCCCCCAAAGCCTTGCTTACTGCATGCTGGGCTGTTCATACATATTATTGAATGGTAAGCTAAATTCATAAAGCTTCATTAATTGAATGGACTATTCTCCCGGCACTAAATGCACTTCAATTAAATGCTTAAGAAGCTCACATTCTATTCTTAGAGTTAGCATAAAGGGAACAGACCAAGATAATACAGTATATTAAATGTAAATGTTTGGAGGGGGGCGTAAGGTGGCTCAGGAGGTAAGACGGCTTGTCACCAAGCCTGAAGACCTGTGTTTGACTCCTGGAACACATATGGTAGAGGGAGAGAAGGACCTCTGACCTCCCCTCACACACCATGGTGCAAGCACAGGACACACATATGCACACTTAATACATAGATGTAAAAATAACCCACATTTTAAAAAAAAATTAGGTGTATGGCTGTTTTGGGTGCATATGTCTCTCTGCACCTCTTGTGCGCTTGGTGCCTGCAGAGGCCGAGAGAGCATATTGGATTTCTGGAACTGGAGTTATAGATGGTTGTGAGCTGCTATGTGGGTGCTGGGAATTGGACCCCAGTTGCCTGGAAAAGCAGCCAGAGAGCTATTAACAACTGAGCCATCTCTCCAGTCCCAGAAAAATATTTCTTAAAAAACTGTGGGGTTTTTTGTTCGTTTGTTTGTTTAGCAAAGAAGTATTTAAAAACTGGCACAAGAAAATGATATAGGAACAAAAAACTGTTTAGCTCTTTAAAAGTAAAGAGACTGTAATTCCCACATTGAGGGCTGAGGCAGGAGAAGACAAAGCTTTGGGGTATACAGTGAGTTCAAGGCTGGTCTGGATACTTAGTGAGCTTATCACACAAAACCAGTGGGGGAAAATGAAGTACTAAGAACCTTTCTGGTTTTTTTTTTTTTTTTCCAGAGTATAATCTGCAAACAGAAAAGTACACAGTACCTATGAGGACAGCTCAGAGAGTTTACAAAGCGGGCATACTGGCACCACCAGCACCGGTATAAAGAAACAGTTTTATCAACAGTACTTTCAAGAGTGACTGCTAACTTGCTTTCTAACACTGCAAATTAATTTTGCCTGTCTTCACACATCCGTGGTTGGAATCAAAGGGTATGTGCTCTTTGGAATCTAGGCACTTCCATTCTGTATGCTGTGGCACTGAATGCTCTTACTACACGTAGATGAGATGGGTTCGCTGCCTTTGCTGTGCTGCGCACCGCGTGGCTGGATCACACATTAGTTAGTTGTTTAGTGGTAGTTTTGGTAGCTGCTAGTTTGGTCTATTAGGAAAAGTATTGTTATCTGTTGATTTTAGATATCCGTGAATTTTAAACTTGTATTAATTTTATTACATTTATTTACTTGTGTGTGTATGTATACATGTATGTGTACGTGTAGAGTGTACATAGATATCAGAGGACAACTTGCAGGATCTGTCTTGCCTTCTGCCATGTAGATCCCAGATATAGAACTTGGGTTTCAGGCTTGGTGGCAAGTGTTGTTACTCTCTCAATCACCTGATAGCCCAAACATTATACTTTTTGTTTAGAAACTTCAGTAAATCTGTCTACATCTTATACTTTGTTTAACTATGTATGTATATGGATATATTATATATGTGTATAACATATATATACACACTACATATATACACATACACACATATGTATATATATTTTTGAGACTTTCATACATTATTGTTTGATCATAGTCATCTCCCACACTCTAACTCCTCCCAGTCCACCTATCTAACTTTGTATCTCCAATTTTTTAAAGCCCATTGAATTCAGTGTGTGCTGTCTGTCTACTTTGGGGCTGTACACTGGAGTATGAATAACCAACCATGAGCCATACCAGTAAAGGAAACAAACTCCCCTTGTCCCAGCAGCCATCAGTTACCAATAGCTCCTCAGCTAGGGTGGATTTCCTGCCTGACTGTCAGCTATCATGCTAGGATTTTTGTCTCATAAGCTTCTACAGGCCTTGTGCACGTAATCAATGCTGCTGTGAATTCATGTGTGAGTGTGCCCTGTGCCCTCCCTGCCTCCGACTCTTACACCTTTCTGTGATGATCATTAAGCCTTGAGAAGAGAAGCTGGTGTGATACAGATGTCCCATTTAGGGATGAATATTCTGCAGCCTCTGACTCCCTTCCCTTGACCAGCTTTGGGTCTTTATGCTAATTGCTATCTACTGTAAAAGAATGGCCTGTGACCTGGCTAGACACTGGTTCTTGGCTCTGATAGAGGTTTCAAGTATTCTATCTTGTGAAGCCAACCTTGAATTCAACTAGAAAATGGTTGGTTGAGTGCATGGGGGTACATGGTATTTGCTCCACCAGTGCTCCAGTGGGCCTATTTCCCCAGGCCACCCATTAGTGCAGCTCTCAGAATTCACTCCTAGGTAAGACTGATATTTACTTGTCTCCTCTGGTCGCATGAATAGCTCATTTCCGCACTGTAAAAGCTAGCTGGCAGGGATGAAGCTTCTAGGTCAGTATCACCTTAATTTCTTGGTATTATATAACACATGTTCAATGTCTTCAGTGATAGGGTTACTAGTGGGATATATCAAGGAACCAGAGGCAGGAGTTTCATGGGTTGGGAGCCAGTTTGGGCTAGACCTCGCAAAAAAATATTAAAGTCTTGGGACTTTGGGGGTAGAATACAATTTCCAGGTAGTCATAAAATCTGTATTCTTTCACAGTAGTGTAAGATTAGTCTTGTCCACTTGCTGGAGACTTTAGAAACAAATGCATACCATGAGCACGGTCACCTGCCAAATAATGATACACATTCCACAAAGGACTTCATATACATCCATTGGGTTATAATTGAGATAAGAATTTCCCGTCACCCAGAGACACCATAGCCACCCCAGCATCACAGCATAACTCCTCACAGTGATGCTGGTGTGAGCGGACCCACCCCACTGTCAGTCACGTGAAAGCAGCAGATATAATTACATATACTACGTAAGAGTTGATAATAAGTGGCCATACTCCTGTAACCTGCATTTACCACACTTTATATATTTATTTTAGAGTGTCTTTCTTTCTTTTACTTACAGAACTAATGTTTTGGGCCACCAAGATGGCTCAGTTGATAGAAGCATTTGTAGCATAAACCTGATAACCTGAGTTCAATCCCCAGGACCCACAGTGAAAGAAGAGGCCTGACTCCTCTGGAGATTCCTCTGATTCTACATGTACACTGCAGTGCATCATGCACACACACACACACACACACACACACACACACACACACACACACACACACACACACACTCAGACTCACATGCACCCACACGTATGCACACACACACTCATGCACACACATATACACAGAATAATAATAGTTTTCGAAAGAAAACCAAACCCAACACTTTCTCTGAAGCCTTGTACCATGTTACACTGGCAGCCACCTTATACAGCTCCTGTTCGCTGTCTCTTGGTTCTATCCAGAAGCCATGTCCAGAAACTAACCTATCATGCATTTATAGTATCGTGTGAATGCTTTCTACCATGTCTACACAATGGTGGACTCCGAAACAGTTCTCAGAGCAGTTCTAGTGACCTGTGGCCATATTTGGAAGCACCAGTTGTCACACATGTATGCACTGTGCAGACATGTTGAATCAGCTGAGTGGCAGCAGAAATTTTGCCAGGTAAAATTAGGCCATTGAGTGCTTCGGTGCCTGACCAACTCACAGCTGTGCCATCAACAAACCCCAAAGTCCTTTCCATTGTCCCCTAAATACTCTGCCATTTTCCTACTTTCTCTGAAAACTGATTTGAGGTTTCAGTTAGTTACATTTGCCCAGGAAGCACCATGGCCAGCACTCACATCTTGATTCCCGGGTCACTTCAAGGTTCTCTGGGAGCCATCTGTGCACAGGCTGTTTCGGTTTGGTTCGCAGCCTGCATTTTATGTCATCTCCCTTTAAACAGGAGAGTTGTTAGGCTCCAGTGTCATGTGGCTTGATCCTCAGAGGCTTGATTTGATGACAGTTGTAGGTCTGTCAGACTCAAGAGAGGCCCCATATTGGCCTCAGGACGAGCACCACCAGCCTGTTAAATGTTATTAGTTGTGCAGTGTATCACTGGGAGGCTTTTAGTATTTTGTGGGATCTGTAATCACTTTAGATTTCCACGATCCCAGAGGAAACTAGTTTTGCTATTTTATAAAGATAAAACTTAATAATCAATTTTTAGTTTATTTTCAGAAGCACAATGAAATTCTAAGGGAAAACTGACCATTTGGAGACAACCATGTGTCCTGCCTCAGGAGAGAACCGAGAGAGTCCTACTGCTAGAGGTTTGTGTCTCTGGGAATGACAAGCTTTGTCAGCCAGGCTGTTCGTGCACACTCACGACCTGCTTTCAAGAGAAGCACTGGGAGACCCTGGTCCCTGTGCCAGTCAGGGAAATTTCATTTTCCTACTCTGAAATGTCCTGTGTAAAACACAAGATAACTAATTTTTTAAAAAATTAAAGCAGAGCGGTACTTAGTAATTGTGCCTTAGCTTGGTGTGAACTAACAGCACCGATGAAAGCTCCCCCACTTCACCCCCCCCCCCACAGGTGTGTGCTTAGGGCATTTTGTAGAAATGGAACTTGCGGGGCGGGCACAATTTATGAATGACTTACCTCTCCACCTCCCACCCCTGTGTCTCAGTCATTGTCTGTCCTGCTTTAGAACCTCCTCGCTCATGAGAACATCACTGACATGAGAGACAGGAAGGGGGATGAGCTTCTAACCCTTCCATGGAGACTTTGTCCGTCACACTTGGTCCCTGCCACTGGAGGACTGGGAAACAGGATTCCTGTTCTTCACAGCCATGAGTAACCCGTTTCCACTTAATAAAATTGAGTAGATAGTTGATGTTGGTTGTTTTTTTTTTTTTTACTTGTATCACATATATTCAGATATATTTAGCTTAGTTTTATCTTATATGATCTCTGAAAGGTGTTTTTGGAACCTCTGCAAACATGACCAAAGACTGCATTGTCTGTGCTTTCTAGGGATGGTTTAGGGACGAAGAGTGGTATGTTTGTTAATTCAGCTTTACGTTGAGTTTTTGTTCTTTTTGAGAAGCATGTAAAGTCAGCAGTGTACATTTCTAGACATCTGGGAAAATACACTTTTGCATTGATGGCAACTCTGAATTTTTTTGGACATATAGAAATGCTGATTGTGTAAATGTGAGGCGTTTAGAATTTCTTTATGAAAGCGAAATCCCACTAAGTTGTAAGGGAAAAAATGGTTTATTTCACAACCTTTTACTGTGCTTTCTGAGGTGTGGGCAGGCAGAGAAACAAAATGGAGCCAATGTTGGCAATTGTTTAAAGGCCCAAGCAGGAAATATTTTAGACTTTATGGGTCAGGGTGTCTCATTTTCAATACTAAACTGTGTCTTTGTGGAGACAGCCATGACAGTATGTCAGCAGCTCAAGGTTGTCATGCTTGATAAAATACAACTCAGCAAAGCACCCAGGCGCATAGGAAACAGCCTCCATAGGAAGCGCCCATCCGTCCGTCCGTCCGTCTGTCCGTCCGTCTCTGAGTTAGAGTTGGAGTTATCTCAGGCGTTACTTGCTGAAGCACTGGGACTTCGGAGAGGTTCTTTTTATCCATGTTTAGGATAAAGAAAGGAGATTAGTGTAAATTCTAATATTGTGAGTGAAAAGTTGAGCATTTTAATGTTTAGGAATCAGAAAAGTACGGAGGTGAAATATAGATCTGGTTACTATTTGTGGGAAGATATTACTAATTCCTGTTGCTCCAAACTGGGAGAAGATGGGAGGTACTGGAGACTACTCTAGTCCCAGAGGACACCCCAACCTCAGAGCAGGGGCTGGCTTTGCTGCAATGAAAAGGCCTGTATGCTGAGCTTTGTGCTGGCTCTTAACTGGCTGTGCCGCTTCAACAACTCTTATTATATCTTTACCTCTATCTGTCTGTCTGTCTGTCTGTCCATCCATCCATCCACTTATCTATCTATCTTCTACCTATCATCTACCTATCATACTCTCTCTCTCTCTCTCTCTCTCTCTCTCTCTCTCTCTCTCTCTCTCTCTCTCTCTCTCTCTCTCCCCCTCAATACGGTCTCACTATGTAGCTATGGATGCCCTGGAACTCTCTGTAGGCCAGGCTGGTCTCGAACTTACAGATATACACCTGCGTCTGGGACTAACACCTGGCAGCCCCCAGGCCTGGCTCTAATGGTCTTTCCATCTACTCCTGCCTTTGTAGAACAAGTGCAGTTTACTTTTACAGCTACCCCTGTTGGGGCTGGGGATGATGCTGTGGAAAAGATGGCTAGCTGCAAAAACAATAGGACTAGAGTTCGAATCCAGCACCCACATAAAAGCTGGGCATGCAACTCCAGCTCTGGGGAAGGGCAAGAGGCTGGTAGCCTCCAGGAGCTCAGTGGCCAAGCAGCCTTGCCAAAACAGTAAGCTCCAGGTTCAGTAAGCCTGCTTCACAAACAAAGGTGGAGGGCAGCAGAGGAAAATTCCAGATGTACTCCTCTGGCCTCCACATATGTACACACAGAGTACGCACATGTGTTCATACATACACACATGCACACACAGACACACACACACAGAGACACACACAGACACACACATACATACACACACATACACACACAGAAACACACACACATATACACACACAGACACACACACACATAATACACACAGAGACACACACACATATACACACACAGACACACACACACATAATACACACAGAGACACACTACATAATACACACACAGAGACACACAGAGACACACACAGACACACAGACACACACAGACACACACACATACACAGACACACATACATACACAGACACACAGAGACATACAGACAGACACACACTCACACACACACAGACACACACAGAAACACACATACATATACACATACAGACTCACAGACACACAGACACACACACAGACACACACACACATATAATACACACAGAGACATACACACACAGACACACACACACAGACACACAGAGACATACAGACACCACATACACACACAGACACACACACACACAGAAACATACAGACACACACACATACACACAGGCACACAAACATACTCACAGACATACACAGACACACACTCACACACACACATACACACACAGAAACACACACATATACACATACAGACTCACATACACGCATACACATAATACACACAGAGACACACGCATATACACACACACACAGAGACACACACAGACACACACACACTCACAGACACACAGACACACCAAATTAAAAACAAAACTCACACTATGTATCATTTGCTCTTTGGTCCCTGAGTTCAAGGTTTAATGATAGGCTGCCAACTGCTTTAACTAAAAGGGAAAACATCGGGCTGTGGTGGCGCACGCCTTTAATCCCAGCACTTGGGAGGCAGAGGCAGGCGGATTTCTGAGTTCAAGGCCAGCCTGGTCTACAGAGTGAGTTCCAGGACAGCCAGAGCTACACAGAGAAACCCTGTCTTGAAAAAACCAAAAAAAAAAAAAAAAAAAAAGGGAAAACGTGCATAGGAGCCGTTCTGGACTTGGGTCATGTCCCCTAACCTGAGGGCAACTCCAGCTCAGAATTCCTACACCAGAGGTTCTTGCCACCTCCTGAGTGGACCGAGTGGGACAGTGACTCACACAGACATGTCCTTCCAGTGTTGGCATTGCGTTTCCTCAGGAATAGATATAAGGTGGATATTTTATGGTAAAGATGCTTCTGGGGCCGTAAGCGTTGCCACCTGAGGACCCTGGACTCTGAATTGGATAGCATTTAATTGTGTTCAAGTTCACATTTTTTTCCTTAAAGGTCACAGAATGAGCAATGTGGGCTACTTCAGAAATGTCAAGAAAAGTAGGAATTGTAAAGCAGTAAAAATTGTTCAGGCAAGAGAAATATTGCCCTGGAGGGGTCACTCTGTCCTCGGCCCGTGTGAAGACTGACCCACTGAGCAAGCTACAGCTTGCCACTTGGGCGGGGACATTTTACAGTGACTAAAGTTTGGAAATTAATTCCTTTGCAATCATTTGTCGTTTGGCAGCACGCTAGGTACTGGCACTGGAAACATAGGCAAACACTTGCCTTCGTGGTTTAGTGGTGCTCTGGTCCAGAAAAGCTGTTTTTATGTGCTCAGTTGTTGTTGGTAAAACCATTTTTCATATATACCAGCTTACCTTTAGAAGCTTATACCTTCTGCTACGACGTCTTGTATGCATTGTTGCAATTTTGATTAGAAAGCATTAAATTATGCCATGATTGGTCCTTGATTTCTCTGGCAACCCTGGGACAGACATGTAGGCTTCTTGTTTGTTGGCTTATTTGGTTAGCTTTTATTGGGTTCATATATCTCTACCTCCCTTCCAACCCTTCTTCCACTAGTCCCTTCCAACCTTTAACACTAGGTAGGAAAGAAAGATGGTTAGAGGGGAAAGGGTATGTAGAGCTCTTTAGACTTCTGCCTGCTGGTCAGAGACATTGCGTTCCTTGGGGACAGTCCAAGTTCATTGTCAGGATATCTCCAATTTCTTCTCTTCTAACTGTAACAACAGCAACCAGGAGCAGCAGGGGAGCAGAAGCTGCCCTCCTCCTCCTCCTCCTCCTCCTCCTCCTCTTCCTTCTCCTCCTCCTCTTCCTCCTCCTCCTCATTCTCCTCCTCCTCTTCCTTCATGTCTTATTCCTCCTCCTCCCTCCTCCCTCCTCCTCCTCCTTTTCCTCTCCTCCTCCTCCTCCTCCTCCTCCTTTTCTTCTTCTTCTTCTTCTTCTTCTTCTTCTTCTTCTTCTTCTTCTTCTTCTTCTTCTTCTTCTTCTTCTTCTTCTTCTTCTTCTTCAGAATACCTCCACTCCTCTCGTGACTCTGGCATTTACACCCTCTCCAGAATACCCAGAATTAACTCTCTGCAGCTGGCAAAGATCACACCCTGCTAGTGCATGAGACAATCATACTTGACAGCTGTGGGCAAACTGAAGCAGCCCCATGTCCCACACCTGGGATTAAAACTAAAACATTCACATAGCGTAACTGGGTTTTTAAAGAGACCAAACTTTTCACCACACTTGTCCTGATCCTGGGGTGAGAGAGTGCATACCCAGAGCTTTGTTGGAATGGTCCTGTTGCTGACTTGCTGACTTGTTCCCAGAGTGGTTCTTAGTAGCAATTATTTTACTCTCAGAACACACACACACACACACACACACACACACACACACACACACACTGAGTTAGGCTGTGGCCGAGTTTTAAGGACTTGTTGAGGTACATGGAAGACTCTGCCCTTGAACACAGACTTTTTGAGTATGTTCTAGTTCTAGTTCATTAGTGCTTTCTATGGTGTCTGGTGCTAGATATGAACATAAGATGGTTGTCTTAGTCAGGGTTTTTATTGCTGTGAAGAGACATCATGACCATAGCCAATCTTTTTAAAAAACTAATTAGTTAACTAGTTTTCATCCCAAATGCTGCCTCCCTCCTAATTCCCCCTCTCAGAGTCCCTCTCCCATCCCTCCTCCCCTTGTCCTCTGAGAGGGTGGGCTCTGCCCCTGGGTATCCCCCACCCTAGTGCATCAAGTCTGTCAGATAGGCACTTCCTCTTCCACTAAGGCCAGACAAGGTAGACTTGGAGACTGAACTGCATGTCTGCTACATAGGCTGGGGACCTTATTCCAACCCATGCATGTTCTTTGGTTGGTGGTTCAGACTCTGAGAGCTCCCAGGGGTCCAGGTTAATTGACTCTGTTGGTCTTCCAATGGGGTTCCCATCCCCTTCAGGGCCATCAATCCTTTCCCCAACTCTTCCATAAGAGTCCTTGACCTCTGTTCAATGTTGGTCTGGACCACAGCAATTCGTATAAAGGAAAACATTTAATTGGGGCTGGTTTACAGGTTCAGAGGTTTAGTCCATTACTGCCATAGCAGGAAGCCTGGCAGCACACAGGCAGACATGGTGCTGGAGAGGTGGCTTTGGGTTCTATATCTGGATCAGCAGGCAACAGGAAGAGAGAGTGACACTGGATATGACTTGGGTTTTTGAAATCTCAAATCCCCCCACCAGTGACACACTTCCTCTCACAAGGTCACACCTGTTCCCTCAAGGCCACACCTCCAATAGTACCACTTCCTATGAATCTTTGGGTGCAGTTTACACTCAAACCATGACATGCTTCTTAGAGAAAATCCCAGGAAATGCAGTGTGATGGCTTGGCATCTGGCCTATGGCTCCTGGAATGTTCAACTCCCCATTCAGAGTCACATCTGATAAAGAAAAGGAGGTTTCTGGAAGGAAGGCCCGGTCTTGCAGCCTTGGAACCACAGTAACCCATGCAATGTTAGCATCCCATAGGCACTTGCTACTTGTCTCATTGAGTAGATTACACAGGCCTGGATCCCAGCATTGTAGATGAGTATATGCCCAACCTTGAGGGAAGCACTTTATGAAGTAGGTGGCATGTGAGTGGCCTAGTTTATCTGGTCTGTTTCAGGAACTTCCTGTAAGCTGTTGAGTTGTTTACTTCCTGAACTTAAGTAGCTTCCCAACAGGAATTCCCCATTCTCTTAGAACACCCTGTTGTCCCCCCACCCCCTTTAACATCCCAGGTCTTAAGTACCTCTGCAAGTTGGAAGGTTTTAATCTAACACAACAATGTGTAACTTTCCTGTGATATAGGTAAGCCAGGAACTGTCAAGGGTGATGCACACTAGAAATATATGCACTATAGAAATAACTAAAACTGAGTGGTAGGAGCTAAGAGAGGATAAGGGCCATTTTAAATCTGTGCTTAACACTTGAGCTAAGATATGAACACAAAAAGGATCCAGCTCTGTGCATGGCATTCCGGGCAGACAGACTGGCAGTAGGCAAGGGTGAGCTCGGTGTGTTTAGCAGAATCAGTGTTAGAGAATGGAAGGTAGACTGTGTTGGCTCTTCTGAGAATGTGTGGTTATCCCAGGACTGACTAGGATAGGCAGTGAGTGACCAGAATGATTTCATTAGTTTAATGAAGAGAATAATATTGTCTTAGAGTTTCTATTGCTGTGATGAAACACCATGATCAAAAGGGCAAGTTGGGGAGAAAAGGGTTTATTTGGCTTACACTTCCATACCTGTTTGTCATAGAAGGAAGGCTTGCAATGGTCTGTATTTAGAAGCAGCAAAATGCACAAATGAGGGATTCAGATCTCCTGAGACGCCACTTAGAAGCCTCTAGATCTCAGCTTCCTCATGTGCAAAGGTGGAGTTACCAGTCTTTCTGGATCACTGTGGAGGCTGAAGAGTGAATATTGATTGTGCATGAGCATGTGCTTGGTTTGTGGTACACACTGTACATAGGTGTCTGCTGCTGCTGCTGTTGCTGTTTCCTGGGAAGTCCTGAAGTTCATGGAGAGGACAGAGGACAGTTGATAGAGGGAAGCTTACCAAGGCCACCCCCGGTAAGCAGGTAGCCTTTGGTAGGAGTAAGGAGTCCTTCCCCTGTCTGGTCAAGGTCTAGCAGTAGCCCACATAAGCCACTTAATAATTAAAATTATATGGGTGCCTGAAAATTTCATGATCTGTCTTTTATTTATGTGGTTTTGAGACTTTCTGTAGCCTGACTATCTTCTGTACAGTCCCATAAGAACACCAGCCTTGTAACCAGATCCTGTGTCAGCTTGGTATTTTGTTACCACTTGAATAATGTTTCTGGGTTTTGGTGTCCTTATGTGTAAAATGACCTACAATTTTCAATAAGTAGATTCCTTTAACTATGAAGTTCTCTGAGTAGTAACTATACTACTACTTTTGGTTATTGGTTATCTCTCATCCTGGTTTTGTCTAAATTTTTAAGCCAGAAAACAGGTAATCAGGTGTGTTCTCAGGAGAAGTCCACCTATTTCCTATAGGAGATGTTTACATCAGCAGGATCACCAAAATATCCTGCATTGCATCAACTTTTCAATGAATGTGGTGCAGTTTCCTTTAGGGTGCTCCCTCTGTAACCATATTAAAAATATGTACCAATAAAAGTTAGCCAATATATTATTTTATTGAACAATGAAAGCATATAAATGTTGCTTTATGTAAAACTTCATTTCCTGTTATTTTAATTTATAATGTGCTAGTTTCAGCTGTGAAATCTTCTGGGTGTGAGAACAAGTGCAAACATTTGAACACGGGTTCCCCCGTTACCTTTTACCCACCAAATAAAAGACTGGCATGTGGGACCAACTCAGCCAGTAAAGGCACTCGCTGCCAAGGCTTGGATAATCTCAGCCATAAAGTCTGGTCCATTTTCTGGCCCAAGTGATGCAGGCATTCCATAGCTTGGTAGGGTTTTAGTCAGCCAAACACCTGTGACTTCCCTGGCTTCCTCAGTTCAGGCTCACCTGAGTCCATACCTATGGTAAAATCCATCTCCGGATCTCAGATGAGCTTGGCCCTGTTCTCTGGTTTCCTGGTAGTGGTAAGTGCCATTTTCTGCATTGTTATGAGCATCTCTGGGTTATGTTTCTAGAGTGTGAGGAGTCTGGTGACGGAGTAATACCGGTTTACTAATGCTCTATCATTCCCATATGTATGTTCTCATGCAGTTGATGAGCCAGGGTACAGTCCAAGTAGCCTGAGACGAAGGGGTGTCTATCAGGAACATGTCACTTTCTGAGCTCTTAGTGCCCTATCCCTTTTAATCCAGCTTTCTTCCTCCTGGGTATAATTTGAGCAAAATGGTGTATGCAGGAAGCGAGCCTCACACAGTCTCATAGACATCAGATGGGCTCTCTTCTGGCCTTTGGCAGACACCAGTCATTTCTGACACATTAGTAGGTTCCTTATCCCACCATTGCCTCAGTCCTGGGAGAGCCTGTAAATAGCTCTCCAGTTGGTTCCACTATCATCAAAGTTTGAATCCAGTTGTGGGTCATCTTCTGGGAGAGCTGCCCATGCCTCTGTGTTCTCCTAGGACATGGCCCATCAACCATTTGGGGTCTTAGTCATTATCTCTCACTGCTCTTTTGTGTTTAAGATAGTTGGGAGGAGCCAGCCGCAGGTGTCCTCGGGTGGGGAAATGAGTCTGGCTGTCATTGCCTGAGGTTTTTCTGAGAAAGATGGGAATACACTGCCTCCAGTCAAGCAGGCTGGTGTTGGAGAAAGACTGGTAATGAAAATTAGACCATCCTTCATGGACACTTGCATCTTGTGCTACATTTTGGGCGTCCCTGGTCTTACGGAATGGCATCTGGAGGGCAGGCTGCTGTCTCTGGACAACACAAAGGCACCTCCCTGTAGGTTCAGGTTCCTCGGGCCTTATGGGAGATACCAATGGTTGTGAACTTTCTGATAAGAGGCCTTTGCTTTAGGCAGAATGGTGTAGGGAGGGCAGCAGCAGCCACAACGGCTCACCCGGAGGATCAGGGGAGTCTCCGCCAGGAGGATTTTACAGTCACTGTATCTAAAGAGGCTCAACTAATGCAACTTGAAGCCAAGATTCTCTATACAGGAACTGTTTGGGGGTGGGCCAGTTCCACAGTTACCACCCAGTGCCTTTATCTTGAGCACATCAAGAGTCCTCTCTGGAGACTACTTTATATCAAAAGTCAGCCATTCTAAGTCATGGAACTTTCTGCTTTCCTGTAGACAGCCCCCAACACTGTAGCCTCCCGAATTTCCTTTCTTGCAATGTTTGACTCTACAGTCAAGGGCAGTCAGTGTGTTTTGAACGGGTCCTCCTATGGTGTACCTCCAGCTGTGTTTGAGTCAGAACACAGACAAGGACCCCTTCAACAGTTCCAGGACACAATCACGCTGCCTGCCTGGCTTCTCCCCTCTGCAGGGATTTAGACTCCTCCGCAGTAGCCAGTTTTAGGGAAGCTCCAAACAGCTTTTAATAAATGAAGCAGAATATTTAAACCCAGACAAGGCGTGAGTAATGAGGAATTTGGTAAGGAGCACAGTCAGCTCTGTGATGGCAGAACCTCTTTCAGCGGCTCAATCTACCCTGTTAGAGTAAAGGCGACTGATATTTAGAGATTATTCCCTGAGCCCCAAGCCAACACGTAGCTCTGTGAGGTCACCAGGAACCACTGGCTAGGGCCCAATCAGACACCACAGTCTCTGCACTTTGTAGACACACACACACACACACACACACACACACACACACACACACACACACACACACACGTTCATATCACATATTATTCCCTTTCCTACCAAACTCCAGACAGGAACTTCGCTGCCTAACTTAGGCAATTATAACATTTCTAAAAGGTGGTCAGGTTCCTGTTACCACCAATCAGATGGCCAGGTGTAACTGGATGCCTGGGTTGTCCTTATCACTTCCTTAACTCCCCGAGGACTGGTTTATTCCTGATGTCAGGTCTGATGGTATGGGCTGCAGCCTGCAGAATCTGGATCCAGGCAACTAGCCAAGTTCTACTGGTTCTCCAGTCTGCCCAGCCACAGCCGAAGCTCAAGTCTGTGGAGGCTCAGAAAGGCAGCCTTATCCAAGGGTACAGCAGATTTTGCTGGCCAGTGCACAATGCACAACACAATGTTACAGGAAAACAGAAACAGAAAACGCCCTACTCAGTACAGGTACCAGAGACTGGGTGGAGAGCCAGAAGGGTTGATTCACATAGGGGCAGACTTGGGGAGTATCCTCCAAAAATCTGATGCAGAGGAAGAAAGGCAACCATTTACAGATGAAGAGAATGGAAGAACATTTTAGGAGATATTCATGATTGTGAGGGCAACCATTATCTATCATGAGGGTTTTCTGGTTGATTTCAAAGGCTTCCCATTGAGAGCTGGCTGGAAAAGGTCAGAATGAGCTAGCACCGGGAAAGGAGGTTTACAGAAGCTCTGCTGGAGCTTCTCAGGGGTTCTCCACCCAGGGAGGCCACTCCTATGTGAATGCCAGTCACAGATGAGGTTGAATCTAGGGAGGTGGAAGGGAAGTGTATTTAACTTTTACTCTCTCCCAATGCCACAAGCTTAGGGGAGGAAAAGAAATGCAGAGCAGAGTGGAAGAGGAACGCAGGAAGGAAATGCAGGCATTTTTGTATCCGAGGGGTACTAAGCCACTGGTAGAAGCATCCTTAAGATGCATCTCAAAACTCAGCAGGAAAGGGTCCAGTCTTCTTTTTTTACATTTGGTACAATATAATAAATCAGAAAAAGTTAAGAAGCACACCACGAGAAACAAACAAACAAACAATTTTCTCTGTTCACCTGAACACAAATTTCTTCTTCAAATAATTCTTGGTGCTCCTTTGAATGTTTGCTGTTAGCATGCCATGGATTTCTTACATACACAGAGATGACAATGGCCTTACTTGGCCCAATTACTATGGAGAGGTCAGAGGTCAGCTGAGGCTACTGAGGGAGTCTGACAGTCAGAGCTTTCCTGGGCGCGTAACCCACACCTTTTATGTAATAGGTACTACTCAGATGCTGGTCACAGCATCCCTATAAGGAATGCTTTCTGTGTGCAGAATAAAACAGTGCTGAACCAAGTTGAAAAGAGAAGCCAATTGAACCTCATCCCCAGGTAATGTGCAGAACCAAAGCACTGTGTGCTTTGCGTTGTTTGACAATTTTCCAGAACCGCACCTTGGTAGAGTTGTTCAGCCCTCAGGAAGAGTTCTCTAATGCATCTGTCCCTCAGGCCACATATGCTCTGAGTCCTCTTGGCTTCCGGTTGTGATCATTGCTAAGGTGTGTGGAACTGCCCACCAGTCCGTCAGCAGACAGCCTCACTGCTTATTGCTAGTAAGGATTTTTAAGACTGGCTAGAGATGACTGACATTTGTCTTTTCCAAGAGTGTGCATTTCAGGGTGCTGTTAGGTGAAAGGGGGTGTGTTCTTTTCTGGAAAGGACTTTCTGTGATCTCTACCTACCCACTGAGAGGAATGCTGGGACACTTGAATTTTGTCACAGCCTGATTCATTTCTGGGTTGGACCCTACATCTGGTTAGAGTGCGTATGCCCCTCTGCCACACCTTGAGTAATCCAGTTTCAAATAAAGCAGTCATGGCTGAGCTGTGGAACCACAGTTGAGTGGTCATAGTTGAGTCTGTCAGCAGTTTACAGTCGGATCTGCTCCAGCTATGTGCGGCTGGATACTCATGCATCTCTAAATATCAGTCGCCTTTACTCTAACAGGGTAGATTGAGCCGCTGAAAGAGGTTCTGCCATCACAGAGCTGACTGTGCTCCTTACCAAATTCCTCATTACTCACGCCTTGTCTGGGTTTAAATATTCTGCTTCATTTATTAACAGGGTTCTGCAGTCAGGCCTGGTATACACACACACACACACACACACACACCTCCCACCCGCCATCACACACAAATCCTAAGTGTGTTCTATTTGACTTTGAGGACTAATCAGTATGCTGACAGGCTAGCAACCCAGCTGTCCTACTGTTTCTCAGAATGGCCTCGCCGAGCTGTACTGTAAACAAAGCCACTCCATTTCCCTAGAAAAGGTGTGTTTGGGGGGGTGTGTCCTCTTTTTAAGCATCATCTTCATTTCTCTGAGTTTCTGGGATGTCAGGCTTGGTGGTGTTTCTTAGCAGTCCTGGACTAATTTTATCAGTCCTCTGGAGATGTGGTTTTGTCAGGAAGGACGTGTGATAACAGCAAGAGTAGCAGTCTTGTGTTAATAGTTTGCCTTTGAATTTAGAACTAGAAAACAAGACGCTGATTGCAATAATTTGCGTTTGTGAAGCAATTTAGTACAATCCTCGCACATGTTTGGGGATACATATTAAATGCATTTGGAGTCTCAGGGGTGGGCAACATCTTTACTCTTCAAAAGATGGTTGAGCAATGATTACTTTGAAAAATAGAGACTTCTATTGTAGTGCCGCCTTTCCATAGTTCCCTTGCATGAGGATTTATCTCAGCATAGTACCATCCCTGTGCCTTCAACCCTTGAGTTCATCCCAGAGGTGGACCCTTAGTCTCCTGGGTCTGAAAGGCCTGGGTGTTGGTTTGTAATGCTGACACCCCTGTGGTCCACAAGTGCTAATGCACTTGCAGGCTTCAGTGACTTGTGAGCACAATTAGAAATGAGACGGCACAGTGAATGTCACAATAAAAGCATTCAGAGCTGGAGTGATCTCTCCCAGCCCAGTGAGTGGCTTAGGGCTGCCTCACTATGCTCCTGACAGACGTGGGCAGCAGGGATCAGAGTGTGCCCCTTTCTCGGGTTAGCAGTGTGAGTCTGCACTTACCCCTGACCCCAGGCTCTTCCTTTGAATGACTGCACCCTCACCATTGACTTATTCTAGGTTTTAGGCTGTGGGGTCATGTCAACATCTAACCATTTGGCTTGGTTGCCACATTCTTTAACTTTCTTTATCAGGGTGACTCTGTGCTCTAGGTTTCTTAGGTCTCCAACTTGGCAATGGCTTCTTGGCACTTTAGGCAGGAAAGAGGTTGAATATGATCGCTGGCAGAAAGTGTTCAGACTGGGGATGAAGAGCTGGTGGAAGGAAAGACAGGCATTGCCGTTGTACTCAGCCAAGGGCACACAACTGTGGTGGAGTCTTGGCTGGCACACGCTCCGACACCTGCCAGACTCTGGGACCCAGGCCTAAGTAAATGAATGATTTACAATGGACGCTGGAGTTCTAAACACCGACTCCCCCAGAAGACTCCTTCATGGCCTCGGCACCCGGCTCTGCCTTCGACTCAGACTCAAGCTCCAATGCATAGTCTATGAAGCTGTTGCAGCCAGCGTTTGAGTGGGTGAGTGCACATGTCACATGACACCACTGACTGAAGAGAAGCTTAAGAGCAATATGGAAAGAGAATAAGCACCCCTGCCCTTGTCCACAGTGTCTGACATCCACAGTCATGAGCTGGGGGCCTTTCCCTTGACCACACTTAAGAAGTGCTGTGTTCCCTGGCTCTTCATTCAGACTTCCTCCCCATCCCATGATCCATCCATTCAAGCCCAGTTTTAAGCTCCACTTCTGGTATAATTAACTTTTTTCCTTTGCCTGTCTCCCTACTCTGAGGAGATTTTAACATAGACTTTAATTCATTGTTAACTTTCCCCTGTCTGGATGAGTTTATTGAGGGCAGGAAATAGGGCATCAGTGGTGTCTCTCCCACAAGCTCAACTGCACTGCCCACGGTAGGCAGGTGCTGCCCGTGGACTTTGCACAATAGCGCAGAATTAGAGCTCAGGACACAGAGTGTAGCATCATTGATGGCCCACTATGTGCTGGGCACTAGTGCTACCTCTCTGGACTGGCCTCTGGTATGTTAATGTCGGACTTGAATACATGGTTGTACTACACGCCAGGCCCCTCAGTCTGGCATATACACAGTAGCCTTGGCTCATGACTCCTGAGTGCTAATCCTGCAAAGGATGCTATGAAGTTGTGTGTTGAAGATCAATTCTTTCTTGGATAGATATTTTTCAGGACATGTGAGTTGTGCATGTTTACCTAAATTAACATGGGACTTTTAATTTAATTACTTGTTCTGTACCTCATTTTCTGAAGGTAGCTCTCCAGAGGCAGAAGAGGCTTTTGAAAAAAAGATCTCTATCAGCGTCAAGCAGCAGAGGGCGCTGCAGCTAAGGTGATGAAGCAGCACAAGTGGCTACACATGGAAACAGTGGAGACCCTGAACCTCCTCACTGATAGCACGCAGCAGCTATGTTAATGAATTTGAACTACAGCCTTTATATATTTTTACCTTATCTAAAATGAAAGACAAGTTAAAGATTTCATGGAAAAAACTCAAAGAGGGAGCTTTTCTGGAGCATTTTCTACCTCATAGAGAATTTAAATTATTATTGCTTATTATTATTATTATATTACATATTTTATGTTATAGTATATCATTATAATTCTAAATAATATTTTAACATAATTTACTATAGTGTGTCATAATTATTAATATAAATATTATAATTTATTGGATATAATTAAATTTATAGTTATACATTCATATACATTTTTATATATTTACATAAATTTATATATTATATATCTTATATGTAAGTATAAGATGTATTTTATATTAAATTATGTAATAGTATATATATGTGTGTGTGTGTGTGTATATATATATATATATATATATATATATATATATATATATATATATAATTATAATGACCTTGAACTCCTGCTCCCTGGGTATCTACCTTCCCAGTTGCTAGAAGTATAGGCTATGCACCACAGCTAGTTACATCCAGTGCAGGCAATAAAACCCAGGGTTTCATGTTTACTGGGCAAGCACTCTACCAACTGAGCTACATCTCAGCAACAGCATAGTCCAACTTTAGGACAGGTTCATCATCCCACAAAGAACCCCTGTAGGCTACCATCCATTTCCCAGCCTCCTTTTTATACCTTTGTAGATTTGTCCATTCTGAATATTTCATATAAATAGAATCTGGAAGTATACGATATTTTTGTCGTTTCTTTAACTCAAGATGACTCCTGGGTTTTGTGCGTTGTAGCATGTATCATTTCTTCACTGCATTGTATGGATACACTATATTTTGTCTGTCCATATAGATATTTAGTTTTACTTTTGAGCTGCTGTGACCATCAATGATGCTCATGTTTTGGGTACTGCTGTGTGTGTTTGCATATGTGCTATACATGAGGCTGTGTATAGGCCAAAGGTCAACATGGGTGCTTCATTTTCACTTAATTTTTATATATAATGTGAAGGAAAGGTCCACATGCATTGTTTTTTTGTGTAGGTGCCTGCAGGGCTCAGCATGGCTGCAGAAGTGATGATGTGATACAGTTCCCACCCCTTGACAGCAGAGACAGCAGGATGTGGGTCTCCTTGAGTGCTGATGATTGCCAAAGGCATAAAGCTTGTTTTCATAATAAAGTACATACTTTACTTCAAATTCCTCCTTTGGAGAAAGTTCTCCCTACCAAGGTTAAAGACTCCATAGTAATCCGAAACAGCATGATTCCAGGAAGCAAGAATGTGTCTGGTGTTCCTCAGCAAAATGATGCTGCTGTGATCTTCAGGGATGCCCTTAAGGCTGTGGGAAAGAACTCTGAAAACATGAGTTCAAAAATACACAAATCAGCGTGAAAACTGTTCTTTACAGGATTTCACAACTAAGCAAACTATAAGGATGAAATATGAGGATCTTCACAGGCCTGAAAGGACAGAGGCAGCTGCACTAATGAGCCAGTTGTGTCAGAAAGATATTAAGGAAAGAGAGATGATTTGGGCAAGAGAGGGGAAAACCTGGATCATGAAAGAGACAGGAACAGTTAAAAAATAAGGCTCAGATAAATATATATATTTAGTGGGAAAATGGTGGTCTCCTCTACAGAAGCCATCAACAACTTAATTTGATCTGGATATTTTACTCCCTAAAGGAGGTAGCTATATGTGCCATCCAAACAGAGGCTGGGGATGGACAAAAGTCTGGTATCAAGAAAAAAGATTATGGCTTAATGATATTCCTATTTTCTCAGATCACTTAATACTTTCCAATGATAAGCCTTGGAGTTGCTGAGATAAAAAGGAAATGATCCAAAGATTAAAAGAATATATGGTAGCTAAGAATTATAAAAATGAACTTCAATCCTGCTTGCATCGGCACAAACAAGAGCTCGCTAAATTGCAAACATGTGTGTGTGTGTGTGTGTGTGTGTGTGTATAAAGTATTATACTTACAGCTAACTTTCTCACATAAAAATAGCCTCTGTGTCTAGACTTGGCAACCACAAGCTCTGTGCCCAGCGAACCACATAGGAATTGCTGTGTTAAAAAAAAGTATTTGCTGTCTGGTTCATTTGCCTTGAAAATGTTGAGTATTTCAGTTTCTAAGAGTCAAGGGTCATAAAATGCTGGTTCATGGATTAGTCACAAGGGAACCTGGGTAAGGGATTAAACTGATATGCAATTTCTAAGGAAGTAAGTTATGCAAATAAAAGACTGGGCTTTGATCTGCATGAGAGAGCTGTCTCCTGCATTCACCACTGAATCATTCTTCTGTGGCGCCAAAACACCCTCCTCAGGACCCTCTCTCAAGCTGAGGCTGGAGCTCCGCAGATGCCCAGTATCTCTGGTGTCATTTGCTGAGCAGACTATTATTAAACTGAATTGTCTTGGCACCTCTGCCATACACCATTTGATCATCAAGTTAAGGATTTCTTTTTGTACTCTGAATTCTGAGCAACCTGTGGGTCTTTATACTAGCACCCCAATGTTTTAAGACTCTAGTTTTGCAATAACTTGAAATTTTGGGAGGCACAATTGCACTGACCCTTTAGGGAACTCTGGGGAATATTAGCACAGAAGCACTATTGGATCCTCCAGTCGATGAACATGGGATGCCTGTCTACTTATTTACATCTTTAAGCTTTCCAATAGCGTTTTGTAGGTTTCGGTGCATACGTCTTTAAGTCTTATATGACTCTTTATTACGTTTGTTGCTACTTTTTTCAAAAAGGAGGACAGTGTCTCACTACGTAGCCCTGGCTGGCCTTGAACTCAAAGATCTGATGCCTGTCTCTGCTTTGAGTGCTAAGATTAAAACCCATCATCCCCATCCCATCCCATCATATTTGGCCCTTCTCTCTCTCTCTCTCTCTCTCTCTCTCTCTCTCTCTCTCTCTCTCTCCTGATACAGTTAATGTCTCTATAATCCCAAGTCCTGCAGGCTTTTCTGGATTTATTAGTTCTAATATCACTTTTGTGAATCTGAATATGAAATTGTGCGTCTAGAACTTCCCCCTCTCCATATCTACATGCTATTTGTTTATAACTTCACTAAGCCCTCATGCGCTGCTGAGTGGAAGGCATAGCAGACACACCCAGCCTTTCTCACCGACCCTAGCTCTGGGTTCATGCAGACACACTTATCAGATAGAGGACAGGCTCATTTATTCCTAGTTTCTTGAGCATTTTCATTATGAGTGGTTGTTATATTTATCAAATACCTTTTAAAATCTAGAGTCATTAGATTTTGTCTTTAATTTTCAGTGATATGACATTGATAGGTTTCTCAGTGCTACACTAACCTTGTGGGTTTGTTAATTTTTGTTTCTTTTTTGAGTGGGTATGCAACATCCACAATTTTCTTGCAGTTTCTGTGTTTTCTTCTGTCAGAGTAATACTGGATTCATTAGAATAAATCCAAATCATTTGTTCTCTTCTGTTTTGGAAAGTTTATGAAAGACTGGAATTCATTCTACTTTATGTATTTGGTAGAGCCCACCAGTGATGTCATCTGGACTTTTTTTTTTTTTTGGTGTGTGGGGGGGTTGCAAGAGTTTTAAAATTACACATTTAATCTTTTCACTTCATGTAATTCTGCTTATGCTTTCTTTTGCTTCCTGTGCCATTTTGATAGTTTATGTCTTTCTTTAAAAGGATGTCTTTATTTGTATGTGTGTTTCCCTATGTGAGTTTCTATGTATCACATGCATGCAGGAACTCTCAGAGGCCAGAAGAGGGCATCAGATCCCCTGACACTGGAGCTGTAGGAAGTTGTGAGCCACTGTGTGGATGCTCAAACCTAAGTCCTCTGCAGAAAGCCCAGTCCTCCTTCCTGCCCAGTGTGTGTGTGTGTGTGTGTGTGTGTGTGTGTGTGTGTGTATAAAAAATACATATGTTATTAAATATATTTACATATTTATAATGTATATAAAATGTACTATATAAAAATTATATAATTAATAAATGAATATATAGATAGATATTTAGTTATATGTACAGTTCATTTAAGTTAGTCAAACTCTGGTATGCAGTTCTTTATAAAAATCCTATATATAATTATTTTCATTTTATAAGACTGATTCTGACGGTCCTTTCTTCTTTCATTAATTTTAGTACTTTATCTTTTTTCCCTTAGTCTAATAAAAATCTTGTCAGTTTTGTTGATCTTGTTGCCTACTGCTGACAGGTTTTCAAGTTACTTCAATAGGGATAGATTTGTCTTTCTCTTTAGAGTCAACTTCTTTATCCCAGGAGTCTCGGTGGTTGGTAGGTTTTCAACATGTTCCAGAAGCAGACTGCTTGAACAAGGGAGGGGTCAATTGGCAGTGAAATATATAAACCACACTCCTGCTGTCTGAATTCACAACAAGATGAGCAGCTACCTTTAAACATTGCAGGGCTAAGCATTTCTGCTTTCTGCGAAATGTGTGCGGTCTGTGCAAAGCCACTTGACATTGGCGTGCAGAGCTCCCAGGATGGATACAGAAGCCGAATCTTGTTGGTGAGTGAAGTATGATTTAAAGGGGCTTGGAAATATTTTCTCATTAACAAGCATTCTATGCACATTTTTTGAAAATTGTCTGTCATATAAATAGTAAATCTATAAATCATATTATTTTAGTATAAGCATCTTAAATAAAAAAGATTATTCTGCCAGTATTTAAAGGCGAAGCCAGTGCATTGCAGAAGTACTCAGAGGCAAACATGGTGCTCTACTATAGTCACTGAGGGTTCTTCACAGGGGTTTCCGGGAGGGAGGGCATCCAGGTCTAACTGTTGTTTATAACTTGCACTGTATCCCAGGCTTTCCCCAGATCCTGCATGAGCTGTCTACGTGACCTGTTAAAAACTCCAGGAACAAAAGTGAACTCAGGTCAATTGCTCATCCTTAGCCTTTGTTGTCACCCCCTCATTCCTAGAATGTGTATTTTATATTTACCTACAACCTCCATCCTATGTCAGGGCTTTTTACCCAAATGTGTCCAGACACTCAGCACTGTCCTGTTCTTTTTCTGGCAACCATAAAGAATCTACAAGAACTGTAGCTGTAGTCCCATCAGGGTCTTTGTTAAAGGTTGCAGAGAATTCTTGTGTCTGTGCAGGAATCACACTTAAGGAGAGGGGTGAGAAGCCAATAGTGGCAGATCTCAGCAGAGCACCTTGGAGTGGGTGAGACATACAGCATTTGCCTACAGCAACAGTTCAGGGGAAAATGGTTGGATTTAGTGGCTGCAGTTTGGTTAGGAGCAGGAGGACACAAACTCAGTAAGCCTTATTTGTAGGAAGTGATATGCCCTGTGGCTAAAGACTGACCAGCACAGGACACTTTCTTGCTTTACCCCCTCCCCCCACCCAGTACAGCGCTCTCTCTCTC